>CP139507.1:18147914-19359058 GCA_021014915.2 Artemisia tridentata subsp. tridentata | reverse complement strand
AGTAGAAGGTACTGCTAGTCGTATATGGTACTGCTGATCAGTGACTCATAAAGCTACTTCAAGGATAAGATTGAAAAGATATTTATTGTATTTTGGTCAAACATATACGGTAGATAATATCTTACTCCATGTGCTTAGTTAACAAGTTGTATACATAGATACATGTTGTATCTTATGTACTGACACAATAAGCATAAGTTAACCAAGTAAGTCGGCCAAGACTTTAAGCAAATTGTAAAGATCTCTTGGACTATAAAAGAGATCTTAGACTAGTGAATATGTGTGTGAATATCTGTTAAGACATATAACAAACAAAATTACATATCACAAATCTAGAAATATAAGATTCAAGGTCTTTGTAACCCTAGTGATAAACACAAGATCACTCGTATTATTTTGAATAATATTGAATCGTTTAGTGAAAAACTTTCTTTGTTCATTGTTAAGTAACAAATATAATTCTTCCATTTCCATAACATACATAACCTTCTAAGTGTGGTTAAGTAAATTCCGCGTGCTTAATCATATTAACTCAATATATCTTACATACAAAGTATACAAGGTTTAACCACCTTAACCGTGTGTCACAGGTCCTCACATTTTGTTTGGAAGAGTTTAGGGTTTCTTTTGGTTTAAAGATTGCAAGGATCGGTTATAAAAAAAAAGCAAGCCGTGTATTATTTTTTTTGGGCCAAGATAAGGAGTGAAAGGGTTATCACAATGGGCCAAATAACTCTTAATAATCTCATCTTGTTCTAATTCTCTTGGGCCGAAAATTTGGAATATCATATGTGCATAAATTCAAAGAAAATTCGCCTAGCATATTAGATGTAGGATTTTATTTTACTTGGTACATTTAGCTTATAATACATAGTTTACATTGACTTAATCTTGTTAGGTAACTTAGGTTAAGTTCGAATGGGGTTACTTATATATTTTATGGATTCTTAAAAGTTCAAATTCGGAGGGTATTTTAGTCTTTTCAGATTATATAAAATTCGGGGTTTTACAACTCTTCCCCTCTTAAAAAGGAATTTTCGTCCTCGAAAATTGAAATGCGAAATCGAAAGCAATATTGAAATGAATACGTACCAAGTCAAAAAGAAAAATGCGGATAACTGGATCGTATCGATTCTTCGGTCTCCCAAGTAGCCTCGCTCTCAGGATGGTTCTTTCAAAGAATCTTTACGAACGGAATGGTTTTAGTTCTCATGACTCTTTCCTGACGCTCCAAAACAGCCTCAGGTTCTTCACTATAAGAAAGGTCTTCCCGAATCTGATCGAACGGGCAAGACACAACATGAAGCGGGTGATAATTATACCCACGAAGAAGCGACACATGAAAAACGTCGTGCACGTGCGATAACTGGGGAGGTAGCGCCAAACGATAAGATACTTCACCAACACAATCAAGAATCTCAAACGGACCGATATAACGCAGACTAAGCTTTCCTTTCATACCGAAACGCTTAACACCTCGAAAAGGAGAAACCTTCAAGAAAACACAATCACCAGAATTAAACACAACATCGCGACGATGACGATCAGCATAGCTCTTCTGTCTAGTACGAGCTTCCTTCAACTTCTCTTTAGCCACAGCCACCTTCTCATTAGTGATTCTAATCATTTCAGGTCCCTCAATGAGTCGTTCTCCAACCTCATTCCAACAAACCGGTGCTCTACACTTACACCCATACAACATCTCAAATGGAGCCATTCTGATGCTAGCGTGCCAACTATTATTCTAGGAAAACTCCACCAAACACAAGTAATCATCCCAATGGCCTGTCCACTCTAAAGCACAAGACCTCAACATATCCTCCAAGGTCTGAATCGTCCACTCCGACTGCCCATCAGTCTGAGGATGAAATGTCGTACTGAATTTAAGACACGTACCCCAAGCTTTTTGTAACCCTTTCCAAAAACGAGACGTATAACGAAGATTACGATCGGACAAAATAGAAGACGGCGTACCATGTAGTCGAACAATTTCTTGCTGGAAAACCTGAGCCAAATGACTCACCGAATAATCAACACGAATAGGGAGAAAATGCGCAGATTTGGTCAGACGATCAACAACTACCCAAATCGCGTCATGCTTCTGAAGAGTACGGGGTAAACCGGTAACGAAGTCCATAGATATCTCATCCCATTTCCACATAGGAATATCCAGAGGTTGCAAAAGACCACTTGCACATTGATGTTCAATCTTAACCTGCTGACAGGTCATACATCTAGCCACATGCAAAGCTACATCCTGCTTCATCCCATTCCACCACAAATGTTGCTTAAGATCGTGATACATCTTAGTCGAACCCGGATGAATAGAAAATGGAGAGCTATGTGCCTCAGAAAGCACAGCGTCACGAAGAGTAGAATCATTAGGAACACATAGACTATCGCCAAACCAAACAATACCATCTGCATCCACACGAAAATCTGACTGCTTACCATCCTCAACATTCTGCACAATAGCCCATAAGTCACCATCATCTTTCTGTGCCTCCTTAATCCTCAACATCAAATCAGACTCCGCTTTCAAGCTAGCCCAAAAACCATCATGACCACGAATACACTATTCAACCTCCATAAGCTCTAAGTCATTAAGAATCTTCGGCTCAAAGTCGAGACTAGCAATCATTCCCGACTTACGACTCAAAGCATCAGCCACAACATTGGCTTTTCCAGGATGATACTGAATATTAGTGTCATAATCCTTCAACAACTCCAACCAACGTCTCTGTCGCATGTTCAATTCTTTCTGGGTAAAGATGTACTTCAGGCTCTTATGGTCAGTGAATATATCACAGCTCTCACCATAAAGATAATGCCTCCAGATTTTTAAAGCAAAGACAACAGCAGCTAACTCAAGATCGTTAGTAGGATAATTCGCCTCATATGGTTTCAACTGCCTAGAAGCATATGCAATCACCTTCCCATGCTGCATCAAAACACAACCCAAACCCTTCTTAGAAGAATCACTATAGATTTGATAACCACCTGAACCTGATGGTAGAGTAAGAATCGGCGCAGAAACAAGCCTCTTCTTCAACTCCTCAAAACTAGCTTCTCTCTCGTCGGTCCATACGAATTTCTCTCCTTTGCGCATAAGCTGAGTTAAAGGTAACGATAAAGGAGAAAAACCTTCGACAAACCTCCTGTAATAACCAGCCAATCCAAGAAAACTTCTGATCTCAGTCACATTGGTCGGTCTTGGCCACTTAGTGATAGCCTCAACCTTTGCCGGATCCATTTTGATACCATCTGCGGAAACGACATGACCTAAGAATGCAACTTGACTTAACCAAAACTCGCACTTGGAAAACTTGGCATATAACTTCTTCTGCCTCAAAGTCTCCAAAACAACACGAAGATGGCTCTCATGTTCCTCCTTAGTCTTAGAGTACACCAAGATGTCGTCAATGAACACAATCACAAACTTATCTAAGTACTCGTGGAAAACCCGATTCATCAAGTCCATGAAAACCGCTGGAGCATTCTTCAACCCAAAAGGCATGACTAAGAACTCGTAGTGGCCATATCTCGTACGAAAAGTTGTCTTAGGAACATCTTGCTCCTTCACGCGTAGCTGATGATATCCAGACCTCAAATCGATCTTAGAAAAGAATTTTGCTCCCTGGAGCTGATCAAACAAATCGTCGATGCGGGGAAGCGGATAATGATTTCGAATAGTAATGCGATTGAGTTCACGGTAGTCAATACATAATCTCATACTACCGTCCTTCTTCTTAACGAATAAAACCGGAGCACCCCAAGGCGAAACACTGGGACGGATGGAACCAGATTCAAGCAATTCCTGCAACTGCTCTTTCAATTCCTTCAGTTCAACAGGAGCCATACGATATGGAGCCTTAGAGATGGGTTCAGCACCTGAAATCAAATTGATCGAAAATTCAACTTCACGCTCAGGCGGCATGCCTGGAAGCTCATCAGGAAACACATCATGGAATTCATGAACAACCGAAAGACTCTCAATACTAAGAGTCTCCAAAGAAGAATCCTTAATTGAAGCTAGAAAACCTTCACAACCATGAGACAGTAAAGAACGAGCTTTCATAGCGGATATGATCTTAATAGATTTACCAATCCGAGAACCTTGGTAGACGAATTCAGGATTACATAGATCACCAAAAATCACACGCCTAGTATGGCAGTCAATCGTAGCTCGATGCTCCGACAACCAATCCATACCCAAAATTACGTCAAAATCATACATATCGAGAGGAAGAAGATTTGCAGGGCGAATTTTATCGTCGAAACGAAGAGGACAATTCACATACTCATGGGTAATGGTTACGGAGTTTTTCATTGGGGTAGAGATAGATAAGGCATAGTTTAATAGTGTTGCGGTTGTTTTAATGTTTTTAGCAAACGTAATAGATATCACAGAATGAGTAGCACCAGTATCATATAAAACAAAAATGGGACGATCGAATAAGTATAGCGTACCCGAGACGGTTCCAGAAGTGCCTGCAGCCTGATCCCTGGTCAGTGCAAACACCCTACCCTTAGTAGCCTGCTGTCCACCATTACCGTTACCACGGTTACTACCACTCGCCTTCGGACACTCCCTAGCCCGATGTCCAACTGCACCACAACTAAAACATGCACCAGTCGCCCTGTAGCAAGTATCACCCGGGTGAGTTTTCCCACACTCTACACAAACAGGAGGAGGTGGAAGCCGTTCCACATTCCTCTGCCCAGCTGAAGAAATAGCACCCCGATTACCCTGCTGATTGCCCCGACTCTGCTGACCCCTATACTGTTGGTCACGACCTGACCGCTGATTCTGCCCACTTGATGAACTCAAATAAGTACATTTTATTACTATCATTTATCCTATTAATTTGACTTGTTTTACTATATTATGTATGAGGATTGATACTTAATCGTTTACTTTTGTAATTCTCAGGTAAAAACAAGCATTTGGTGAAACTTAGCGATTTTGGACTGATTATGGAGCAAAACATGCAAGAAGTTAAGAGTCTACTGAAATGAAGAAGATCAAGACTAATCTGCTCCAGATGCGCCGCATCTCACTCATTACATACGGCGCATATCTATTAAGATTCCACCAGATACGATCCAAGATACAAGAGGACATGCGCCGCATCTAATCATGGAGTTACGCCGCATCTTCTGGCGGTGTACGAATATTCCTGAATATTATAATCTTGGACCCCACGCGAAGTTAAGTCAATGCGCCGCATCTACTTAATAGATGCGCCGCATCTCACCTCAGACAGAAACTATAAATACCCCAAGACCAGACGAATTCCGGAGCTTTTGTCAGGGGAATATATTAGGTTCGAAGACCGAAGCAGCAGAACCCTAGGACGAATTCAGTCAAGGAGGCAGCACAAGACACACCAAACAAAGATACAAGAGCTGTAAGAAGGTGCTGCATGTGTTTAATTCATTAAGTAGTTTTGTTTTATTGTGTTAGCAAACTTTAATTCATCAGGATTGGTGGCTTGTGTAATGTGACAACGAAAGATTGCACTCCCTTTAATACTTGCTTTCCCATCAATTAAAGTTTATATGTTGATGTCTTTGGTTACTACTTATTAGTGCATTGATAACCTCTGTGTTTATTAGTGGCTTGCGGGCATTTGACTGCGGAAAATAATGTGGCTCCCACGGTTATTACTAAATTGATCACTTAGGAATAACTTTTAGACATAAGTAATCATTAAGGGTTTACTCGCCGATAAGAATAGGACCAACGAGAAAGGGTTAACTACATACACTTCATATAAAGCTATCAATAAAACAAGTGACAATCTACTTAATCATAAGGACAGCCCTCTTATTGTCTCGAGTATTTATCTGTGTACGTGTGTGCTACTTGCTGATTCGTGCCTATTGGTTTATTTTATTATTTAATTGCAAACAAATCGTGCCAGTCTCTCAGGCTGAAACCCCCTTGCGTTAGGATATTAAAATACTGATTAGAATAACGAGATAATACGTTCCACTCTTAGTGATCGACACTCTACTTACCATTATATTCATACTGACCGGGTACACTGGTCGTTAAGTGTGTGTGTTATTGATAAGTCGGCTAAATATAAATTTAAAACTTGAGTAGGCATTAAAACTGCTAAACAGCAACGACACATCACGCGCATCAAGTTTTTGGCGCCGCTGCCGGGGAGTGAATTGTTATTATCTGTTAATTTGATTAGTATTTTAATTAGGTTTTTCTTTTAATTAGATTAATTGCATCATTGTATTATTTTGCATATTTGTTGTTTTGTGTGTTATTTGTTTGCCTTTATTTTTGCTTTTGTGTTTATTTTGTT
The DNA here is from genome assembly GCA_021014915.2 of Artemisia tridentata subsp. tridentata. Lineage (NCBI taxonomy): Eukaryota > Viridiplantae > Streptophyta > Magnoliopsida > Asterales > Asteraceae > Artemisia > Artemisia tridentata. The sequence continues at coordinate 19,352,732 of CP139507.1, read as the reverse complement.
TGTGTGTTTTTATTTGTTTTTATTTTTCGTATTTTTTTCTGTTCTGCTATCGTTGTACTGTGCTAAATCAAACGATACGGCGCATCTGATCTCTCAGATACGGCGTATTGCGTTTAATTTTTTTAAATACAACGCGTTTAATTAATTCGATACGACGCATCTTTTCCCCAAGATACGGAGTATCTGTTTTTAATAAGAAAATTTTTCTAAGCGATAAAGTGATACGACGCATCTTTTCCCCAAGATACTGCGTATCTGTTTTTGATAAAAAAAAAATTCTAAACGTTAACGCCATACGACGCATCTGCTTTCGCAGATACGGCGTATCTATTATTTTAATTAAAAACAGTTTGCGAATTATTAAACAGATACGACGTATCGATCTCTATCGATACGGCGTATCCTCTGAATCAAAAATCTCGTATTTTTAAACGTAACGAAAATACGGCGCATTAACTTTCGTTAATACGACGTATTTAATTTTAAATAAATATCGATTTTTGATTAATTAATTCGATACGGCGCATTCATAAATTCTAAGCGGCGTATCTATTTTCTGGATAAAGTCTGATTAAATTTTAACGATTATAAGATACGGCGTATCCAACTTTTTGGATACGGCGCATCGTGTGCAGACATCAGAAATTTGTATTCTTATATCCGTTTCTATATTCGTTAATTTCTCTTCTAGCGAACAAATCCTACTGATGATTTTACCTATGATGACAGGTTTTGCTATGGAAGACATCTCAGTGAACGGATATCTTGCTAAGGAACTCTTGCTTTCGGATTCATTCGATGTGAAGGTTTTTGATGATGTCAACTTCAATGTGCTCATGATTGATATGGATTTATTCTTTTGGGAGACTCCTCTTGAAGCTGCTTTTAAGGAATTCATGCGTTTGTGCAACATTGACGAAGGGGTGTTCTCTTATGATGTATTTGTGAGGTACACTGGAGATGAATTGTCGCTCTTATGGCCTATCATTGAATCCAAAGGATTGAACTGGACTACTATCGAAGAAGATGATGGGAAATCCTATCTTGCATACATGGATTCAAGCAACGAAAGCTGTGGTGGAGGCAATACCCAAAACTCTTACATGCCATATTCCGAGGAGTACTGGGGATTAAATGAGAAATATCTGGACAATGATGGAATTTATGCTTTGGCGGAGTTACTATTTCATGGCAGGTTGGTACGATTGATTGATCTCTCCCTCAATGATTGGCTTGAACTTAAATATGGTAGTCCGGAATTCGCCCCTGTAAATGAAGTCAAGCAGATTATGACTTCATGGTTGACACGGAGTTTTAAGAAGCAATTTAACGAGTTCATGGAGATAAGAAGGAATATGATTGGGAAGGCTTGCTTTGACGTTAACCACGATCCTAACGATGTTGATTTTTCAGAGTGGTTGGCTAGTAAGTTTAATAACCATAAGAGTATGGATCGAGCTACTAAGGATGCATTATGGGTATATTGGATGAGAGGAGAAGATGAAGAAGTAGAAAACGATTATGGGTCGTCACTTCATGATTCAACAATCAATGAAGGCATTGAAGAGTTATTCAGAATAGACATTGATGTGTTATATTATGAGACACCCTTGTGCAAGCAGTTCAAAGAATTTAACTACCTTCTTCGAGTCGACGATGATGTGCTAACTGGAGATCTACCAGGATTTAAGACTTATGATGATTTCAAAAACACCTGGTACTATGAATGGAATGACCAAGTACCATGGGTTTGGGATAAACCATGGGAATTTGCGCACATTAATCATACCTGTACACCCTTCGTTTTCAAGGACGGGAGTAGTGTTTGGCCGACCTGTGATTATAAAAGTGACGGAACCTGTAATGGGGGAAGTATAATTGGGATGAGACGGGTTGGAAACGATGTAACCTTTGAAGATTATGAGTGGTACGATAATGTTGAAGACTGCCCACAAAAATAGGAGGCTTTACAAGAAAAGGGCAGAATTGAACGCTTGAAAGGACTTAAGGGGACATCGGATACTACTTTCTGGGAATGGGTGCATAAACAATTTGATGATTTCACAAAGCTTAGTCGACGGTTACAATATGATTTGGAAAGAGAATGGGAGGCGATTCAAGACAATACGTCATTAATGGAAGAACTAGATGATTATTTGATTAAGGATCCTTATTTTAAGTTTGTTGATAAAGACGAGGAAGAGTTCACCAAAAGAAAGTGTCAACTACTTGGGATTCCTTATAATGAGCCACCCATGATTGTTTCCGAAAAATTTAAAATCATCAAATATTCCTTTGGACCTGATGAAGAGTATGTTGCGACGAAGACCAAGAGTTATAGAAGATTAAGCCGGACAGAAGAAAACGTCGCAATGCTATACGAGAACATCTTTCGGATGAAGGAAGAAGGATGGACCGTGACAAGAACTAAATGAAGAGCTGAACGTGAGTCTAACTTGAAGACTCTGGAATAAAGACAAGTGCTGGCCGGGAGACAACCCGGAGAATTTTTATTATTCTGTTTTCTGTGTCGAGTCAGTCAGGCCTGCATGAGGATACGGCGCATCTCAATTCTGAGATGCGACGCATCTCCTGCAATGGTCATATCTTATTTTATTTTTCTGCATTTTTATTTGCGACTTTAAAACTATTTATCAGTTTATTTTAATGCGGCGCATCCCTGGTTAAGGATGCGGCGCATCTTTATTCTGATCCGTATTAATTCCAGGCTCGATACGGCGTATCTTCTTCCATAAGATACGGCGCATCGACTGACCTGATGATTTTCAATTTTAATTTTTAAGTTTTATTTTTCCTAACTACTAATGTATTATGCAAGTTTGAACCTTTCTTATCTTAGGTGTGTTTTAAAGTGTTGGTGGTATTATAGTTTCCTGGATTTCCTGTGGATACATCAAGTATGAAGCTTTAACGTTCTCATCCACAAGAAAGATGATTTTTGCTCTTATACTAATGGAGGATCATACCGAGCAAATCTCAGGGGAGTTTTCCTGTTCTAATTCTTTTATTTTCCAGTTTTTAACCTTTTATACAAACAACGAGGACGTTGTTTAACTTAAGTGGGGGGATTGGAGAATTAGAACACTTAACAATTACTTGTCCTAAACTTTTTCAAAAATTATGCTTAAAATGTGCTTAATATATCAAACTTAAAAAATTTTAGCATGTTTTTGTTTAAGATCTAAGTTGCATAGCTGCACACATGACGTTATTTTCAAAAATTGTGATTTTTCAAAATTCACAAATCTATGAGTGTGCCGGTGACTTGTAAACTTTAGAACTTGGCTTGTATACTATTCGAGACCACCATAATGAGTATTATTTATATAATTGGAATGACTTGTCTAAATTGGTAAAATTCTAGGATTACACCCAAATAGCCTATTATATGTTATGTGTTATTAACTAACTACACTGGTTAGTTAACCCCCGTATAAACCCTTTGTTACTCTCATTTTTAGAGTAAGATACCCCTAGAAAAACACTCAGAGCCATTCCTTTCGTTTCTTACACCTATGTTTAAAATGTTTCGTTACACCCTTACACCTTAACCTACCCTGTAGATTAGAATCCGTGGTTGGTTAATTGCTATAGGCAAAGTGTGTTTCCTTACATTACCTGTGTTCGCGTGCGTAATTCATTATCTTTGGTTAGGTCGGGAAATTGCACAATGCAATTGGAGTGAAAGTAAATATTGTATATCTTTGAGTTTATTTTTCGTGTGTTTACTACTTTCACTATTACCGTTATTTCTGAAGTATGAAAAGTATGGAAAAATTATCCAGAATTATCATTATAGTGATGTGGTGAAATTTTACACATCTATGTTTATGTTTTAAAAAAAAATAAATAAATAAAAAATAAAAAATAAAAATAAAATAAAAAATAAGAAAAGAAAAAGAAAGAAAGAAAAGTTGGAAGTTAGTTTTAACCAACTTATGTAAAGTTTTGTATTAAGTGGTCGATATCACCACTATTTGTTATATATTATATCTATGGATTGAATGGGAATTGGCAGTTATGGGAACGCCAATTAAGGTTTATTCTTTGATTAAGATCTTGTTGAGTATAATTCGTGTCTACCTAAAGCGTGTGTTTCAAGTGTTAAAGCGTGAGTTATTCGATGATATGAGTCTTGTTCATGGGATGATTGGGATAGTGATTAACCACACTTAGGATTTTAATTTATTTGTTTTGTTTATTTTTTATTTTACACCAATTTATATCCCAAATGTTATCCATACCCTTTATTATTCTTTATCCAACCGAACATTTGATTTATTGAGATTAGGGATTTGAGCAATCTTAAGTATCGTAGTCGTGGATTCGGCTATGTATTTATGATTTTGTCGCCCTTTTTGATATATTATTATTGGTGAAATTTGGACCTATCTTTAGCCTATTCGAGTTAAGGATTTGAGCAATTGCAAGTATCGTGTTCGTGGATTCGATCATGTATTTGTGATTTTGTCGCCTTTTCTGGAATTTGAGATCGATAGTGAAAGAGAATAATTAACCCTTAAGCCTAAAAACCATTTTTACCGCTTTAGACTTGTTATTCCTTAGCTTTAGTGGAGGAGATGTGTATACTTGCCAAGCTTATGATAGAATATTCGTCACGACTGGACAGTTAAACGATTAGATTTGCTTTTATCAAATTATTTTACTTTACTTCTAATTCGTTAGGTGTTTAGTTGTGTGATTATGAAATAAACGAATACATGCTTAAATATAAAAATAAATCCTAACATCTTTTAGGATACATTTTCATAAGAGAAATTCTAAGGTTTACTTGGGGACAAGTAAAGTTCAAGTGGGGGGATATTTGATGAACTCAAATAAGTACATTTTATTACTATCATTTATCCTATTAATTTGACTTGTTTTACTATATTATGTATGAGGATTGATACTTAATCGTTTACTTTTGTAATTCTCAGGTAAAAACAAGCATTTGGTGAAACTTAGCGATTTTGGACTGATTATGGAGCAAAACATGCAAGAAGTTAAGAGTCTACTGAAATGAAGAAGATCAAGACTAATCTGCTCCAGATGCGCCGCATCTCACTCATTACATACGGCGCATATCTATTAAGATTCCACCAGATACGATCCAAGATACAAGAGGACATGCGCCGCATCTAATCATGGAGTTACGCCGCATCTTCTGGCGGTGTACGAATATTCCTGAATATTATAATCTTGGACCCCACGCGAAGTTAAGTCAATGCGCCGCATCTACTTAATAGATGCGCCGCATCTCACCTCAGACAGAAACTATAAATACCCCAAGACCAGACGAATTCCGGAGCTTTTGTCAGGGGAATATATTAGGTTCGAAGACCGAAGCAGCAGAACCCTAGGACGAATTCAGTCAAGGAGGCAACACAAGACACACCAAACAAAGATACAAGAGCTGTAAGAAGGTGCTGCATGTGTTTAATTCATTAAGTAGTTTTGTTTTATTGTGTTAGCAAACTTTAATTCATCAGGATTGGTGGCTTGTGTAATGTGACAACGAAAGATTGCACTCCCTTTAATACTTGCTTTCCCATCAATTAAAGTTTATATGTTGATGTCTTTGGTTACTACTTATTAGTGCATTGATAACCTCTGTGTTTATTAGTGGCTTGCGGGCATTTGACTGCGGAAAATAATGTGGCTCCCACGGTTATTACTAAATTGATCACTTAGGAATAACTTTTAGACATAAGTAATCATTAAGGGTTTACTCGCCGATAAGAATAGGACCAACGAGAAAGGGTTAACTACATACACTTCATATAAAGCTATCAATAAAATAAGTGACAATCTACTTAATCATAAGGACAGCCCTCTTATTGTCTCGAGTATTTATCTGTGTACGTGTGTGCTACTTGCTGATTCGTGCCTATTGGTTTATTTTATTATTTAATTGCAAACAAATCGTGCCAGTCTCTCAGGCTGAAACCCCCTTGCGTTAGGATATTAAAATACTGATTAGAATAACGAGATAATATGTTCCACTCTTAGTGATCGACACTCTACTTACCATTATATTCATACTGACCGGGTACACTGGTCGTTAAGTGTGTGTGTTATTGATAAGTCGGCTAAATATAAATTTAAAACTTGAGTAGGCATTAAAACTGCTAAACCGCAACGACACATCACGCGCATCACCACTATTAAAGTTACCACGCCTGTCATTACCACGAAAATCATTACTCCTCGGAGTAGAATCCCTCTGACTAGCACCCTGCACCTGTTGGTTACCACTACCCAAGGTCCTCTTTACCCCACGCCTAGATCTCTCCTGCATCAACTCCTTATTACGAACGACATTGGCAACTTGTGCCACATCAGTAAAATTCATATTCAGAATACCATCTAGCAGCTCATCACGCAACCCCTACTTAAAATGTAGAGCCTGCTCCTCCGGAGTACCGACCTTCTTACCCAGAAAACCCGCAAGTCTAACAAACCGCTTCATAAACTCAGCACTTGTCTCCCTTTCCAACTGAAAGATATGGTGATAGTCACGCTCAATTTTCTGTCTCTCAGACAGAGGGAAGTACTGAAGAAAGAATGTCTCACGAAAGTCAGCCCAAGATAAACCAGCAACAAACTCATCCCCGCCCTTAGCAATCCGATAAGCCTTCCACCAGCTGAGGGCATCTCCCTCAAACTTGTAGCTAGCCAAACGTGCCTTAAACACGTCATCACACCCAAGCACCTCGAATATCTTCTCAATATGAGATATCCAATTCTCCGCCTCCACAGGAGAAGTAGCAGCACTAAATGAATGGGGTCTCTGCTTATTGAAACGCTCCAACCACACATGAATCGACACTGGTGGAGCATCACCACCACCATTGCCATTACCCCCATTACCACCATTACCACCACTACCACTAGCGGTGTTCCTCATGATCTCCTCCGTGATACGTGCGGTCAAACCCGGAAGTAACGTATCAACAGCACGCTGAACCGCTGCATCAAAAGCAGCACCAGAGTGTTCCCCAAAATCAGTATGACGAGTAGCCACCATCTGAAAGGTCATAAACGAGTCAAAAAGAGACAAAACAAACGTAAGGGTCAAAATGAGAAATAAGAGATCGCGTCAAACGAAAAAGCCTAGTGTCTACCCAAATCCTCACAGGTCATTTCTAAGGTTCTACAGGTCAAACCCAGTCTCTCTGATACCATAATTGTAATACCCCGACCCGACAAGGTCAAGATATCACAGTATGGTGTCATACAAAGCAAACATAAACGCAAGCGGAAGTCTTTTAAATAAATAACTAAGTCTTGAACATCAATACTAGTGTCCAAAAGATAATCCAATGCATAATGGGTAAACCAACAAACCAAAGTAAATAAATAATATCTGAAGTACGGAAATAAATAAACGTCCGAAACAATGGACAACAAATGATAAATAAATGGGTCTCTCAAATCCTAAGCTCTCTCATTCCCAAGCCCGTCGCCCCGCTTATTACCTGCCGCATAAGAAAGAAAACATGCGGCTGAGCTTAAAAAGCCCAGTGAAAAGATATATATACAAAGCATAACATAATGGTAAATAAGCAAAAGCAAAAAAGGAATAAGAAATACAAAACGAATAGCATAAACATGAAAGATAACGAAATCAAAATAAGAGTGCATGAGAAACTGAATAGCAAACGAATCAGAAATGAAATGAAAGCAAAGGAGGGTTCATAATAAGATGTGCCATAAGAACTCCATACATAATCCGTCAAATCAAATCTAGAGCACATATATAAGTATACGAAGAGGGGAGACCTCTAAGTAATCATAAAAGTGTGAGAGGAGTGCAAGGCACACACCACCTGGTCACCATAATACATATTCATAAAACCTAGGATATATTCATACGCTCCTAAACATAAGTATGTGTGTCAGCTCTAGGCTAAGCACACATAAGGGGTTGGCCAATAGTGCATGCAAATACATATTCATAAGGGGGAACGCTGTAGATCTATCACACCTCTACAGGGGTGTCATGACTAGGGTGCCATCCTAGACATGGTCCTAGTACCTCTAGAACTAGTTAAGCTCAGGCACGGAATATCATATCATACATAATCAAAATCTAACATAGCAAGAGAAACATAAAGTAACTCAAAAAGCATGGCAAACAAATAAGCATAGCATAGCAGAGACATTTAAAATAAATGTCAGAGAGGATCATAGGAATGACAAACATACAATGAATGTCACGAATCAAATAAGGGAAACATAGCAATGGCTTAGGATCGAAAGAAATATCCCTACTGAGAAGGGAAAGAATATCTGTACCTTAACGAAAAATGCAAGCAAAAGAATGAAACGAAAAGCAAATCAAGCAGGAGATCACTCCCTCTTCACCCGATCTACAAATAATCATAATGGTACTTATAAGTTTCATATAATCATAATGCTTCATTTTAGTTGTCTTTCTATTTTAGGTAACTTTCCAAAGATAGTAGGTTTCCATATTTAGTAACGTTAAGTTATAATATTCCCGTTTGTCCATTCAATGTATTACAGATGATCGTATTCATAGTTTAGGGTTCATAATGTCATTTACATAAGTTTAGGGTTCATAAGGTAGTTTCCATAACTTTAGGGTTTATTATGCAATTATCATAAGTTTAGGGATTAGTATGCAATTCTCATAAAGTTAGGGTATAAAATGTAATTACTATGAAGTTACAGGTTTTTATAAGTTAGGTCCCTTAATTTTAAAGAATAACACTTTAGACCCTTTAGTTTAGAACATAAACACTTAACACTATTTAAATATCTTTTAAACCCGTAGCAGTCTTATATACATACGATTTTAATACGTTTCAATTAATTCATAAATCATATTAATACTTCGAAATAAAATCTATAAAAATTCACATAGGTTCCTAAATGTCTTAAGTATTTTATAGAATTTTTCCAGATTTTATTATGTTGTCTAGGTACGACTTACAAATCCATTTTCTCAACATGTTCCAGAAACGTATCTGATGAAACACTCGACAAGTTTACACTTTGTTACCCCTTCAGATAAATTCACAAAATTCTACAAAAATTCCAGTTATTAATAGACATATTGAACATGACTCATTTCAAAGGATACCTTCTAATTCGACACGGTTTGAAAATTAAAATTCATAAACATTGACTATTTTTCCAGACTTACGAATCTGATTAGATACTTAATTTTCCAAAAATAAAAAAGTGACCTTCCAGGCCTCCAAAAATTACAAAATAAATTTTCCCAGGTAGCTATTTCATTGAACTTAGTTCTAGACTCAAAAACCACCCAAAAACACGTTTATATCACTGAGATACATTCAATTTAATTGGACATTTTTCCTGGGTCAGTAGCAGTTTTACTTTAACATGTATATACTTAGGGTTTTCGTCATTCCATTCATTAGTTCTTGACACCAAACGATTTTAGGTGAGTCCATAACATATTTAGGTCAATTAAAACAGGTCTTAACATAATCAAGTCTAATAATTTCACCATATAAACCCTGGTTCGATTCATACATAACAGATTTTTAGGGTTTTCATAACTTGTCATTTTATGTATCATTTTATGTACCATAATTCGACTAGAACAAAAAGACAAGAACAAGGATTGAGAAAAGACGATACCATACCCTTTTAGACCACGAAGAACACGAACACAACAAAGGTAACACACGAATGGATCCCTTCTTCTTCTCCTTTGGGGCGTACAGCAGCAAACAAAAGGAAAAACACATGGTTTTGATCAATATTTGGTTCATAAATTCGTATGGATCAATGCTAGGATTATAGGGTTACCTTGTGATGACGTGAATGACACAAGAACAAGATCAACACACTTCTTTTAGCTGAATTAAAGTCGACAGCAGCAGGTAGCAAGAATGGAGGCCGGTCTTTTGTTTGGAAGAGTTTAGGGTTTCTTTTGGTTTAAAGATTGCAAGGATCGGTTATAAAAAAAAAGCAAGCCGTGTATTTTTTTTTTGGGCCAAGATAAGGAGTGAAAGGGTTATAACAATGGGCCAAATAACTCTTAATAATCTCATCTTGTTCTAATTCTCTTGGGCCGAAAATTTGGAATATCATATGTGCATAAATTCAAAGAAAATTCGCCTAGCATATTAGATGTAGGATTTTATTTTACTTGGTACATTTAGCTTATAATACATAGTTTACATTGACTTAATCTTGTTAGGTAACTTAGGTTAAGTTCGAATGGGGTTACTTATATATTTTATGGATTCTTAAAAGTTCAAATTCGGAGGGTATTTTAGTCTTTTCAGATTATATAAAATTCGGGGTTTTACAGGATATGTATTCGTTTTAAATGTGGGTGTTGTTGACTGGAAAAGCACAAAGTAGAGTATTTCTGCAACTTCATCTACAGAAGCTGAGTATATAGTTGCTTATGATGCATCTAAAGAGGCTGTATGGTTTCGAAAATTCATTTCTGGGCTTGGCATTGTTCCCACAATTGAAGAACCCATAAATATGTATTGTGATAATACAGAAGCCATTACTATAGCTAATGAAAATGGAATCACCAAGGGTGCTAGACATTACCGCGCAAAAGTTCATATCTTGATCATATGATGAAAACCCACTTTACCCTCACTAAGATCCGGCCTTTCTTCTTCTTCATAAGACACCACATTTTTCCCTCTCTTTTCCCTCACTAAGATCCGGCCTTTCTTATCTCAATAATGGAGGAAGACTCTAGACTAAACTAGATATATTAGTTAGGTGGAAACTTTGGCCCTCTGACATAATTAGTCCCTCAAGTCTCATTCTTCTTATTTAACCACAACTATCTTATAACACATATTTAACACTTGGCAATCTAGGTCCCTCTAGTTTATTCATCATCTTCCATATTACTATATTAGTCCTACTTTGACTATTAGTTTGCCTACCGGGTTTGAATTTCCACATAACTTCGTTAACCAACCAATCGCATCCAACTTTAGCATATTTCATCTAGGGTGGGGCCTACCCAAAACCGGTGTTAGGAATATAAATATTCAGATGAAGGTTCGGTCACCCCGAGCATCTAATTAGCATTTATATAGCTCGTAGGCTTATATATATTTGTTTAGTAGTATTAGTATTATCAGTATTATTAGTGTAGTAATATATATTCGTGGAGTGGGTCGGGGCTTTCCCCACTGTCAGCTCACTCCACAGCCCACTAGGGGCACAAATATTAGGACTATATATATAACCCTTCCCACACAAGGGAAGGGTGGAACTCTTCATTCACTTAATCTAATATTCAGGTTTTCACATAGTTCCCTCTCTCTCTAAAACTTCTCTCTACCAACTAACTCAAATGGGTTTCTTGATCTTTCAAGATCCAAGACCACCCGAATGGATCCACACAATCAAGAAGGTTATTTCCTACAATTGGTATCAAGAGCCATGGTTTCATCTTGGTCAGATCTGTGGTCCATGGTTTGGTTCGGTTGATTGTGTGGTTTTTATTTTTATATTCTTTTCTGGATCGAACCATGATTGCTTCTCTTAATTGTGCTGTTCGAGTACAAATCTGTTTTTGTCTAACTGTTTTTACTTGTTATATTTCATAGTGGGCTTCAAACTGTTCTATGTCATATTTTATGATTGTGAACCTTAGTGGTTGTGGGCTCACAACAATGTTGGTGTGGCAGATCTGTGGAGTTGTGTTGCTTTCACTTTTTATTAATCCACAAAGTAAGTCAAGAAGACTAATCAGTTTGTACATTAAATCCTTTGTTGACTTGCTTTTGCTCTCTTTCTATCTTGTTTGAAATGGTAAATCAATTTGTACATTAAGTAAATGTGCTTAAACAGCCTCGTTCTTGTCTCTCATCTTGGGTCATGTTTGCAAATACTTGCTCGAATCATTTCAAGTATAACCGCTTGGACCTTAACTGTGTTGGATTTGTGGTATATACTATTCAGTTACTAATATATCTTGTTGTTGGTCGTGTTTGTGGTGTGATTAACATTACGGGTTTTGAGTTCTTGGTAGCTGCTGGTGTGTATAATGATGAATTTCTTGGATACGGTTTGTGTATGATTTTTTGGATGGTGTTTGGCTGTTTGCCAAAAATGGGGTAAAAGACAAAAAGGTGAGTGTGACAGCTTTGACTGGTCAAACGCGGTTTGTCTTTTGGCTCACAGACTCGGTTTGTCTGTTTAACCCTGGACTCGGTTTGTCCATAATATCATGAACTCGGTTTGTCTAAATACTCACCAACTCGGTTTGTCTGTACAACCATGAACTCGGTTTGTCTGTTTAACTTCGAACGCGGTTTGTATGTACAATCACGAACTCGGTTTGTGTACATAAAGTAGACTCGGTTTGTCTGTTTTACCATGAACTCGGTTTGTGTATATATTGTATACTCGGTTTGTCTGCTAAGTCATGGACTCGGTTTGTGTATTTAAGACGACGCGGTTTGTCGACTCGGTTTGTCCTGCTACTAGGTCAAATGTGATCAATGAAATATCAAAATGAAAGAAGCAGTTAAGCAAACACAAACCAAACAAACAACACTTACATATAACCCAACTGAAAAGAACTACATTCCTCAAACAATCCACGATTCGATACATATTCTAAAGACACAACAACAACGAATTCACAGTCAACATCAACAAATCCTTACATTTACAAACAACAACTAACGCGTCATCACTACTCCTTCTATTGGCTCAAATAAACTAAAACGACTCACAAATCCAAACCTTCATCTCCAATCGAACGATACTAAGACTCGAAACATTAACGATTAATAACAATGATCTCAGTTTGTTCAAATTCCCTCTCAAAGATCTTTCAATAAACTCGTAAGATTGAACATTATCATCATAGATCAAATTTTTGAAGCTAATCACTTCAATAAACTATCCGAATCTAAAGATAAGAAAGCTAACAAGTATGCTATTTCTTATCTTCGGCTCGTTGAAAACAATGAACATAAATGTAAATCAACAGTCGAACCTACCGTGACCCCACTTAGGACGGTGAAGCCTCTTAAACGCCTTCTCGATTTGAATACGAGCAACAACTGAAAGAAACAAAGGTTAAGGGGCTTGTGGATTCGGATTTATGACATTGATGAGTTTTGATGTTGAAAGTTGATGATGAGATGAGACGAGTTTTTGTTTAAATTTGATGGGAGGTAAGATGCATTTGGAGCATAATGAAGGTAAAGGGGGCGGATTTGATTATGATTAAGATTAGGGTTTGTGGATGAGAGTCGGCTAGAAGTGATGAAGGGGCGGATGTGTTGTTATTAGGGTTTGGGTGTGAAGTTGTTAAGAGGAGAAGGGGCGGATTATAGTAATTAAGGGATTAGGGTTTGACTAGTGTGTTATGTGGGAGTTATATACCGGAGTATTAGGGTTAAGTGAGAAATGGACAAGGGCCAAGAATATTGATATGTTTATTGGACCAGAGATTTGAATGGGCCGCTTCCTTGTATTTTAAGCGGACTGATGCAATGGTTTTTGGCTATTTATTAGTGGGTTGTGAGCAAAGTTGAGTTGCAATGATAATGTCCTATTCGATTACACTAATTTGAATGCAAAGTTGAGTTGCATTGCTAAATATGAACTACAATGGATAGTTTTGTCTATTCAATTGATAAAAGAGTGTAATTGAGCTCACGAGTATACACATATCACGGCTAGTATTTGGGTTTATGAATGTCAAATGGGATTATAGAGTTGTGGATTTAGAAGCATAGTCCTATTGATGCCTACGATTTAAGTGAGTCGGCAATTTGATGTTTACGATTTGAGTTACAGTTGACAAATTGCAATGTGATTAATTGTGATTTGTCAAGTTGCGTGTTTGTTTTATTGCGACTTGTCGGATTGCTATTTGACCAATTACGATATGACGTTGCGAGTTAACGCTTGCGATTCGATTTATTGTGATTTGGTTGATTGCAATCTGACTTGGTGCAATTTGACAATCTGTGACTTGGCCTGTTGCAATTTGATCATGTTGTGATTTGACTACTGTGACTTGAATTTCGAAGATTGGCATTGCACCTCACTCTTGGGTATTCTGGTTGATCTCACGGTTTCTCTTGTAGTTTTTAGAAAATCCCGCGAAAGATTCGATTTCTCGGTTTAAATCTCAAGAGCTGTAAAATCCCGTGAAATTAATACTGGACAAGTAGGCTAGACTTGGATGTAGACATAATGAAACTTACGGGGTTTGACTGCTCTTTCGGGATAAGTTTATGCTTCAAGATCAGCAGAAATTGGAAAATTATGATAACTTGGTTGGTTTGTTAATTCACGGGTTGGTGTACTTAGTGTCACAAACATCTCGGGGTGGATGGATGCACGATGTTTGATGACCCTTGCTCGAGCGCATTTAAGGTGGTTAGACCTGGATGTTCAAGAAGTGGATATATACAATAAAGGATGGAAGGTTGGGTATATATCACTACCTATATTTAAAGGAGTTACGTTGTTGTGCTCAATATAGGTTCTAAATCACAATTTGCAATTTAAGGTGATTAGGCTTGGATGTTCATGAAGTGGATATATACAATTAAGGATGGAAGGTTGGGTATATATCACTACCTATATTTAAAGGAGTTACGTTGTTGTGCTCAATATAGGTTCTAATTCATAATTTAGTGCAAGTTTAAGTCGCTGACTTGTTCTTTATCAAGCTTCTTCAAGTGATTGTTGTTTCTCAAGCTTCTAATGTGATTGTTGCTCAAGATCTTCTCAAGAGGTAGTCAGGCTTAAAGACAAGAGGTGATTTGTTTGGAGACATGTTTTAACCTTTTACTCACTTTAAAGTCATATGCATTTCATCAAGCGGTTTTGGCATATTACGAACTTCAATGAATTGTTCATCAAGCGTGTCTCGAGCTGGTCTAAACCATTGATGATGAGGAAAGCAAGGGGTTACTACAAGAGAGTCTTAATCACCATCTTCGTTGAAGTAGTTTCATTTGTCTCTTTCCATGGTTTGTGCCTGTCATATTCACAAACATCACGGACTCTCAGCTTTGGCAAAAAGGTCATTTCATGTCCTTTTTGAGGGGGAGAATTATCGCAAGTTTCCTAGAAGATCTGTCTCCAGCGATGTGAATTTTAGCGGTTCCGGTTACAGCGGGTCAGATCATATCGGTTCAATCTCCAGCGGTTTGTATCTTAGCAGTGTCGGTTACAGCGGGTCAGATCGTAGCGATTCAGGATTCAATGGTTCAGTCTACAGCAGTTTGATACTTACTGTTGTGCAGTTAGTTCTTGAATTTATTTCTCAGATAAATCTCAAGAACTGTAAAATCCTGTACACAGTACGACAACTATGATAGGACTGACTATGAGTCATGGGCACTTCTAAGAATTATGTTTCTTCTCTTTTTGGCTAGTCAACAGCACAAGATGATCACGAAGTTAATCTGGTATTCTTTATTTGTGATTGAAGTTGAATTTCTCGAAGGCGTCTACTTATTTTATCTTGAAGTCGGGGTTGGTTGGATGCATGACCTTCAATGATAACTTGCTCGTGCGTAAAATTTAAGTTGAAGACTTGGGTTATCTAGTTACCAGTAGTCGGGGTAACTATCACTTAAGAGTTATTGGAGTACTCAGTGTCACACGTCAATGACGATGTCGATAATCGCAAGAGGTGTTAATGTCTCATACTTTGGTTGGGTATTGAGCATTTAGAGATTTGCTTGGAGCATTAATTCTCTACACCGTTCTTCCAACATTAGTGCAAGATTAAGTAACAAATTTGGGGACTTCTACTTCAGTTTTCAGTATTGGTATATCGGGTTTTCTTCATCAAGTGGTCACTGATCTGTGTACAAGGTTGGTTAGTTGGCCAAAGGTTATAAAAGTTGTGATGTAATCTGTAATTCTCACAAGATATTTTTAACCCAAACGGATGTTCTCCAATATCAAATCAGTCATGCCACATTCAATCTGTTACTGCCTCACGGTTTCTTCTTGATTTTGTAAAATCCCGAGAAAGAACCTATTTCTCGGTTTAAATCATAGATTTGTAAAATCCCGTGATGATGGACTATGCGCTCTTAACCATGATCGGGTTAAAACCATTATCAAAGTTCAGTTAAAGCATCATGAAGGGCTAGATTTGGGCATTAACCACAAGACGTGACTACGGCTTTGATTCATTATTATTTAGTTGAGGCTGAAGTGAAATTTCATGGGTGCGTGTACTTAGCATCTGAAGATATCGGGGAGGTTGGATGAAGATTCTTCGAGATCCTTGTTCGAGCTTTCAATACAATGACAAGGACTTGGATATCTAGTTATTTTTTCTTTCTCCCTACTACAAAATAACTATCACTTTAAGGAGTCACGTTGTAGTGCTCAGTGTCACACGCAGTTGTGGATATCCAAGAGGTGATGTACGTCTTATACTTGATGGTTGGTTGGTTGAAGAGTATAGAGTACTTAGGGATTCGATGTTGCACGAAGTCTCTACACCGCTCTTTGTCACGCATTAGTACAAGTTTAAGTCACAAGTTCGGGTTATTTTACTTCAGTATCAAGTTCATCATATTGGGTTTTCTCCATCAGTGGTCACGACATCAAGCCGATAGAATGATAATGGGGTTGGTGACGAGTTAGATGAGAGAAGAAGTAAAGAGAGAGATTATGACGTTTGAACACAGCAGTTCAAGCCTCGCTCTTCATCAAATGACGTCTGTACAAGTCAGTGCAGGCCTCGCTCTTCATCAAATGACGTCTGAATACCTCAGTTCAGGCCTCATTCCTCAAAGAAAAGAAAAGTGTACGCTTGAGTGCACTTTATCTTCAAAAGAAGAGGAGTCTTCTTATTTATGGCCATTCTCATCAATAAGTTTCACGCTCTTTCCGTGCTAATTCAGTCTTCAAGTGGATCGGCGCATATTGGAGTACATTTTTATTCACGTATTCAACCAAAAATTGCAGTTGACAGGCATATGCAATTTTTGAAGGGGGGAAAGGGTGAATAAACAACATGTTAGTCTTCAAGAACCGTCAAGTGGAGCTACTTACCGTTGATGGTATTCATATTCACAAGTTCAATCATCAAATATTGCAGTTGGCAGGCATATGCAATTTTTGAGGGGGGAAGAGTGAATATTAATCTACATGTTGGTTGATGATTGAGATTTGGTCATACGACTCCTGAATACGTCAGTTCAGGAGTCGTGCAAACCATGTCTCTCCAACACTACTTCTTCCGTCTATCAAGGTGTTGAAGAACATGGTCATGGAATGCTAATCGACAAAGTCTCACGGGTTGGTATAATCAGCAACAATGGGTTTCCAGTCAATGCTTCAAGTACACGTCATCAGGCTACATGTACACATCATGATGATGATTCCGATTAATCGTAAACATCATGGGGGAGAGAAATGTGTACACCAAGGACGCACAACAGGTTCATGTGATCGGGCTTAATCATATATTCCGGTATTGATAACCGCAGAGATGATCAGTGGTTCAACTTGTTACCTTGGTATTTACGTTTCACTGTTACGTCATGGGCTGATTAATCGTAACCATCAGGGGAGAGAGAATGTGTACATCAAGGACGCACAACAGGTTCACGTGATCAGGGCTTAATATCCAAGGATGGATACATACTATAGATGATCAGTGGTTCAACTTGTTACTTTGGTGTTATACTAAAGACTGAAGGAGGTCGAGTCGTCAGTCTACTCTACATTCTCTGTTGGGAGTTATCTTCTCATGTGTATGCTGCGGGCTGATGGGATATATGTAAGGTTACTGGAAGGCATTTGGTGAGATAAAGTTGATTGGTATTCTGTTCCTCCACATTGGGCAATCTTGAAGAAGGTCGAGTCTACAGTCTTCTCCACAGTCAAGAATGTTGAGCTCTTTTCTTACAACTTGATATTTAACTTAATCCCATGACAGTTCTTGTTTGATGAGTTGTGGAGTTAAGTTAGGTTCAAGTTGTTCCGTAGTTTAAGGTTAAGTCCAACTTGATGTTAACCTAACCTCATGACAGTTCTTGTTTGATGAGTTATGAGGTTAAGCTAGATTTCAGTTGTGGCTCAACTTAAACTACCGAAAAGATGCATAAGGTTTTTGACGGCGTCAATCAAGGACGGGAGTGTTAGAAGATTAAAGACGGCATGCATTTGGTTATCAAAAGACTTCTTCTTATTATGGGTGTTCATCCAAAGGCTTCTTCTTATTATGGGTGTTCGTCAGAGGTTGTCAGATTGGGGGAGAGCACTAATTAGGGGAGAGTGTTGAGCCAGAATCATTCCCTGATTGAAAGTGCTCACATTGCTCTTCAGCAAGTCAAGTGATGAATGCGGAGAAGATTCAGAATGCTGAGGAGTAATGGTTTCTGGTTCGTATCCTTGTACATATATACTTATTCATACATTATACCATATTGTAAATAGATATATAGAAATCCTGCAATTTGTAAATAGAGAAACGTAAAACCAGAAAAACCATAAAAATTAAAAAATTAGAAAATTCCAAAAATAGTTTCACCTAGGCATGTCTTCTGTTTATCGATAACATTTACGGACTTAGAAATGTCATTCAATAATGGCACGGGTCTTTAAATGAAGCTCGAGCAGAAGTTAAAATGGTTGGTTAAAACATGTCTAAATGGCTTGCTATTACTTTAGATAGCAACCCGCGCTTCATATTGGGGAAAGCACGTCGCCAAAAAGACGGCTGTTCCTCCAACTGGGTGATGTTCACCTGGGCATGGATTACTTCATATCCATGTTTCCTGATTTGATGTACGTTTCAGTGCATCATTTCTTGTAAAAGAAGAGAAATCTTCTTAGTATAACAAATAGTTTTCATTCTATGATTCTTCTGAAAATTATTTGTGAGACACTTGGTGAATATGTGTTGTATGAAATTTGTTTATACTTGGATTATGCATAAAATTTGTCACTCAATCAACGACTACAAAACCTCACGACAGTTCTTGTTTGATGAGTTGTGGGGTTGAGCGTGGTTTTAGTTGAGGTTCAACTAGAATACGGGTCATTGATTGAGGGGGAGAGTGAATTCAAATTTTATATCATCAAACGGATTTATTGGTTGAAACATACTTGTTAGAAAAGGTTTTGTAGTTAATGGGGAATTAGTTGAAGAGGATCTTGCTTAAATATATCAAATGACCAAGTGTGTTAGTTGCTAGAAAGTTTAGGACATTATGTGCAATTTGCTTATAGTTTCCTAGCTTTATGTATCTAGAAGGTTCATTTGTGGTACTTTGGTATCCTCGTACAATCCCCAAAATGCTTTAAGACTCAAAACCTAAAAGAAGTTAGAAAACCAATTGTGTTTGATGTTTTTGAATGCTCCTATGACATTTGCATGAACTAAGTGAATGAGCTTCAAATGTTGTTTGTCTCTGCTGCTTAATGGTTGTTGATATTGTGCATATGTTCTCAGGATTCGCTTAGGTAGATTGC
This sequence comes from Artemisia tridentata subsp. tridentata, assembly GCA_021014915.2. Taxonomy (NCBI): domain Eukaryota; kingdom Viridiplantae; phylum Streptophyta; class Magnoliopsida; order Asterales; family Asteraceae; genus Artemisia; species Artemisia tridentata. The sequence goes on along the minus strand of CP139507.1, from coordinate 19,333,244 downwards.
TATTATGTTAGAATCATGTTCCTAAGATCCTGAATTGAATATTGAAATTCGTGTGAATTGCCATGTTCATGATTGCTATTTGCTCTTCATGCTAGATAGTGGTTTGACGTAGTTCCTGATTGGGGTTTGATTATAAGATGAACTTGGTATTATAATGTGGCAAGCTGCTGAAGGGTAGCTATCTAGGAATAGTGTATCTGTATGTATGTATATCTGTGTTGATATTCTTATGCAGATTCCATAGCCAAAATGAATGTACCAGTTCCCATTCTAACCATCTGATCAGACGATCAAACTCTATTGATTGGCTCGAAATTCACCACGACAACAACATCGGGAGCAACAACAACAACAACACTTTCACCACCACCACCACCATTCATTTTGGTCTCGCCAAGTGGGGATCAACTACATTTGCGAAAGATTTGTTGGTGGATGGATGATTGATATTGACTGATTCACTCAGAAAGGCGGGTGATTATATCGTCTGCACAAAAAGGTCAATATCACTTGTGTCATAATAATCAATTTGTGCAAAATAAGCAGTGAATCTCCCTCTTAGATTAAGGGGGAGCAAAGTATGTTTCATCATCAGAACATGTTAAACCTGACCACATTTTCTCCAATGTTTTTCTAAATTATTTAAATCAATTGGGATCACAAATCTCAAAAGGTTTGAAATTTTTGATCGGGGGAGAGAATGTGATTTAAATATGAAACCTGATGAAAATGTGATGTTTTGGAGTTAAGTGTAAGCTCTCCCATATGTGCTAAACTCTTTTGTATACCAAGGCACATATTGAGGGGGAGCAAAATGTTTTGAATGAGAAAGTAAGCTCTCCAGTAAGTGCTAAACTCTTTTGTATACCAATGCACTTATTGAGGGGGAGCAAAGGATTTGGCATGAATCTTATGTGAGCAAGGCTCAGACTTCACCAATGAATTGACGATAGCTAAAGTCAGTAGTCGAAAGGACATGTCCTGGACGGGTAATAATTTCAAGCCAGTTTATCTGGTGATGTAAGCGTGTCTCGCAAAGGACGTGTCTGAGTAGAATGTACCGATTTCGAGCGATCTTCCTTGAATGTGATCTGGACGGGTAATAATTTCAAGCTAGTTTACTAGTGATGTAAGCGTGTCTCGCGATGATCATGTTCTTGGAAAATCAATCAATTCAAAAGTGCGAGCTCTACCTAACATGTGCAAATTTATAAAACTATCAACCGAGCACATGTTGAGGGGGAGCATTTGAAAAATATAAAACTCTCAAGTGTTTGCAAAAATGTGTTTCAGAATCATGAACACTTTGAGAGATTTTTCAAAGATTTGGTTTGGCAATTGTGGAAGAACACCAAAGACCGACCATTGTATTTTATATAATGGAGTTATAAGGATGATAAGGTTAGGTACAAGTTCCCACGATCCCGCCAGAGCCGGAGGGATCTACCCAGGGACAATCCACTAGTTAGTGTAGAAGTCCTTAGGTATGATTAAAAAGGAGAAAAGTGAATGAGGGAATAGTGCCGACTGAAATGGAGCTAACACTGGAATAAACCCAACAAGGTGTTAGTTATGAAGTCTCGGTAAGCACTGAAGGGGTTGAAGAATGAAAAAGAATTGTAAAGATAAAGGGTGAAAAGAAATAGCCCTCCTTACAACTTAGGCAGAAACCGGGTCAATACATATGCTGTCAGAATCACATAGTTGATTGCTGGCATTGAAGACAAAGTATCATGGACCCAGTGATACGCTGCACAACCCTTCCTAGCCACTCAAGGTCCCTCAAAGGATTCTTGTTTCAATTGTCACGGAGTTCAATACATTCCTATCGTCTCTCTCACTCCGAGTTAGATGATATTGAATAGGTGGCAGTTCTCTCTAGCCTCCGCTCACTAAATCAAAACGCACTATAGAGTCTAGAGCCACGAGATGCATAAAAAGATCTCATAGGAACACGAATTATTTCTACACTGGGTGTTCAACATTAAGGACACCAGTTGTAAACTTATGAGTCCTACGCAGATCTTAGCAATCTGCCAGAACATTTATGAGGGAATTTACAAATGTAATTCTCAATGATTGAATGGAAATTCCTGCCAGGGTCAACATCAAGCAGCCCTGAAAGCAGGTCACTTCGGTAATTCTTTATGGATTACGCTTAGTGGTCACGACAGTTTCTAACGGTCTACAGTCGTGGAGTGATCTCCAGCGACTCACCTAATCGTTGATGTGCTACGGTTCGATCTTAAAAAGCCCTCTGTGGGTTTTCGATTAGGAACGGTCTTGGTAAGGATTAGAGAGAGTTGTCACACTATGCTGTTAACAATCTCGAAGTCCGAACCTGTAAGTACCGGATGTTTTATTGCTAACTGTTGTATGCAGGAACTTCTGGCGATTGTAGCTGATTGCTGTTGCAGCTGTTTGCGGTTGTAGCTGATTGAAGTTGCAGCTGAATGCGGTTGTAGCTGGTTGCAGTAAAGATGCCAATCCTCTACCACATGTTCCCACTACATCATCATTGTAACTCAAGAATGTCATGATCAACCTAAAAGACCTTTTACACGGCTTCTGCAAACTCTGATGCTAAAGATCATGACACCAAATAGTGTGAGCATGTCGGCTCAAAGAATAACACATCACATGGAAACATACTGCTGAAAGATGACTTGGAAACAAATGTTGGATGATAAAGTCGAAGAATACTCAAAGATCATCCAAGACAAAGAAAGGTCATCACAAGATCACTGCTGAAAGCACAAAGATTCAAGACTTTGAAGAATCAAAGACTACGAGCTATAAAGACCAGTTCAGAAGAAAGAATGCTAGAGTTCAAATTATTATTTCCGGGGTGACCTCCCTTAGGGGGAGATTGTTAGGAATATAAATATTCAGATGAAGGTTCGGTCACCCCGAGCATCTAATTAGCATTTATATAGCTCGTAGGCTTATATATATTTGTTTAGTAGTATTAGTATTATCAGTATTATTAGTGTAGTAATATATATTCGTGGAGTGGGTCGGGGCTTTCCCCACTGTCAGCTCACTCCACAGCCCACTAGGGGCACAAATATTAGGACTATATATATAACCCTTCCCACACAAGGGAAGGGTGGAACTCTTCATTCACTTAATCTAATATTCAGGTTTTCACATAGTTCCCTCTCTCTCTAAAACTTCTCTCTACCAACTAACTCAAATGGGTTTCTTGATCTTTCAAGATCCAAGACCACCCGAATGGATCCACACAATCAAGAAGGTTATTTCCTACAACCGGGATACGGGTCTAACAAGTGCACACATGTTTTTTATTGACGTGCACATCTATATTTAACAAGATTCATTTGTATTTGAAGTGTATTTTATTTTATATCAAATTTTGTGTATACTATTTATGTTTTGGTTTGTTATAAATTTAGAGGTCATATGTATAATGTTTATATTGGTGGCTTTAAACTTTGAAGTTTAAAAAATATATATTAGAAACATATACGCGGTTACTTTCTTGAGCAAAAAGTCTTAAATGTTAAAAAAAAATTGTAAATTGTATACAATGAACAAACATAAACTTACATTCTTAAGAAAAACACATATGCACACATGTTTTTTGAAAACTTGTTTGAAAAACACATATGCACATATGTTTTTTGAAAACTTGTTTGCTAAAAAAAAAACTACAAATAATTATTTTTTTAATTCCGAAAATTAATGGATTTAAAAAAAACATTTTTTTATTGAAAATATTAAATAAAAAGTAAAAATATAGTTTTACTATTATGCCCTTTTGAATTAAATAAAATCCTTGAATATTAAAAAAAATTACATAAATGCCATCATGTATTATTAACCATTGATCAAATGATCCAAGGGTCTAGATTGCTCTAAAGTGGTACTGTAAAGTACTGTATATAATATTGCTCTAAAGTGGTACTGTAAAGTGCTGTCATGACTCTCCTGGCTGTCCCGCGGCTGTGGTGCTACTGCTGTCCCGACTCTCCCGGCTGTCCCGCGACAAACACGTAAAAAAAACAACCTAAATTAAACAACCAAACTTAAATTATCCAAATTAATTAATAAAAACTTTTGACGACGACATTGTCGTCCCAAAACACATTAACACAATAAAAAAACACCTTTAAACTACCTATACGTGGGGCGGCTGTGGTGGTGGAGCTGCTACCGATGATGGTTCACGGCGATGGAGCTGCTGCCGATGATGGTTCACGGCAGTGGTGCCATCTAATTACCAACACAAACACAACAAAAAAGAAACCAAGATTATATTAACAAACCAAAATAAAATAAAGCAAATTTAGAAACAAAAATAAAAGAAAAAACATACCTTTAAGCAAATCAAAGGTGGGCTGTTGTGGTGGGCTGCTTGTCTGGTGGCGGATGATAGTGGTGTCGAAGGTGGTTTGATGGTGGTGTCGAAGGTCGTTTTTTTTTGTGTCGATCGATGGTTTTTTTTTTTTTTTGGTGGGTAAACTTAGAGAAAACAAGAATGAAGATCCAGATCTTATCAATTATTGAGCCAAAATGGGACGACATGCTTCATGTACTTTTTTTTTTTTTTTTTTTTTTTTATTTATTTTGTCGGGGTGGTTTAACTTTTGACGAAAATTTTGGTGGTAAAATTAGGGACGACATTGTTGTTTTTATATTCTTTTCCTATATCTTATGTGTATAAAAATGATCTAAATTATTTAATTAATATTAAATAAATTAAAAATTATTTAAATTAGTTATAAATTATTGAAATAAATTAAAAATGATTTAAATTAGTTATAAATTATTGAAATAAATTAAAAATGATTTAAATTAGTTATAAATTATTGAAATAAATTAAAAAAGATTTAAATTTGTTATAAATTATTTAAATAAATTAAAAATGATTTAAATTATTTAAATAAATTTAAATTATAAATTATTTAAATAAATTAAAAATGATTTAAATTAGTTATAAATTATTTGAATTACATTAAAAATGATTTAAATTTAGTATCGTGATACATGACATGTTAAAAACGGATGACTCGATATAGTATCGTGATACATGAGATGTTAAACGAATGAGTCGAGATGATATCGTTATACATGAGATGTTAAACGAATGAGTCGGGATGATATGGATATATACATGAGATGTTAAACGAATGAGTCGATATGATATCGCAGGGTGATCTCTTTTAGGACCCCATCCCTCCTTCCTGTTCCATCCCCAATTACTCCCTTTATCAGTAGTTTGTTCATTTGACCCTTCAGTTCGATCAACATCTATTTCATCAATATTCAGGTCTAAACCGTCTTCAAATACAGGTTTAGAACCGGATTCGAGCTCAGGAGATCCCGCTTCCATGTAATTATCCTCTAGTTCATAATAGTCGAGATCACCACATTTACATAATTCTCAACACATTTAATGTACGAAAAGTCTTCTTCACGGCCATCGGTTGAAACAACAAAAAAGCAACGACTTTCTTGGAACTTTGTTTTCTGAACTTTATATGGATAGGTGAACTTTCAAAAGACTTAAATGCATAGCCAAAAAAAAAATTGTTATTGGTTTATACAGAGGTCAATGGCGTTAAAGAAGTCTCATGAAATACTAAAGTTTTCACAACAACAACAACATTTTATTAAACAACAACAACAACAACAACACCACCAACAACGACAACAACAACGACAACAACAACGACAACAACAACACCAACATTACATATGAAGATTGTCCAAGTCACCTAACAGCTCACGGAGTATTGCAGCCGACTCACATGCGTGGTCGGGGTCGTCGGGATTCGTTGCCATTTCAAGTCTTGCCTCCAGCATCCTTACTCTTGTCTCTAGCACTTGCTTTTGTGATTCCAGCATGTTTACTCTTGTCTCTAGCACCTGTTTTTGTGATTTCAGCATGTTTATCCTAAGATCTTTGGCATTACAGTTTGAGCACTCTGTTGGTGCAGATCCATCACCTTGAGATGTTGAAGCAGAAGAGATTACTCGTAACCGGCCATCAAATTCACTCTTCCACATAAAATATCCACATCCATGAACTTTTTCTCTCGGCTGTTACATAATAAGGAAATGTTACGATTGTTTGTACGTTTACATAAATAAGAAATGTATGATTGTTCACATTCGAAAGAGGACATGCATAATATTTCCATCCAAAGGTATCTTCTTGATGTGATGTTCTTAGTTTTATATTTCCTTTTCCACAAGAACACATAAAAGGATTATATCGCTGCATCTCAGGTTTTGAAATTGGTGTGAAGATAAGAGGTTTGGTGTTATCAAGTGGTGATGGGGGATGAAAGTGGTGGTCGCCAGTGGTGGTGGAGCTCGATGGTGATGGAGGTGATGTTGTTGCTGTTGTTCAATCTTCAAAGAGAGAGGAAAAAAAATATAGATCCGATATGCAAATGAGAGAGAGGGAGGGAATATAAGATAGATCGGATTTTTTGTAGAGATTGGATAAGATTTTTTGGATTTTATGTAGAGATTGGATAAGACTTTTTGGATATTAAAGAGGATAAGGTTTATCATTTAGTGTCTCATGTACAACCAAATAATCTCGACTCATTCGTTTAACATCTCGTGTACAACCATATCATCTCCGCTCATTCGTTTAACATCTCATGTACAACCATATCGTCTCGGCTAATTCCAACTTTGATCAACATGACTCAACTCCAGCAAATGTAAGATTTAGTGTTGGTGATATTTAGTGAGATAGAAGTGTTTGGTGGTAAGTTTGATGCATAATCTTGCGGGTAGACTGAATGATGGGATTAATTTCGTTAATCATCTCTTGCTCATCCGCTGTGAAGATATCGAGCATTTGTCTCGTTGCGGTAAAAGGTCCTCCTGGTCTAGGACCATCATTTTTTCCTCCTTCCTGTTCCATCCCCAATTACTCCCTTTATCAATAGTCTGTTCATTTGATTCTTCAGTCCGATCAACATCCATTTCATCAATATTCAGATCTAGTTCATAATAGTTGAGATCACCACATTTACATAATTCTCAACACATTTAATGTACGAGAAGTCTTCTTCACGGCCATCGGTTGATACAACAAAAAAGCAACGACTTTCTTGGAACTTTGTTTTCTGAACTTTATATGGATGGTGATTGAAAACGTTATCAATAATATAAGTTTTATTATCACTGAAAATTATTTAACAATTGATACGGCTAATATGTTCTCTGATGTACCAAAATATTTTTATCTCAAAGAGGACTAAGCTTTAATATTTTCTATGAACATTATTTAGTATACATCCAAGCCACTTTTGTCATATTATTTTTTCTATATCGAGGCTGTAAATACGTATCATATTGATTACATTTTAACATCAAAAATATTTTTGATAAATAGTAAAGTATTGATTTTGTAAATTTTTTTAATTTATGTAATTTTTAAAATTAATTTTTACACTAACATATAATTTTAAAGCAAATAATTTTCTAAAATTAATTTATATACAAGTATTTTTAAATAGATTATTTGATAAAAAAAAAAAAAAAAAAAAAAACATTTTAAATGTTTAGTAAAAATGGGACGACATTGTCGTCCCATTCTATAAATAAAAAACTGATTTAAAAAGTTTTTAAAAAAAAAAAACAAATACACGCAGAATGGGACAACATTGTCGATCCATTTTGCTTGGCGGGACTAAAGTTGTTGGCGGGACGTTTTATTTTTTGAGAAATTTCATTTAAAATGTCAAAAATCAGATATATATACATATTGTCGTCCCATTTTGTTCAAATCTCAACATTACTTTGACTGACTTTTTGGTTGAAAAAAGTGTGGGTCATGCCCAAATTTTTGGCTGGTCCCAAATAGAAGGTTTTGGTGTAGTGAAACATGATTGGAAGAAAAAATCGATTGCAAGTATCTTGTCTATGTCAGCAGCACATTGCATAGCCATTTACAAACTTGAACCATTATAAGACTCGGTCCCTGTAGAGTAATTTGCAAATTGATTCCCTGCGGCTACTTCAGCTGATAATTAACCGCACTACCACATTATACCGAAGTTTGTCAAACCTTTCAACATCGGCCTTAACAGATGTTGGACAAGCTAAGAAAACCCAAAACCAAGGATCAAGTTCTTTAAGAAAGATATAATCCGATCCTGAATGCTTGTAGAAAAAACAAAAACAAAATTAGTTATGGGATTCATTTGCATTTGCTCACAGTCCGTGAAAATTGATCGAGTTCTTATAAACCAAAATTAACTATTGTAGAACGTAGCCGTTCTAAAAATATATATATTTATATCTATATTAAAAAAATTAAAAAACTGTTCTAGAAGGTAAGTTATCATATAATAGAGTACGAGTTTTACAAAAAGCAATCACCCGTAATCATTTCAAAACGTAGCCTACCTTAAGAATAGAGTTTAACTTGTATACACTTCTAATTCGGCCAACCTAACCATGTTAGAGTCATTGTAGAATGTCTTTAACTTAACCCTTATTGATAAGTTGTTCGGTAACTTTTTTTATATGATCTCGCATTTTCGGAACGATATAGGGTTCCATAGCAATTAAGGTTCTACTTTCTATATTATCGATTAAATGATCCTTTTCTTATTTTGTTGATATTTGTTAGTACGTTGTCCTAACGTAATAGCTGACATGGTTAAAATTATTATTGAAACATGTGATTATTTATGCCTAAATATGTTAACATGTGATTATTTACTCTTTCTTATGTTATGTTTGAGTATTAGTATATGTTCATAACGCGTAATGTTGTTGGACATAGATAACTTAACTTCAAACAAAGTTTCACACTTCCAGATTCTACAACTAATTTCATACGGTTATGTCATCATGTATATTTTTACAAAGACTTATCGTAGAAAAATTTAAGGGCAAATGTTTTAAAAATGTACCATAGTTGCCACAATTTGTTTTTATGGGTAGCAAACAAATTTTTTTTGCTTATACGAGTACTTTTCTTTTAAATTCGACCTTTTTAAGGTATTTTGCGACATTTTTGCCCCTCTCAGCTAATAGGATTTTTTTATTTTTAAAAGGCAAAAATGTCAAAAAGTACCTTAAGAAGGACAAATTTGAAAGAAAAATACCCCTATAAGCAAAAAAAAAAATAAATTGTTCGCTATCCAAAAGCAAATTGTGTCAAGTATGATAATTTTTTAAAATATTTGCCCAAAACTTAACGTAGCGTATTTTAAGCTAATAACATCAACCAATAGTTATGATGTTTGGTAATAAAACTTAAGTTGCTGTTTTTTCATGGTTTGTAGTTAGTATGCGGACCAAAGTCAAAGATATTATATGGTCTGGTAATGTGTTTGGCGCCTGTTCAGATGGTATTAAAAGAAGGTGTTCTGTGATTCTGTGGGATATTTATTTCCATTCACTGCTATGATGGTACCTCAATTTAGGTGATGCTGCAATGTAAAAAAAAAACAATAGTTTGTAGGTTCAGCTATTAATCAAAACTTACTATGATATTATAAGCTGAGAGTTTGAGCATATTTGTCTTTGATCATAAACTTATAGAATTCATAAACCACGCAATTTATACGTTAGTAATTGTTATATTCCCTATTTTCCTTGCATTTGTACACCAAGTTCTAACTTGAAATATTGAACATAATATATTAGCCTAAAAAACAATGTGATAGATACATTGTTCATAAGCTTTTTGGATGAATGTTTGAAGATCGAAGTAGAACCCGATGGCATAGATGGTGGAAGAGATCATAGTTACTACTTTCGAAAATCGTATAAAGCGTACTTCATATAACAACTGGGAGAAAACATTGCGTAAGCGACATCTCCTTTAGTAGCAATGCTGATCGTGAAATGGATTGTTTGAAAACACTTATTACAAGTGTCTTGTAATAATTCAGGAGTACATTGCATAGCCATGTAGATAGTTTTTGAACCAAAAGCCGCAGTGTTTGTCGAGTATTTTGGGACTTGATTTGGAGCTTGATTTGTCGCAGCTGCTTTAGCTGATAACTCAAGCATCAATTTACCCTTTGTCTCTTCAAAACTGAGAACTTCCTTTTCTGGAACTTTGGTTTTGTCCCCCAAAAAGGCCCAAAACCAAGGATCAAATTCTTGTAATCGATGACCCGAGTAACGTAGCATACATTTCTGCATCCATGCCACCGCTTCCTTTTGGTTAGGACACTTTTGTCTAAGCAACGGGATTGCTGTTTTTATACATCCTAAACATTGATCTTCGTTGGCATAGCCGAGGCACATGGCGACACCTGTAGCCGCTGAACCTGGTTGATCACCGACGGATTTGAGGTACCACCCGCCCTGCTTTTCACTTGTGAGCTGACCGAGGGCGAGCTTGAGATTAAGGTCGAACCCGCTTCCGGGTTGGTATTTCTCACCGTCTCTACATTTGAATATGTCCGTGTTCATCTTTTGTAGGGGTTCGCTGGGTGGTGGCTTTGCTGGTGAATTAGCAGCGACATTGATCAATACTTGTAGAAAACATAAAAATGGAATTATGGATTTCATGTCCATTGGTTCACATTAAGTCATTAAAACTATTGAAGAATCGAGGTTTTTATATAAACCAAGGTTAATTAGTTGTTGTAAAACGTATCGTTATCTTGAGCTTTACATAAATGAATTCGGTAAATCTATGCCAAACTTAGCCTACCTTTAAGATGGAGTTTAACTTGTACACAATTCAAATTCAATCAGGCAAAAATGATTTAGAAAAAAACAAATCTTAGCTCAACTCACCCAACAAGGTAGTGCACTACGGTGAATTAAAGTGAGATAGCGGATCAAATACAAAGTGACAAAAATATAAAAAGTCTAAAAAGTGATATGGTGGTGACACGTGTCTCCCACCTTTTTTTACCCCAAGGACAGAAATGTAATTTCACCTGTATACCTGCTGCTTGCTAATTCCCCTCTTTCCTCTTTCCAACTTTCTCTCTTTCTCATACGCTAATTCCCCTCTTTCCTCTTTCCAACTTTCGCTAATTCCGTTCAATAACCGTTTTTCCGTCCATATATAAACAAAATTTACACAATGATCTCCATTCAATTCATTCATTCATTCAATTTCACATTTTTTTCATTCTTTCATTTGTTCATATTTTGCAAAATTAGGGTTTTTTTGCTCTCAATTCGTATTCTTCTATTTGAATCGGTAATTGCTCTTCATTCAATCGTACGATCGGTTAATCGGAAAAAATTTAGGGTTTTTAACCGTACGATCGGTTAATCGGAAAAAAATTAGGGTTTTAGATCGTTGAGGAAGAGAATTAGGGTTTATAATCATTCAATTGGTCAATTGGAAGATAATTAGGGGTTCTAAGCATTCAATCGGTGAATTGGAAGAAAATTAGGGTTTGAACTGTTCAATTGGTGAATTGGAAGAAATTTTGGGGATTTTCTAATGGCTGAAACTGATACTCATGTTTTTAATCAAGGTAATTTCATTTTTTGTTATTCATTCATCAGTCAGTTAGTGCTTATCTTATGTTCATCAATTTATGCTTATTTTTATCTGTTGTGCTTATCTTAGCTGTTTTTGTTTTATGTTTTTTGGTTCATCAGTAATTGAGCTGTGTTATGTGTTTGTTTTATGTTTTTTGGTGTTATGTGTTTTGGTTCATCAATTGTTTTTTGTCCTGTGTTATGAATTTTAGGTTCATCAATTATTTGTGCCGGTGTTATGAGTTTTAGGTTCATCAATAAATTTAATGCTACTATATTAGTGCTGCAAGCATTTGGTTCATCAATTATTTGTCATCTGTTATGTGTTTTTAGGTTCATCAATTTTTTTCATGTGTGGTATGTGTTTTTTGTTCATCAGTCATTTGTGTAGTGTTATGTGTTTTCGGTTCATCAGTTTATTGATGAACAAAAAACACATACCACACATGAAAAAAAATGATGAACCAAAAAACACATAACACATGGCAAATAATTGATGAACCAAATGCTTGCACCACTAATATAGTAGCATTAAATTTATCAGTTCATCAGTCATTGTGTTGTGTTATGTGTTTTTGGTTCATCAGTTTATTTTTGCTGTGGTATGTGTTTTTTGGTTGACGAATTTATTGTCCTGGTGTTATGTGTTTGGTTCATCAATTGTTTTCGTCCTGTGTTATGTGTATTAAGTTCATCAATTATTTGTGATGGTCTTATGTGTTTTTGGTTCATCAGTTTATTGTTTCATCGGTTTATTTTGTTGTGGTATGTGTTGTGTTTTTTGGTTCATCAATTAGCTGTTTTTATCTGTTGGTTCATCAGTCATTGAGCTGTGTTTTTGGTTCATCAGTTTTATTTTGTTGTGTTATGTGTTTTGGTTCATCAATTTGTTTTTGTCCTGTGTTATGTGTGTTAAGTTCATCAATTATTTGTGCTGGTCTTATGTGTTTTTGTTTCATCAGTTTATTGTTTCATCGGTTTATTTTGTTGTGGTATGTTTTGTGTTTTTTGGTTCATCAATTAGCTGTTTTTATCTGTTGGTTCATCAGTCATTGAGCTGTGTTTTGGTTCATCAGTTTTATTTTGCTGTGTTATGTGTTTTGGTTCATCAGTTTAGTGCTGCAAGCATTTGGTTCATCAATTATTTTCATGTTTTAGTAGTGTAAGTTTCAACTGCTACTTGTATGCCCTGTGTCATGTGTTTTGGTTCATCAATTATTGTTCATCAATAAATTAAATGATTATGTATATATATATTTTTTTACAGACAATGATTATGAAGCTGTTCCATATTCTGTTGGTATTTTTACAGACAATGATTGATCTTGCGTGAGATATTCAGATCAGTTGAGTATTGTGTGAATCGTTATGCAAATGATCCTGAGCTGCTGCAAAAGTTTAGAGATCATCAGGTTCAGTTAATGGCGAAGGCAGATGCTGATGTTCCTATGCCTAAAAAGACTAATAAAAGAGATAGGATTGCTTCTATTCTTGGTGTGTCGCAACCGGAAGAGACCATTGTAAATGTTCCAAAGCAGGTTAGTACTGATTTTTATCAGATTTTAATCAATTTATGCACTTTAGTTTGGTTCATCAGTTAGTTTATTTGTGTTAGCATAGTTTATGTTATCACAGGTTAGGAGTTATCATAGGTTCATCAATTATAGTCATGTGTTATCTTTAGGCTCATCAATTATAGTCATGAGTTATCATAGGTTCATCAGTTATGATAGGTTCATCAGTTGTTGTTCAACATATTTTTCATCATCCAATTGTTATTGTCTTGTTTTTTGGTCCAAAACAGGTTAGTACTAAGGGTTCGCGAAAAAGGATTAAGAGCAGTGTTGAGCGTTCTCTTAATCCAAGCGGGAAGTGTAGGAAGAACTGTAGATTCTGCAAATCTAGCATGAACGATCATAATCAGGCGAAGTGCAATGCCATTAGAGCTCAAATTGCTGCTAAGAAGGCTAGTGATAAGGCTGCTGTGAAGGAGATGAAGCAGAAGGCGAGATTGGCTGCTAAGAAGGCGAGATTGGTTGAGAAGAATGCTTGTGTAGTTACTTAGTTGTCTGTTAGATAAATAAATGTGAAGTTTGGTTGATACGAATGCTTTTTTTTTTTTTTTTTTTTTTTTTTTTTTTTTTTTGATAAACATCAAAGTAACTTTGATTTTTCTGTTAGACAAATCAATGTGAAGTTTGTTTGATAAGAATGCTTTTTTTTTCCAGCTTCATCAATTTTATGAGATGTTCATCAAATTGATCAATGTTCTTTTAGGTTCATCAATTTTTTCAGGTTCATCAAATTGATCAAAGTTCTTTTCAGGTTTTAATTGATGAACCTAAAATTGATGAACCAAAACATTGATGAACCAAAACATTGATGAACCTAACATTGATGAACCATCAGTTTATATCTGAGCTTATTTTTGTAAGAACTGCTTCTTTTGTTCATGTAAGGAGTGTTATTTAAGTGCTTTTTCTGGCTTATTCTTTAAGTTTTAAAAAGTTTGCTTTCACAAAAGTTTCTAAGTTTTAATTGATGAACCAAAACAATGATGAACCAAAAACTAGTTTATTGGTTCATCAGTTTATTGATGAACCAAAAAACACAACACATACCAAAATAAAAACTGATGAACCAAAAACTAGTTTATTGGTTCATCAGTTTATTGATGAACCAAAAAAACACAACACTTAACCACAAGAAAAACTGATGAACCATAAATAGTTTATTGGTTCATCAGTTTATTGATTCATCAGTTTATTGATGAACCAAAAACACCACATACCACAACAAAAACTGATGAACCAAAACTAGTTTATTGGTTTCATCAGTTTATTGATGAACCAAAAAAACACAACACATACCACAAGAAAAACTGATGAACCATAAATAGTTTATTGGTTCATCAGTTTATTGATTCATCAGTTTATTGATGAACCAAAAAACACAACACATACCACAACAAAAACTGATGAACCAAAACTAGTTTATTGGTTCATCAGTTTATTGGTTCATCAGTTTATTGATGAACCAAAAAACAAAACACATACCAAAATAAAAACTGATGAACCAAAACTAGTTTATTGGTTCATCAGTTTATTGATGAACAAAAAAAAACACAACACATAACCACAAGAAAAACTGATGAACCATAAATAGTTTATTGGTTCATCAGTTTATTGATTCATCAGTTTATTGATGAACAAAAAACACCACATACCACAACAAAAACTGATGAACCAAAACTAGTTTATTGGTTTCATCAGTTTATTGATGAACCAAAAAAACACAACACATACCACAAGAAAAACTGATGAACCATAAATAGTTTATTGGTTCATCAGTTTATTGATTCATCAGTTTATTGATGAACCAAAAAACACAACACATACCACAACAAAAACTGATGAACCAAAAACTAGTTTATTGGTTCATCAGTTTATTGGTTATCAGTTTATTGATGAACCAAAAAACACAACACATACCAAAATAAAAACTGATGAACCAAAACTAGTTTATTGGTTCATCAGTTTATTGATGAACCAAAAAAAAACACAACACATAACCACAAGAAAAACTGATGAACCATAAATAGTTTATTGTTTCATCAGTTTATTGATTCATCAGTTTATTGATGAACCAAAAACACCACATACCACAACAAAAACTGATGAACCAAAACTAGTTTATTGGTTTCATCAGTTTATTGATGAACCAAAAAACACAACACATACCACAAGAAAAACTGATGAACCATAAATAGTTTATTGGTTCATCAGTTTATTGATTCATCAGTTTATTGATGAACCAAAAAACACAACGCATACCACAACAAAAACTGATGAACCAAAACTAGTTTATTGGTTATCAGTTTATTGATGAACCAAAAAACACAACACATACCACAGTAAAATAAACTGATGAACCAAAAGATAACATAGCACAATAACTGATGAACCTAGAAACATGACAGATAGTTAATATATTCATCAATTGATGAACAAAGAAAACTAAAATTCATACAAAATGAATCATATTCATCAATTAGATCAGATTACTACTCCTAACTATTTAACTGTAAATTACATCAGATTGTTCTTGAAATAAAAAATGCTTGCTTTTTCTAAGCAACGAAAACTGTTAGTGCTGCAAACTATTTAACCATACCAAAAATCACTTGCCCGTTTTCACTCACCTCTTTTCACTTCTTTCGTTCTTGAAGAGCATTAGCTTCGTTCTCAAAATAATCGGCGGCACGTTCAGCAATACTCTTTGCCGACAATTTTTGGAGGATTCTCTTATCCTTCAGACTTAAATTTTGATAATCTTCAACCTCCGTCTCTACCACTTTCTTGTTCTGGTTGCAGTCGGACAACAAAATCTTTGTAAGGTACTTCTTTCTCAAGTCTTCGATCTGTTTGTTTTGTTCTTTTCCTTCTCTTACAAACCCAGCATCAAAGAACTTGTTACCCAAATATGTTTCCATATGCCTCATAGCGAAAATACCACAATCAATGTAATTGTTTTTGGTTTGCCATGGCATTTTCACACAACACACTGGGTATTTGTTTAGTTGTTCAATATGCGCATACTCATTCTTTTTCAAGAACCTCAGAAAGAGATATCTCTGTAACAACAAATAAATAAACAGTGAGCTTCAATTTAACTGATAACTGATGAGCTTAAGATAATAATTGATGAACCTATGCTGAACAACAACTGATGAAACCCAATTGATGAACCGCTAATAATTGATGAACCAAAACACATGACACAGGACATACAAGTAGCAGTTGAAACTTATACTACCAAAACATGATACACAATTTTTAGTGATCTAAATAATTGATGAACCAAAAACAATATTGATGAACATAAATTTAATATACATAAAATTGATGAATCAAAAACATATAACACATAACAATAATTTATTGATGAACCAAAAAACACATAACACATACCATAACACATGACACATACCACAACAAAATAAACTGATGAACCAAAAACTACTTTATTGGTTCATCAGTTTATTGATGAACCAAAAAACACAACACATACAACAACAAAATAAACTGATGAACCAAAAACACATAACACAGGACAAATTATTGGTTCATCAGTTTATTGGTTATCAGTTTATTGGTTCATCAGTTTATTGATGAACCAAAAAACACAACACATACCACAACAAAATAAACTGATGAACCAAAAACACATAACACACGACAAATAATTGATGAACCTTAGATCGCTAACAATAATGATGAACATAAATTTAATATACATAAAATTCTTACCAAATATTTGAATTTCTTCTGATATCTATCTGTGATTTTATCATTGTGATCCATGTTGTCAAGAATATGTACTTGAGATTCTTTTAAGTTGAAACAGACCACATAGTAGTGTTCGTCAGCAAGCATCATTGGAAAAAACATCTGTAAAACATAAAGTGTTAAAATTTACAATTATATATTTGTTCATCAGTTTTTTATCTCCTACAAACTAGTAAAATAGAAATGCTTACTAGGTCGATATCTTTGATAGATTTATAAGCAGTGGACAAATACAAAATAGCGTTCATGTTCTCCTCAAACTTTGAATGGAGAGCCTTCGAGGATATAAGCATTTTCTCCATTTCTGGTGTCTGTGGTTCATCAATATTAGTCAAAGCATATGTAAACTGATTTCAACTATTGAATCATAATTGATAAAGTTTTTGTAACTTACAATAATTGATGTATGGCAATATAGCCTCCTCAATGATCCAGGACCCCTTTTATCTTCTGCTAAGTTAAGTAGATGCGCCCACATATCAATCGTTCCTGAAGTGATTTCATTTCCTTCTTTGAAGCTTTCAAAGTGGACTCTTTGACCGTCAATAAAGAAGGTATGAAATAACACATCACTGCAATTTCATTTTAAGATAATATTTTAGAATGAAAAAAAAAATACTACTGATTAAGAAATATGATTTTTAAATCGATGAACCTAATTCATATTACTTACTCGAGACCTCCTCTAGCAGCGAAAATTGTATCAGCTACCTTTTTTTCCATCTCGTGCACTTTGTTCTTCATCACAACTACTCTTTGTAAATACGGAGATTTAAGAGATTCAGTAGGCTTGACTTTTCTCTTTTCTTTTATATTTTCCAAGCCTTCTTCACCTTGTCTAATTCTCTTCACCGTTTCAGGCACTTTAAGCTTTTGAGCGATTGTGTTGAAAGAATTTAGTGGTGTGGAAAATTCTTCATCTTTTGTTTCACTCATACTTAATTTTTCTTCGGCTGATGGAGGTATCATTGATATGGGGGTTACCATCAGTGGCATATCTTGTGGTGTTTCTTGTGCCATATCTTGTACGGAAGCGTCCTGTTCTATTTTTTTCCAAGTAGTGTCATCAATTTCCCCACTCAACAATTTTGACGATGGTTGCAAGAAAGGTGTCTTTTTGATCAACTCATCCAACAACTGGTCGGAGTCATTCTTCTTTTCATACAAAACAATAGCCTGCAATTGCTCCGTGAATATTGGGAATTCTGGCTTTTGAATCTGTTTTCAGTAAAGGGTTCATCAGTTACTTTTTTTGTATCAAGTGTTTTCATAATACAAATCAATTATAAGTTCATCAATTAGGTACAAAATGGTTTTTGATTTTATTACCTGTTTTTGACGTTCAATCCTATCAATTTCTTCAAAAAAATTCGGATCCATGAACATTTGAGTTAACGTTTCATCTTTTTCTTTACTTGCTTCCTTAGCTTCAGAGCCATCGTTATCATCACCCATTGTTATCATCAGCATTGAGCTCTCATCTTCACTCTGTGAGCTCTCAACCGTTGTTCTGTTTACCAACCTGTTCATCCAGTCCCGGACTTCCAACAATGATTCATTTCCGATGTATTTTTCCAATCCAGCACTTAGCATGTCATCAATATCAATCTTGAGTTCTTGAAATATTGTTAACATGTTCTTCAGTGAATGATTGAACTCCTGTCATTAATATAATCAAATAAGATCAAAATATTATAATGGTTCATCAGTTATATTATAATGGTTCATCAGTTATATTTCAATGGTTCATCAGTTATATTATAATGGTTCATCAGTTTACATATGCTTTGACTAATAAGTTTAAAGATTTTTACCTCCGCTGATTTGAATTGGGAATACACCCCTTGAAACTCTAATATCATTGCTGATAACTGTTGGGTGAGCTTAATACTTTCAGATGATGAGCTGTTCCTTTCATCATTTCCATTTTCAGCCGTTTCATCAGTTCCAGACATTGGAATATCATCATCTATTAAATTGTTAAATTAATTTTTAAAACATATATTAACAGCTAATTGATGAACCTAATATAATCATAGTTTAATAAATAACAAATTCTTACGCATATCAGCTGTTTCGTCTGTTCCGGTCATTGGATGATCCATTTCATTGTTTCCATCATTTGCTTTCATTGGAATAGGATCATCTGTTAAATTGTTCAATTAATTTTTAGCGATCTAAATAATTGATGAACCAAAAACAATATTAATGAACATAAATTTAATATACATAATATTGATGAACCAAAAACATATAACACATAACAATAATTGATGTCCTGTGTTATGTGTTTTTGGTTCATCAATTTATTGATGAACCAAAAACACATAACACATACCACAACACATAAAACATACCACAACAAAATAAACTGATGAACCAAAAATTAGTTTATTGGTTCATCAGTTTATTGATGAACCAAAAAACACAACACATACCACAAAAAAATAAACTGGTGAACCAAAAACACATAACACAGGACAAATATCACAAAAAAGATTATTACCTATCGGCTGTGCATCTACCCATTGATTCTCCTCAATATCATCTATATGGTTATGAGCATAATCAGCTACTTGCTCATGAATCTCATCTTCTTCTACAATTGAAGGCTCTTTCCTTTGAATAACATTAGGAGATTTTGATTTTGATTTTCTTTTGTATGTGATTTGGCTTTTGAACAGGTTCATCGAATGCGATTTCTTTGGAGATTTTTTGCTTTTGGAGACTCTTTCCTCTGAATTTCTTTTCCTTTTCCTTTTGCTTCCTACATGTTTTCCACCTTTTTCAGAAAGTTTTTATAAGTTTTAACAGGTTCATCAATAAGAATGTTTCAGTACGTACCTTGATCAGTTTTTTGCCCTTCTTCATTCTCCGCTGCTTGTGGCGTCACTTCCATTGTTTCTTGGATTGGTTGCTCAATCGCTAAGTCTAGATACAAGTTTTTTAGGTAAATGTTTAAAAAATTTATATACTATTACTGATGAACATATGAAAATTATATGTTCACTTTACATTAATTAATTAACATAGTTATAATTACATATAATATAACTGATGAACATATGAAAAAACTGCCCTAAAACTCCATAAAGTTCATCTGATGATCTTAAACATATACACAAAAAACTGCCCTAAAACTCCATTAAGTTCATCTGATGAACTTACCGTCATCATTCTTCTTATTTCCTTTTAAGAAGTTTGAAATATGGGTTCTTGACCATTTCGGTTTGTTTAAGGGTTCTACAACATTTTCAATCTCTTCTTGTTCATCATCAACAGCATCTTTCTCTTTCTCATCATCTGTTAAATTGTTAGAATTAAATTTTAAAACATATATTAACGGCTAATTGATGAACCTAATATAATCATAGTTTAATATATATTTAAATTCTTACGCATATCAGTTTTTTCATCATAAACATCTTCCTCATTCTCAACCTCTTCTTCATCATCTTTATCAGTCTCTTCTTCTTCCTCATCATCTTTCTTATTCTTTATCTGTAAGATCTCTCCATCATCATCTTTCACAATCTCCTCTTCATCAGCATCATCTTTCTTATTCTCTATCTCTAAGTTCGCTCCATCATCATCCTTCGTTTCTTCTTCTTCTTCTTCCTCCAAATCCTCCTCTTCCTCCTCTGTCTTAGCTGCTTTAGGAGTCCTTTGTTTTCGAAATTTCCCAAACATCATCTCCTCCAATTCTTGCATTGTTTCTGTTTTCCAGTACTCAAACGCTGGGTATTTTGGGTTTTGGAGAAGTGAATTGGCGAATATCACCTGCATTTTTAAGATAAAGGTAGATTAAAAAAAGATGCTGAACAACAACTGATGAACCCATGATAACTGATGAACCTAAGATAACACAGGACAAAAAGATGCTGAACAACAACTGATGAACCCAACTGATGAACATATGATAACTGATGAACCTATGACAACTGATGAGCCTAACATAACACAACTGATGAACCTATGACAACTGATGAACCTAACATAACACAACTGATGAACCTATGACAACTGATGAGCCTAACATAACACAACTGATGAACCAAACTGATAAACCCATATAAACTAATTGATGAACCAAAGGTAACATAACATATAAAAATAAGATTAAAAAAAATTAGTAATTACCTCTAGCACCAAGAGTGGTCCATAGAACGTTTTCCCGGGTTTCCAAGCTAACTTTTCCTTCATGAGATAATCAACCACATATCGGCACCAATCCATTTCTCTTACCTTTTCAAGGTCGATAAGAGATGGGATGACTCCTAGATTGAGAGTCCTGGTTATGGTAACATAGGACATAATAGTACAAAAGAGAACTAGGAAGTTTATCTTAAATAGATTCCCACTATCATTTCTACTAATTTGATTCCTCATTCGTTCCATCAGTTTGTTAACATACAATCTAGAAACATTCTTGAACTGGTCTTTCCATTCTCTATAGATTACATTTGACCTTTCTTTTAAAATTTCTCGCACATCCACAGCCAATGTGCCCATTGGAAACCCAAATGTTTGGTGAACCAATTCAGGCGTTATTTGTATGTTTTCACCAAATACTTTTAGAGTTCCCGATAAACCATCAAACTTAGTCAGCAACCAATGACCCAAACGACTTGTTGTTCCATTTACTTGAAATTCCAACAGTGATTCAAAACCCAAACTTGTAATAGCTTCTTTCTGATCCTCAGTAATTGTCTGAATGAGGTCGTATAATGGACCAGGAAAATTTTTTATCTTAACCACTGGAATTTTTTTTTGTTTAGAAGGTTGGAGAAGACTTAATTGCGGCTTAAGGTCTTTAGAGAGATTTGTTTTAGAAGGTTTAGCTAAAGAAGGTTTAGAGGTAGAAATGGTAGCAGGTTTTTTAGACACATTAGGTTTGGGACGACCAAATGCACCTTCAACAAAGTCATCGTCACTGGGAGAATAAGTGATCAGCAACTTTGCTTTTTTTGCATCCTTACCTATACAAAAAAATAAATAAATAAATAAATAATAAAAAAAATAAAAATCAACTGATGAACACATATTTAATATACTTAAAATTGATGAACCAAAAACACATAACACATAACACATACAACAACACATAGAGTTTACATAACACATACCACAACAAAATAAACTGATGAACCAAACAACACATAACACATACAAAATAAACTGATGAACCAAAAATTGGTTTATTGGTTATCAGTTTATTGGTTCATCAGTTTATTGATGAACCAAAAAACACAACACATACAACAACAAAATAAACTGATGAACCAATAAACTGATAAACCAATAACACATAGCACCAGCACAAATAATTGATGAACCTTATTGATGAACCAAACAAAATAAACTGATGAACCAAACAACACATAACACATACCACAAACAAAATAAACTGATGAACAAAAAATTGGTTTATTGGTTATCAGTTTATTGGTTCATCAGTTTATTGATGAACCATGTAATAATTACAATAATTTATGAACCAAAACTGAAACATAACTGAAATCACAGTTTCATACCTTTTAGAGCTGGTCGGTCATTGAATCTTTTGGATCTCTTCTCTTTTTCAATATTGCTTCCAGATTCTAAAAAATTTTATAAAAAAAAAAATCATATAATAAGGACAATAATTGATGAACAAAAAAAAAATCATATATATAGCCAGATAAGCTGAATCAAACACTTAATAACTGATGAACCAACTTAAAATTGATGAACCTCCTTTCAACACAAAATATTATTATCAACTTATTCTAATATAACAAGCAAAATTGATGAACCTAATTTCAATTAATAACTGATGAACCTACTTAAAATTAATAACTGATGAACCTACTTAAAAAAATTATAAAAAAAAATAAAAAATATATAAAAAAAATCATAACTGATGAACAAATCGTTCCAGATTCTAAAAAAATTATAAAAAAATAAATAAAAAAAATTAAAATCATAAATTTATAAAAAAAACCATAATTCTTCAACTACATTCTAAAAACCTCTAATTAATCGACTACATTCTAAAAAACCCTAATTCTTCAACTACATTCTTCGACTTTATTCTAAAACAAAATTAAAACATAATCGGAAATAAACTTACCAAGTTGATTCATCTTCGAGTATTGTGATTCTCACCAAATTTTAATCAGAAATATAATCGACTTAGTGGGAGATGATCGGAAATTAAAACCCTAAAAATTTCCCCAAATTTTGATCGGAAATAGAGAGAGAGTGAGAGTGAAATGAATGTGTGTGAGTGATGGAGGGAAGTGGGTATACGAGGGTTTTTGGTTGTAAAATTACTTATTTATCCTTTTATTAGAATGGAGAGTTAGCAACCGTGGATTGTTTTTTGGTCAAAGTTTTGACTGATCTGATGGCTAGAAACACTTTTTACACTTTTTATTTTCATTCCCCTTTGTAGGGGATCGCAACTCATTAAAGTGATGGTGGCCAAAACCCGGATCCAAAAAAAAACCGAAACCGGTTCCAAACCGGATCCGGTTCACAGTCAAAGTCAAGGATCCGGTTCCGGTTCCAAACCGGATCGGATATTTTCGGATCCGCCCTATTAAAAACCCGGACCGGTATACCCGGTTCCGGTTCGGTTCCAAACATGATCGGATATTAGGAACCGGTCGATAAGGAATGCAGATTGGTCATTGGTGAGTTGTTATGGCCACTGTCTAGCCATCCTTTTATAGCCTCTGCTTCGTAAGTAAATCCGTCAGCAGCAATCAAGACTGATATTGAAATTTTGAGATGGAATCATCAAGCTTCCAATGTGTATGTTGTAGAACAGTCGTATAGGTGGGAATGGGATAACGGGCATTCAACCACTTCAACCCATTTTATCCTTTTTCGGTTCTCATTTTAGCCAATGTATCTGAATTAACCCATTTGACCGATAGTGTGGAATCTTACTTTGTTATTCCGAACGGAATCTGGAGGAGGAAACCTGCATCGGTTCAGGCACCCTCCACACCTCAGATGCAAGATCAGGCCTATTTTGGCGATTCATGTCACGGCATTTTATTGCTAAAACAGCCAACTGTTGTGCCTGCACAAATGGCCAATTTCCAGCTGCGGGATCCAGTATATTCTTCAATTTATTTTCATCCCATTGGATCCGGTTCGGAACCGGTTCCCAAGAACCGGATCTCGAACCGGTGTGAAAAAATCCGGTTTTGAACCGGTTCTAGCGGCAGAAAACTCGAACCGGACAGGAACATGCGGATTCTCTAGGAACCGGACCGGATTTTCCAAGAACCGGCTTTAACCGGATTCGGTTTCGGATTTTTTTTCGGTTCCGGTTCCGGAACCGGTTAGGATGGCCACCACTAAATTAAAGTATGACCATATGTATTTAGTAACTTGGCAAAGCTTGCGTTATTAGTAATAATAATGATATTTAAATGTATCCAACTTTTCACCTTTTACTAAGTTGTGTAGCGAACTATTAATCTTGCAAAGTAATGGTGGTAACTTACTAATCTTTGCTATCTTGTGTACAAACGGGATTTCCGTTAGATTTATTTACATAAATCGTCCTTGTGGTTAGGACCAAATTGCAATGACAGTCCTTAACGGCCGTTAAGTTTTTTACATAAATCGTCCTTGTTGGTCAACGGGTCGGGTCGGGTGCCACGTGTCACCACCTGAGTGGTGCCACATGGCATCGGGTCGGGTTGCAACATGGACGGGTCAAGTTGTCATCGTGTCGGGTCTGGTTCGGGTCGCCACGTGGACCAATGAGGTGGTGCCACGTGGCATGCACGAATAATACCCAACTTGCCCCAGCTGAGATTCGAACTCGAGTGGGTAGTGTGGGGGGCGAGGGTGCTAGCCATTAGGCTAAGCATACCCTCAAATAAATATATGCAAGGTTTATTATATAACCCCATAATAGCCCAGTCCGTTTTGTAGCAATTTAGACCTGCCATTTCAAGGAGTTTTGGACCGGTTCAAAAATATATAAAAATATCGTTGGACTCGTTTTTCGTGCTCTTTCCAATGGTGTGCTCGGGGAATTTTTTTGACTTCGTCTGAACCTCTTTAAACGCGAAAACGTTGTCGAAACTCATCCGAAAATCACCGTTTTTGCTTTGTTTTCAAACCCTTGTACATGCAAGACAAAATAACACATAACAAACACATTTGCAATATAATTTCACATATTTCATGGTTATTAGTCCGATTTAGCGTGTTTTCCGGTAGAAAAAAAATGTGTGCATAACCCGGAAAACACGCTAAATGAAACTAATAACCATGAAATATGTTAAATTATATTGCAAATATGTTTGGAATGTGTTATTATGTCTTGCAGGTACAAGGGTTTGAAAACAAAGCAAAAACGGTGATTTTTAGATGAGTTTCGACAACATTTTCGCGTTTATCGAGGTTCAGACGAAGTCAAAAAAATTTACAGAGCACACCATTGGAAAGAGCAAGAAAAAACGAGTCCGACGGTACTTTTGTTTATTTTTGAACCGGGCCAAAACACCTTTAAATGACAGGTCAAATTTACTAATAATATGGACTGGGCAAGTGACTATATAAAAGGAACCATATGTGCTATTATAATAGAAGGACTGCCCAGCTCAGTTGGGAGAGTCCTTCACCTTTGAACCACAAGGCCCGAGTTCGAATCTCAGCCTGTGCAAAGGAAGGGTAATTTATATTTGCCACGTGGCGCCTCCTCATTGGTCCACGTGGCACCATATAATTGGTCCACGTGGAAACCCACCCAACTTGACCCGTTAACTGACCCGACCCGATGACACATGGCACCCAACCCGACCCGTTGACCAACAAGGACGATTTATGTAAAAAACTTAACGATCGTTAAGGACTGTCGTTGCAATTTGGTCCTAACCACAAGGATGATTTATGTAAATAAATCTAACGGAAACCCCATTAGTGCACAAGATAGCAAAGATTAGTAAGTTACCACCATTACTTTGAAAGATTAATAGTTTGCTACAGAACTTAGTAAAAGATGAAAAGTTGGATACATTTAAATATCATTATCCCAAAAACTAAACATAATGAATCAAATTAAACCCTCAAAAAATAATGTTACCCATTAATTTTACTGCATATTCACATAATAATTACTGGTTAATGTAATAGTAAGCATGTAATGTTTTTAGGCTTCGTTTGGTAGGACGGAATGAAATGTCTATTGTTATCAATTGCGGTCATTGGCATCACAGTTTTCCGAATAATAGTTATATTTCAAGTTCTTTCATTGAATGCAGTTTATAAGAACTATATTTTTTTAAACCTTTTTGTGTGTTTAGATAGAAGTTTCGAGGAAATGATGCAATACAAGCTTAAGATAGTTGGCCCAACAAATATAAACTTCAATTCATAAGGTGTATCCATAAAAGGCCCAACAAAAGGTATTTTATTTTGAAGGCAATCAACAAAAGTGATGTTGATGACTTTATGCGAGTCATTTAAATTGTATTTGTGTGACATAGTGATTAATGTGAAATTTCTCAAAATCAAGGGCGGTGATTATACGATATCAACAAAGGTGATCTAGACTACTCAAAATGGTCTAGTGCTAAAAGGATTGTGACTTTCTTTATTAAAATGTGAGTGGTTTTAAGTTCAAGTCGGTGCAAACAAATCTTGAGTCTTTATGACGATAGGTTCAAACCCCATAAAATCGAAACAAATAACAAACTCGACAAACGAAGTGAAAGCTTTACTCAAATTTATCATAACAAATACAAAGTTACCAATACAAATTTCTAATTCCAAAAATACCAAAGAAAACTAATGCTTCAGATAGCTATATATAAGAAACCAATTAATGACCTAATTACCGAATTTTAAACCGACACAAATTAAGAAACATACCTAAAACTAAATACAAAACTTACCGAATGCCCTTTAAAGTTTAAGACACTTTTCTAACAAAAAAATGATATATACAATTAGTAATTAGTTACAAAACAACCAAGGAAACTCATGTATGTCGTTAGCGTGGATGTATCTCTGTGATCAATGATTCATCTTTTGAGCTAGGAGTAGACTTACTATTTGTAAAGCATGACGCAGGTCTTTGAAAAAGATAAAACGGAGGTCTTTTGGGAGATGGGAGAGTTAAGGAATAATTGTTGAGCATGTTTAAAACAGAAGACATAGAAGGCCTTGCATCCACATCTTCTTGCACACATAACAAACCAATGTTGATGCATCTCATCACTTCATCTTTAGAACTAGTTTCAACCATAGTTGGATCTATGAGCTCCGTTGTTGTCCCTTCGTTCCATTTTGTCCAAGCCTTCAACATAAGCATATAAAAAAATCAATAAATTGAGTCTCAATAAAAAGTAGCTAGTTTTGTGTATTAAGACATCGACCTTGTAAAAATAGAGTAAATAGAAGTATGTCACTTAAAGCATGCTTTAAACATCTGCTAAATAGACTTTGTTTGGTGAAAGTTCACAATTTGTGCATCGACTGTGACATTGTGTGAAGAAGTATCATGACGTTTTATGGAATGATAGAGGAGAAGTATCATTTTTAGCCATAAAAAGGAAATATTTGAAAATTAGGGAAAATGAGAACCGTAAGGCTACTACATACAAAATGTGGAAGATCGTCACGATCGTCTTGATCAAAAAAGCTTGAACTTTTCTTCCCGGTGATGATCTCAAGAACGACGACCCCAAAAGCAAACACATCTGACTTCACAGAAAATTGTCCACGCACCGCATACTCAGGGGACATGTAACCACTGCGAACACATCAATATTAAACATATGTATATATCATGATGCAATTAAATGCTTAATTATGCTATGTCTAACCACTTACTATGTACCGACAATTCGATTGGTGCTTGCTTGAGTTTGATCCACTCCAAAGATCCTTGCTAGCCCAAAATCAGAAATTTTGGCATTCATATCCTGATCTAGCAAGACATTGCTAGTTTTTAGATCACGATGGATTATTCTTAGTCGCGAGTCATGATGCAAGTAAAGCATTCCTCTAGCAATCCCTTCTATGATTTTATAGCGTTTCACCCAATCTAAATGCCCTTGTCTGTTTGGATCTGCACCCGAAATATCCACATTCGTAAAATCCACATCAGATTTAGTAACCAAGTTCATACATTTAATGAACATTTAACGTATTTTGAATGTGTTAATTTGTTTTGACATACCAAAGAGAAAGTGATCAAGACTTTTATTGGGTACAAATTCATAGATGAGTATTCTTTCTTCATCTTCAAGGCAAAAGCCTAAAAGTCTCACAAGATTTCTGTGTTGGAGCTTTGCCATCAAAATTACTTCAGTAACAAACTCGTGTGAACCTTGTCCAGATGATTTTGATAATCTCTTTACAGCGACTTCTGTCCCATTGGCTAGAACACCCTGCAAACAAATGTAATAGTAGTTAGACATTTTGCATCAAAATTTACAATAATATATATTCATAACCTTGAAATTACTATGTTTTAAGATATATATATTGTTGCAAATCACACATTTCATACCTTATACACCGGACCAAACCCTCCTTCACCAATCTTGTTATCATCAAAGAAATTATTTGTGGCTGCTTCAATGGTGCTCAGATCATACTTTAAAGATCCCACGGTACTCATTTCCATTTCAACTACTACACAATAAGAATTCGACACTTGATCAACAATAATACAGTATAAGTTTAATTTAATAGTTTCCAACTTTGGTATATGTCAATAGACGCTAAATCGTCTGTAGAAAACCATATATAACAGACAGGCAAGTCAAGTTTCATCTAGTGTCTTAAATTACCTGACAAAATCCCAGAATTATTTTTCTTTCTCCTTGTCTTCTTAACAAATAAACACAAGACAATACTGATTAGCCCAACAGAAACAAAGGCAACGGGAACAACCACATAAATTATTTTTGACGAGTTTCGTTTTCCTCCTGCACAATGTACATTACTTGTCAGCATACATATGCTCAATTTGTTAATTAAGTTCATTTGCATGATTTGGATACAAGTAAAAGTTAAGGTAGGTAAAGGTCACTAAAGATCAACTTGCACAAATGTTTCCACTGAGGTTGCTCTAACTCTTTTTTGACATTAAGGAAATGTTGAAGCGAAAATATTTAAAATTGCTAATGTGGATCATTTAATTTTGTCTTCTTTAGCTCATATGATCAAGTCAAGATTATGGTGCTGTTCTTACGTCACCTTATCTTATTTTATATGTATAAAGTAGTATAATCCATTATTTAGTCCGGCATTATTGACGAAACTATCTTACCTAATATTCAATGCTATAGACTAATATATTAAAAAAATAAAAAAATAAAAAGTATGTACCGTTAGTCGCCGGAGATGATTTTGAAGACGGCGGTAGAGCAGCTGGTAACGAGATTGCTGGAGGATCATTATAAAACGACACATTTGAATACCTTATGAAACAAGCAGGAAAAATAACAGCAACATCAATATCACCATCACAGCATCCTTGAGCTTCCCTAAACACAACTGACAAACACGAATTACAATCAAAAGAAGACAGATCAGGAGCACATTGCATCAGAGCGTAAACCTTGGTCGAATCTGGACCATAAACCGCATCTCCAGTTGCAAACTTTCGTAAGGAGTTTCCACTAGCAGCTTTCGTCCGTAACTTTCCAGCTAAATCTCTCAACACCACGTTATAATCCACTATATTTGATACGTTTACATGACTTAGTATTTTCCCATAAGGACGATTATAAAAAGTCGAGATATAAGTACTATTTGAGTATAGCAACATACAATTCGCTGTCCAGACTAATGCTTCAATCCGGGTGGGACAATTTTTTCTTAGCAAAATGTGTGAGTCGTTAACACAAGTTTGACATGTTTCTAGTCCTATGTCCCCGCGGCAAAGAGCTACACCTGTGACAATGTTTGGACTTTCACCCGCGGGGGTTTTGTTGAATCCGTAGTGTTTTGTGACTTCCAAGGAGACAGAAGCAAGGGCGGTTTCGATGTTTGCTTGGTACACGGTGTTCGTCGTGAAGTTATTGCTGGTTCGGCATCGGAATATCGGAAAAGAGTTTTGAGCAACGGTGAAATGGAGTGTTTGGAAGAAAATTATAAGAGGAAGTTGAATTATGAGAGTGGTTTTCATTGTTGAATGTGAAAAAAGAATGGGGTGAAGGTGTCGCTAAGCTTTTCATAAAAAGTTGGGCCACGTTCAAAATAAACAGCTATAACTTATTATAATACAAAATAGAAAAACGGGTCATGCTATTAGGCTATTAGCCTATTGGATGTTAATGTTACAATAATTATCATACTAACATTAATAAATTTCGTGGTGAGTGCTTAACTTGTTAAGCGAGCCACGGTGAGAGTAGTATCGGATGGGTGACCATCCGGGAAGTCCTCACTGATCACAAGGTCTGTTAATATTAGGCAATGAAGAGGAGAGCCTGTGAGCCAGTGGTTGCGCATGTTCGAATCCGAGCCGGCCTCGGTTTTCATCCGGCTGTTACTCCAACGAGAAATCTCGTGTGGAGGCAGTACGGTTTCCGGGCGGAAGCCGTTTAATCCCCACTGCGCCAGCGTGGACCCGGTTCAGACAACATAGTCTGTGTATGTGGTGGATGAGGGCCTGCCAATTTGGCGGGTACGACTCTAAACCAAAAATTGAAAGTTACCTTCCAAAAAAAAAAAAATCTTTATTAAGAAATTGCAGTAGAACAATTCAGTTCTCTTAGTTGACCAATTTATGCCACAAGTCAAATTCACAAAATAAATAAAAAAAAAATAAAAAAAAAAATAAAAATTAAAAAAAAAAAAAAAAAGTTCACCAGATCATTTATTTTAAATGTCCTTATTACTAATAAGATAAGGATTTACACAACATGTATACATTTCTTGTTGACATTTATAGTAAGCAAAGTATGTGAAAGGTTTACCAATAATTTGTTTGCAGAGAATTCTTACACCAGGGCCCAGGCCCGTTTTTCAGCGCAGGAAACTCACTCAATAATTTTTTTGTTTAATAAGAGTTTTTCGGCTTGGAAGTCCCTTGGACTATTTGAAGAATTGAAGAGTATACCAGTTGGGCCATTTCATCAAAAAATAGTCCTTTTTTATGTTGCGTATTGGTATTTCTCTGAAGCTACATCGATTGCTAGTTTGCTACCCCTAGCTTGAGAATTCGTTTGATATTTATTACTTAAATTTTGTTACAATAGAACGTCATTTGTAGCTAGTTACGTACTTTGGTATTCACTTGGTATAAATGTATGCTTAATCTTGTGGCCAAAACTGTGTGGCAGCATTTTGTTGCATCAAAGAGACTACTTCTTTGAAAAGTAATAATCTACTGTCACATAATTTTAAACACAAAATTAGTTATTCATTTATGTTTGTCGATCATTTGTCTATCCTTATTATAGATATATATACTTTATGTTTAGGTAAGAAGTGTGCTGCTGCCTTGTGCAAATTTTTGTATTTTTTTCTTGTGTGTGTAATTTTAGGGGGTTACTCACTTACGCTATATGTAGTCCATACTCGTAAGGTCGACAGGTCGTATGTGTTATGTTGTGTTACCTCGTCTTGTTGTGATCAATAAGATGATACATTCAGAAAACAAAAACAATATATTTTTTCTTTATTGTTAGCGAAAAGTTAAAACTCACTAACACATTATTTAATATTTTAGTATATCTTTCTACCTTTACTTGTTTATTTTCTTTCTACAAATAAGTCATTTATGGCTATAGAGAGCTATGTAGATAAGGTGTCATTTGTTTTGTTTTTTGTTTTTTATTATTATTATTATTATTATTTTTTTTTTAAAGAGTCACTTTTTCCCTCTTTTCACTTCTTTTGTTTGTAAGCACACTTTTTTTTTTTTTTTTTTTTTTTTTTTTTTTTTGCATATATAAGTGCTTCTTTTAATTTCTTATCTCTTCAAAAATTAGACATAAACTTTCACTTTTTCTCATTTCTTCAACACAAACTATATATATTTCTCTTGTTGGAATGTGAGAGTTAGATTAGCCTAATACGACTAAAGGTGTGTGAGCCTATCGAGGCACACACGTATACACGAAGAACACGTTTATTATATATTTAATATATATATTTTTTATATTTATTAATTGTATGATATGTTTCACGAAATAATTATTTAACGATTGTTAGTTAGACGCAATAACTAACTAATATACGTTAAATATAAAAAAGAGATCTTGGATATACATTCGAACATTAAAAGAAACATACGACAACAATATTGGAAATGATTGTTGTGTTTCTTTTTCTTTTGATCTATATCACACGACATGGACATACATGGAAATGATTTGCTTGTTTTTTCTTTGTTTGGTCCATCTTACACGGCAAGGGAAGAATATGTGTAGACAAGTAAATATCTTTTGGTTTTATTTTGTCTTATGTCATTTATTATTTACTTGTATAAATCATACTTGCCTTCCTCTCTTGAATTTGATTCGAACGTATTGTTTTTATATGCATAAGTCGACTAGTCATAAAAGCAAGAACATAAACACAAGGTGTTTTAGTCATGAAGCAAGCACTAGCATCTTAACGTGCTTCGTTTGACATGTAGTATGTGCATTCGTTAGAGGTGATTGTTTTAATCACTAAGTTTTATTTAGATGTTGCTTCGAGGGTTAGTTTTTCTTGTACCCTCTTATTTACTCTTCATGTTTATTTGTGTGTTAATCATAATTGCCAAACTAGATCCATTATCCGCTGCGTACTCGTAGTGTTAATGGTTAACATGTTAATTAAATCCCAACAGTGGCATCACGAGTCAACTCGTTTGGTGGTTATGGGTTACACGATTTAATAAACACGCGAAAAGGCTGCATGTAATCTAACTTAGTTATTCGTTTTATTTTTGTTTTGACAACTACCATGCAATACTTGTCATTAATTAATAAAAAATACCTACATGCAAATGAATAATTACTTGTTAATAAGACGTAATAGATTACTAAATTAAAGGTTAATTAAGCTTGCAATGATTATTCTATTTGTTATTCCGGCTATAAGACCTATGCAATCATTTTTTTTATGATGCATGTGGCGATCTAGGCACTTGATGAAAGCCTAGTGAGGGTCTTATGGTTCTGTTGGGAATTAAATATTCTGAAGTTTAAGTATCGGGAAATTCTCTAAGTGATTAAGTCTGGTGGTTAAGTCTGCTAGTGTTAATCCTGGTTAAGTCTGCTACCTGGTTAAGTCTGGTCGTTGAAGATTAAGTCTGCTAGTGTTAATTCTGGTGAGTAACAGAATTAAGTCTGCCCTTCGAATGTTAAGTCTGCTTGCTGGAGATATTAAGTCTGGTTGACTGGATGGATAAGTATACTAAAGTTAATAATACACGGTAGATAATATCTTATCCCATGTGCTCAGTCATTATGTTATATTCACAGAACAAGTTGTAAACATAGATACATGTTGTATCTTAGTTACTGACACACATAAGCTAGCAAGTAGCTCGATATGTCTTGACAAGACTTAACAATATTGTAAAGATCTTCTTGGACTATAAAAGAAGATCTTAGCTTAGTAGTCAATAGTGACTTCTAATTGTAACTAACTTTAATATCTGTGAAGAACATAAGATTCAAGGTTGTAACCCTAGTGATAAGAAAAGATCACTCGTATTATTTTGAATAATATTGAATCGTTTGGTGTTAACATTGCATGTTCATTGTTCGTTACTAAAGCATTACTTTCCATTTCCATAATACAAATAACCTTCTAAGTGTGATTAAGTAGATTCCGCATACTTAATCATATTAACTCAATATATCATATACACAAAGTCAAAAAGGTTTAACCACCTTACCAGTGTATCGATTCCTTCACAGGTTCTCCATTTGGGGAAGACTCGCTAGAGGACTCGGATCTATATATTTGCTTGTTAATATTCATGTCATGTTTTAGTATTATGTTTTTTTTTTTTAGCCTACATGTTTACACGCCTTAAAAAAAAAAAAAAAAAAAAAAAAAAATTTTGTAAAATTAACACGCCTTAAAATATCATGCTCAAATTGTGACCTGATATTTGATTTGTGAAAAATTGTTTTGTAAAATTAAGTGACCTAAATATATTGAAACAAGTTTTTCATGAAATTAAAAACCGGATGCTATGGACACTTGGAAAGTACGGCTCACCCACTAGAACAAACTATAAGGGGGGTATAAGGCGGTGCGCACAGTTACACCTAAAGGATTTTCGGTCATATGCTTCGCGCTGACCTGGTCCTCCGATTCCTTGCGAGTTCGATTAGAGCTACCGTGAACCATGATGATCACTACAGTGTCATTACCAAAAAAAAATTAAAATAAGTGCTACAAAGTTGTTTTGCATGCTTCTTTGTACACGATTTTACCACATTTATGTGTATACCCTATGTGTAAATTTTAAGTCTATGCTAGCCAACCAATAACACGTGCTTTTGGCTTGACCTCTTTGGTCAGACCTTAGGGTCATTCCAAACCCATGGCAAATTTTGTTCATTGGTCAGACTTTTGGCATTTTTGCACGTTCTTGCTTGGTCGACTTATTTCGAGTATGCTTGGTCAGACCTTGGACCCGAGGCATAAGATGAGACTAAACATGCTCATGACATTATTACTTGCCTACTAATGTCTTTATCAGTCTCATAAATCTAAGAGTTGCATTTTATGTAATTAACGCTCGTCGCTTACCTCTTGCCCCACTTGTTTACACATTGGTCAGACCTTTGGTAATAAGTGGGAGGTCAAGTTGGATCTTAGTCTTAATTAGTAATTAATTGGGTAGTTAATTCTATTAAGAATTTAATTATTGAAAATACTAATTATTTGAACTTTTTAATTTTAGATGACTACCTCAGTCGAAAACAATTCGGTACTCAGGAGTTTCTTTGAGAAACAAAAACTCACTGGACCTAACTTCATTGACTGGTATCGCCAGCTTCGCATTATCATGGGTAACAACATTCCAATGTTACAAGATGTAAAATCCTATCTTGGAAAATGTTTTGCCATGAAAGATCTAGGAGAAGCTACATATATTCTTGGAATCAAGATCTATAGAGATAGATCAAGACGGTTAATTGGTTTGTGTCAAAGTGCTTACATTGAGAAAATCTTGAAAAGATATTTCATGGAGAATTACAAACGAGGAACTATCCCAACGTAAGATGAGCCTAAATTGAGTAAATCACAAGGTGCTGAGACACCTGTTGAAAAAGAGCGCATGCAGAGAGTTCCCTACGCCTCGACTATAGGATCAATTATGTATGCTGTGAGATGTACTCGTCCTGATGTTGCGTTCGCTCATAACATGAAAAGCCGTTTTCAACAGAATCCAGGTGAAATTCAGTGGACTGTTGTTAAGAATATTCTTAAGTATTTACGCATTACTAAGGATATGTTTCTGGTTTACGGAGGTGACATGAAACGAGAGCTCAGGGTTTCTTGCTACACTGATGCTGGATATCTAATAGATGATGATGACCTGAAATCTCAGACTGGATATGTATTTGTTTTAAATGGGGGTGTTGTTGACTGGAAAAGCACAAAGCAGAGTATTTCTGCAACTTCATCTACAGAAGCTGAGTATATAGTTGCTTATGATGCATCTAAAGAGGCTGTATGGATTCGAAAATTCATTTATGGGCTTGGCATTGTTCCCACAATTGAAGAACCCATAAATATGTATTGTGATAATACAGAAGCCATTACTATAGCTAATGAAAATGGAATCACCAAGGGTGCAAGACATTACCGCGCAAAAGTTCATTATCTTCGAGAAACCATTGAGATGGGTGACGTGAAGATATTAAAAGTTCACACAGATGACAATCTAGCTCATCCCTTTACGAAGGCTTTAGCATATCCTAAGCATTCTAAATTGACTAGGAATATTGGTTTGATACCAGCTAGTAGTCTCATGTAAATCTGTGTGTTAATTAGTATTTGAATAATTTGGAATTGTAAGACAATTTTATTTTCTGATAAATAAAGATATGAGGTATTTGTCATTTTGTTCATATAAACTGTTATTCCATATTTGCATGTTTAATCCATGAAATGATCTATCATTCTAAATATGTCCATTTTCGGTTAACAATATGGAAATATTGTTATGCAAGGCAAATGTGAGTATTGGTTATATTCTATGAGAATGTGGATTGTTCCAGCCAAACTCATATGTATTCACAAGGGATGCATATTGGATACCCCAACTTTCAAAAATTTACTTTTGGATCCTTGTCATGAGTAAAATGTTGAAATGGTTTGCTAAGTCATCCTTAGACTTGATATACAAGCAAGTTCTGTTATGTGTGGATATCACTTTTGTAATTATATGCCAAACGCTGTCCTGAATAAGGTAGTTATAAAAACTATGTTTCGGAGTGATGTGAAGCAGCATTGACAACACTTGTAGTCAACAAAGGATTTGTTACTGCACTTGATATGTGAAGAAAGATACCATGGGCCCTCTCTAGAATTAATCAGATAATTATTCGGCCGAACCCAAAGGGTAATGCAAGATGATATTTGATTACATTTG
Source organism: Artemisia tridentata subsp. tridentata (assembly GCA_021014915.2). NCBI lineage: Eukaryota > Viridiplantae > Streptophyta > Magnoliopsida > Asterales > Asteraceae > Artemisia > Artemisia tridentata. Next base: position 19,296,854 of record CP139507.1, on the reverse strand, counting down.
GTATATCTAATTAAATTCTATAACGAGAATCAAAATGGTTAAACTATATGGAATGAGCTAGGATCCATATCCGTGGTTTAACGGTATCTATAACAAAGGATGATGAAAGCAAGACATAAATAACCATGCTACTGAGAATGATTTATGAAACAATATCTCAGACACCTTTAGTTTAAATAACGAGTGAGAGCGTTGCTAGACATTTTCGTCGTTGGTAATTGTGCTATCTGCTACTCCAACTCCCAAGTGGGAGCTGTTGGAATGTGAGAGTTAGATTAGCCTAATACGACTAAAGGTGTGTGAGCCTATCGGGGCACACACGTATACACGAAGAACACGTTTATTATATATTTAATATATATATGTTTTATATTTATTAAATGTATAATATGCTTCACGAAATAATTATTTAACGATTGTTAGTTAGACGCAATAACTAACTAATATACGTTAAATATAAAAGAGAGATCTTGGATATACATTCGAACATTAAAAGAAACATACGACAACAACAATATTGGAAATGATTGTTGTGTTTCTTTTTCTTTTGATCTATATCACACGACATGGACATACATGGAAATGATTTGCTTGTTTATTCTTTGTTTGGTCCATCTTACACGTCAAGGGAAGAATATGTGTAGACAAGTAAATATCTTTTGGTTTTATTTTGTCTCATGCCATTTATTATTTACTTGTATAAATAATACTTGCCTTCCTCTCTTGAATTTGATTCGAACGTATTGTTTTTATACGCATAAGTCGACAAGTCATAAAAGCAAGAACATAAACACAAGGTATTTTAGTCGTGAAGTAAGCATTAGCATCCTAACGTGCTTCGTTTGACGTGTAGTGTGTGCATTCGTTAGAGGTGATTGTTTTAATCACTAAGTTTCATTTAGATGTTGCTTCGAGGGTTAGTTTTTCTTGTACCCTTTTATTTACTCTTCATGTTTATTAGTGTGTTAATCATAATTGCCAAGCTAGATCCATTATCCGCTGCGTACTCGTAGAGTTAATGGTTAACATGTTAATTAAATCCCAACATCTCTTTCATTATTTTCTTTCAAAATCATAAAAAACAAATGGTTTTCTTCCTTGCAAAGAAAGACTTTAAATGTAACTCTTCTTCTGCAAACATGGTTTGCAAATGAAGACATAAAACCAATAAAACCTAAAGTGTTGTTGTATAGCAAAATTTTGACTAATTTACCTTTAATTTGTTAAGAATATGTCTTTGTTATTCTGATTTCTTGTAGAAAAATCAATGACCAATGAAAGTGTTTTAGGATAGAACTTTCAAGGAACTAACAAAAAGGAAATTGATATGTTACATAGGATTTTGACTAGTACACATAAATTTATTGTGTTTAGACCTTATTTTGGCGTGATTTACTCAAGGACCTAACGTCCTTACTCTCTCAATTCCATCTTCCATCTAGGGGTGGAAATGAGTCGAGCCGCTCGTGAAAAGCTCGAAAGAGACGAGCCTAAACGAGCTCGAGCCCGAGCTCGAGCCTAAGTTGCAGCTCATTTATTAATCGAGCTCAAGCCCAAGCATTACATACAAGGCTCATTTGGGCTCGCGAGCCAAAACGACATTATAATATTTTAAATTTTTAAGTATTAAACATATATACGAGCCGAGCTCGAGCTTATTAACGAGCTCAATAAAGATATATTACGAGCCGAGCTCGAGCTCGAACCAAGCTTTAACTTTTCATGGCCAAATCGTATAAATGAGTCGAGCTCGAGCTGAGCCCGAGCCTATATAACATACCACGAGCTGAACTCGAGCTTTTTAAAACTTAAACGAGCCGAGCTCAAGCTCTGGCAGGCTCGGGCTCGGCTCGGCTCGTTTCCACCCCTACTTCCATCACATACCTTCCACTTCTGTTCTCGAGTTTTATTTTTGAATGAAAGGAAAAGTGAGTAAAGAAATGTAAAGAAAGGAGGTGGAGAGGGAAGAAAGTGAATAATTTTTTATTTCTCAAGTTTTAAAAGGAAAGAAACTGGATGAAAGTTGCTATTGTATTATTTAAGGGCCCTATTTTTGAATGTACTTGATTTTTACTGATTTACTATCATACCCTTTTAAACGAACCTAACCAAAATTGAAATCAAGGGCCTTCTTGTCATTAACCTTTTTCTATTTAATGTTTGCTTCTCTTTCATCGTTTTTCATCCCAAATGTAGGCCGGTGGGTTTGAGAAAGAAAAAAAAAACCAAAGAAGTTTATCTCATTTCCTACCTTTTTACTTCACTTGCATTCCTTGAAAAAACTTAAGAACAAGGTCTATTTTTTGTTTCACTCACTTCCTTCAACTTTCCTCTAAAAAAACTCCATAACATAGTGTTAGTATTTTGAGAACCTTTGACATTCAAATGCATATTTTAATATTTCACCGGAGGTATCTTGTCATGAAAATTTCTTCATTAGTGGACATAATAACAATTCTATTTTAATCTACTTAAATACTGTAAGGATGTTTGAGTAAGGTTTAAGTGAAGTAAAACATCTGTACATAGGCCCAAAAGTTAACCCATGAAATTGCAGGTTGCATGCTTCATGTTGCAAACGATTTTAGAAAACAAAGATAGGATGATATGTAATAAAGTTAACGCTTAGTTGATGCAGATTGGTTCAAGAGCATCTCATGAACTTCACAATATCAATACCCATTTACAAACTGCAACTCATATATTTTAAGAATAATCCCACCTTAACAGATATGCTAAGTTACTAACAAATCGAAGTTTTGCGTAAGTCCTCAAGTCAATCTGAACATGATTTAGGCAAAATTATCTCAGCACGTACTTTGAACATAACATAAACTTAACAGTGATACTGAGCGGTGACGGGAGCCTGATGGCGTGTGGTGAAAATTTCGTTGCACCCTTCAAATTGAAGTCACACAGTCTACAATCAGGCGGGTTGAAAGAATTCGGAAGAAAAGAACCAGGGAGGAAGGCTGATAAAATTGTTTTGTTGTAAGTGAGGGCAATATAGTCCATTCAAAATAAATTTATGTGTGCGGATCAAATTGATACGTGTACATATCAGCACGCTAACAAAAATCATTCAATGAATACTTGAAGAATATTATTTTTAGAAAAAATTACACGCTTGGTCCCTGTGGTTTGCTCAGATATCTTATTTAGTCCCGAGGTGAGATCCTTGCAAAACATGTATCCTATAAAGAACAAATAAGCCAATCTCAACCATCCATCCACCTTTCATCTAATGGCTGAGATGAAGCCAAAAATAACAACGGGAGGGTAAAATTGGCATTTTAGCTCATTTAATATAAAAACCCACTTTCCACCTTTTTTTTAAAATAAACATATCTTGCAAACGGTAAATCTTCAAGCTACGAAAAATACACCATCGCGACGAGAATTAAATCATCTGTCTATAGATATGCACTTTTATATACTTTCGACGAATTTTTTTTCAAAATTTCCGTCCAGAAAAATCCCACGGGATTCGTAAAAAAATCCCACGGGATTCGTAAAAAATCCCACGGGATTCGCAAAAAGACGAATTTTTTTTTTCAAAATTTCTGTTCAGAAAAATCCCACGGGATTTGTAAAAAATCCCACGGGATTCGTAAAAAAATCACTTGTGATTTGTTATTTTAAAAAAATCACAAGTGATTTGTAAAAATGAGTAAATCACTGTTTTTGAGTTTTATACTTTTATGTCACAGCTTTTTAATGGTAGATGTTTTTTTATATGATTGTTGAAATGAGCTCTTTGAATCTCTTTATTAAAAAGTTGTATGTTGTTATACAGAATCCCATGTGATTCTCTCTGATCCCTTGGGATTCATATAGAATCCCATGGGATTCTGTATGAATCACATGGGTAATCTTTTTGAATTACAAGTGATTCATCAAAGAATCTCATGGGATTCTGTATGGATCCCATGGGATTCTATATGAATCACAAGGGATCAGAGAGAATCACATGGGATTCTGTATAAATCCCATGGGATTTTCATTTTGCTTTATATAAACTGTAAGTACAAAATCACATGAGATTCTGTATAAATCTCAAGGGATTCTGTATGAAATCACATGGGATTCTGTATGATTTATCTTGTCGATAAATCACAAAGGATTCTGTATGAAATCACATGGGATTCAGTATGAATCTCAAAGGGTTTCATTGTGAATCCCATGGGATTCAGTATGAATCTCAAAGGATTCATTGTGAATCCTATGGAATTCTTTGGTGCATCACATGGGATTTTTTTTTAGTATTTTTTTAGTACAAAATTTTGTTGTTTCTTTTCCACTTATTGCAAACAAATATCATGAATGTAAATACCCATCAAAATCCCACCCTTCCACAAAAAGACACCTATAAAAGTTGCACAGACTTGTATGCCCCCACCCAATTTGTAATGATATCTTCTCCACTCAAACTCAGTCATCACTCATCATTATTGATGCCACTTTTTCATTTTTCACAGACTTGACACCAGGGGCGGTTTTGGGCCGGCGCAGCATCAGCAGCCGAGCCGGGCCCAACCTACTGAGGGGCACCTGCAACAGCCAAGATCAGGACATTGATTTTGTGAATAATGATTCCTTGATTCATAGAAATAATCAGAGTGCCCTCCACACTCTCAAGGTTACCAAAGAAAACCATAGCTGTTTAATATGGAAACTGTTTTTCACTAGAAAGAGAGAAGGTGAATTGTGATGGGGAATTGGTTGTGGGCCAGTTATATCTTGTCTTTTTGAATTTTTGTGATTCGTCACAAACTGAAGTTATTACTTCTATTTCTTAAACGGAGAAAGTGGATAGCTGGTTCATTGTTTGGTATTTAATAGTTTCATCAAGGAATGAGCGTCTTGTATTTCACTAATGGTTACCATTGTTTAGTATTTAATGATATGGATTTGTGTTTATCTTTTTTTCTTTTAGCAGAGATTTGTGTTTAGTATTTAACGACGACGACCTGACAACAACAACCACCACAACGACGACAACCTGAAAACGACGACGACGACGTTCGCTTGGTCAAGAATCAACGCGGCAAAATCTGCGTCCTCTCCATCGACGGCGCCGGGATGTTTCGCCGGAAAAGCTCTAGCTTATCTCGAGAACAATATCTGGTGATCCTGTCCATCGACGGCAGAGACGAGTGTGAGTGTATGTGTGTACAGTGTGTGTTTAGGGGTTCAGGTAGAAAGTAAGAAATGACTAAAATGCCCCTTAGTATATTTATTCATTTTAATCTAAACCGTTAGATGGAAAAAGGATGGATTGTTGAGATCTTGTTATTTGTTCTTTAGATAAATGTTGTTTCGTATTGAACTTTTCTCTCATTGTAATAAACAATTTTTTTTGTTAATGTGTGCTTATTTTGACCTGCCCAGGAAGTTCTAGGTTTAACATTTTTTTTATTACACATTGGATTAAACATCAGATTATAAAGCCACATACCGGCCCCATTCTCACATCTCTCCCTTCCCACCCCTGCATTCTGGGGGAATTCAAATCAAAATCCCCAATTTATTGATGCTAACCCAATTCAATAAACAGTGTCGAATTGAATTAAAGCAATTTCAGTTATCAATGATTTGGTTGAATTAACGATTATCCGCAATCGGAGATCACATTCAAAGTTTCGTGTATTTAGGTATGCTTTTAAATTTTATATATTTTGAAGATATTAATGATCTGTAACTAACATTGAAGCAGATATTTAACTGAATTAATTTTTTCAAGACCTTATATTTATAGTATTAAGAGGTATTGATCACTAATGTCGAATCAAATTGGTTTTTTGTTAAATTAAACCCCTTTTTACACACTATATAAATAATGCATCATTTTAACAAAAATTTTCACACATTTCTCTACAAAAACACATTACTTTCAAAATCTCAACGCACACAAAAAAAATGTCTCAAATGGCTTAGCTGTAATTTTATTTTGATGAATGAAATTTAGTTTGAATGAAAAATAGAAAAATAAAATAAAATTGAGGGTGGGTGGGCCCAAATGGTTTAGTTATTTTGTGTTATGAAAGAAAGAGTATTTTGAAATGTGAGTGTTGAAATAATGTGACACCGGTGGGGCCCACTTGGCTTAAGCCATCCACAGTGGAGGCTTATTAATCGATCAATAAGATGATGACTCATCATTCAATAGATCGTGGAAATCCATGTCAGCAGTACATTGAATATCCATACTACTCTGTACAAAGTACAAACTACCATTATAGGAATGTGGTGGGTCTTTTCATAAGGCTGGTCGGCAAGAGGCAGGTGAGCCTCTCACCTCACGCGCGAATCCCTTGCCCACTAACTCCACTCACGCGCTAGGCTACACTCCCAAGACGATTTGTGATGAACGGTTCACCTAGTAACTTTGAAAAAAAAAGTGGGCCCCATGTCATTTGTGTTACCGTTTGTATGTGTTAAAAAAAAACAAAAAAAACATTACACACCACCCTATTTTTACTTATAAATACCCACCAATTCATATTTTTTAAACCACTACTTCACCATTTTTTAAACACAACTCCACTATTTTATAATAACATTAAGAAATCATCAAAACTTCTAATATGGCTTGTCGTCTCCCTCATACCGTTGAACAAATGCAAAAGTATATTAAAAAATAATTTGATGAAGACGCTGTGGCTCGACAACAGGCTATTGTCGAAGTTATCAAGCAGTTTGAGCTCGCAAAAGCAAAGAAACAACGATTGAGATAACGATACGCGTAGTGCAAAGACATTTCTGCGGAAAGAAAAGCTGTGATTGACCAATTTTTGAGCGATGAAGCCAAGAAAGACGTCGCCATTATGTAATATTTATTTTATGTTTATGTAATGTTTTAAATCTATGTTCTATTTTTATTCCAAGAAGTTTATGCAACGTTTTAATTTCGTACGTTGTGTTTTTAAATTTGAAAGTTTACGTTTTTAAATTTTTACGTTTACGCTTTTTATTGTGTAAGTATTAAAAAAATTGGGAGTTAAGGTGAACATGGTGTTGCCTTGCGTACAAAAAGGTGAGTGGGAGTGAGAGGAAAGAGAAATCTGATGTGGCGCTGAGGTGTGAGCAGTGTTGTAAATATCAAAAATATCGGCCGATTTATCGGCGAGAAATCGTGTCTCGGCCTTCCACCGCTACGAGATTTCAGTTATCGTGTGTATTTCTCGTCCGGGTCAAAATTCGGTCAAACTCGGCACTTATCGGTACTTATCGGCGATAAATTGACTTATTAGTCAACTTAAATGTTTGACTTTTTTTTTTTTTTAACCGTTCGGGTCGGGTATATATGTATCTATTATTGGGAGCGGCACTCAAAGTTAGGGTTTGTAGTTTGTACGTTCAGCAGACATCTTTGGTTATCTATAAACAAACAAAAAGAAAACAAATACCTACCCGTGACCTTGGTTATCAAGATCTTATCCGAATCTTTGTGGTCTTTATAAGCTTCAAATGAACAAAGCTGAGAAAAAAGGTTTATTGTTTGGGTTTGGTTTAGTGTTCTTTTGGTTTATTTGGTATTCGTAGGTTGAAGAATTAGATGAGATCGATTGTCTTTTTGATATGAGATCTAGAACAATTTTTTTGGGGAGATGCATTTAATTTGGAGAGATAAGATGGAGGGGGGCGGAGAGTTTAAGTGAGATTAGGGTTAAGTGGATGTGTAAAGGGTTATTAATTAAAGGTTGGACCCGTGTTACAAGTCATTTGCATTGGGCCGACATGGTGGACTGAATCAGTTTATAATTTTGAGCCCAAAATTTTAATCACACGAAGAAATCAAGGAGGCGTTCCAAAAAGCTTAAGTTTATTTGAATATATATATTTTTACAAATAAATTCCTTTACAATTTAGGGTCTCCGATATATCCCCGATATATCCGATATATTGCTTCTCGGGGGTCGACCGAGACGATACCAAAAAGTGATATTTACAACCTTGGGTGTGAGGTGAATTGTGTGTGTCCTTGCCATCTAGCCTAAGGTTTTGGCTTTTAAATAATAGAGATAGTGGAAAACATGTGATCTTTTGTATTCGTTTTTCTTTTTTGAACAAATATTTTGTATTAAATAACTGGATGCATTTAATTGTTTAGTTGAATGGATTGTGAATGTTTTATATAAAATGATGAGATAATGATATAGCGATGATGTGACAATGTATTAAACTGAAATGAGTTCAATGCATTAGAGATGTCCTTAGTTGAATCTCTACATTTTAGAAAAATGAGCTAGTATGAAGGTTGATCATTTTGATACAATGGATAAAGAACCACACCCTTTCACATAAAGTTTAGTCCAAACCAATGAATTATGGTTCATTTGGATGGGATCAAAAGTTGGAGTTACATAAGCAAGTAAGAAGTGAGTGTATGCCACTACTATTAAGCTTGGTTGTGTAACCTCTAAACGTTGTATTGCATATTGTAATGAGTACTATTTCATTCCCAAAATTTACAACTTTGACATTTTAGGTCACCTCTACTATTTTGAAAACCAAATTTATATAAATTCATTTGCAGTTCTAAATGCCAGTATTTTACGTTCAACAGCTCTTGTTCTTAGCTTTTATGTTGTACTAAAACTGTCTTTGGAAACCATATAACTTTGTTCAATTTGAATTATGAAAAAAAATGCTTTTACTAATCAAAAAAGGTTGTGGCTAATTCATGTATGTTTTCTGTTGTGTAATGTGTTTTCCTAATTCCTTATGAACAATATCATTAGCCATTGAATATTTAGGCTGCGTTTGTTTTTTTGTTTTTTTTTTTTTTTTTTGCATCTGACCAGCCTCTGAACGGGCACTGTGTCTGAATCGGTCAAACATTTTGTCCGTTCAGACCGTTTGTTTTTTTTTTTTTTCGTTCAGACGCGTTCAGATGCAGTTAGATCTTAATGGTCAAGATTTGAGAGGGGTGTCTTAACGCGTCTGAATGCCTCTTGTTGACACAAAAATAACCAAAAAAATAAATAAATAAATAAAAAATAAAATAAAATTCCCGTTCAAACATGAGTTTTTTTTTTCCGTTCAGATGCGTTCAGATTCAGACATTTACGCATCAGATTCAGATTCAGACGTGCGGTTCAGATTCAGATTCAGACCCTCTTAATAAACAAACACCACCTTAGTCATATGGTACTAGTGTTTATAAGTTGATGTAAGTCGTCATAATTTTCATGTATAGCCAAAAGGATCACTATTAAACATGTTACCGATTAATTTGACACCTAAAAATCAACATGGTCATATGTGCCAATGCTGTGGAATCTTTATGATAGAGAAGTTTATCATGGAAATGTATAAGAGGGTGTTTGGATTTGTGTTTTAGAATTGATTACATCATTATAGAAACTTCAAGTCGGAATCGCTTAGATTAAACTAAAACATACCTGTTTACCCCTTATGACATAACAAAAACGAATTCCTTTACTTTACAGAATGTGCTTTTTGGTTATTTAATGTCATAAATAATAAGATTTCGCATTTGATATATGATTATTACAACTTCAAGTGCCTTATTTTCTTGTAACGGTTAAATGGTTTAAGTTTTGGGTATTTTTGCTTTATACAGAGAGTAATTGGAGAAGGCGCTGACTTCATTGAAACATATATATTATCTAGCAAAGATGGCGTTCTTATCTGCTTCCATGATGTTTCACTCGATCATACAACTGATGTTGCAGAACATAAGCAGTTTGCAGATCGAGTCAAGACCTATGAAGTTGAAGGAGCTAATAAAACTGGACTTTTTATATGTATGCTAGGTTTTCCTGAATTTGGAAATAAAATTTGATTTACATATCATCATCATGTAAATAAGCAACTTATTGAAATGTGCTTCAATGTTTTGTATATGTATGTTGTTAAGTGATACGGTATTGAAGGTTTTGTAAATATTGTTGCACTTATCTTAATAAATTTATCATTGGTTACTGTTAATTGAGATGAAATCTTAATTTCTTTTATTTTTGTTCATGTTTGAATCAGTTGAAAATTTCTATGATCAATCTGTGTTTATTGATCTTGTTGAAAAGAAGAAAAAAAATTTGTGTGTATTGATATTTATTGTATTATACTTGTCATTTTTGTAATTATATTGTATATGACGTGGCAGTGACATGGCAGTGACATGGAGGTGACGTGGATGGTGACCTGATCCGCGTTGTATAACCTGCTGGGCAGGTCAAAATTCACGCACATTAACGATAACAAATTTTTTTACACTGAATAATAAAAAAAATTCATACAAAATTGCAAAATGTTGTCAAGTATAATACATTTTCAGACAATTTGCCCTCTAATTAATAAAGAATAACAATGACGGACTACAACAAAATGTATGTGAACGTCTCAAGAATAATGCTAAGTTGTTGTTGGTATAATGTTGTTTGCGGGTTTAATGTTAAATTTTTGTGGGAAAATACATGTGCACACCTCAAAACATTAGTTTAATGAGATAGGTTTGTTAAAGTTTTGGCACATGTCTTATTTAGTCATATGCAATTCGATTTAAAGATGGGTTTCAACTATATTTTGTTATCGCGATTGGTTGAGCTTTATGTGTTGTTTCTTTTCTAGTAATGCAAATTTTGTTGGTGTGCGTCGTCAGCTTATGGTGGCTACAAGTTAGAAGCTTGTTTCTAGATATTTTGACTTCTCATGCTACAGTGTCTTTATTTTATTTTTCTTCATTCTTTAAGGGAGGATTTTGTATATTCGCACCCTACCCCCACCCCGAAAAAAAAAATTCTTTTGGGCAAAAAAAAAAAAAAAAATCCCGCCAAAAATTTATAAATGTGATGCACCTTTTTTATTTTGGTGCATCACAATTAAAAAAATTAGCTATAACTATGATGCACCCAAAAAAAAATGTATCACAGTTATAAATTTTTGGCGAGATTTTTTTTTTCTCCTTGATATTTTTTTTTTGGGGGGGGGGGGGGGGGGGGGGGGGGGGGGGTTGGGATTGAACATTGAATAAAGCAAGAGTATCGTGAACTAGTGACAGGTTGAATTGGACTAAAGAAAATGTGAATGGGTGGCTAGAGGCAGAACTACGCGTCAAGATAACTTCATTTGCTGGTAGTGGCCAAGACCTTTGGAAATAATGTCGGGGAACGGCAATTAATAAAAGGGCAGTTTATCATGACCCCCTTATAGGGGGTATGCAATCATTATATACAGCGGTTGATTATATTGTATGCTTCACGAATTGTATATTTGACTAATAGAAGGTATGTATAGTATAACCCTTAATAAATGCAACTTGTTTTATGATTGCGCCAATTAGGGAAGGGGGGAGGGGGGTTTCAAAATTTACCCTGAAGTTTGAGATTTTTGCAAATTTTATCCTATAACTTTTTTTTTTCTTCACTTTTCTATCTAATTACACTTTTCTATAGAACCGGACTATATATATATATATATATATATATATATATATATATATATATATATATGGAAGGGATCAGGTACGGATTTGGATTTTAGTGCGTATGTACGGACGAGTCTCAGCCATCCATCTAGTCAACCCTCTGAAAAGGCGGAGTAGCAATATCATAAATATCTCTTTTTTTAATAAAATCGTTAATATCACAGTACCTTTTTACATGTAAAACATTTTTTTTTTTTTTTTGAATTTTTTTTCCGCGATTCTTATTTATTTTACTTATACTATCTTCTGAATTTTTTTCAGATTTTTTTGACTAATATCACTTTTTTTATGAATGATGATATTATAGATTTTGTTAATATCACCGTAATTATCATGCTTTCTTAATATCAAAGTTAATTTTTTTTAATATCACCGTAACTTTTCTTAATATTGTAATAAAAAAAAGCAGTGATATTAAGTTTTTTACTAATGTCAAAGTAACTTTTTAAGTAAAATTGTTAATATCACAGTTACTTTTTTTCTTAATATTAAAGTTAATTTTTTTCATATCACCTTAACTTTTCTTAATATCGTAATAATAAAAGTAGTGATATTAAGTTTTTTTACTAATATCAAAGTAACTTTTTAAGTAAAATTATTAATATCACGGTAGGACTCATAATCAAGAATAAAAAAGTGCTCGGAAAAATCTAAAATAATAAAAAAAATGAAAGAAGATAACAAGAGTAAGGATCGCTGAAAAGGAAAAAAAAAATCATTTTAATGGTCAATTGGTACCGTGAAGTTAGCGTCAGATCTTGATTTTTTTACAAAAGTTAAGATCAGATCTGAAATTGGCGGCCTAGATCTGTCCGCTCATCCGCACGAAATAAAAAAATCTGCACCTATTAAATAAGAAAGAAATATTCACACACACACACACACATATATATATATATATATATATATATATATATATATATATATATATATATATATATATATATAGGGGAGGGTTAATGTGAGATCAAACTTAAAGTTCTAAAAGTAAGACCCAATTTGGACCGTTAGATCTTTTAATTTGTCATAGATGAGATTAACATTAAATGGGTGACATTTTAGTAATTAAATAGGATTTTAAGGGTATTTTGAAAAATTCAAATCCAAATAAAACTTATACAACCATTGAAATTTGAAATTATCAAAATCTGATACAACCAAAAATGATACATCGACTGGTACGCTGACATATCCATTGTAAAAAATTGATACACTCGTACATCAAAACTAATAAAAAAATAAATTCAGATCCTAAAAACCGGTACATCGATTGAAATAAATTAAAGAAAGTAAAATTTTCAATAACATTGATAACAACTTCATGTGGACTAATCAACTAAATACAGTACAATGCAATATACTAGTATAAACTAAAAAAATAAATCTTTCATTGTTATTCTCACAAACTCCTAGGATGCATAAAAAATACGCCAACTCACATCTTCAATTGGTGTATTACCAATTCAACGGAGGTTTGTTTGTTATTTTTTTGTTTTGTCTTTTTTTCTAATCCATATTCCGATCTAAACTGGAAGGTGTATGGAATTTTTTATGGGGCTTGGTTTTGAACCATGATACACTGCAGGTATATAGGCGGAGTTTTTGGAGTTTTGAAGGTTGGCAAAGGGTGGTTGTCAGCGACTACGGCTTTTGGTTCGCCTCAACGACGTACACACAAGAAATAGGTGGCTGTTTAATGTGTACCTCAACGTTGTATACCTGCTGCTACATCAGCGGCACCAGCCCACCATGTATCCGGTGTACCGGCGATGTATCAGGTGTACCGTCGATGTGTCCGGTATACTGGCAACACATACCACAATGTATCCAGTGTACCGGCGACAACACATATCTAACACAAATACAATGATCCGTTCGAGACCCACAAACGAGACCCAAATCTGTGTTTTTGATCGGAGGGATAGAGGTCATGTGAGCATTTTACAGCGGGTTTGATTGGGTTGCAGCGGGTTTTGATAAAGAAAAAAAGGTTGCGGTTGTTAATTATAGATGGCAAATGAAAAAAAGTTGTCACCGGTGGTGATCTTTTGATCGCCGGAAAATGTATGAGAGAGAGGAGAGGATGAGAGAATAAAGTTGGGCTAGTTGTTATTGGGTTAGGGTAATTTAAGAGGTAGAGAGATTTAAGGGAGGGTTCAAATGTCTAAAATACCCTTATGTGGTTATTAGTGAATTTAGTTTTACTTAATTACAAATTTCCACATGTTACATGTTTATTGGCTCTTTCAAAGATCTTATTTTTATAATTTTAAGCTTGATCTTATTTGATCTCAATTCTATATATATATATATATATATATATATATATATATATATATATATATAGAGAGAGAGAGAGAGAGAGAGAGAGAGAGAGAGAGAGAGAGAGAGAGATGGGATATTATAGAGTTAGGATAAAATAAGAAAAAAAATTAAAATAAGAGGAATAAGAAGAAACTACAATCACACATTTCAGATAAACCTATTAAAATAGATAGATTTCCCTTGAATTTATATATATTTGGTTTTGATGTCGATATTGGATTTAGATATGATTAACACAATAATTATGTTCTTGTATTTGAATTAGGTTTATGGATGATGTAGATTATTTGTGTAGAAAAGAGGATGGCGATGTAGATTACATGCGCACGCATATAGAACACATTATATATATATTTATATATATTTCCCAGGGAGTGGATTAGGCCTAAAATGGGTTTAGGAAACTAATTACAAGCAAACATGTGGTTGTAAAGATTTTGTGCTACTGTTCATTCGGTTAAGAAATTAATTAAAAAACACTAATTGCAAAGTAAAGAAAAACGTGTGGCTGAAACATTGGGAAGACACTATTGATACAACTGTTCATGCCCTTAAAAAATTAAAAAAAAAACAGACTAATTACATTACGGCTGTGTTTGGTACAAGTAGCAGTAGTTGTGAGCAGTAGCTGTGAGCAGTAGCTATGAGCAGTAGCTGTGAGCAGTAGCCGTGAGCAGTAGCTGTTTTTTAAATAAAAACGTTTGGTAACATAGTTGTAAATATCAACAGCTCTTGTAAATATCCACAGCTTCAAAAGGAAGCATTGGGAAAAAAGCTTTCCTAAAAAATTGCTACAACTCATTGCTACCTTACCAAACGAACATCAAAAATAAAAAAGCTCATTCTCACCGTTCATTGCCCCAAAAAGCTCCGCGCCAAACATAGCCTACATGTACTGTTTTTAATTGTATACTTTACAAGTACTACCCAGTTCATCCTCTCGCCAAAAAAAATCTCTCCTCTCCAGTCTCCACTTCCACCGCCTTAAAACAATCACTCAATTTAATCTCTTAACATCAAAATCATTTGATCAACAACCGATCTATATCCTATCCAAAAAAGAAACAGATGATGTGAATTTATAACTTTTTTTTCTAGATGTACGCAATCATCCACTTGCAGTTTATCATCGTGAAGTCATTCAGAAATATAATTGGAGCTAAAGAAAAGCAACGGCGTTAAAGGTAATCTTTAATCTCAATTATGATAGTATTTGCTTTTAATTATTATGTGTTAACTCAATTGTGTTTTTGATTTCTGGCAAGGGTTTTTTTTTAACATGTGTTGTGGTTTGATTTTTAGGGTTAGTTTAATTGTTTTATGATTTTTGTGATTTTGTTTGTGATTAAAATGGTTGTCGGGTTGTGGCTTTGGTTGATGAATTTTTGGGTCAACTAAAAATTGTTGTTGCTTGACATTTCAAATGGCTGTAATGTTGTTTTCTTCTAGCTGTTATATCTTTTGTGCTTAACATGAGGACCAAATGAAAGTTGGCCCCAAAGAAGGCTGACACATGTATGCCATCGAATGTTGCTGACTACTGTTAATGCCTTAAAAGTACTTATAACATGGCACTTTAGTGTCTCTTTTTCATTTTACCATTTCAAGTGCTTAGCTAAAACTTAGGGGTTTTAAAATAACTCTAAACTAAATATAATCTTTGGTGTTTATTTTTTAATTGGCTTGATGATGTGCAATATACCTGTCAAAATGGACATAGCGGAATAAGAGCGACTTTGGTGTCTCTTTTTCATTTTACCATTTCAAGTGCTTAGCTAAAACTTAGGGGTTGGTTAATTCTTGCTACAAGGTAGAAGGTTTTGGCTGCAAAAGAACCGATAGTTGGCAGCGAACCTTAGAAAATAAGCAGTTATAATGACGATTGAAGCAACCAAAGGTTGGTACATGGACAAACACAGAACATGTAACCAAAAAATTCACGACAACTCCCCGCATTGGCATTAGGTAAACACCACGTGAATATTGCCCCTGAACGGATGGTGGTCAAAACCAGTTCAGAGTCAGATGATTCTTTTGTATAATTTGTAGTTCTATAACTCTTAGGTACACTAATTTTGAATTTGAATTTGAATTTGAATGACGGGTGAACTTTAGAGGTGCCTGTGATGCGCGTGTGCGTATTGCTCTAATTTATACCCACGGTATGTCGTTGTGGTTTTAGCAGTATTCAAGTTTTAAATTTATATTTAGCCGACTTATCAATAACACACACACTTTAACGAGCAGTGTACCCGGTCAGTATGAATATAATGGTAAGTAGAGAGTCGATCACTAAGAGTGGAACGTATTATCTAGTTATTCGAATCAGTATTTTAATATCTTAAGTTAGCTGTACAACCTAATCTAACGCAAGGGGGTTCAGCCTGAGGGACTGGCACGGTTTGGTTATGATTAAATATAAACTAAACTAATAGGCACGAATCAGCGATTAGCACACACGTACACATATAAATACTTGAGACAATAAGAAGACCTGTCCTGATAGTTAAGTAGCTTGTCACTTGTTTTATTGCTAGTTTTATATGAAGTGTATAGTTCGATGCAACGCACCGAGATTAATCCCTTTCTCGTTGGCTCTAATCTTATCGGCGAGTAAACCCTTAATGATTACTTATGTCTATCCTACTCTTCTTTATTCCTACTTTTCTACAGACGATAGAATGTATAGGCGATAAAATAAATAGGCGAGGACAGAGGCATGGCGACCCGATCAATGCTCAGCTAGACACAGAGGTTATCAATGCACTAATAAAAGTCACCAAAGACATCAACATATAAACTTTAATTAATGGGTAAGCAATTTTAAGGGGAGTTGAAGTGCATGATTAAATCAATGACACAAGCCCATCAATCCCGATTAATTAAAGTGTACTAATACAATAAAACAAAACTACTCAATGAATTGAATACATGCAGGACCTTCTTACAGCTCTTGTATCTTCGTTCAAGGTGTGTCTTGTGCTGCTACTTCGTCTGAATTCGTCCTAGGGTTTCTTCGGTCTTTTTGTTTAGCTAAATGTGTCGAACTTTGAAATTCGTTTGACTTTGGGGTATTTATAGTTTCTGTCTGAGGGCTAGATGCGGCGCATAGGATAAGTAGATGCGGCGCATTGACTTAACTTCGCGTGGGGTCCAAGATTAATATATTCAGGAATATTCGTAAACCGCCAGAAGATGCGGCGTAACTCTATTTATAGATGCGGCGCATGTCCTTGCTGTCTTGGATCGTAGCTTGTGAAATCTTGATAGTGATGCGCCGTATATAATAAGTAGGATGCGGCGTATCTGGAGCAGAATAATCTTGATCTTGTACATTTCAGTAGACTCTTAACTTCTTGCTTGTTTTGCTTCATAATTAGTCCAAAATCGCCAAGTTTCACATAATACTTGTTTTTACCTGAGAATTACAAAAGTAAACCTTAACCTATCGATTCTCACAGATAATATAATAAAACAAGTCAAATAAATAGGATAAATGATGGTAATAAAATGTACTTATTTGAGTTCATCAAATATCCCCCCACTTGAACTTTACTTGTCCCCAAGTAAACCTTAAAATAAATCTTATGAAAATGTATCCTAAAAGATATTAGGATTTATTTTTATATTTAAGCATGTATTCATTTTGTCATAATCACACAACCAAACACTTAACGAATTAGAAGTAAAATAAAATATATTGATAAAAGCAAATCTAATCGTTTAACTGTCCAGTCGTGACGAATATTCTATCATAAGCTTGGCAAGTATACGCATCTCCTCCACTAAAGCCAAGGAATAACAAGTCTAAAACGGTAAAAAGGGTTTGTAGGCTAAGGGTTAATCATTCTTCTTAATCTCTATCGATCTCAAATTCCAGAAAAGGCGACAAAATCACAAATACATGATCGAATCCACGAACACGATACTTGCAATTGCTCAAATCCTTAACTCGAATAGGCTAAAGATAGGACCAAGTAATCCTTACCAATAATATTATATCAAAAAGGGCGACAAAATCATAAATACATAGCCGAATCCACGACTACGATACTTAAGATTGCTCAAATCCCTAATCTCAATAAATCAAAGGTTTGGATAAAGAATAATATAGGGTATGGATAATATTTGGGATACAAATTGGTGTAAATGAAAAATAAACAAAACAGATAAATTAAAATCCTAAGTGTGGTAAATTGCTATCCCAACCATCCCATGAATAAGACTCATATCATTGAATAACTCACGCTTTAACACTTAAAACACACGCTTTAGGTAGACACGAATTATACTCAACAAGATCTCAATCAAAGAATAACTTTAGTTGGCGTTCCCATAACGTCCAACTCCCATTCAATCCATAAATATAATATAAAATAATTAGTGGTGATATCGACCACTTAATACAAAACTTTACATAAGTTGGTTAAAACAAACATCCAACTTTTCTTTTTTCTTTTTCTATTTTTCCGATTTTTTTTCTTTTTTTTTTTTTTTTTTTTTTTTTTTTTTTTTTTGAATTACATCAAACATAAACATAGATGTGTAAAATTTCACCACATCACTATAACGATAACTCTGGATAATTTTTCCATACTTTTCATGACTTCAGAAATAATGGTAATAGTGAAAGTAGTAAACACACGAAAAATAAACTCAAAGATATACAATATTTACTTTCACTCCAATTGCATTGTGCAATTTCCTGACTCAACCAAAGATAATGAATTACGCACGCGAACACAGGTAATGTAAGGAAACACACTTTGCCTAAAGCAATTAACCAACCACAGATTTTAATCTACAGGGTAGGCTAAGGTGTAAGGGTGTAACGAAACATTATAACAAAGGTGTAAGAAACGAAAGGAATGGCTCTGAGTGTTTTTCTAGGGGTATCTTACTCTAAAAGTGAGAGTAACAAAAGGGTTTACACGGGGGTTAACTAACCAGTGTAGTTAGCTAATAACACATAACATATAAAGACTATTTGGGTGTAATCCTAGAAATTAACCAATTTAGACAAGTCATTCCAATTATGTAGATAATACTTATTATGGTGGTCTCGAATAGTATACAAGCCAAGTTCTAAAGATTACAAGTCACCGGCACACTCATAGATTTGTGAATTTTGAAAAGTTCACAATTTTTGAAATAATGTTATGTGTGCAGCAATGTAATTTAGACTTTAAACAAAAACATGCTAAAAAAATTTTAATTTTGATATATTAAGCGTATTTTAAGCATATTTTGAAAAAGTTTAGGACAAGTAAGTGTTCTAATTCTCCAATCCCCCCACTTAAGTTAAACAACGTCCTCGTTGTTTGTATCAAAGGTTAAAAACTGGAAAATAAAAGAATTAGAACTGAAAAACTCCCCTGAGATTTGCTCGGTATGATCCTCCATTACTTGTATAAGAGCAAAAATCATCTTTCTTGTGGATGAGAACGTTTAAGCTTCATATTTGGTGTATCCACAGGAAATGCAGGAATCTATAATACCATCAAGACTTTAACACACCTGAGTTAAGAAGGTTCAAACTTGCATAATACATTAGTAGTTAGTAAAAATAAAAATTAAAATATTAAACTGAAAATCATCAGGTCAGTCGATACGCCGTATCTTATGGAAGAAGATACGTCGTATCGAGCCTGGAATAAATACGAATCAGAATAGAAGATGCGTCGCATCCTTAACCAGGGATGCGCCGCATTAAAATAAACTGACAGAAAGTTTTAAAGTTAAAAATAAAAATGCAGAAAATAAAGTAAGATATGACCAGTGCAGGAGATGCGTCGCATCTAAGGATTGAGATGCGCCGTATCTTCTGCGGGCCTGACTGACTCGACACAGAACATAATAGTAAAAAAAATTTCGGGTTGTCTCCCGGTCAGCACTTGTCTTTATTCCAGAGTCTTCAAGTTAGACTCACGTTCAGCTCCTCATTTTGTTCTTGTTACGCGTCATCCTTCTTCTTTCATCCGAAAGATGTTCCCGTATAGCTCCGCAACATTTTCTTCCGTACGACTTAATCTAATATATTTTTTTTGTCTTCGTCGCAACATATTCTTCATCAGGTCCCAAAGAGTATTTGATGGCTTTAATTTTTTCAGAAATAATCGTGGGTGGCTTATTATAAGGGATCCCAAGTAGTTGACATTTTTTCTTGGTGAATTCTTCTTCGTTTTTATCAACAAACTTGAAATAAGGATCCTTATTCAAATAGTCATCAAGTTCATCAATCAATTCTTCTCGCGACTCATCGTTATTATTATAGGGATCATAATTAACCACGTTAAAGGATTGATAATAATCTTGAATATCATCCCATTCTTTTTTCAATTCCCATTGTAAGCGTTGACTAAGCTTAGTGTAATCATCAAATTTTCCATGCACCCATTCCCAGAAAGTAGTGTCCGATGCTCCCATAAGTTCTTTTAAGTAGTTGATTCTACCTTTTTCTTGCAAAGCCTCAGCTTTACGTGGGCAGTCTTCAACTTTTTCATACCAATCGTCGTCTTCAAAGTATACATCGTTTCCAACCCGTTTCATTCCAATTATACTTCCCCCATTACAGGTTCCATCATTCTTATAATCACAGGTTGGCCATACACTACTTCCATCCTTGAAACAGAAAGGCGTACAAGTGTGATTAATATGCTCAAATTCCCATGGTTTATCCCAAACCCATGGTATTTGGTCATTCCATTCGTAGTACCAGGTGTTTTTGAAATCATCATAAGTTTTGAATCCTGGTAGATCTCCAGTAAGCACATCAGCGTCGATTTGAAGGAGGTAATTAAATTTTTTAAATTGTTTGCACAAGGGTGTCTCATAATTGAACACATCAATGTCTATCCTGAATAATTCTTCAATCCCCCCCTCGATTATTGAATTGTCATTAGACGATCCATTGTTGCTCTCTACTTCCTCATCTTCTCCTCTCGTCCAATATACCCATAACACATCTTTAGTAGCACGGTCCATGCTCTTATGGTTATTGAACTTACTAGCTAACCAATTTGAAAAATCAACATTGTTAGGATTGTGGTTAACGTCAAAGCTAGTGTTACCAATCATGTTCCTTCTTATCTCCATGAACTCATTAGATTGTCCTTTAAAACTTCGTGTCAACCATGAGGTCACAATCCGTCTGACTTCATTCATAGGAGCAAATTTCGGATCACCGTATTTAAGTTCAAGCCACTCTTCCAAAGAGATATCCATCAACCTTACCAACTTTCCATGAAATAGTATCTCCGACTCAGCATACATTCTTTCGTTATCGAGATAACTTTCATCAAATCCCCAATACTGTTCGGAATAAGGCATATAAGAAGTTTGTAAAGGTTGGACTTCATAGCTTTTGTTGCTCGATTTGTTGACTACATTTGCTGAGTTCATATATTCAATTTGGAATTTCCCATCTTTTTCTTCGATAGTAGTCCAAGTTAATCCTTTAGATTCAATGATGGGCCATAAGAGTAACAATTCATCTTCAGTGTAGCTCATTAGTAAATCATAAGAGAATATCCCATCTTCAATATTGCATAAGCGTTTGAATTCCTTATAAGTAGCTTCAAGAGGGGTCTCCCAAGAGAATAAATCGGCATTAATCATGAGCACATTGAAGTTGACATCTTCTAAAACTTCCACTTCGAATGAATTCGAAAGCAAGAGTTCCTTGGCAAGATATCCGTTCACTGACATGTCTTCCATAGCAAACCCTGTCATCATAGGTAAAATCGTAAGTAGGATTTGTTCGCTAGAAGAGAAATTAATGAATTTAGAAACGAATATAAGAATAAAAATAACTGATATCTGCAGATGATGCGCCGTATCCAAAAAGTTGGATACGCCGTATCTTATAATCGTTAAAATTTAATCAGACTTTATTCAGAAAACAGATACGCCGCTTATAAATTAGAATGCGCCGTATCAGTTTTAATTTATCAAAAATCTTCGTATATTTATTAAATTAAATGCGTCGTATTAACAAAGGTTAATGCGCCGTATTTTCGTTATGTTTCAAAATACCAGATTTTTGATTCAGTACATGTGCCGTATCGATAAAAATCGATGCGTCGTATCTGTTTAATAATTCGAAAACTGTTTTTAATTAAAATAATAGATACGCCGTATCTACTAAAGCAGATGCGTCGTATGGCGTTATCGCTTAGAAAAAAAAATTTCTTGTTAAAAACAGATACGCCGTATCTTGGGGAAAGATGCGTCGTATCGAATTTATTAAACGCGTTGTATTTTATAAAAATTAAACGCAATACGCCGTATCTATGAAAATAGATGCGCCGTATCGTTTGAATTAGCTCAGTACAACGATAGCAGAACACAGAAAAATAAAAAATAAAAACAAAAATAAAATCAAACAAAAAGAAACACAAATTAAAGAAAAATAAAAACACACAAAAAACAGAAAATATGCAAATAATACAATGAATGCAATTTAACCTAATATACAACAGAGTTAGCGGTTAGAATAAAAATTTAAAAGAAAAACCTAGTTAAAATACTAATCAAATTAACAGATAATAACAATTCACTCCCGGCAACGGCGCCAAAAACTTGATGCGCGTGTGCGTATTGCTCTAATTTATACCCACGGTATGTCGTTGTGGTTTTAGCAGTATTCAAGTTTTAAATTTATATTTAGCCGACTTATCAATAACACACACACTTTAACGAGCAGTGTACCCAGTCAGTATGAATATAATGGTAAGTAGAGTGTCGATCACTAAGAGTGGAACGTATTATCTAGTTATTCTAATCAGTATTTTAATATCTTAAGTTAGCTATACAACCTAATCTAACGCAAGGGGGGTTCAGCCTGAGAGACTGGCACGGTTTGGTTATGATTAAATATAAACTAAACTAATAGGCACGAATCAGCGATTAGCACACACGTACACAGATAAATACTTGAGACAATAAGAAGACCTGTCCTGATAGTTAAGTAGCTTGTCACTTGTTTTATTGCTAGTTTTATATGAAGTGTATAGTTCGATGCAACGCACCGAGATTAATCCCTTTCTCGTTGGCTCTAATCTTATCGGCGAGTAAACCCTTAATGATTACTTATGTCTATCCTACTCTTCTTTATTCCTACTTTTCTACAGACGATAGAATGCATAGGCGATAAAATAAATAGGCGAGGACAGAGGCATGGCGACCCGATCAATGCTCAGCTAGACACAGAGGTTATCAATGCACTAATAAAAGTCACCAAAGACATCAACATATAAACTTTAATTAATGGGTAAGCAATTTTAAGGGGAGTTGAAGTGCATGATTAAATCAATGACACAAGCCCATCAATCCCGATTAAATAAAGTGTACTAATACAATAAAACAAAACTACTCAATGAATTGAATACATGCAGGACCTTCTTACAGCTCTTGTATCTTCGTTCAAGGTGTGTCTTGTGCTGCTACTTCGTCTGAATTCGTCCTAGGGTTTCTTCGGTCTTTTTGTTTAGCTAAATGTGTCGAACTTTGAAATTCGTTTGACTTTGGGGTATTTATAGTTTCTGTCTGAGGGCTAGATGCGGCGCATAGGATAAGTAGATGCGGCGCATTGACTTAACTTCGCGTGGGGTCCAAGATTAATATATTCAGGAATATTCGTAAACCGCCAGAAGATGCGGCGTAACTCTATTTATAGATGCGGCGCATGTCCTTGCTGTCTTGGATCGTAGCTTGTGAAATCTTGATAGTGATGCGCCGTATATAATAAGTAGGATGCGGCGTATCTGGAGCAGAATAATCTTGATCTTGTTCATTTCAGTAGACTCTTAACTTCTTGCTTGTTTTGCTTCATAATTAGTCCAAAATCGCCAAGTTTCACATAATACTTGTTTTTACCTGAGAATTACAAAAGTAAACCTTAACCTATCGATTCTCACAGATAATATAATAAAACAAGTCAAATAAATAGGATAAATGATGGTAATAAAATGTACTTATTTGAGTTCATCAAATATCCCCCCACTTGAACTTTACTTGTCCCCAAGTAAACCTTAAAATAAATCTTATGAAAATGTATCCTAAAAGATATTAGGATTTATTTTTATATTTAAGCATGTATTCATTTTGTCATAATCACACAACCAAACACTTAACGAATTAGAAGTAAAATAAAATATATTGATAAAAGCAAATCTAATCGTTTAACTGTCCAGTCGTGACGAATATTCTATCATAAGCTTGGCAAGTATACGCATCTCCTCCACTAAAGCCAAGGAATAACAAGTCTAAAACGGTAAAAAGGGTTTGTAGGCTAAGGGTTAATCATTCTTCTTAATCTCTATCGATCTCAAATTCCAGAAAAGGCGACAAAATCACAAATACATGATCGAATCCACGAACACGATACTTGCAATTGCTCAAATCCTTAACTCGAATAGGCTAAAGATAGGACCAAGTAATCCTTACCAATAATATTATATCAAAAAGGGCGACAAAATCATAAATACATAGCCGAATCCACGACTACGATACTTAAGATTGCTCAAATCCCTAATCTCAATAAATCAAAGGTTTGGATAAAGAATAATATAGGGTATGGATAATATTTGGGATACAAATTGGTGTAAATGAAAAATAAACAAAACAGATAAATTAAAATCCTAAGTGTGGTAAATTGCTATCCCAACCATCCCATGAATAAGACTCATATCATTGAATAACTCACGCTTTAACACTTAAAACACACGCTTTAGGTAGACACGAATTATACTCAACAAGATCTCAATCAAAGAATAACTTTAGTTGGCGTTCCCATAACGTCCAACTCCCATTCAATCCATAAATATAATATAAAATAATTAGTGGTGATATCGACCACTTAATACAAAACTTTACATAAGTTGGTTAAAACAAACATCCAACTTTTCTTTTTTCTTTTTCTATTTTTCCGATTTTTTTTTCTTTTTTTTTTTTTTTTTTTTTTTTTTTTGAATTACATCAAACATAAACATAGATGTGTAAAATTTCACCACATCACTATAACGATAACTCTGGATAATTTTTCCATACTTTTCATGACTTCAGAAATAATGGTAATAGTGAAAGTAGTAAACACACGAAAAATAAACTCAAAGATATACAATATTTACTTTCACTCCAATTGCATTGTGCAATTTCCTGACTCAACCAAAGATAATGAATTACGCACGCGAACACAGGTAATGTAAGGAAACACACTTTGCCTAAAGCAATTAACCAACCACAGATTTTAATCTACAGGGTAGGCTAAGGTGTAAGGGTGTAACGAAACATTATAACAAAGGTGTAAGAAACGAAAGGAATGGCTCTGAGTGTTTTTCTAGGGGTATCTTACTCTAAAAGTGAGAGTAACAAAAGGGTTTATACGGGGGTTAACTAACCAGTGTAGTTAGCTAATAACACATAACATATAAAGACTATTTGGGTGTAATCCTAGAAATTAACCAATTTAGACAAGTCATTCCAATTATGTAGATAATACTTATTATGGTGGTCTCGAATAGTATACAAGCCAAGTTCTAAAGATTACAAGTCACCGGCACACTCATAGATTTGTGAATTTTGAAAAGTTCACAATTTTTGAAATAATGTTATGTGTGCAGCAATGTAATTTAGACTTTAAACAAAAACATGCTAAAAAAATTTTTAATTTTGATATATTAAGCGTATTTTAAGCATATTTTGAAAAAGTTTAGGACAAGTAAGTGTTCTAATTCTCCAATCCCCCCACTTAAGTTAAACAACGTCCTCGTTGTTTGTATCAAAGGTTAAAAACTGGAAAATAAAAGAATTAGAACTGAAAAACTCCCCTGAGATTTGCTCGGTATGATCCTCCATTACTTGTATAAGAGCAAAAATCATCTTTCTTGTGGATGAGAACGTTTAAGCTTCATATTTGGTGTATCCACAGGAAATGCAGGAATCTATAATACCATCAAGACTTTAACACACCTGAGTTAAGAAGGTTCAAACTTGCATAATACATTAGTAGTTAGTAAAAATAAAAATTAAAATATTAAACTGAAAATCATCAGGTCAGTCGATACGCCGTATCTTATGGAAGAAGATACGTCGTATCGAGCCTGGAATAAATACGAATCAGAATAGAAGATGCGTCGCATCCTTAACCAGGGATGCGCCGCATTAAAATAAACTGACAGAAAGTTTTAAAGTTAAAAATAAAAATGCAGAAAATAAAGTAAGATATGACCAGTGCAGGAGATGCGTCGCATCTAAGGATTGAGATGCGCCGTATCTTCTGCGGGCCTGACTGACTCGACACAGAACATAATAGTAAAAAAAATTTCGGGTTGTCTCCCGGTCAGCACTTGTCTTTATTCCAGAGTCTTCAAGTTAGACTCACGTTCAGCTCCTCATTTTGTTCTTGTTACGCGCCATCCTTCTTCTTTCATCCGAAAGATGTTCCCGTATAGCTCCGCAACATTTTCTTCCGTACGACTTAATCTAATATATTTTTTTTGTCTTCGTCGCAACATATTCTTCATCAGGTCCCAAAGAGTATTTGATGGCTTTAATTTTTTCAGAAATAATCGTGGGTGGCTTATTATAAGGGATCCCAAGTAGTTGACATTTTTTCTTGGTGAATTCTTCTTCGTTTTTATCAACAAACTTGAAATAAGGATCCTTATTCAAATAGTCATCAAGTTCATCAATCAATTCTTCTCGCGACTCATCGTTATTATTATAGGGATCATAATTAACCACGTTAAAGGATTGATAATAATCTTGAATATCATCCCATTCTTTTTTCAATTCCCATTGTAAGCGTTGACTAAGCTTAGTGTAATCATCAAATTTTCCATGCACCCATTCCCAGAAAGTAGTGTCCGATGCTCCCATAAGTTCTTTTAAGTAGTTGATTCTACCTTTTTCTTGCAAAGCCTCAGCTTTACGTGGGCAGTCTTCAACTTTTTCATACCAATCGTCGTCTTCAAAGTATACATCGTTTCCAACCCGTTTCATTCCAATTATACTTCCCCCATTACAGGTTCCATCATTCTTATAATCACAGGTTGGCCATACACTACTTCCATCCTTGAAACAGAAAGGCGTACAAGTGTGATTAATATGCTCAAATTCCCATGGTTTATCCCAAACCCATGGTATTTGGTCATTCCATTCGTAGTACCAGGTGTTTTTGAAATCATCATAAGTTTTGAATCCTGGTAGATCTCCAGTAAGCACATCAGCGTCGATTTGAAGGAGGTAATTAAATTTTTTAAATTGTTTGCACAAGGGTGTCTCATAATTGAACACATCAATGTCTATCCTGAATAATTCTTCAATCCCCCCCTCGATTATTGAATTGTCATTAGACGATCCATTGTTGCTCTCTACTTCCTCATCTTCTCCTCTCGTCCAATATACCCATAACACATCTTTAGTAGCACGGTCCATGCTCTTATGGTTATTGAACTTACTAGCTAACCAATTTGAAAAATCAACATTGTTAGGATTGTGGTTAACGTCAAAGCTAGTGTTACCAATCATGTTCCTTCTTATCTCCATGAACTCATTAGATTGTCCTTTAAAACTTCGTGTCAACCATGAGGTCACAATCCGTCTGACTTCATTCATAGGAGCAAATTTCGGATCACCGTATTTAAGTTCAAGCCACTCTTCCAAAGAGATATCCATCAACCTTACCAACTTTCCATGAAATAGTATCTCCGACTCAGCATACATTCTTTCGTTATCGAGATAACTTTCATCAAATCCCCAATACTGTTCGGAATAAGGCATATAAGAAGTTTGTAAAGGTTGGACTTCATAGCTTTTGTTGCTCGATTTGTTGACTACATTTGCTGAGTTCATATATTCAATTTGGAATTTCCCATCTTTTTCTTCGATAGTAGTCCAAGTTAATCCTTTAGATTCAATGATGGGCCATAAGAGTAACAATTCATCTTCAGTGTAGCTCATTAGTAAATCATAAGAGAATATCCCATCTTCAATATTGCATAAGCGTTTGAATTCCTTATAAGTAGCTTCAAGAGGGGTCTCCCAAGAGAATAAATCGGCATTAATCATGAGCACATTGAAGTTGACATCTTCTAAAACTTCCACTTCGAATGAATTCGAAAGCAAGAGTTCCTTGGCAAGATATCCGTTCACTGACATGTCTTCCATAGCAAACCCTGTCATCATAGGTAAAATCGTAAGTAGGATTTGTTCGCTAGAAGAGAAATTAATGAATTTAGAAACTAATATAAGAATAAAAATAACTGATATCTGCAGATGATGCGCCGTATCCAAAAAGTTGGATACGCCGTATCTTATAATCGTTAAAATTTAATCAGACTTTATTCAGAAAACAGATACGCCGCTTATAAATTAGAATGCGCCGTATCAGTTTTAATTTATCAAAAATCTTCGTATATTTATTAAATTAAATGCGTCGTATTAACAAAGGTTAATGCGCCGTATTTTCGTTATGTTTCAAAATACCAGATTTTTGATTCAGTACATGTGCCGTATCGATAAAAATCGATGCGTCGTATCTGTTTAATAATTCGAAAACTGTTTTTAATTAAAATAATAGATACGCCGTATCTACTAAAGCAGATGCGTCGTATGGCGTTATCGCTTAGAAAAAAAAATTTCTTGTTAAAAACAGATACGCCGTATCTTGGGGAAAGATGCGTCGTATCGAATTTATTAAACGCGTTGTATTTTATAAAAATTAAACGCAATACGCCGTATCTATGAAAATAGATGCGCCGTATCGTTTGAATTAGCTCAGTACAACGATAGCAGAACACAGAAAAATAAAAAATAAAAACAAAAATAAAATCAAACAAAAAGAAACACAAATTAAAGAAAAATAAAAACACACAAAAAACAGAAAATATGCAAATAATACAATGAATGCAATTTAACCTAATATACAACAGAGTTAGCGGTTAGAATAAAAATTTAAAAGAAAAACCTAGTTAAAATACTAATCAAATTAACAGATAATAACAATTCACTCCCCGGCAACGGCGCCAAAAACTTGATGCGCGTGTGCGTATTGCTCTAATTTATACCCACGGTATGTCGTTGTGGTTTTAGCAGTATTCAAGTTTTAAATTTATATTTAGCCGACTTATCAATAACACACACACTTTAACGAGCAGTGTACCCAGTCAGTATGAATATAATGGTAAGTAGAGTGTCGATCACTAAGAGTGGAACGTATTATCTAGTTATTCTAATCAGTATTTTAATATCTTAAGTTAGCTATACAACCTAATCTAACGCAAGGGGGTTCAGCCTGAGAGACTGGCACGGTTTGGTTATGATTAAATATAAACTAAACTAATAGGCACGAATCAGCGATTAGCACACACGTACACAGATAAATACTTGAGACAATAAGAAGACCTGTCCTGATAGTTAAGTAGCTTGTCACTTGTTTTATTGCTAGTTTTATATGAAGTGTATAGTTCGATGCAACGCACCGAGATTAATCCCTTTCTCGTTGGCTCTAATCTTATCGGCGAGTAAACCCTTAATGATTACTTATGTCTATCCTACTCTTCTTTATTCCTACTTTTCTACAGACGATAGAATGCATAGGCGATAAAATAAATAGGCGAGGACAGAGGCATGGCGACCCGATCAATGCTCAGCTAGACACAGAGGTTATCAATGCACTAATAAAAGTCACCAAAGACATCAACATATAAACTTTAATTAATGGGTAAGCAATTTTAAGGGGAGTTGAAGTGCATGATTAAATCAATGACACAAGCCCATCAATCCCGATTAAATAAAGTGTACTAATACAATAAAACAAAACTACTCAATGAATTGAATACATGCAGGACCTTCTTACAGCTCTTGTATCTTCGTTCAAGGTGTGTCTTGTGCTGCTACTTCGTCTGAATTCGTCCTAGGGTTTCTTCGGTCTTTTTGTTTAGCTAAATGTGTCGAACTTTGAAATTCGTTTGACTTTGGGGTATTTATAGTTTCTGTCTGAGGGCTAGATGCGGCGCATAGGATAAGTAGATGCGGCGCATTGACTTAACTTCGCGTGGGGTCCAAGATTAATATATTCAGGAATATTCGTACACCGCCAGAAGATGCGGCGTAACTCTATTTATAGATGCGGCGCATGTCCTTGCTGTCTTGGATCGTAGCTTGTGAAATCTTGATAGTGATGCGCCGTATATAATAAGTAGGATGCGGCGTATCTGGAGCAGAATAATCTTGATCTTGTACATTTCAGTAGACTCTTAACTTCTTGCTTGTTTTGCTCCATAATTAGTCCAAAATCGCCAAGTTTCACATAATACTTGTTTTTACCTGAGAATTACAAAAGTAAACATTAACGTATCGATTCTCACAGATAATATAATAAAACAAGTCAAATAAATAGGATAAATGATGGTAATAAAATGTACTTATTTGAGTTCATCAGCTTGGGATATCGCTTATTTTAATATCTTTATGCTGACCATGGTATTGTAGTCTGATGTTATTGCTGATCTAATGTGCAGTCATATAGCGGTCATCTCTTATTGGTATTCATGAATCGTTTCATTTAATCGGTTCTTTTTGTTTAGTGGTACATGAATAAGGGCTAATAGAAACAACGCGGCTCAGGAATTTGAATGTCTTTCTAATACACAGGAAATCCATCATGATTCTACGAATGTCCAATCCCTGTCGTTGTTGCTGATGGTGCACCTGGGTGTTCTGTTAGCGTGGGACAAGTTTTTAGCCAAAATGTTACCAATTAGCAAGATATTGTTGGCACATCATCCTCTTCAAGGGGACCTCGACACAAATGCTCCGCTAATGCTCATAAATCCACTGGTCAAACATCTTCACAAGGTCTGTCATGCAAATGAATAAGCTATATGTGGTCTATTTATGCATCATTATGTTTTATTAATGGTGTCTTTTTTGATGGGATCTTTATGCCCGATAAGTGCTTGCTATATAAACTTTAGGAAAATGGTATCTGCAGCAAAAAAAAATTAAGGGTGGATTATTTGGATATTATTAGAAGTGTATATCAGACCAAATACTGAATTTAGTGACCTTTTATAGTTGAATGAGTAGGCATTTACCATTTTGTGCACTGCTAATGGTTAATGAGTTTTGCTACGTCTAAGTAATGTGCTTTAAAATTGTGTTTCGGCCATAATATCCATCACAATAACTTTGAACCAGATTCTTAACAGGAACAAATGGGGATCAATATTGCACTAATCCCGTCAGCATTTTGAGAATTAGCTAATAATAACAGGCTTAAAGTTGCAAAGGCCCAAAATAACAACCAAATTGCAATTTAGTTCCAATATTGAAGGCCCGGATAAAAATTTTGGTTCACTCAGTTCGGTTTTGACATAAACCGAAGAAACCCGACTAACCAACCAAAACCGAATTAGGCATTTCGGTTCGGTTTCGCTTCGTTACTTTTGGCCCAAAGCACACCGTACTTGGTAGTTCAAAAAACATTGTTACTAAGTTATAAAATCTTGAGACAAAATTTTCTTAAGATATCAGAGTTGTTTTGTTTTTATATTACAAATATCTAATAATCCTCTCAACAGGTATTTCTTGGCAGCAAACATAGCAGATCATACAGCCGAAACTAGAGCAATATTCTTCGATGATGCTGCTACTGCGCTTATTGGACCTGACTGCAAAAAAATGATCAGCATCAATTTATCAACATCAAAAGAGCTCCTGAAGATATCCCAGCTCCAGAAGAAATGGCTCAGCCACTTCCATCAACGCCTGCTACCCCAAATTCTGCTGCAACACCGACTCTACCACTCACATCAACGGCTGCTACACCGACTTTTGCTGCAACATTGGCCCTACCACTCACATCAACACCTACTACACCGACTTTAGCTGCAACACCTGATCTTGCAACACCTGCTCCTCCTACACCATCACTTCCACCAGTTACATCTTCTATGTACACTCAAACCAAACACACTTGCCAGGCATCTGCTAAAAGAGCACTTTTCAAAGCATTAGGTACAAATGTATGATCTCTTATGTACAGGCATCTTGATTCCTCAATTTTCTGAACTCTTTGTTATCTTGCAGACCAAAGTGATGAACTTAAGAAACAAAAGTAATCCGTCGATGTACCCAGTGAGGACATCAAGAAAGCCAACTGAATAGTTGTGGTTTACAGCATGCACCCGGGTAAGACGTAGTATAAGAAAATCTGCTATAGATTTAAATCTTGAATTGTGTTTTTATACGGCGGTAGTAGTATGAGTGTATGACCCTAAATCATAACCATATTCAAAGTTGCCACACATTCGAAACTAATATTGCGACTTCATGCAGACTGTTAGTTACATGCCAGAGCATATCGTTGGGACTGGATCATTTGGAACCGTTTTCCAGGTATACAATTTGTTATGGACAAACTATCTTACCACTTATGTATGAACTTTGAACTAGCAGTATAAGAATCTTTGCACTAGCAGTACCTTAACATTAAACAATTTATACTAAATGCAGATGCTGTACAAGGTTATGCCACGACATTATGATCATCCAGGCTGTAACCACTTTTCGGTGATCACAGTACCACTTAATACTTTATCATACTTATTAAATTTGAAATGTATGGCTTGATCATGTACAAAACGCATTGTCTCATATATATGAAGGATAGAAAGATTCCTGATGTACGCATCTATAATATAAAAACAAAAGCAAAACACCCGTCGCAATGCGCAGGCTACCCAGCTCGTTTTTATATAAAGACGATGAGGACAATCCATGTGTAATTGAATTGATGGTGTTAAATTTAGAATATGGATATATGTACATATCTCACACCTGAAGTTGACTGAACAACAATGGAGTGCACATCCCTTTTACGTTAAATAAAAACGATGCGCATGTATTTTACTATCAAATGAAGATGATGCATACGGTTAATCCACATATACATGCATAAAAGAAATTTTTCTTTAGTAAACATGAAAGAGTATTGATATTTATTCCTAACAAGGAGATCTAAAGTTACACCTAATTCATTCATTTCATGACAAGTGTTTTACATTTATTGTCTCTCATTATTTTTCACCGATCAATTTTTGAAATGCACCAATTAAATCTTTAGGTATAAATTTAGTTTCATGTATGAGACATACAAATCATTTTTCAAACATGAAATGCACACATACATCATGAATGCAAATGTAATAATTTGTAACCACTCGTAAAATTTCCCATTTACTTTACAGAATTATTATCCTTTTTCCACGGTTAATTTTTTTTTCATTTAAATGTATCTCTCATCTTATGTGACAGAGATCACATCATTGATAAACGTGCTCCCACAGACCTGCCTAACGAACCTAATGTTTATTTCATAAACATAACGATATAAAAACATTACAAAATGCCATTTACCATTTTACGATAAATCCTTAACGAAAGTACAAAAACAAAACACTCATTATCTGAATAGAGTTTCTATTAAACCCTAAAATTCATCACAACACCAAATATGAACAACTAAACCTCAGAGCATAAAAGTACAACATAACTAAGTTAATGTACAAGTTACTAAAGCACCAGAAACCCTAATTCCAATTCAGCTCCCGATAAAACCCTAATTTCATAAAACTGTGATTTTATGCATACGTTTCACAAACCCTAATTTATTTATATAATATTTTTACAAAATATTAAGTTTACAAGTTATTTAAGCTAGAGTACAAGTCATTGATGCATAAACTCATTATTTACAAAATCTTTATTTAAAATCCTATTTATATTTATTTTAAAGCACAAAGTGCAAACCATTTATGCATAACTCTTATAAATTATTTTTCCTAAACTTCTTAAATATTTTTACAAGTCTTTTAGCCCAAAGTACAAGTACCTAACGCACGAAAACTATAAATTCCATTTAATTACCTTTTAAATTAATAAAACTTAACAAATAAATTTTATAAACTAACAAACCATTAAAACAATATTTTCTTACATCCTAAACTATTGCGCCACTCATTTAAGCATGTTTACAACTTTTATAAGCCTAAACCAATTTTCCCTTTTATCTTCAAAAATCCAATATATATATATATATATGACCCTAAATAAATTTTCTAAATAATAAAACTCTTAAACTAAATTAGTCAATTTCCCTAAACCCTAGTTACTACCCTAAAAAGCCTATAGTACAACCTCTCTAAAGCATCATTCATTTCTCTTTTATTTATACAATTCGACCTATGTTTATATATGTAACAAACCTAAAATATTTCCAAACAACTAAACACATAAATTAACCAAACTAACTACTTCCTTAAACCCTTAATACAACTCCTTAAACCCAATGTACAATCACCTAAAACCCATTCGACCCTTCCCTCTCCAAAACCAGATTCGATCTTAACTACACAACCAAACTAGAATTCTATCTTAAGGATACAATGAATCTAGCCAAGGACATATTTTTCTATTCATCTCTAATAACCCCTCCACTTGTACACCTTCATCTTCAAGAATGAATCCCATTGGTAGTTAAAACCCTAGGGCATTAGTCGGCCACATCACCCTCCTTCATCCCTCCTCCTCCTCCTCCTATCCAAGTGGCATGTCTCCCAATTTCTGTCAGCCCTTGTCTCCATATTATGTCTCCTTATCACCTTCTATTAAACCCTAATTATCTATTCCTATAAATAGCAGCCAAAGTATCACCTTTTACCTCACACCAACATTCGACAAAACCCCAACACCATCTCATTCTATTTCTATCTTCATCACAACCACAAAAACACTAGTGAAATAAAACTTTAGAAGATCCAGAGTTGAGGAGGAACACAGGAAAACAGGAGTTGAACTCATCTCAGTCCTAAACCCTATTCGAACCCTAACCCAAAGTAAGTCTTTAAAACTCTCTTATATTCAGTTTAATTTATTTCATATAATCTTAAAACATTAAAATCTAAACAATAATAATAAACAAGATCATAAAATCTAAGTTTTCATTTCTTTGTTTCTATTCTGTTCGAACAGAAACCCTAACACACCCATAGTATTTGAGTTTTTGTTTAAACAAATCAACACTATGATAAACATGTTAATATACATCTAAAATAAATGTACCATGTCTAAAAACCCTAGTCATAAACCCTAAAATTATTAAAACTTAATCGGGTCCTTTACTGTGTTCTATATCGAACCAAAAACATCCCCACAGCCCAACTTTGAACCTGAAAACCAACCCTCTAACGACCCTGTTAAATTCTGGTTTTTGGCATGCGTTTAGATCACCCAGCAAGCTAAATTTAGGAACTGGAATCACTAAAAATAATCAAGTATTTCAAAAGTTATCGAGTATTAAAATTCACTCTACATCGCTAGGAAATAAAAGATTCAATCATCAGATATTAGTTTTCTATTTTGTCGCCCAACCCTCTAACTTTTGAACTGAATATCGACAGCCTAGAGGTCTCTATAAATTTTAATTTTCAGTATTTATAAAGTTCGTATAACGAATTTATTTTAGAAACAAGAATCATTGAAAATGATCAATTGAGTCAAAAATTATTCAAGTCCAAAGTTACCTATTATCGCTAGGTTTAAGACTTGGTATCTTCAAATATTGAATTCCAAATCAGTCGACCAACAACTCTATTTTCAACATACTTTTCGACCTTTAAACCATCACTAAAAATTCTAAATTTCTGGTATTTTATAGTTGAGCTAGCAAACTTATTTTAGGAAGAGAAATCTTGTAAAACCATCGAGTGGTTTAAAATATTTTCGAAACCAAAGATGTGTCTATCGCTAGTTTAAAAACCAAATTCCAGTTTTGTAGTAAAACATGTTCGATCACTCAACTTTTGAAGTACTTTTCGAATACCAAACGATTTCTATAAATGACGAAACTTGGTGTGTTCAGAGTTGACCTGGCCAACTTTTTATAGAAACCAAGAGTTTGTAAAATGATCCCGTTTTCGTTAAGATATTTGTGTTCAAAACTCTAGACAAATCATATATTTCATAGTGTGATTTTTGTTAAAAATTAAAGCTTTAAGGTTAATTTTGTAAATATATATTATCAAAGGTTATTTTTGCAAATAACAAATGAACAGGGTAGAAAATGTCATTTTTGAAACTTAAGGGTAGAAACTGTCATTTTCCAAAAGTCCAGGGTGTGAACTGTCATTTGACCAAACCTTAGGGATTAAAACGTAACTTTTCCTAATCAATATTTTCATCCTTTCTATTTTGTTTTCCCGACTCTATATTAACATAATACGTTTATTTTAAACGACGAACCAATGAACTAACGAACGAAGGATAACTTTAACGAACAAATCAAACCGAAACTTACAGATAAAAGATAAGATAAAATCTTACTTTTGAAACTACATATTGACTCAAGTAAGCATTTAACCATCAACCAAACAACGAAACAGAACAAAACGAAATAAACATATAATCATCAGAAATGATTACTAAATATTGGCATAACAACTCAGGTTTCTTGTCCAGAGACGTTTATCAACTTTCTTTCATTTGTTTTCCATCCAGACTGATCA
This sequence comes from Artemisia tridentata subsp. tridentata, assembly GCA_021014915.2. NCBI lineage: Eukaryota > Viridiplantae > Streptophyta > Magnoliopsida > Asterales > Asteraceae > Artemisia > Artemisia tridentata. Next base: position 19,260,509 of record CP139507.1, on the reverse strand, counting down.
GGTGAGTTCATAACCCCTACTTTTACATGTTTTGAATTATTTTTGGGGGAGATACATGCTCATAACATTTACAAACATGGTTTACTTTATATGATTTATGAATCACTAATGGACTTTTTCCCGTAATAAACACAAGTATTATCCCAACGTTATTCTTATTTTATTGCCTTACGCTAAGTTTAATTAAGCCAAAAGTCCTCCCATCATGAACCTCTAATCACCCGTGACTTAGGGTGAGCGCGAATATTGTGGATAGATCTATTGGGCTGACAACCCCTTTGTGTTACCGTAACGTAACCCAAAGCATTATATTTGAGATGAATAAAGAGATGTGGCAATCTCCTACCCGGGGGCAAGGTTACCTACATTTAATTATGGGGTAATTATTACATCATTAGCTCATGACTGTTGATGTTCTGTTAATGTTTTGCGTTTCATGAGACTTAGTGCAATAAAATACATCTTTCCCTGATAATAATTGTGTGTGGCAATTGTTATATTTAATCTTGTGTTTAAATGATTTCCAACTGAACTGAATAACGTATTTCTGAATAACTGGACAAACATATTTCTGAACCATTGAACATCGTATTTTTGACAACAGAAACTGGCTTATTTCTGAATAACTGGAACCAACATATTTCTGAATAAATGAAACATTTTCATTTACGAAACTTTATGAATTCACTCAACCTTTGTGTTGACGTTTTAGCATGTATTCTCAGGTTATTGGAAGCATGGATTGGCACGGGATTGGCTATGGACTATGTTATCATTCAAACCAATAATATATTTTTATGGATGTATTTTGAGAACCTCCTGCTGGGACCTGCATATTGTAACTCTGATATAAATGAATGATAACAATATTATCTAAAAACGTCTCATTTTCGAGTCGTTTTCTATTATCATGACTGTGAACTGTTTAGTAGCACCCCAACTTATATTTCCGCTGCGAATATCGAAAACGGGGGTGTTACATAATTCAATTAATTTTGCTTTTTTTTAAATATCAAATAGTTCAATGCACTTGTATTTCAATGAACTACCTTATAACTATCGTTATAGTTAGGTCAATTCAAAACGGTTTTGCATGTTTCCTCATCCCAAGGTTTCAATAAACAGTTCACGAGTAAAAGTGAGGTTGTGAAACTCACATGCATATTAATTAATCACTTAAGTCATAACGCCTTCAAATAACCAAATCAAATATTTCAGCCAGACAGTCAAATCTTGAGTAAACAATTCGCATATTTCAAATAAACAGTCATTGAGTTTAGTTAAAAACGTGCATGTATTCTCCCTCAAAACAATTATAAAACAGGTAAAAATAGGGGTCATGAACTCACCTTAGTCCAGCAATGCAATATCATAGCAATATCAGTGGGTAGAACAGCACAATAAACCAAACAGTAGCGCAGCACAACAGCTCAAGGGTAGTATAGCACAACGGCAACTATGACAACACAGCACAACGGACTCGGCACAACCTAATAATATAAAGACTCGTCTCAAAATATATTTCATAAATCAATGCGCAAGGGTTTCCAAAGTTAACCCGTTCCATTCTCAAAATCAATCATTTCCATTCCCTAAATAATCCAATTCCATTTCCAAAATAATCAAGTTCTGTTTTCCGAAAATAGTCTCGCTTTATCCCTTTTTTATATGTGTTTGGTATCATCGTTTGTGTAGTGGTGAAAATATGCTGACTCAAAAGTGTACACACGCCAAAACAAGTGACAACAACGTATTCGTCGTGAAAAACATGACAAAAGTCATGGAGTGTGAGATTTAAAACTCTTCACACTTTTTAAGCGTGAGGATTTTGAAATAATTATTCACACTCTCAAGTATGAACATCTTTAAAAAAAAGTTCACGGTTCATAAAGTGTGAAGTAAAAAGTATGTAGAAATGACAAATTTGTTGTAGTGGATTATCCTCGATAAAATTGGTTATCGATATAGTTTCGGCGTGCTGTTGTTAGAAATTGTCTCGGACAACGAAACACCAGATTTTGCCTCGAAGATGATCCCCAAAAATTTCTAATAACAGTTAAAGGTGTGCGCTTAAGGACAGAAGACAAAGAACGTAAATAGTTGATAGAGTGTAGCCTAATTTAAAACTTTCCGGTAAGTGAGGCTCTTAAATGGATCAATATCACGTTATTGTTCATCCAAGAAGACCCTCAATCCGATCATGTCAGATGTTGTCTTCACTCTTCATGCCATAAAATCAATTGTCCCCAAACCTTCCCACACCATCAAAACCAGAACTATCATTTACTAGACTTGCAGCTCTCTCTTAACAAGATACGAACAAGTGACATGACTGTACACACTCCCGTCGATCTGACAATTAATTCACGTTAGTCTAACCACCAAAAATGTGGTTCTAAAAAATATTTTCACAATTCAACATAGAAAAAAGGGATAATTACTAATATGCCCCAGTTGCCCAATGCGTTTGCTTATCCGACCCGATCTCACAAAATTCTGATATTAGACCAGGGTTTTGGGCAACTGCCAAGCGTCACTTTTCTGCAAGTGACAAGACTATTTTTTGGGCAACTTGTGTATTTTTTGGGCAACTTTTGTATTTTTTGGGCAACTGGATGACACTTGTCATCGTATGGGTCGAGATGCCTAGTTGCCTGGTATAATATCAGAATTTTGTGAGATTGGAGTGGATAAGCAAACGCATTAGGCAACTGGGGCATTGTACTAATTATCCCTAGAAAAAAATACATGGCATTACAAGTTCTTATAATTACATTAACGTACATAATAGTTTTAAAGGAAAAAATGATCATTTTATCATCATAGATGCCCCTATTTTTCGTTTATGACAAAACATTAAATTATTGTTTAAACTTGTATGTAGCGATATGTACTACATACATATATTCACAAAAACTATCTAGGTGTAATATCAGAAATGGTAGCATCATTTCCAGAAGCTTGTGATGATTCAGATCCCCTATTACACCCTTCCAAAAAATCATGCTCATCAATGGATGGCAATACATGATCAACACTATCCTGAATAAAGAATGCAGGTTCTGTTGGTACTTGGAGAGTGAGGGAGAAGCTATTGAACATAAGAACAACCAAAGACATGGTTGGTCTATCTACTACATTTTCTTGAACGCATAATAACGCGATGTGAATACTTCTGATGATCTCATTTATTGAATATGATCCTTTCAACAATATGGGGTCAATAATATTTGATGCAGTTCCATCTCGCCAATTTCTCCATGCCTAAAAGAGATCATAAAATTTCTATGATGTTACCTTTAATAGCCAAAACATTAAGTTTGTTTTAAGACAAAAAAAGGTTAGGTACTTACATGGCTGAGAAGGTATACATGACTATTACCATTTTGGTATCTCTGATTTGCTTGACCTGTTATTATTTCTAACACCAACACTCCGAAGCTAAAGACATCCAATTTCACTGAGAATTCTCCATGCATGACATATTCTGGGGCCATATAACCACTACAACATTGCATTGAGCGAAAATACAAAATGTTATCACTCGTTGGTTATAACACCTCACCAAAATTGCTTGCTATTTTTAGTTATATACTTGTTAAGAGGGAAGTGACCCAAACTGAATCATGATTCACGAGAGTGGAAAATTAACTTGGCAAAGGTCGTAGACTTACTAGGTTCCGACAATCCTGCTTGTGTTTCCTTGAGTTTCATCAGGGCTAAACAATCTTGCCATGCCAAAATCAGTGATTTTAGCATTCATTTCAGCATCCAACAAAATGTTACTACATTTGAGATCACGATGGACTATTTTTAGACGCGAGTCTTCATGAAGGTAAAGTAGTCCTCGAGCAACACCTTCAATGATATTGTAGCTCGTATCCCAATCGAGCAATGTTCGCCTATCCGGATCTACGTATACAAACATTAAAAACGAATATATGAAAGTAACATGCATGCATATAGCAATCAAGGAGTTAGAGAGCTTCATTACCGAATAAGAATCCATCTAGGCTTGCATTTGGCATAAGCTCGTATATGAGGACTCTTTCACTTCCTTCTATGCAGAAACCAAGCAAGCCTACCAAATTGCGATGGTGGAGCTTAGCAACTAACAACACTTCGTTCTTGAATTCTCTTTCACCTTGTCCACAATCCCTTGATAACCTCTTCACAGCTATCCGGCGGCCATCTTCAAGCTTACCCTTAATGTTATATATCATATCATACATTTGAGAACATTAGGCTTCATTTGTTTATTCCATTTCTCAATACATGATGAAATGAATCCCATATGACACGGTCGTTTAAAAAAAATGTGTATGCATACCTTGTAAACTGATCCAAATCCACCTTGTCCAATCTTATTGTCTTCAGAAAAATTATTTGTTGCCACACTCACAGTACCAAAATTGTATTCCAAAGGTTCAACAATGCTAATGTCATATGTATTAGCTACAAGGGAAAAACCAACATCAATGTATAGGGTTTCATTCAATACATGAATTGTAAAATGTCTTTAACCTTCTGAGCTAGCCGTTACAAAGAAGATACTATAGAGCAGTGAAAGAGTAATGCTAAAGGCATTTGCTACATTAAGCTTTAAAGATTGAAAATGAATAAATTAAATGGTGTGCTCGAGGTCTAGAGCTTTAAAAGTTTTACATAAACTAGAGGTACATTTAAGGCTATGTGAAGTATATAGTACGGAGTAAGAAATTAGAGACAAGTTTAAAATTAAAATTCGAAAACTTACTTTGCAAACATTCTTCCAAAATTTTTTTGAGCATCCTCTTCTTTCGGAACATAGCAAAGGTGCATACAGAAGCGACAATTATCATGAAAGTAGCGGTAGCCAAAATGATAGATGTTGCAATGCGAGTTACGCGTGTATTTCTTCCTATGAATACATATGCCGTGAAAAATTAGGGTCACATAAATTGGTAGGCTGTTTTGTTGAAATGGTTCACTTACTAAAGTCTCCTGATTTAACAACTCATTTTCTAAATTAAGTGTTATTGAATTTTCTAATAAAAATCTCACACATCTTTATCACCCATCACCTTTGACAAAAACTAGCCAATCACATTAAGCCCTTAGTCAATTCTCTCTAGGGTGGGGCCTATTATATCCGAGAAACGGGTATTACAATACCATCCCCCTTATTTAGATTTCGTCCCCGAAATCTCTCGTCATTTACCAACTAAAACTTAATCTCATAACCCACTTCATTCATAACATTTCGAGATCTTCGTCCATTAGTTGCAACGATCTAAGTGATCTTGCAATTCAAGGTCCACTATACACACTTCATACCCTTAATTCATTCTATTTCTCGCTTAACTTCTATAACATACGGCTTTCTCATCATAGTTATCATGTCATCCGAGACATATTTCATGTCACCATTTATCACTTTTAACCAAACCTTTAACTATTACACCACGTTTTCACTCGCTTTATTCCAAGTTTTCCGTCGAGGACTATAGGTCACTTGAGGAAATCACACCATCTTAACTTTCATAAGTCGAACGTTTACTAACTTTCTACTTTTACCATAACTTTCATAGGTCACTTGAGGAAATGGTTCACATAGCTTTTGTCGTCTCTCGTTTCTACTTATTTCTAGTTTTTAATACAGTATATTTTATCATTTTGAAAAATATAATCAAACTTTCGCCATCAATACCACATTAGAATTAATTCTTTAGAAATAGAAACTATTATTATTAGTATATATTTGGTACATAATATAATGATTATTTTTAGTTAAAAGTCATGTGTGACTATGATTTCACTAATTACAAAATAAATAATGACACAGAAGTGTTGTAATGACCATGATCAAAAAGTTTATAAATATAAGTATTCTTAAATTGCAATTTGCACGCCCTACAATTATATACATATAATCTGGATCCATTTAGAAGGATTTAAATCCTTTTCAATTGAGAAGGAAATTGAAAAGGCTCAAATACGATGCATTTTTAACTTCGATTCAATTTTTTAAGTGTATAACTCATTTTAATGTGATTAAAGTGTAAAAAAAAAATTGAATTAATGTTAAAAATTTCAAGATTTTGCAATATAAAGTATAATTGTGAATCATACGTACAAATTTTGTGAATCATTACCATAACTTGATTTTTACAAAGATTTGTGAATTGAACTTGTAATTTTTAGATTTGATTTACTATTAATTAATGTATACTAGTGAATCAAATAAAAAAAATATGAATCAACATCTCAAACAAAGCCTTCTAAATTCTTCTCAATGGAATCGGATCCTATTGAATCATTACAAGAATGTGTTCGTGTAATTTTGAATCATATTCGAATTAGTGAACTAATAAATGAGTTATGGTTTTCCTTTTTGAATCACTACGTACTGAAAAACAATGATTCATAAATCATTAATTTTCTCTTTTTGAATCTTTACTAGCTTATAACATAAAGGCTCGCTATGTTTTAGAATAAAGAGTAACATATTGATGGGCTTATAAAGAAATGTTCAAAAAACAAAAAAGTTAACGTGTATAATCAAAAACGGACGTCAACGACAATCAATAATAAATATAAGATGATAATTAAATGCTATCATTTTATAGATGGTCACTTTGATAATTAAATGTTCGTCGTGATGTTATATTTTTTTTTTTTTTCGCTTAACGATTAACAGTTTAATAGATATTAATATTTGAAGAAAAAAAAAAATTAAAATGAGTTTTTTTAAATGTTGGGTTTAATCTCATCCATTGGATCAAATGAAAATGTAGGGTAGAGATTGATCTTTGGTATCCAAATAAAATTTTGGTATATAAATGATCTTAAATCATATATATTAGTCACAGGTCGAGATTTTTTGAGAAATAATACATGGACCCGCCCCACCCCTTGTGGCGTGGTGGTAAGGCATTTGCCTTTGGGAAAAAAGACCAGGGTTCAAACCTTGGCAACTGAGATTTAATTGTAATAGAGGTAGTATAAGAGAGTTAGCCGATCAAAAAAAAAAAAAAAAAAAAAAATACATGGACCTAAAAGTGGACATAAAAATATGTGACATCATCTTGATGGTTGCAACCCACTTATTTTACAACCCATCAGGATCATGTCATATGTTTTTAGGTCCACAATTAGGTCCACTTCTAGGTTCATGTATCATTTCTGTTTAATGAAAAAAAAAATGTTATTAAATGTAATCTGACATTTTCTAAAAAAGGTTTGTTAACCACAACTCATGAGGTTGTGTTTAAACATACCTTAATTAAAAATTTTGCATTAAATGAAGTAACATATTCCATAATAATACATATATTTTTTATTTTAAACATGAAATGTGATGTTAAACATAGAGTGTTTAGTGCTCATTTAATGCAAAATTTTTAATTAAAGTATGTTTAAACACAATAAAAAAACCCTTTCTAAAAAGTGGTTAAAAGCTTTAAGTTTTGAAATTTGATGACACTTTCTATAAATAAATGTGTTTCAAAACGCAAAATTTGAAACGTACCAGACGGAAATTGTTGAGCCTCAGGTGGTCGAGAATCTGGTTGAGGAATATTCGGTGCGTCGCTATAGAATCGATAATTTTCATACCTCATGTTACACTTAGGCAAATACACCCGCACCCCTATTTTCCCGAAAGTCGGATTATTAGCCATTTGAATGACCGCATCATTTAAGCAATTTGTACATTGTTGCTTAGATAGATCTGGAGTACACTGCATAACCACATACGTGCCTTGGGAATTTGGCCTTGTCATTGTGTCGGCAGCGTATTTCAGTAAAGAACCACCAGCAGCCGCTTTAACTGTCAGGGTGTTGTTAAGCAGGTTTAGCAAATCCCGATTAAAACCGGGAGCATCTTCCGTTACATTTTTTGCGCTCCAAGACGTTATCGGATATTTCGCTTCAGTTAAACGACCCAAAAGATATTCATCAGAATACTTAACCATACAATCATAATAGAATATACTTCCATCTTTTTGATTTGGGCAAACCTCTCTCAGTTTCCGAATGGACTTGTTCACACAAGTACCACATGGAATTAATTCAATGTCGCCCCGACAAAGAGCGATGGCACTGGCATCGTCGGGACCTTGCCCTGAAGAACTGTTTAAGAAACCGTATCCAGAGTTTAATAATGGGAGATTAGCGAGGACGAGATTAAGATTTCTTTCGAAACTACTGTTTCTGTCGTAATAAGAACTGTTATAGCAACCATGATGATCAGGATCAGGATCGTCGGTTTGCGCTAAGATGAGAATATTTGATGAGAATTCGAAATAAAATGAGAGAAAAAGAAGTGCATATCAGGTGAGCTTTGACATGATTGGTTGGTTGGTTGGTTGTAGTGGTGAATGTACTGATTCTTCATGGAGCTTATATACGCAAACATGTCGGCACCCTTGTAATAGAGATAGAGATTTGAGTCATGTTAAAAGTCTAAAATACCCTTTGGCTTTTTTGGCATTTTAGAAACGAATTCACTTTTGCTCTCTAGGCCAAGGATTGAGGTCATCTTTAATGATGGTAAGCTTTATTCCTTTAACTGAATTAACAATAAGCAGAAAAACTTGTTTTAATTCATTTAAGTGGCTCGATAATCTTTATACTTTCAAACACTTTGTAAATATTTTTCATGCTAAGATTTCTATAACATATGTTGTTCGAAAAAGAAAAATAATTCTAAAACCATTTTGGTACGTAATAATGAGAAAAACTTTTTAAAAAATATCCGTCACCATATCTATAAACCATGACCAGCTAAAAAATGATAACATTTTACATTACTTAATCAAAACGAGAAAAGGACTCCAATTAATTAACCTAAAATTTGTTACGGTTTGTCGATTTCCTATGGGATAAAAGATGTAGAAAGACACGATAAATAGAAAGATGGTCGGTATCGGTTTGATAAATTTTTACGTGGGACGACAATGTGTGTAATTGATTTGTTAGTGTTTTTGGTTTGCTACGTAGAAAAGGTTGTTGGTTATGCGCTCGTAAATCAATAGTTATACGGCTAGAAATTACATGAGCCTATCGGGGCACACACGTATACATTTAGAGAGCGTTTATTAAATATAATTAATATGTTTAATGTATACTATTAATTATAATTAATATAATCCGCGAAATAAAGATAATGGTCGTTAGTCCGTTAGTGTAACAGTTAACGGTCGTTAAAGTCCAAAATTAGCTTGTATTGTACAAAGTTAATTTCACAAGGACCAAAAGCAAAATGGGGGCCCATATCACCCTTGTATGGCCGGCCATTATGGGCTAGGGCAAGAGGAGAGGTAGCTTATTCCCTAAGCTAGGTAATTAGTATAAAAGGAGGCCTCTATGTCTTCATTTATTCACACCTTCAAATTAAAGCATTCTTTGATCTTCTCTCTTGCTCTACATATTGTCCAACACCCTAAGTAAGGGAGTTGGCTTTGTTTCCTCTCTACGACTAGCATTCGTGTTTAGTTCGTAAGCTCGTGGGTTAAGCACTAGCATCCTAACGCTCTCGTTAGACGTGTAGTGTGAGTTTTCAATAGAGATCAACTCACTATAGTTGATTAGGGTGTGGATCATTACTCGAAGCTACCAGGATATAGCTTGCTGGATATCGTGTGATTTAATAAACTTTAACTATAAGATACCTAAAGTTTTGCTTTTATTAATGATCTTTGATCATATCAAGATCTAGGGTTTTGTGTGGTCTTTTCCCGCCCCACTACATGTTTCGGCATATGAGGGAATTATTGGAATAACTTGGGTCTTTTGACTCATGCAGAGTACAATATAGGGTTCTTGACCATTCTTTGCCCGTGAAAATAGTACACTTAATAAGTTGAAAATATAAATAAAAAATATATATATATATATATATATATATATATATATATATATATATATATATATATATATATATATATTATATTTTTTTTTTTTTTGCAAACTTGTGTTACAAAGATGTATGCATGCCTCTTTGTACACAATTTTTGATACATGTTTTTGTCAAAAATTATGTGATAACCTATTTAAAATTTAAGTCTATGTCATCCAAGTTTGAGGACACTTGCACTTGCCTTTTGCTCTTCGTGGGACGTGAGTGAATTGCAACCCAATGTGTTTATTCTCTGGCGTGAGACCTAGAGTTATTTACACATGTTATCTAATTGGACGACTTAATCGAGTCAAGCGGTGAGATCCTTGAGCCCGAGGCATAGGATGAGACAAAAAATGCATGACACTAGTAGCTTGTACTCTAGTGCCATAAGTCTCATAAATCTAAGAGTTGCACTTGTAATGCAATTGTCGCACGCCGCCTACCTCTTGTACCCACAAGACTTACCAGAGTAGTAAGCACTACCGTGATGAGTGGGAGTTCAAGAGGGTCTTAGTCTTTTAGTAAATTAATTATTTTATTTATTAAAATATGGGTAGTTAATTTGTAAAAGAATTAATTATCGAAGATACTAAAATTTTAAACTTTGTTTTATTGTAGATGGCAGAAAATTAATCCGTCAATAATTCGATCTTCAGGTCTTTCCTCGAAAAGAAAAAACTTACTGGATCAAACTTCCTCGACTAGTATCGGAATTTGAGGATCGTCCTCACAGCTGATGAACTTAAATAAGTACATTTTATTACCATCATTTATCCTATTTATTTGACTTGTTTTATTATACTATGTATGAGGATTGATATTTAATCGTTTACTTTTGTAATTCTCAGGTAAAAACAAGCATTTGGTGAAACTTGGCGATTTTGGACTAATTATGGAGCAAAACATGCAAGAAGTTAAGAGTCTACTGAAATGTACAAGATCAAGACATTCTGCTCCAGATGCGCCGCATCTTACTTATTACATACGGCGCATCACTATCAAGATTTCACCAGATGCGATCCAAAATACAAGAGGACATGCGCCGCATCCAAGAATGAAGATATGCCGCATCTTCTGGCGGTGTACGAATATTCCTGAATATATTAATCTTGGACCCCACGCGAAGTTAAGTCAATGCGCCGCATCTACTTACTAGATACGCCACATCTTACCCTCAGACAGAAACTATAAATACCCCAAAGACCAGACGAATTAAGAGTTCCTAAGTTCGGAACTTCGACAGAAGACCGAAGTACAGAAACCCTAGGACGAATTCAGTCAAGGCAGCAGCACAAGACATACCTAGAACGAAGATACAAGAGCTATAAGAAGGTCTTGCATGTATTTAATTCATTAAGTAGTTTTGTTTTATTGTGTTAGTAAACTTTAATTCATCAGGATTGGTGGCTTGTGTAATGTGACAACGGAAAGATTGCACTCCCTTAAAACTGCTTTCCCATTAATTAAAGTTTATATGTTGATGTCTTTGGTGACTTTTATTAGTGCATTGATAACCTCTGTGTCTAGCTGAGCGTTGATCGGGTCGCCATGCCTCTGCCCTCGCCTATTTATTAGATCGCCTATGCATTCTATCGTCTGTAGAAAAGTAGGAAGAAAGATAAATAGGATAGTCATAAGTAATCATTAAGGGTTTACTCGCCGATAAGATTAGAGCCAACGAGAAAGGACTTAATCTCGGTGCGTTGCATCGAACTATACACTTCATATAAAACTAGCAATAAAACAAGTGACAAACTACTTATCTATCAGGACAGGTCTTTTTATTGTCTCGAGTATTTATCTGTGTACGTGTGTGCTACTTGCTGATTCGTGCCTATTAGTTTAGTTTATTATTTAATTGCAACCAATCGCGCCAGTCTCTCAGGCTGAACCCCCCTTGCGTTAGATTAGGTTGTATAGCTAACTTAGAATATTAAAATACTGATTAGAATAACGAGATAATACGTTCCACTCTTAGTGATCGACACTCTACTTACCATTATATTCATACTGACCGGGTACACTGCTCGTTAAGTGTGTGTGTTATTGATAAGTCGGCTAAATATAAATTTAAAACTTGAGTAGGTATTAATACTGCTAAACCGCAACGACACATCGTACGCATCAACAGCCGAGGATAAGTTAACCTATGTTGTGCATCCCATACCTGCTACTCCTGTTCCTCCAACTCCTGATCAGCAGGTTCCTGCTGATGTCCTTGCAGCTCACGCCCAATGGGTTAAAGCATCCAAAGACATAGGCTGTCTTATGCTCATAAGCATGACTCCAGAACTTCAAAAGAGTCTGGAGCACTTTGATGCATATAACATGCTTAAGGAATTGAAGACCATGTTTGCTCAGCAAGCAAAACAGGAACTCCTTGAGACTGTGCAGGCCTTTCATGCATGTAAGCATAAGGAGGTTCAACCTGTTAGCACCTATGTTCTGAAAATGAAGGGCTATCTAGATAGACTGGAACGCCTTGGTCACCCCATGTCATCTGGCCTTGCAGTGAGCCTGATTCTTACCTCTCTGAACAAGGACTTTGCTAGATTCAGACAGAATTATAATATGCAATGCATGGGGAAGACAGTGAATGAAGTGCATGCAATGCTTAAGCTGCACGAACAAGGGCTTCCTAAAAAAGATGCTACCCCTGCTCTACTTGCTATAAGAGCAGGAAGGATCCAGAAGAATAATAAGAACAAGAAGCCGCTGAATGGTGCTTAGGGTAAGAATCATGGTAAAGGCAAGGCTAAGCTTGCTTATGCCCCCAAGGCCAAGATTCCCCCTCCACCTAAAAAGGAGCATCCTGCTAAGGACACTGAGTGTCATCATTTTCATCAGACTGGACACTGGAGAAGGAAATGTCCTGCTTATTTAGCTGAGTTGATGCAGAAGAAGTGCAATGTGGGTAGCAATGCTAGCACATCAGGTATCTTCGTCATAGAACTTTATACTTTTTCTCATAAATATTGGGTATATGACACTGGTTGTGGTACTCACATCTGTAATACTACTCAGGGTCTCAGGGGAAGTAAGAGACTGAAGCCAGGAGCTTTAAGCCTGTGCGTGGGAAATGGAAACCGTGCAGCCGTTGAAGCTATCAGAAGTTTTGATTCATACCTTCCTAGTGGTTTAATAATTGTATTGGACAATTGTCATTATGCTCCTAGTATTACTAGGGGTATTGTTTCAGTTTCACTTTTGAAAGATAAGGGTTTTACTCATTGTTTTACAGATATTGGTATTTCAGTTTCAATGAATAACGTGTTTTATTTTAATGTTGTTCCTATGAATGGTATTTTTGAAATTGATATGCATGATTCTGTTTCGAATGATTGTTCTATGTATTCTGTTAATAGTAAAAGACCCAAGCGTAACTTAGACTCTACATTCTTGTGGCATTGCCGACTTGGGCACATTAACAAGAAACGCATTGAGAAGCTGTAACGTGATGGGCTTCTTAAATCAAATGACCTTGAGTTTTTTGATAAGTGTGAATCTTGTGTGTCTGGGAAGATGGCAAGAAAGCCTTTTCCGCATAAAACAGAGAAAGCTACAGATCTACTTGGACTCATACATTCTGATGTATGTGGCCCATTTAGAACTGTGTCAAAACAAGGATACAGCTATTTCTTAACTTTCACTGACGACTTTAGTCGATATGGTTATGTTTACCTGCTTAAACATAAACATGAAGTTTTTGAAACTTTCAAAGTATTTCAAAGTGAAGTTGAGAATCAACTTGGTAAGACCATAAAGGCTTTACGGTCTGACCGTGGAGGCGAATATATGAGTCAAGAGTTTATAGATCATCATAAGAAGTGTGGGATTGTCTCACAGCTCTCTTCTCCACGTACACCACAGTATAATGGTGTATCTGAGAGAAGAAATCGAACCCTGCTTGACATGGTAAGATCTATGATGAAACAAACAACTCTACCAATGTCCTTTTGGGATTATGCTCTTGAGTCTATTGCACGCATTCTCAATATGGTTCCATCAAAGAAGGTTGAAAAGACACCATATGAACTATGGCATGGGAAAGTCCTTAATCTGTCTTACATAAAGGTCTGGGGTTGTGAGGCATTCGTGAAATGTGATACGCCTGACAAACTTGAGCCAAGATCTATTAAGTGCATCTTTGTAGGATACCCAAAGGAAACAATGGGTTACTACCTGAGCACAAAATATTTGTTGCTCGTTTTGCTGACTTTTTTGAGAATCGTCTCATCTCACAAGAAGCAAGTGGGAGGATCGTAGAACTTGATGAAGCGAAAAGTGTACCGCTTTTAAGGGGTCATTTAAGCCCTAAATCATATTTATTTGATCAAATATTGCCCTAAATCGTTCCTTTTGTCATTTTAGGTACTTTTGAGGAGAAATCTGGAAAAGGAGGCATTTTGGACGTTTTTGGAGCATAAAAGTGAAGAAAACGGCAAAGTATCAAAAATCGGCTAAAAGTTACCTTTGACGGCGTCACAATTTACTCTGGACGGCGTCATGCCTTGGCAAGAAAAAGTGGACGTGAAATTTACTCATGATGAGCCAGTGAAAATAGCATGTGAATTCTGACGGCGTCACGCTTTAACTTGATCAAGGGCGTCACGGCTTAAATCAAAGAGGGACGGCGTCACGTTCAAGGTTCGACGGCGTCAAGCCTTGATAAGCCAGAATGGATTTTTGAAGAGCTAAAGAGGGACGGCGTCAAGAAGGTCATCCGGGAACCCTAAAAGCGGCGAGGTGACGGCGTCACACTCCATAAGGTGACGCCGTCAGATCCAAAAATCTATATATAGTTTTCTAATTTTTTGTCATTGAGGGAGAGCTTAGTGTGTGGAATTTTGGGAGAAAACCCTAAGACGAATTTAGCTTCTTTTTCAAAGCTTTTTGCCTTGAGATCTTCCATGTTACATTGAAAATAAGTTATCAATTAATAATTCAATATGTCTATGTGTTGTTTGATTCTATCTTATTCTTGTCTTTTGTTTAACATGTTAGGCTAAATTTATCTTGTGTTTGCTTAGATCTAATGAAACCTAGCTATTGATTATTGGTTATTAGTGTGTTGTTAGTTGTATTGGATGATTGTTTATCTATGTTAGGCTTAAGAAAACTGGCTAACTTCCTATTTGGTAACTTGCTTGAACGTCTTAAGAAACATGAACCAAATGCGTACTAAAGGTTTTTATGGTTGTATTTAATGCACAAGCGAATTCTAGTGATCCCATGTTAGGAGCTTCCTAGCCGGCTCGACATAGGAGTGAAGTAGGAGCTTGTAGAGTTGGGGAAGTAAGTACGCCACCCCACGAATGGTATTAAGGAATACACCCGTCATCCACGCAACTAATACACACTAATTAACCGGTAAAAGATAGTTAGGGAGTAAGGAAATCTAAGTAAACACATTTCTCTACACATAAGTTTCTCACCACATTTTCATTTTTTTTATTTTATTTTATTTGCATTCGTAGTAATTTGGGTTAGTTGACTAGCAACTAATTCCGCCCACTCCTTCAAACCCGAGATTTTACTTGCTTTCATAAAAATTATAAAAACATAAAAAGAATCTTCCTCAACCCTTAGACCTAATTAGAGTAGTCTTTCACACCTAACGAACACTATTCCCTGTGGAGAACGATCAATCCCCCGTACTTACCACTACACTATACTACATCGGTTAGGTACACTGCCTGGTGGGGTTGTAAGCCTCTTGAGATCCCTCGAGAGGTAAAACCTGTTGTAAGGTTACAAAACCACGCATCAAGTTTTTGGCGCCGCTGCCGGGGAATAGTTATTGTTTAGGTTGAATTTTTATTTCTATTAGGTCTACTCACTAGATTCCTTTCTAGTGAGATTTTTGTTTTATTTTTCTAGGTTTTCTTTAGTCTATCTATTTTCTTCGTGTCTTTGTTCGTAACCATACCATCCGACATCATGGAAGATGGTAATATCCTTAACCACAACAACCCACCACCACAACAACCACCACCACCTCCTAGAGCCCGTACTTTAGGAGAGTATTCCCGTCCTAGCCACCATGGCTATCGAAACACTATTGAGCTCACTCAAGGAGCCAATATCACACCCTTGCGATCCGACACCATCCGGTTGGTGCAAAGCGGATGCGCATTCCATGGACTTCGTTCTGAAGATCCTAATCAACATCTCAAGGACTTTCTTAAAATCGTTGATTCTATAGACCTTGATGTTGCCACTCGAGAGACGACCCGACTGCGTCTCTTTCAATTCTCTTTGCGGGACCAAGCTAGTCAGTGGCTAGAACGTCAACCCGCAGGATCCATCACCTCTTGGGATGATCTCACCACTCGTTTCCTTGCTCAGTTTTTCCCACCGGGAAGAACTACCAAGCTAAGGAATGATATCTTGATGTTCCAACAACGTCAAGGCGAAACTCTCTACGAGGCATGGACTCGATTCAAGGACTTACTCCAAAAAGTCCCTCACCATGGCATAGAACTTTGGCTCCAAGTCCAAATCTTCTATGACCATATCAATCTCTCCACGAGGCAAACCATTGACCAATCGGCCGGTGGCAAGCTACGTGATCTAAGTGCGGAACAATCATGGGCTCTCCTAGAGGATCTTGCTCTTTATGACAACGAAAGTTGGAGTGATCCCCGTGATTTGAATAAAACGGTCAAGGCAATATCTTTGCCTTTGAACAATTCAAGCACTTCTGACCGTAGGATCATAGAACTTGAAGACCAAGTCAAGTTTCTCATGAAATCCTACGAGGCTCCTAAACCTTCAAGCCAAGTGAACAAAATCACTTCTTCATGTGAATTATGTAGTGGTCCCCACGACACTCGTGATTGCATGGAACTCCCCGAACAAGCTTTTGTGGACTACGCATCCTCGCGTACCGACGGAGCGGGAGACAAGTGGTACACTTTCAAACCCGAGCCAAACCCCTACGGTGATTCATACAACCCCTCATGGAAAAATCACCCGAACCTTAGGTGGAAACAAAACCAAAACACGCAACAAACCAATTCTTCCAACCCACCTAATCGTTTCCAATCAAGCGGTTCCAACTCGAACCGTACTTTCAACAACAATCCTTCCGGCAATGGTAGTACCAATAACTTTGAAGGATTGATGTCTCAATTTATGGCATCTCAAGAAGCTCGTTTAGCCAAGTTTGAAGCCGATTTCAAACAAAAACAAAGCGAGATGACCGATAAGATTGACACCTTGTTGAAAGCCCTCAATGACCGAGAAATGGGAGCACTCCCTAGCAACACGGTCAAGAACCCGAAACTAAACGTCAACGCTATTTCATCGGTTTCGTCCCCTAGTTCTTGTCCACAATATTATTCGGTCAATTCCATGAGCACGTGTTTCAAAGAAACCCAAGTCGTTCCAAATGACCAAGAAGTTATGACATCCAAATTGGTCAACAACATAGTTGAAACACCTCCCACTCAAAACCTTGACGAAGAATTCAAGGAGCTCCACCTTGAAAGTCCGGTTGTTGATGAGTTGGATGAGAAGAAGCTCAAGTTAGGCGAAAAAGGGACCGCCTTTGTTCAAAACAAGCTACCTAAGAAGTTAGATGATCCAGGCTTATTTGTTCTACCTTGCAAGATCGGTAATTCGGAGGCTTATGACACATTAGCCGATCTTGGATCAAGCCTTAACCTACTTCCGTTACCTCTCTACACCTCTCTAAAACTTGGAAAACTTGAAGAAACCGAGGTGATAATAGGCTTAGCGGATGGAAGTGTTGCTTACCCGGTTGGAGTAGTTAAGGACGTGTTAGTGCACATTGGAAAACTAACCATTTTAGCCGATTTCCACGTCCTTGATATGGTTAGCGACCCTACATGCCCCTTGTTGATAGGTAGAGGATTTTTGGCGACCGCTAGTGCTATGATTGATTGTAAGGAATCCAAGATAGCGGTAGGAGAAGGAGATACTTGGTCAGTCTATGATGTTAAGAAACATGCCTATGATACTAGTGAGGAACCAACACCACATTGGCTAGAATCAAATAGGAGACCATCTAGATATGGACCTTGGATTGATAGAGACTTCATAGGACCCCAACGCCCATTTTACCTAGAAGAGGACTTTGTTAACCGAACGCATTCGGTGGAGCAACTCTTGGCTAGGGACACCGAATTGGATCCATTTGAAGATTCTCTAGTTTTTAGAAAGATGATTGATTTCCTAGGAGTTTTGCCAATTAACCTAGGAATGAATAAGTGGATTTGTGAGGAAGATGATCATAAGTGGAATTGGGATAAACCACCCAAAGATGGAGATGGGTCATGGCATATTAAGATGACATTGTATGACCCGGATGGAGAGAAGTTTGAAAAGACATATCGTACTAAGCGGACCAATAGGAAACTCCAATCCAAGCTTAACCCTAAAGACGTCCTCGATGACGAGCTTACTTACATAGGGTAGCGTGACTTTGAGTCTAGCTACAAGACTCGTTAATAAAGAAAAGCGCTTCTTGGGAGGCAACCCAAGCTTTATTTTATTTATTTGTTTTGTGTGTTTATTTGTTTGTTTGTTTGTTTTTATTTGTTTCTGTATGTATGCTTAATTTTTATTCTTATTGATTCATGTTAAAAACTAATTTGTGAAAATGCTTTATTTTGTTTTTAACTTCGTCTTAACTACATATAAAGGTATTTTGCAAAAGTTAAGTGTAAGGGAAATCCAAATCGGTTTATTAGAACACAAATTAACATGAATCATAATAATAATAAATTAACATACATATTCGTATTTGTTTGAGTCAAATGCTTGTATCGAGTCATAATGATGTTTTGCAGGATTTCCAGGAAGTAAGGTAAAGGTTTTTCCAGAAATTTTCCGGAAACTTAAAATGAAAATTTTTGTCAGGTCATTTCTGACGGCGTCAGGGTTTATAACCTGACGGCGTCAGATTTAATTTTCAGAAATTTTTGAAAGTTTTGTTTTTAAAAAGTTTTTATTAAAATCTCCAACTTATAATCTCCAGGAATCTGCAAAATTATCATTCCACAAGCATTATATCCTTATATATAGATTTTATCCCGCCGTTGTTATGCAGCTTTTCGTGTTTGTTTTCTCAGGTTTAACAGGTTATTTTGGACAAGGAAATGTTTTGAATCAAGCTTTTGGCGATGCATTAGTCATGGAGTTTCAACATTCTCTTTGGAGGAAGATTTAACCGTGTAATTTCATTATCCACCGAGCGAATCAGGGGAGTATTTGATTTCATTCTTTTACTTTATTCTTTTACATCTTGTTATTTGAACATTGGGGACAATGTTCATCTTAAGTGTAAGGGGGGGGGGGGTAAAAGTGCGATTTTAGAGAATGCCATTGCGCTTGATTTTTGTTTGTTTGATAGTAGATGTGTAATAAAACTGAGATAAATACTTGTTAGGGCAATTTTAGTGCCAAATTTAAAATTTTTTACAACATATAGGAGTGAAACTTTGATCTTAATGAGCGTCTCACGGATAGGAGTTATATGACTAGCACAAAAACCGTACCACTAAAAAATTTTCCACCCCAAATATGTGAGGTTTGCCCCTAGAATTGGTAGGAAAAGCATTTATGCTATGATGTGTGTACCGGTAGCACTTAGATTCTAGAACTTGCGTTAGGACCATTCCGAGGCCACAAGTGAGACTACATTCGTGTAGTTAGATTTACTACGTGATAAGAGGCATTAGGATTAACCCATTGTTTTACACCTGTGTTTTTGTTATAATTACATTGGCTACATTGGTCAAGTAATTCTCCCACACCCCTTTGCGTTGTACTCATTTTTAGTACACGATACCCCTAGTACACCCCTCAGAGCCTATCTTTTCGTTTCGACCTTTAAGCATTTTACTTAAAGGAAGAATTTGTTTACACCCCACTAAAATGTACACCCAAATCGCCTTAGCCTACCTTGTATGCACTCATCTTTAGTGCATTATTGTTACAATATTTGTTTAAACCCAAGTTAATTATCTAATTGATTACATGGTTGCTAAGTCGAGTCATATCCTTGTACATATTGTTTTGGGACGATTGGGACTCATGGGTAAAGTACTAGTGTAATGGAGTAATGGGGAAGAACATCATTTATTACCCCCATATGTGCTAATAATTTTAAAAGTACTCCAAGTTTTTCAATTATCTTAATTCGAGTCATTAGATTAATATTTGTAAAGTTATGTAAAAATTCAAGTGTAAGGGGGATGCAATGCCCCTATGATGTATTATTTTGGATGGTAGGGCAAAAGTGTATGCAAAAAAAAAAAAAAAAAAAAAAAAAAAAAAAAAAAAAAAAGAGAAAATGAAAAATAGAAAAAACATACGGACTACCATCCCGTTTTATTTTATGTTTATTTTATGTTTTTGTTATTTTGTTATTTTGCTTTTAGCTTAAGATTGAGTCTAGTCTTGGCTTAGCAACATTGTATAGTACATGTAATTGATCAAGATCTTTAACTCGCCACCAGTAAAATATCCCTTATCCAACAAAACCATGTTTTCCTTTTCCCTACACCTAACGTTATAACCCATTTAAAAGCCCTCTTTGATAGTTTATCTTTGGTGCTTACGCCTAGTGGAGGAGGTTTTCGATCCTTTCCCAAGCCTATGGTAATCTAATTGCTATGACAGGTAGTGAGAGATATTATCCGTTTTCATTTATGAGATTTATTTTGATGACACTTGAGGGATGTGAGTATCTAAACACTACTTGTGAGGTGCTAGTATGTAATCTCCGAGCTTATTATGATTAAAGTGGAACGATTATTTGTTGTAATTACTTTTATGTTTGCATTAAATGACCCCTAACTTGTATTTTGATTAGAATAAAAGCGCATTTGCTTGAGGACAAGCAAATCTCAAGTGTAAGGGTATTTGATGAAGCGAAAAGTGTACCGCTTTTAAGGGGTCATTTAAGCCCTAAATCGTATTTATTTGATCAAATATTGCCCTAAATCGTTCCTTTTGTCATTTTAGGTACTTTTGAGGAGAAATCTGGAAAAGGAGGCATTTTGGACGTTTTTGGAGCATAAAAGTGAAGAAAACGGCAAAGTCTCAAAAATCGGCTAAAAGTTACCTTTGACGGCGTCACAATTTACTCTGGACGGCGTCATGCCTTGGCAAGAAAAAGTGGACGTGAAATTTACTCATGATGAGCCAGTGAAAATAGCATGTGAATTCTGACGGCGTCACGCTTTAACTTGATCAAGGGCGTCACGGCTTAAATCAAAGAGGGACGGCGTCACGTTCAAGGTTCGACGGCGTCAAGCCTTGATAAGCCAGAATGGATTTTTGAAGAGCTAAAGAGGGACGGCGTCAAGAAGGTCATCCGGGAACCCTAAAAGCGGCGAGGTGACGGCGTCACACTCCATAAGGTGACGCCGTCAGATCCAAAAATCTATATATAGTTTTCTAATTTTTTGTCATTGAGGGAGAGCTTAGTGTGTGGAATTTTGGGAGAAAACCCTAAGACGAATTTAGCTTCTTTTTCAATGCTTTTTGCCTTGAGATCTTCCATGTTACATTGAAGATAAGTTATCAATTAATCATTCAATATGTCTATGTGTTGTTTGATTCTATCTTATTCTTGTCTTTTGTTTAACATGTTAGGCTAAATTTATCTTGTGTTTGCTTAGATCTAATGAAACCTAGCTATTGATTATTGGTTATTAGTGTGTTGTTAGTTGTATTGGATGATTGTTTATCTATGTTAGGCTTAAGAAAACTGGCTAACTTCCTATTTGGTAACTTGCTTGAACGTCTTAAGAAACATGAACCAAATGCGTACTAAAGGTTTTTATGGTTGTATTTAATGCACAAGCGAATTCTAGTGATCCCATGTTAGGAGCTTCCTAGCCGGCTCGACATAGGAGTGAAGTAGGAGCTTGTAGAGTTGGGGAAGTAAGTACGCCACCCCACGAATGGTATTAAGGAATACACCCGTCATCCACGCAACTAATACACACTAATTAACCGGTAAAAGATAGTTAGGGAGTAAGGAAATCTAAGTAAACACATTTCTCTACACATAAGTTTCTCACCACATTTTCATTTTTTTTATTTTATTTTATTTGCATTCGTAGTAATTTGGGTTAGTTGACTAGCAACTAATTCCGCCCACTCCTTCAAACCCGAGATTTTACTTGCTTTCATAAAAATTATAAAAACATAAAAAGAATCTTCCTCAACCCTTAGACCTAATTAGAGTAGTCTTTCACACCTAACGAACACTATTCCCTGTGGAGAACGATCAATCCCCCGTACTTACCACTACACTATACTACATCGGTCAGGTACACTGCCTGGTGGGGTTGTAAGCCTCTTGAGATCCCTCGAGAGGTAAAACCTGTTGTAAGGTTACAAAACCACGCATCATAGAACTTGATGAAATTCAAGAAGATACTTACCCTTCTGAAAATACTAGCCAACTTCCTGAGATGGTTGAACATGAAAGTGTTGAACCAGAAAGTGAAGTTATTCCTGTTCGTAGGTCCTCAAGGACAATAAGTGCACCTGAACGTATGTGTTTGTACATCGATTCAGAGGAGCATGAGTTAGGGGATCTCAATGAGCCCACTAACTATAAAGTTGCATTAACAGATTCTGAATCTGAAAAATGGCTTAATGCTATGAACGAGGAAATGAATTCCATGAAAGACAATGAAGTCTGGATTGAAGTTGACCTCCCTCCTAACGCTAAAACCGTTGGTAGCAAGTGGCTCTTCAAGAAGAAGACTGAAATGGATAGAAAGGTACACACCTATAAAGCTCGTCTTGTAGCAAAAGGTTATACTCAAAGCTACGGTGTAGATTATGAGGAAACCTTCTCGCCTGTCGCAGACATAAAAGCTATTAGGATTCTTTTAGCTATAGCAGCGTACTATGACTATGAGATTTGACAGATGAATGTCAAAACTGCCTTCTTGAATGGTTACTTAACCGAACAGGTTTACATGGACCAACCAGAAGGATTTGTCAATCCACAATATCCTAACCGTGTATGCAAGCTACAACGATCCATTTATGGATTAAAGCAAGCATCTAGGCAATGGAATAAAAGGTTTGATGAGGAAATCAAGAAGTATGGTTTCACTCAAAACCTTGATGAGCCATGTGTATATCGTAAGGCTAGTGGGAGTAATATAGCATTCCTAATCTTATATGTTGATGACATATTGATCATGGGAAACAACATTCCAATGTTACAAGCTATTAAAGCCTATCTTGGAAATTGTTTTTCTATGAAGGATTTAGGTGAAGCTGCATATATTTTAGGAATCAAGATCTACAGAGATAGATCTAAGCTGTTGATTGGACTTTTTCAAAGTGCATAGATTGAGAAAATCTTGAAAAGATTTAATATGGCGAATTTCAAGCGTGGAACTACCCCAATGTAAGTAAAACTTGAGTTGAGAAAATCTCAAGGACCCTCAACACCTGCAGAGGTGGAATGCATGAAGAGGATTCCTTATGCCTCGGCTGTAGGATCCATCATGTATGCGGTGAGGTGCACTAGACCTGATGTTGCGTTCGCTCAGAACTTAACATGTCGATTTCAAGTAGATCCAGGTGAGAGTCACTGGTGTGCTGTGAAGAACATACTGAAGTATCTCAGATATACTAAAGATATGTTTCTTGTTTAAGGTGGAGACCCAAACAGAGAGCTCAGAGTTACTTGTTATACTGATGCTGGGTGGCAGACCGACAAGGATGACACCAAGTCGCAAACCAGATACGTTTTCGTTCTAAACGGAGGCGCTGTAGTCTGGAAGAGTGCCAAGCAAAGCATTACAGCGATGTCTTCTACAGAAGCTGAATACACTGCTGCTTCAGAAGCTGCAATGGAAGCTATTTGGATAAGGAAGTTTATTGATGAGCTTGGAGTAGTCCCCACCAATAAAGAACCTATGAAAATGCTATGTGACAACACTGGAGCATTAACTATCGCCAACGAGCCTGGAGCTCAGAAAGGCGCCAAGCATTACAAAAGGAAGGTTCACTATCTCCGTGAGGTTATCGCAGATAATGAAGTAGTACTTAACAAAGTTTACTAAGGCGTTGCCTTTGAACAAGCATGTTGAGCATGCTAGTAGTATTGGACTTCGTTCAGTTAGTAGTCTCATGTAAATCTGTTTTGATTTTAGTATTTGGATAATGGGATATGTAAAACATTTATTATTTTGATGATTAATATACGTGGTACTTGAGTTATTCATTCATATATTAATTGTGTCATATATTTGCATGTTTAATCCATAAGTAATTTATTACTTTAAATTGTCCATTGTCGATCAATGATATGGGAGTATTGTTGAATTAAGGCAAATGTGAGAAATTGGTTATATTCTTTGAATACTAAGGATGTGTCCGCCAAACTCACATGTTATCCACGTGCTATGGATATTGGACTTCCCCAAACCTACAAGTCATCACTTTATGGATTGGCGTCATTAAGTGATATCTCGCAAATGGTTATTTTATTTGTCCTCTGACTTGAGATACAAGCAGGTCTTGCATGTGTGGATCTTTTTTCTTGACTATAGTCGAACGCTATCCTGAACAATGTGGTTATAAAGGCTATTCTCAGAAGTTGGTTGAAGCACATGAATGATAAGTGTAGTCAAAATAGAATTTGTTCATCCACTTGTCTTTTGGAGTATGATACTACTGGGCCCCTCGCTGAATTAATCAGATGTTTGCATGGCCGTGCCCAAAGTGTAAATCAAGATGATACTTGTTTTACGTTTGGTAATCTTGATTAATTTCTAAAACGAGAAACAGAATAGCTGAACAATATGGAATGACTTTGATACATATTCTTAGTTCAACAAGTATCTGAAACAAAAGGATAATTTAAAATTGTGAACCATTTACCTTTTTTTTTTTTTTTTTTTTTTTTTTTGAAACCACACTCAAGTATTTCTGGGAGCAATGCGGTGTTGCTAGACACTTAGCATTGTTAGTATACATTATTGATTGTTACGATCGCAAGTGGGAGTTGTTGGTTATACGCTCGTAAATCAATAGTTATACGGCTAGAAATTACGTGAGTCTATCGGGGCACACACGTATACATTTAGAGAGCGTTTATTAAATATAATTAATATATTTAAGATATACTATTAATTATAATTAATATAATCCACGAAATAAAGATAATGGTCGTTAGTCCGTTAGTGTAACGGTTAACAGTCATTAAAGTCCAAAATTAGCTTGTATTGTACAAAGTTAATTTCACAAGGACCAAAAGCAAAATGGGGGCCCATATCATCCTTGTATGGCCGACCATTATGGGCTAGGGCAAGAGGAGAGGTAACTTATTCCCTAAGCTATGTAATTAGTATAAAAGGAGGCTTCTAGGTCTTCATTTATTCACACCTTCAAATCAAAGCATTCTTTGATCTTCTCTCTTGCTCTCTACATATCGTCCAACACCCCAAGTAAAGGAGTTGGCTTTGTTTCTTCTCTACGACTAGCATTCGTGTTTAGTTCGTAAGATCGTGGGTTAAGCACTATCATCCTAACGCTCTCGTTAGACGTGTAGTGTGAGTTTTCGATAGAGATCAACTCACTATAGTTGATTAGGGTTTCGTGGTGATACGAGATCCAATGAAGTGTTTGTGATCAAGATCAAGACTTGGTGGTTATCTATTTTTCAATAGATTCGAGGTTAGTATTTATTATGTGTTTTAATTCATAACATTAAATATAGATTCATCCACTGAGTACTCGTGGTATTGATGGTTTAATCAATATGAATTCCCTACAAAGGTTATTGGTATCGGTTATTGGATTATTCGTTTCAACCTAAAACTAGAATAAAGCAAATAAATTCACTTGAAACCTGATCATACTAACGCTTAGTTCTCGAGTTTTGAGTAAAAGGAAATGAAAAAGAATAGGAAAGGGAAAAAAAAAAGAGAAAATGAAAGTAAGTGTTAGTTGTTATGTTCTTGAGATAGAGGAAAGGAAAAAGAAAGTAATAATAATCATGTTCTTGAGTGCGGGGAAAAGAATATAACTTGGTCAAATTACATATATGTCCTTTAGTTGTTAATGTCAAATCTTTTAAAAAGGGTGTATTAGTCTTTATACAATGTACTGTTCTCTTTCCTCACAAAAGTGGGAGGAAGATTTACTTAACAAAACTTCCTCTCTATTTACTTTTCACTTCCCTTTCCTTCCTTAAGAAAAACTCAAGAACACAAAAAACTATTCAGTTACTTTCCTTTCTTCTTTCATTTTAACTCGAGAACTGAGCATAAAAGTCTAAGAGTCAAGAGTGGGCTGACGCAAATAAGAGTCAAGAGTGACCCGAGTACACTTATTTAAATTCAAATCGGGTTAGTAGGTTCGAGTACCTTGACAACGCATCTATTATCATTTCCACTAAAAAAGGTTAAAAGTTTATGTCACATTTTAAAGCTTTTGCTTAAGTTGCATTATGTGAACTTATCAAGGAAGGCAATTCACGATGACGTCGTATCTTTTATTAATATCGCTATATCCTCTCATTTAATCTTTCAACATACATAAGAAGATGACGCGTCTAATTCATTCATTTTAATTTCTTTCATCATTCAATCCAACTATTACTATTACTATATATAATGTAATTAGGGTGGCGGGAGTGGTCACCAGATTACTAAAGTTTGCCAAATTTTCACATCATCAATACCCAATAAAAACCTTTCAACTCACACTTCACCAATTCACCCCAATTTTCACCAATTTGGTTGCGGCGGTTTCACCAATTTGCCACATCATTTTTTTTTTAATTTTTTTTAATCCATAAAATCAAACAAAAACTATATAAAATTAAAACATAACATTTTATTAATAACCAAAAAAAAAAAATTACATAATACTTAAAAATAAACAAACCATTACATAATATTTAAAAAACCAAATCAAAACACTACATAATACTTAAAAAAATGATGATATTTGAAGGTATATATGTTGTTGGAATGTTGAATATATAGTGGAAATGTAGAAAAAAAAGGAATTTTTTTTTTTTTTTTTTTTTAATAAGCGGCCAACGGCCTTATTTTTAAAAAATTCGACCGTTACATTGCATTGCTCTCCCACTTTATCAATCGGTAACTATTACCGAATTTGGACTTTGCCGAATTTTGCCGATCGGTTGCGGCGGTGTTACCGAAGTTTGCCGATCGGTACCGAGTCCTAACCGACTCCCACTCCCTCCACTCTTATGGATTATGGATGTAGTTTCACTATTCATTAGGATTTGAAAACGGAGTTACATTCCCGTTCCGTTATTACTCCCTCTGTCATAATTTTATTGTCACTTATTCCTTTTTTGGACGTCCCAAAATTATTGTCACATACCCAAAATAGAAAGTGAATAGATAGTGGAGTTTAATAAAGTTTACTACATTACCCTTGGTTGAAATTAATATTGCAAACTTCAAAGAAGTGTTAATTAATTGGTTAAGGGTAAACTTGTCATTTGGCAAAAAAGTAAGAGAGAGAAAGTAGTGATAGTGACATTTTTCTAAAAGAATGTGTTTTTTGTCGAGTGACAATAATTTTGGGACGGAGGGAGTATAATTTTACAAAAAAACCCCTTTTGTTTCAATATTTTTTTACTTTTTTTCTTCTTTCTTTTTGCAATACTCTTTTTTGTATAATCTAAATGACATTTTAGAATTAACATTTTACTTTGATAATTTCCATAATAACTATTTTTTTTTTCTAGTGTGAAGATTGTTTATGTAAATGATGCTTGAGATATATGTTTTGGATTTCAAATAAGTTTTACAAAATATGCTAACCCAAAGAAAGAACAAAATTTTTTTATTTTTTATTTTTTTTTTCTTCAGATTTATCTAAGTTTTGATTAACCAGTAAATTACTTGTTTTCACTCAGATCTTCATTAACAATTCGGTTTTTATGAAAAACTTAGCTCTATAGATGTCGCCACAACATGTGATTTAATCTCGATTCAACATATTTATGATGTATATGGGTGAAAGCATAAGTAAATATTAAATGTATGAGAAATTTAGTTTCCTTTTATTGGTTGCATCCTTTCGAACTATCCAAGTAAAGCATGATGATGCAATGTTCTTTTATTTTATTTTATTTTTATTTTTATTTTTATTTTTATTTTTGGAAAAAGAGAATGATATATTTGTTTAAGTTTTATTCAGATCAATCAACTTTTTTATTACAGTAACTCAATAAAGTGTTGTTTTATTAAGATCAATCAATTAATTTACGAAGTATTTAACATTGTCCATTAGCAATTAAAAAAAATTAAATAAAAAATTTAAGGTCAACCTTGATAGCGTATCATTATTAATGACCAAGTCTCATTAATCTCACGCTCGGATCAAACTCAAAATAATTCATGAAGTCAACACTGACTAGAACAACATAAGCCCAGGCCAAACGAGGCCTGACAACTCTGTTCAGGTAGCATAATAGGTGCACAAGGCGATAATTGTTACAACTGTTACTAAAGGTTAAGACATACGAGTATGACATAGTAGAGTGGGGACCTATCAAAAATTCAATTTTTTTAATTGCCTTATATACCCTTAGAAGATAGTACACGTGGCATCTTGTGATTGTCTCCTACCTTTTATTACAATAGCATGCATTCTCTCACAAGAACTGATCCCTATGACGCTATACCCAACTTTACGTAATTATCAATTTGGAAAATTCCAGTGACTTGCCGACTTTGACCAATTAAACATAACAAGTCGTAAAAATATTTGCAAGCGTTGATCTTCCTTCTAGTGTTTTGTTTTGAAACTAATCTAATATCCCATCAAGACTTTCATAGCCTAAAATAATTATTTGGTCATTCGATAATCATATGTAATATAGAGTTGAGATTAATATAGATCTTATATTTGTCATATACCAAAAGAAACAATTTTACCTATCCATTTTTCATCTAAATTAATAAAAAACTATATTTTTCACAATTTTTTTTCAAACAATATATCTTGCAAACGATAATTTTCAAGCTACAAAAAATACACTATCGCAACGAGAATTAAATTATCTATCTATAGATATGCATTTCTCTATACTTTCGACAATTTTTTTTTTTTTTTTTTTTTTTTTTTTTTTTTTTTTTTTTTATTTTAAATTTCGCCCAGAAAAATCACATGTGATTTGTAAAAATCACATGTGATTCGTAAAAATCAAATCACATGTGATTTTTACAAATCACGTGTGATTTTTTTGGGCGGAAATTTTGAAAAAAAAAA
The DNA here is from genome assembly GCA_021014915.2 of Artemisia tridentata subsp. tridentata. NCBI lineage: Eukaryota > Viridiplantae > Streptophyta > Magnoliopsida > Asterales > Asteraceae > Artemisia > Artemisia tridentata. The sequence goes on along the minus strand of CP139507.1, from coordinate 19,231,357 downwards.
GTTCGTCGAAAGTATATAATAATGCGTATCTATAGAAAGATATTTTAATTCTCGTCGCAATGGTATGATTTTTTTCGCGTAACGATTAATGGTTTGCGAGATATTTAATTTTTTAAAAAATGGTGAAAGTTTATATTTTTTGTTTTGATAAAAAAAATGAATGGTTAGAATTGGTTCATTGGATCTATGACAAATATGAGATCTATATTGAACTTTTGCCATATAATATATGACTATTTATCCGACTTTTTCTTTTACAAAAATTTAAATTTTGTAATAAACCGCTCATTCTTTGTTTTGCACATTTTTTAGTACTAGACGAATACCCGTGCATAGCAACGGGACTATCTAGCGGCAAATAGTTATAGTGATATTTTGATTAAAAAAAAAAAGTATTGCTGATATTTTAGAGGGGTACCAATAACCCATCCCATACTTTATATCTAATGGAATAAGTTTTGTTAAAAATCTTACCAATATTATTTGTCAGTTCCCAATTCTTGATAATTCATAATTTTGAGCTTTCGATATACCTAACACATCTACATCTACAATTAGGGGTGTTATCGGGTGGGGTTGTCAGGTTATCGGGTTTATTGGGTGGGGTTGAATTGGGTTTTGACTTTTAGAAATATGGCCCGCAACCCAACCCGATAAGAAATCGGGTTGTCAGGTTCGGTTCTAATCGGGTTCGGGTTATATCGGGTCGGGTTATTACGGGTTGCCTTGGTTGAAGCATCAATATTTGTACTTCCTTTTTGTGTAAAGTTATGTGTAAGATTATCTTTTTTCTTATGTTAAGGCATGTGCAAGAAATCTGTGATTACATGTTGTCTCTAATTTGATTATAACTATTATCATTTATTTTTATTATAACAGCTCTTAGTAGTCAAATTCTTATATTATATCTTCTCATTCCATTTTATATTATCTTTTCTTAGTGGTCAGGTAATATTTGTACATATATATTTCCAGAATTCATGTGTGTTATTTCTATATTTCTTAGTTATGACATTATAGTAAGCAAATAATCCATGGATACGGTTTATATATGGCAACATTTCCATTTTAATATCAACATTTCCATTTTAATTATTTAAGTTTTCAACATTTCCATTTTAATTCTTTATAGATAGTTAAAAAGTTTCTCTCACATTTGACCATTTTTAACATTTCACTTTTCAACATTTGACCGTTTTTCTTTTATATGTAGTTAAGATTTTGTGAGTTTAATATTTTGGTGCGAGTGATTAAGGTTTTGGGAGAGTTTTCTATTGTTTTGTGTGAAGTTTATTTTACCCGTAGCAACGCTTTTTGTTTAGTTCTTCATTTTTTAGTTATGTGCAATTTTATTGACACTTATTTTAGCTAGCACGTTTAGAAAAGAGTCACTAACAACCACACAAAGAGTGCCGCTAGGAGTTCAAATCTTTGGCTAATAAACTCGCACAAAAGCTTGAAAAATTCACATGGTGTGTGAGAATTGAGTATTTGAAAAGTCTGCAAAATATGATAGTTGTGAAATGGGTGTCATGAGATTATAACATTTTTGTCATTTTTCCGTTTACCCATGACTTAATTAACAGGCCCTATTGACTTTGAACCTATGGATTATATGGTGATTGATTAATACATCCGTCTACATTTCAATATTGGCTTTCTTTTTCGAAGAAGCTATTTTCAAATAATATTCACACAATAAAATTAACATGATGAGTTGCCAACTTTATTTGTTCATTCAAATAGTTTCTCTCTCATTTTCTAATTGGCTTAAATGAAAAATGCACAAACCAAACCACATTGTGTGAATCTTTTTGTGTAAAAATTATGTGAACATACAATTTCTCTTTTCTTTCACCTTTATATCAAACACGATTCGATCTTATATTTCTATTATCGTCATTTTCCAGGCCTTTGTTTTGATCCATACTATTGAAATCACTTTGTTATTATGTTTATCTCCTTGTTAATTGGATAATCTGCTTATTTGTATGAAAATTTGGATTTTTTTTTGAACGGCAATATTATAAAGCAACTAGCAAGGAGCTAGATTAAACAACTACAATATAAGGGTTTTTAAGCCAATCTTTCCAAGTGAACGACGCTTTACATCTATATTTGCACCAAAAATAAGAAATAGAGACTAAGTTATCAAATATCATCGCCTTCTCGGGAGTCTTCGAATAAAAAAGAACCATATTACGGAAACGCCAAATCAACCACCATAGACCATAAAATACTCCCTCGAACATGACCTTAGCCTTGGAAAGAATCCGAAGAGACACAAACCAACGACACCATTCCTCATACGAATTCACGTCCGAATATTCAACATTCCACCAATTAGATATCTTTTGAGCCAATTGTCTAACCACCCTACATTGGAAGAAAAGATGGCTAGCCGTCTCCGATCCTTCCTTGCAAATAGGACATTCCATAGTATCAATATCCATCCCTCTACGTGATATGTTAAATCTAGTCGGTAAGGCATTAGACTTGACTTTCCAAGCAGTAATATTCACTGATGCGTGGTTTTGCGACCTTAGAACAGGTTTTACCTCTCGAGGGATCTCAAGAGGCTTGCAATCCCCACCAGGCAGTGTACCTGACCGATGTAGTATAGTGTAGTGGCAAGTACCGTGGGATTGATCGTTCTCTAGGGGAATTGTGTCGTTAGGATTGAAAAACTACTCTAATAGGTCTAAGGGTGAGGGAAGATTCTTTTTGTATTTTTTTATATTTTTATAAAAGCAAGTAAAATCTCGGGTTTGAAGGAGTGGGCGGAATTAGTTGCTAGTCAACTAACCCAAATAACTACAATTGCAAATAAAATAAAATAACTGAAAATAAAAAGGTTGTGGAACTTATATGGAGAGAAATGTGTTTACTTAGATTTCCTTACTCCCTAACTATCTTTTACCGGTTGATTAGTGTGTATTAATTGCGTGGATGACGGGTGTATTCCTTAATACCAATCGTGGGGTGGCGTACGTACTTCCCCAACTCTATAAGCTCCTACTTTACTCCTATGTCGAGCCGGCTAAGAAGCTCCTAACATGGGATCACTAGAATTCACTCATGCATTAAATACAACCATAAAAACCTTAGTACGCATTGGTTCATGTTTCTTAAGACGTTCAAGCAAGTTACCGTATAGGAGGTTAGCCAGTTTTCTTAAGCCTAACATCGATAAACAATCATCCAATACAATTAATAACACACCAACAACCAATAATCAATAGTTAGGTTTCATTAGATCTAAGCAAACACAAGATAAATCTAGCCTAGCATGTTAAATAAAAGACAAGAACAAGATATAATCAAACAACACATAGACATATTGAATGATTAATTGATTACTTATCTTCAATTGAACATGGGAGATCCAAGGGTATAAAACCCTTAAAAGTAGCAGAAAAATCGTCTTAGGGTTTCTCCTCACAAAGTTGCACACTAATGACTAAAAATTATGAGAATATATATAGAAAATCAGATATGATGGCGTCACGTTATAGAGCTGACGCCGTCACCTCGCCGCGGTTAGGGTTTCTTGATGGCCTTCTTGACGCCGTCCCCTTTTAATCAACCAAAATCCTCTCTGGCGCGTCAAGGGTTGACGGCGTCACAATGGTGCTTGACGCCGTCACAGGTACTTTTCCAGCCGAGTTTGAGACTTTGTCGTTTTCTTCACTTTTATGCTCCAAAAAGGTCCAAAATGCTTCCTTTTCCAGATTTCTTCTCCAAAGTACCTAAAATGACAAAAGGAACGATTTAGGGCAATATTTGATCAAATAAATGCGATTTAGGGCTTAAATGATCCCCTAAAAGTGGTACACTTTTCGCTTCATCAAATACCCTTACACTTGAGATTTGCTTGTCCTCAAGCAAATGCGCTTTTATTCTAATTAAAATACAAGTTAGGGGTCATTTAACGCTAATATAAAAGTAATTACAACAAATAGTCGTTCCACTTTAATCATAAGACGACCTTATGACACACAGGGCAAGGCTCGTCCACTGGGAACATCGGGATCATTAGACGATATTTAAGAATCGCCCTATATTAAATTGGAGACATGTGCTGCCCTAGCCCCTCAATGGGGATGACGCTAAGGAAATCATGTGCGTGCGGTTGCTGAAGACATTCCATAACAGCCTTCTGTCGCGGGGACAAACCATAGTCCATTCCCAAATTATGGGAGATTTTACTGTAGAGGGCACTCGCCAAAGTTTGCTGAGGCTTGGGGGGGGGCGGTGTCTTTACTAGTTAAACCGCCGAAATCAAAATCTGGGAGGGACGCATGCAAACGCCCCAACGCTTGCCCATAATCAGGGTCAAGGCTAGAAACTCCGTTGTTACGCAGGATATGATCCTGCAACTCCCATGATTGAACCCTGGAAGCTACAAAAGCATAGGAGGAGACATCTTTCGCTGAAAGGAGCCCCAAACCACCATAGCGAAAAGGAAGGGAAGCAACCCTCCATTGTAGATCCCCAAAGAAAGGGGCCCCCCACAAGCAACGATATCTTCAATAGCACTCCTTAACCCATTGTCAAACACACCCACAACCTCATCAGAAAAAGAAGGTTGGCAAGTGCGTAACCCGAACAACAGCTTAGCAACTCCCATACAAGAGCGTAGAAGGAGAAGCTCACTTTGAGGGTCCTCCAGAGGGGGAAGGCACCTCATAAGTTCCACTGCACGCAAAGCCCTTTTAACCACCAGGCCGCTAATAAAATCCGCATCCCTGCTGACAGCCCCACCAAGAAGTTTCACCCCTTTATCCGGCCTCCCGATTTCCACGGGAAAAAGACCATGTTGCACCTTTAAACCATTACAAGAAGGCCATAAAACCTCGGTTTTCTTGATGTTAAGCTTAAGCCCCAAGATAGGGCCCTCCGTCTGAATAATATTTAAAGCTTTAGCGACCTCAGCTGTGTTACCAATTAAGGTGCCATCATCAAGGTACCAAGCCTGAAAAGGGAGGGAACAAAATTCCTGAACCCGCTGAACAAGGGGGTGTAAGGCTAAATCAAAAAGAAGAGGACCCAGGGGGTCCCCTTGTTGAACCCCGGTAGTAGCCCCAAGGCAAACATCCCCGACATATAACCTCGCAGGTTGAGCGTAGAGGAATTGAACCCATGGGGCAATCGAAGGGCACCGCAGACTAACCTCCCGTAAAAGAGCCGTTCTATCCACAAGGTTAAAAGCATTAGAAAAATCCACCGCAAGCATAACCATAGCCCCGTCTGAGTGGAAAGAATTAAGGAACCTGTTTGCACTGTGGAGCACAGCCTCTGCCCTATTCGGGATCCCCACCCCGAATTGGAAATCCTCGAGATAAGCAACCATCTCTTTCTTGACTTTATGCATAGCTACTTTGGAAACCAGCCTCCTCCAAATAGCACCTACAGCGATTGGCCTAATCCCATTATCAGGCTTGAGCAGGGGAGTCAGGGGAGCCAGGCAACAAACTCGGCGAGGACTTTGGGACAGTTTCCCGCCAACCAAAGGTTTACAACATCCGTAATGGCCGAGGCAAGCCCTGAAGCAGTTGCAGAACCTTCCCCACACATGGCGTCTAGAAGGTGCTGGGCCCGAAGACCATCTCTCCCGCAAGAAGTCCCTTTCGGGAAAGATTTGATGCACCGCAACACAAAGTCTTTATCAACCACTAAAGCAGGCTCGGAGAGCAAGACTGACGGTAAAACCGGAGCAAGACTGACGGTAAAACCGGGGGGGGGGGGGAGGGCAAGTCCGGGTGTTTATCCTTTAAAGCGTTTAAGGTGGAGTTATTCAGTGGCGCAACACCGGACGAACACAACACTTTTACTGCCGCAGTGAAATGCCCGTCTGCAACCTTCCGCAAACACTGTCTAACATTGGAGCTTATAGCTGAATCCCCATCCCTGGCCTCTTTCCCAGAACTCGACTCCACCCTAGGTGAATCCAGAAGGGAAGAAACCAAATCACTGAAACCAGAACCATCTTTCCAACTCGCAAGAGCTTGATTGATGCTGCTGCATTGGAGGGACTTGCGATTCCCCGACCTACGTTCCTGGCGACAAGAAGGTCTAACAACCCGAAGCGTGCAACGAGGTAAAAGGAGAAGCTTGACCCACGCATCTACAGAACCTGGAGCCGCAACAACCCTACGCAATGTCGAGGACAACACCTGCGCGAAAGCCAAACGACAATTGGGTGGGATACTCTTGACCGTTTTAATAGGTAAAGATAAGACACGCTCTAGCAAGACAACATCCACCGGCATTACCCCCGAAAGATTGGTCTCCACGACTACCAATGGCCTGCATGGCTTTGGGATACCCACTACCCGATCAACCCCTACGTCCGAACCAGGGGCAAAAGTAGAGATGCCATCGGAATGGTGACACCCCCTACTGAGAGCATGCAATGACATACACCTCCCACATAGCCATTGGTTAAACATCTTCAACGTTTCCCCCACATCTCTTAAAAGAAACCAGTCCAGGGATAAGGCATCCCGTAGACAATCTTTGCTATCATCCGACCTGAAGTGATCTCGCTTGATGTGGGCGAGTAACCTTGTATAGCCAGCGGATCCGGGCCTACCATCTTTGCAACAGTGAAATTTCCTAAACGGGCACGGCCACACCCCAACCCCAGAAGAGGAACATCCCTCCTCCGAGGATGCGCGAACCACATGACTCCCCATAAACCGACAGTGGGTAGAGGCTCAACTTAATTAGTTAAAATGGAATTTGGGGAAATGATGATTTGATGATTCTGAAAGTGGGTTTTGAAGGAATTGAAGTTTAATAAATTAAAATTGGGTTAATTTAATAACTCAATCCATTATTTTCAAATTTTGACCTAAAAATCAAGATTTTTGAAATGGGTTAGTTTGGTGAAATTGAATTGGGGTAAATGACGGATTGGTGATTTTGAAAGTGGGTTTTGAAGGAATTTAAGTTTAGTGGATTGAAAGTGGGTTAATTTTGATTTTGGTGTTGGGTTAATCCGCCTAATAATGATATTGATGCTTCATGAACAAAAGTGGCAACCACCTCATCTGCTCAATGAGATTGAGATGAAGAGAATGGTGTTTATATTATAAAATGTATAATATAAATTTAAACTTCGTAAGTATGAAGATCGTGCGTGGAATCTATTTGAGCGGTAGCATTTAAATTGCATATGAAATTCTGATAACAAGTCATGAAATGGATCGATCTATAATAAGGGCCTAAAAAACAACCTAAAGATGTGGAATCTGCAAAATGTAGGATGAGTTGTTGAAGAAATTTCACGATTTCGCTGCTCGGACTGAGGGGGAGTATTAGAGGATAGAATATGTCGGTAGCTCGAGCCAGTCTTGAGCTTAGGCCCATTAGGGTTTTTGAAGTTACCTATGTAATCTATAAATACATAATCAATCAAACATAATAGTTACATGGGTTTTCATTATCCAAATAACAAGGAAGAACTAAACATAATAACAAAGTGATTTTAATAGTATGGATCAAAACAAAGGCCTGGAAAATGATGATGATAGATACATAAGAATCATGATATAAGGCTTGCCACGGAAGACTCGATCCCCCTATGATCGATCGAGTTGCACGATCGATTTCCCTCTTGTGGGGAGTCGATCGCCTAAATCGATCCCGATCAACTTGCTCACTAGGCCGATCGGTTTGAAAAGGAATATTGCCCCATATTTTGTAACGTAAACTTGATACAAGAAAAAAAAAAAAAAAAAAAAAAAAAAAAAAAAAAAAAAAAAAAAAAATCTTTCAAACCATTATAAATACATACACATATTCAACACACTTCACTACACCAAACTCTCTCAATTCTCTTAATCAAAATCTCACAGATCAATTCTTAATTCAACATGTCTAAGAAAACACCATAATCAAAAGGCCGGAAATCCCGATTGCCTCAAAACATCCCGCAATTAACACCAGATCCGAATTTCCGGTTAACCGGTATGTCACCAAACATTAATTTCCGACCTCCTAGTTTTGATTATCAATCACAACAACCTCAACAACAACAAACTGACAATCAATTTTATGTAAATCGTCCTACGAATCGTCCATTTATTCCTCCTTATCAAAACAACCAACGACAACAACAACAACAACAACAACAACAACAACAACAACAACAACCACCTCCACAACAATGACACCACCACCACCACCAACAACAACAACAACAACCGTACGGCTCACCCGAATCCGTGTATCGTCCAACGATGGACTCATCAATGTCTTCATATTCAAGTGGTCAAGAATATTCTCCGGTTAACCATATGAATTTTAATCCTTGTGATTTTGATGAACAATTATATAACCATCCTGAATTTTATATGGGAACTGGTTCGGGTTATCCGACTCAAGAGTATCACGGTTCGGGTCAAGGTTCGGGTCATGGATCGGTTCCAAATGACGATGACAACACTATCTCAGAAGAGATGTCGTAGGTGAAACCAAAAAAAGAGCAACGAAGGGTAAGAAGAAGGCTGTGGAGAAGGAAACAAAAAAATGATTCTTCGCTTTGGTCACGCGAAGAAGAAGTCCTCGGGGAGTTCTTCCAAGTCTTCTTATATGGCAGATGTAGCCGAGAAATGGCAGTGCCTTCAGTCTGTTGCTTTGGGAAAGAAGCAGGAAATGGCAGACGGCTACTACGAGCTGAAGAAAAAAGCGTTGGAAATAGAGGCAAATAAAGTACAAGTCGAAAGAGAAAGACTTGAATTTGACCGGCAAAAAAAAGGGGATAAAGACATCATATTCTATCTAACACCAATCGACCCGTCTTTGCCAGAAAATGTAAGACAAAGGATGCAAGAAATTAAGGACGAAATCAAGGAATGACACAACCTTAATTATTAGTTTTTAATATGTATCGTAATGTTTTAGTTTGGTTTGAATTTTATTGTAATGTTTTTATTTTATTTGAATTATTATGTAACGTTTTAATTTTTAATAAAATTTGAGTTTGTGTTTAAAAATTAAAAAAAAAAAAAAAAGAACTTGGTCGCCCTTACTGGGGCACCTAATCGCCTGTAGGTCACTGGAGAGAGAAAGCTGACGTGACAGAGAAAAATGAGGGGATTGAGTCGCCTTACTGCGGGCAGCCTAAAGGTGAAAAAGGAAAGCCAATATTGAAAAGTAGATGGATATATTAATCGGTGACCATTTAATCCATAGGGTCCAAGTCAATAGGATGTGTAAATTAAGGGCGTGTTTGGTTTGTAGATGGGATTATTTTTACGAATTTTTAAATGGTCACTAATTAACACGATGATTACGACTTTGTGAAAAAAGAAAGCTAATATTGAAAACTTACGTGTATATGTGTGTAAGAGAGTGTAATTAATTAGGGTTTTTCTAACTTGTGTACTAGGGGCACAAGCTAAACACATCAAAAGTGCAAAAGGGCCCACATAAAAGTAAACTTGTCTATACTTTATGCGAGTCCCTGTGTACTTTTTCGTGAGTCCATGTGTACTTTTGATATACTTAACTTGTGCCTCTAAGTCATAAGTTAGAAAAACCCAATTAATTAAAACCCATTTAAAACCTACCTCACTTGCCTCCTATGGGTTTTTGTGAGGCCCATGTCACTTTTTAAATCTAAAACCGCAACCAAACAATCAAATTTAGAATACAAATCAAAACCCACCTCAAATCACCCCAACCAAACTTACCCTAAGTCATGGGTAAACGGGAAAATGACAAAGATGTTATAATCGAACACCCATTTCACAACTATCATATGTTGCGGACTTTCCAAAATACTCAATTCTCAATTTCTCACACACCATGTGAGGCTTTCAAATTTTACGTCTTTATTAGCCAAAGATTTAGCAACACTGGTTGAACTCCTAGGCTCCTAGCGACACTTTTTTTGTGGCTTTTAGTGACTCTTTTCCAAACGTACTAACTAAAATAAGTGTCACTAAATTGCACATAACTGAATAAAGGAAAATTAAACAAATAGCGTTGCTATGGTTAAAAAACTTCACACAAAATAATAGAAAAACTCTCCATAAACTTTAATCACTCGCACCAAAATATTAAAATCTCACAAAATACTAAAAAACTTTTGGAAAACAAACCTTAGGGTGCATTTGGTATGTCGCCATAAATCACAATGGGTATTGGTTTAAATTTAAGATGGGCCTCTCATTTATAAAAATTCCATACCTTGCTCTTTTGAGTGGTTTGGAGTATAAAATATAATAATCTATTATTGTCATATTTAATATCAAGATTTATCAAACTAAAACCATTATTTAGAATGAAACTCATTCCATGATATCCGTACCCGTATGCCAAACATACCCTTAATCACTTGCACCAAAATATTAAAAACTTACAAAATACTAAAAAATAGAAAACAAACCTTAATCACTCGCACCAAAATATTAAAAACTCACAAAATATTAAAAAAATATATGAAAAACAAAGAATGAGTGGTTTATTAAAATTCAAACTTTTTGTAAAAGTAAAGGTATGATAAATAGTCATACCAAATAATTATTTTAGGCTATCAAAGTCTTGATGGGACATTAGATTAGTTTCAAAACAAAACAATAGAAGGAAAGATCAACGCTTGCGAATATTTTTACGACTTTTTAAGTTTAATTGGTCAAAGTCGGCAAGTCACTGGAATGTTATTTCCAAATTGATGATTACGTGAAGTTGGGTATAGCGTCATAATGTTTTTATTCTACTTAGGCCACTCACATCAGTTAACTCAGCTTTAAATTTTAAGGCATGCCACGTCAGCTTTTTCACCCTTTAACTTAACTCAGCTTTAACGAACACATCAATAACTCAGCTTTAACACACCTTAACTCAACTTTATATCAAATATTTTTACACAATCTACCCTTGGCCAAAGTGAAAAATTAAATTTTTTTACAAAAAGTAGCTTAACGCTACGTTAACCGGGTAACGCACCCCGTTAACGCAGCTTTAACTCAATTGCTCACATCGGATAACGCATAGTAACGTGCGTTAAATGGCCCAAAATTACAACTTAACGCCACTTTGACGCAGTTGATGCAAGTGGTCTTATAATTATGTTTATTTATTCCAGTAAGGTGGCTTAACTAACATTATTAAGAAAATTGTACATTGTAAGAAAAAGAGAAAATGTTACTAAATAGTAATCAACTTTCATCATTGTTTCACTAAGACCAGTTCCAATGGGTAACGCAAACCTTTCGTTAAGGCATCAAAAAGGTGCTTTATTCCTGCGTTAAGGTGAGTTAATTGTTGGACCCTTGCTGCGTTAACGCAGCGTTAAGGTGCCAAGTTATAACCTTAACGCTGCGTTAAGGGTAAAAAAAAAAAAAAAAAAAAAAAAAAAATATCACTTTAGCCCCTTTTAAGGGTAGTTTGTGTAAAAAAATTATTTGATATAAAAATGAGTTAAGGTGTGTTAAAGCTGAGTTATTGTTGGGTGTGTTAAAGCTGATGTGGCAGTGCCTTAAAGTTTAAAGCTGAGTTATTGTTGGAAGTGGTCTAAGGCCACTCATACTTTATTTCAATTATAAAAGTCACTCAAGTTTCAAAACTGTTTCACTAAAGTCACTCAAAATTTCTTTCAACTAAAAAAACCGCTCAATTTTTAAAATTGTCCAACTTGAGTGACTTTTATAAGGGAATTGAAAAAAAATTATAATTTAGAGTTGTCTTTATTGTTTAGACATGCATCAATCACTAGTACCTTTAATAATACAAGCCCTCTGAATTTAACTTCTCTCAACTAATTTTATATACTACAAAATAATAACAAATTTAAAGTTTTTAATCCTTTTATTATATAAATGTTCAAAATTTTCTCAAGCTTAGAACAATATTTAAACTTGAATGATTTATGTAGTGCAATAAAGTTTGAGTGATTTTTTTTTGAACAGCTTGTTAGTTTTTAATGTTTCAAGTAGCAGTGAGATTCAATTATGCAATTAAACTTGAATTATTTTTGTAATCAAAACAAACTTTGAGTGACTTTAGTGGAGCAATATTAAAACTTGATTATTATTTCATGAAAAAATAAAATAAAATAAAATAAAATAAAAACCTCTTAATATATAATGAGTCGAGTTATTTTAGAAACCAAACATTCCTCACATACCAAGGGACTCATCCCCACCATCCATCTAAAAAGAAATCAATGGTTGAGATTAAAAGCATTTAATATTTCACCCATTTTTTATAATTTAAATATCTCTTAAACCGTTAATCGTTAAGCGAAAATAATTACACCATCGCGACAAGCATTTAATTATCTTTCTATAGACGGGCATTTTGATATACTTTCGACAAAAAAAAAAAAATTCATTTTTTTCACGTTTTTTTTCGTAGCCGAAAAAATCATATATGATATTACATATATGATATTACATATAATATATATGATATTACATATAATATCATATATGATATGTAATATCATATATGATATATCATATATGATTTTTTCGGCCACGAAAAAAAACGTAAAAAAATGAAAAAAAAAAAATTGTCGAAAATATATCAAATTGCCTATCTATAGAAAGATAATTAAATGCTCGTCGTAACGGCATATTTTTTTTCGCTTAACGATTAACGGTTTGAAAGATATTAATATTTGAAAAAAAAGGATGAAAGTGGGTTTTTTAAATTGTTGGGATTAATCTCATCCATTAGATCAAATAAAGATGGAGGGTGGAGATTAGTCCCTTGGTATGTAAAAAAAGTTTGGTCCTCAAATGATCTTAAATCATATATAATATATGGTACATTGTTTTTATTAATCACCTAAAAAGAAACTTGTACTTTGTCCAAGTAAAACAATTACAAGAAAGAGTACAAGAAAGAGAGAAAAAAAAAAAAAAAAAAAAAAAGAATCTATCTATTGGAAAATTGATTTTAGCACATCATTTTGTGAAAACAAATTTGTAAAATTTTAATTGACATAGCATTCATTGAGTAAATAACAAACTATGCCTCATCCGTATTAATTTAATTGTCACTTTTATAGTAAAATGTAAAATTTTAATTGACATATCTTTCCTTGTGTAAATAAGAAACTATGCCTCATTTTTTATATATATATATTTTTTTTTTATTAATTTGACTATCACTTTTATAGTAAACTCTTTCTATCTTTTAACTATTAACAAACAAGGTTTTTCGGTTTTTCAAGTTTAGGTTATTTGAAGATGATGAGCCTTTTTTACTAAGATGTATGCGGCCTCGCTTGTTGAATCTCGGATCGTTTTTGACCCTTTCCTGGCCACCCTCAAGTGTACACTCTAGCGAGATTTGAACATTTGACATCTTGTAAAAAAATTACAAACTTACCATTGAGCCATTTGGTGATGGTTCTTTCACTGTCTTTGTTTTTAGGAAAGTAACAATATATATAAAACCTCAACGGAAAAAAAAAAAAAAAAAAAACAATACTAGGCATCACACACACAAAGAAAGGGACCCGAAGAAACAAAATGCGAAAAAAAAAAAAAGAAGAAAAAAAGGCCTAACAAAAACTGGAACTAAAAGGCAATGACACAAATAAGACCTTAACTGTAACCGAACCGAAAATAACCGAACCACTGAAAATAACTGAACCGAACTGAATTTGCCAAAACAGAACCGAACCGAATTAAATATTGGTTTTCGGTTCGGTTATGGTTTTGGCAATCTAAACCGAAACCCGAATTCATATATATATATATATATATATATATATAAGATATTAAAACTCTTTCATATTATAAATATAAAATTTTCTAGGCTTGAAAATTTTTTTGTGATAAAAATCAATATAAATGAATTAATAAATAATTAAAATTATGTAATTAGGATTATTCGTTTCGGTTTTTGGTTATGGGGCTTCGGTTATTCGGTTAGATTTAATCAATTTGAATTCGGTTCTGTTTGGTTTTGGTTAAACCCAGAAAAATAAATTAACCGAATTAACGAAACCGAATAAAACGAACAACCCGATAACTAAACCGATAACACCCTTAATTTCTTCTCTATCCATATTTTACACGAACCTAAACATGCTATACACACTCACACTCTATCTCTTCAAATTAACATAACTAAAATCCATTGGTAACCTTAAAAAACGTGAAAGGTTAAAAAACCAAAACGTTGATATTTTATGTATGTTGGTATGGTGTTATCACACAAAAAAAAAGTAATAATAATAAACAATATAAAAAACTACACGCAAGCTGCCAAGGCAAGACCTAAAATTATTATTATTTTTAAACGGCGAGTTAGTACAATACTAAGTTACTTATTGAATTATACAGTACTTACCCAGAAGGTAGTCCCTGCCAACCTCGAATATGGGGTAGAACCCCACAGATTCCACCTTTAAGGAAAACCCTCACGAAGAGACTCGAACCTAAAACCTCTCGCATGTGGTAACAACTTCACCAAGGTCACCCTTGGGTTGGAAAATTTAGTGCACTTGAGGGATCAATTCACACCTGGTAATGGGCTTGGAGGTACGAAGTGTACACCCATCAGGTCCCTGTTTACCCTAACTCTTGTTAGTGGTTTGTGGTTATGCTGCTAGTGTTATTAATTCTACTGCCGAAGCAGATGATTCTGCTGCTAGTGTTAATAATGCTACTGCTGAAGCAGAAGTTCCTACTGCTAGTACTATAATAGTACTGCTAGGCTGCTAGGTATAGATTCTGCTGCTAGGCAGAGATTCTACTGCTGGTAATGCAACAAAGAATTTGTAACTACTTTGACCTATTTATGTGAAGTTTCAAATTCGTAATTAAGACCATAATTATCTGGTCTTGTAACTACTATGGCTAGAATGGGGGAAAATTATGAGATTAATTAGCCAATTAATTCTTATAATTCCTTTTGACTAGGTTTAAGTAATGTCTAACTTAAATAGAGATCATCCATCCGCATGAGATACGACAGAGAACAAAAACACTTGAAAGCAATTCGGTTCTTGATTTGTGCCTAAAACAAGAACATCACTTGGTCTTATCCCATAGAGATATTCGTGTAACCCAGGCATAGGGTCGAATAGTTTCTATTGGAAAGTGATAACACGATTTCAAGTGAATATCCGGTACCGTTGATTATTTTTACCCTGTTCTGGGAACACATCAGATACACAAACACCAACAATCAATAGAAACTATTTAGTGATAATCAATGGCTGCTGCTATGAGGCATATGGCTGCTAACTTTTCAAAACTAGAAAAGTTTGAAGGTATCGATTTCAGAAGATGGCAAAAGAAGATGCACTTCTTGTTATCAAGTATGAATGTGGTGTATGTTCTGAGCACTTCCATTCCTGAGGATCATGGGGGTGATGCTACTGTGGAACAAATAAGGAATAGAAGCAAATGGGAGAATGATGATTATGTCTGCAGAGGATTAATCCTCAATGATATGTCTGATTCTTTATTTGATCTTTATCAGAATGTTGAATCTTCCCAAGAACTATGGGATTCCTTGGAAGCCAAATACATGGCTGAGGATGCATCAAGTAAGAAGTTCCTTGTAAGTAATTTTAACAATTACAAAATGGTCGATTCTAGACCTGTCATGGAATAATACAATGAACTTCTTAGTATACTTGGTCGATTCACATAACACAAGATGAACATTGTTGATCCCAGTTGAGCTAACGATCTTGTTAATTATCCTAGATGTAGATCTAAGACAATAGGTATAGAGACTGTTCTTGAATAATCTATTAAATACTATGTGGAAACTAGTACTTAATCTTAAGAAGAACATCAAATCAAACACACAATAATTCTCTCAACTATCACCTCAATATATTGAATACGGTTACTCAATAGTAACAGGGTTACAAAGAACCTTGAAGTGAATATAAAACAATAATACGTATGCTAACAATCGTGTACTAAAACCTAACCCTAGATCCTCCTTTTATAGACTTAAGGAGTCCTAGTCGGTTATCTATACAAGATAATATCTATTCGTATCATTACCATAATTATCTAACAAACTATACACGTTTATCTAATAAGCAGCAGAATGATTACTCTAGCAGTAGAATCTTCGTAGGCTAGCAGTAGAACCACACTTAGCTTATTTCTTCAATCTTCTCAGAACTCTAGCAGTAGAATCAATATACTAGCAGTAGAATCATTTAGCCCAGCAGCAAAATGATACTTAGTATATTTTCCTTTAGAATCATGAGCAGTATAATCAATACCTTAAGCAGCAGCATCTTCAAACCCAACAATCCTCCCCTAAACTTGATATTTTCTCCCAAAATATGCAAGTTTCTTCTGAGCACAGATCAACACCAAGAGGATGCTTCCAAACACTTACTGCTTTCCAAAATTCTGCCCATAGAGTTTTCTTCCAATCCTTCTGACAAGATCAAGAACCATTTGATCCCAACCATTAACAAGAAGTTTAATCTCTCCTTCAAGCATCATCTTCAGTGTAGATATAGCCAAGGGGTAATCCTGTTCAACCAACATATAAATTATAATTCCTCCCTCCAGCACTAACTCATGAACTCTACATGATGCATATAATTTCCATAGATGAACTTTAGTACTTTTACACTGATCTATCCACACAGTGTTTGCAGGATCCACATCAAACATAACCATCAGATCTCCCCAGAGCACTCTATCAATTTCATCTTGTAGTCTGGCATATCCATACTTGTTTTTTACTAAACCCCACAAGTTTATCAAATCCTCCCTATCCAGATTTTTAAGCATCTGAGGAAATGTCTTAAACCTCTGAATTCTTCCACCAGCTCTGTGGATCTCAAACCAAGGTGTCTTACCTTCATATCCAGTCTTCCATCCAGTAACACAAGTTTTCTCACTCAAAGGAGCTGTATCAACAAAGGTATCCTCATCATCAGACACAATTTGAGTCATTTGTTGTAACTCAATTGTTTTCTTATAAAACTCTTCTGATTGTCTCTTCTTCTTTGTACCTTCACTTTCAGAATCAGAACTTGTCACAACTACCTTTCTCTTCTTTTTCCTCCTAGCATGTGTTTTTACCCTTCTCCCAGTTCTTTTTACACCAATGGTAGACTCAATCTGTACCTCTTTCTCCACATCTTTCACATCATTCATTACTTCTTTTTCTTTCTCAGCAGCAACTTCCTTCTCACTGTCCACCTTTTCTTTAACACTTCCAGATACTTTCTTTGCCACATTGGTTTCTGGATTCATGTAAGCCTTTGGTGCCATGTGTCTGTTAATCCTTGCAATGTTAGCATCTGTCATAGGTTCAACAGGTCTGTGTAGCCTTGCATAAGCCTCAAAGTAATCTTTTTCAATAGCAGCATGAGTCATCCCTTTGAAAGAGCTAGCTTTCCAGTAGGCTTGATTCTTCAGATAATTCTTCATATAGCTTATCTGTTCCTTCCTTGTAGGCTTCTTCTTCTGATAAACCTTTTTCTGACTCTGCTTCTTTCTAAATTCTCCCAACAGATCATCTATAGCACATTGTTGCTCCTCAGGAGTGTATCTCTCTCTTTCTTCTTTTTGAGCCTTCATTGCTACTTCCCAATCAGCCTTTTTCTTGCAGCTTTTTCTTTTTTTCTTCTTCTGCATCAAGTTGTGCTTGCATCTGTCTAGCAACTTCTTCATATGTTAGACTTTGTTGTTCTTGTTGACTTGGTGATTGGAACTTGAACTTCTGTTTGGGTTTTCAACAAGAATTCCTTTGCCTTTGTCTGTTGATGCAATAGTTGGTTGTGCAGCTTTTGGGATTGGTACAGGCTCTCTAATAACAACTCCTTTGGCTGGTTTTCTTGGAGATGGAGGTGGTTTTGTTTGAGTTGATTGTTGTGTTGGTTCAGACTATTTTTTTGGTGTGGGAGACTTGTTTTTCCGATTAAGCATCACTTGAGCCAGACTAAGAGAATCATCATCTGACTCTTCATCTCCTTGCTCAGCAATAGAATGTTCTACACCAGCAACAAACACAACTTCCTTGTCCAACTTCTCAATTCCAACAGCAGTAGAACTTTGCTCTGGCTCAGCAGCAGAATGAGCAACACTAGCAGTATGATACCCTGAGCCAGCAGCAGAATCCTCCTTATCTATCTTTTTCTGACCAACAGCAGAATCTTCAATCACCACTTTAATAGTAGCAGTATCATCTTGTTCTTCCAACACTAACTCCTCTGTAGCAGCATCTAAATCAACTTCCTCTTGCTGTACACCCATATCCATAACAACATAAACCCCTTCATTGACATTTTCATCCAATTTAGGCTCATCCTCCCCTTGACCCTTGATCTCCTCCCCTTTATTCTGTTCTTCATTCCTCCCCTGTTTGGGAGCATCCTCCCCCAAACCAGGTTTGGAAGTCTTTGATTATGAAGTCCTTGATCTCTTTAACCCCTCAAGATGTCTAACCCTCTTCTTTAGCTTTCTGATTTCTGCACCCTGAGTAGATTTTACCATCACCAATTGCTTCTTGAGACCACGCACTTCCTTTGACAATTTTGTACATCTGACCATCAATTTCTTTATAAGTTTCAGACTATCTTCACCACTTCGGTCTGTGTTACCTGATCTGAGAGGTGGATCATCAGATTTGGCAATTTGTACATGTACTTCCATCAAAGTCTCAGTTTCAGTTTCAAATCTAGCCTCATCACTTCGACCTGTGTGACCTGGTCCGAGAGGTGATTCATTGGCAATGTCATTGTGTACATAAGTATCCATCAATTCAATTGTTTCATCTCTGTCCTCATCACTTCAGGATGTATTACCTTCCCTGAGAGGTGAATCAATGGACTTAAACTCAGTATCAACCCTTGGTTGATCACCTGAGTCCCCCTTTTTAGCCATGTGACTGGGGTTTCCATCACCTGTTTCAAGTTCAAAAGAACCCTCAACATTAGATGTTGTCATGTTTGAGGTCTTAGGTATGTTAGCACTGTCCTGTTCAACTACTAAGTTGGGAACAGTAGTGCCAGCCTCTCCCATCCTGCCACCTACCTCACCTAGCCTCATCTGCTTCCATACTAACATTGGCCTGAGGTAGCACAATGTCCTCATTTTGTGAGATCCTAGGGGATTGGGTCTTTTGGGTTGAATCATGTGATTGTTCAGGAGTGGGTGTGTGATGGGAAGCTGTTGGGATTTCAGCTTATTCACCCTGAGTGGCAGCCATTTGCAAAATATGTTGGGATAAAGGAGTTATTGTCCCAGAAAAACCATTTCCATTTTTCCTCAAATATGAAAACATTTTGCTTATTAGTTCAGGACTGGGATGTGTCCCTTGATGTTCCAAAGGTTCTTTTAATAGTTTATTGATGATTAGTTGCAAAAACCTTGGATAAACATAAATTTTTCCAGAAATATGCTTTTTCAACCCTTCAAAAATCATAGCCGAAAAATTAAATGGTTGGTCTGTGGTCAGACAAATCAAGGCAGATGCTTGAGTTGTACTGAACTCATTCCAGCCAGTAGTTTTAGGGCTAAGACAATGTAAAAGGGTGTGAAGAATAAATTTCCATTGTGGGTAGAGAAGACCTTTGAAAAACTTTAAATTATCATTTTTCTTCTCATACCCAATTCTTTCAAGTTCTTGAAAAATGGTAGCATTATCAAGGCAAATTATTGCTTCATTAGTTGTAAAATGAAGTACTTCTCTTACAACTTTTTCAGTAATAATTATCCTTTGATTGTCTACCTTAGCCTTCAAATATTCTCCCCCATTTTCATTAGTTTTGACCCTGACAGTGGACCAAAACTGTTTCATGTGGGATTTATATATTTTGGGATTTACTGTTAACGCATACCTTATATGAGAAGCGTTAAGAAAGTCAATGACCTCAGTAAAACCCTCAGCTTCTGGGACCTTCTGAAGAAATGCCACTTGATTGTGATTAGCGGAGTATTCTCTTTTCGTCATTGTGAATTTAGGGTTTTAATTTTGGGGGTTTTTGATCAGATGATAAGAAGATGTGTTAGGGTTTGAATTGGGTTTAATTTTGGGCGCACAAAGTTAATTTTGAGATCGAACTGGGTTTTTAAGCCGTTTGGATCTCATTAGGGTTTAATTCACGCCAATTTGCAAAATAGTCCCTTTACTTTCAAACCGAGCAGCAGAATCCCAATAGTTTCAAGTTGGGCAGCAGAACCTTTAGCAGTAGAACGTTTTGCCTAGCAGCAAAAACTTTTGGAACCAGCAGCAGAATGTTCACTGAGCATTCCAAACATCTTTTTCGCATCAAATCAGCAATCCTCATTGACTTATCCTACAAAAGGTTAGTCCAAAACCACAAAAACACAAGCAAGAGTATTCCACAATAATCACAAGCAATTTTTATACTTAGCAACAGAATAACCAACTAGCAGCAGACAACATACAAACAGAGCAAGCAATAGAAACAACTTATTTGATTAATAACAGGACAAATCCTTACAAAACATTACAAAAACATACAGAGATAAGGGTTTTTCAAAGATTAATCATTCCAATACTGGCAATTAAAAATTGAAATCTACTCACATCAAAACCTTTAGTGAGTAAATTTGCAACATTGTTGTCAGTATGGATTTTAACTATTTGAATTAGCTTTTTCTCATAAGAATCTCTGATAAAAAGATGTCTTATCTCAATATGCTTTGTTTTTTAATGAAAAACAGGATTTTTAATAATACACATTGTACTATTATTATCAATGTAAATTTTGTTGTTTAAAAATTTGTACCCATAATCCAGTAGTTGGTTTTGAATCCAGAGCACTTGTCCACAGCAACTAGAAGCAGCCACATACTCAGCTTCAGTTGTTGAATTAGCCACCACAGTCTGTTTCTTGCATTGCCAAGAGATCAACCTATGTCCGAGAAATTGACAGCCTCCAGAAGTTGACTTCCTATCCAAACTTGCTCCAGCATAGTCACTATCTGAGTATGTGATGAGTGTGTAAATACTCATCATTTTTGTCCCATCTGAACTGCAAAAACATTTAAAAACGCTCAGAAATGCTTCAAAATACAGAAAATATCCTTGAATTGTGTTTTTATCTGTTTCATGTGCAAAAGAATTGAAAACAGTTGAAAAATGAGCAAACTTTCATAAATGGCAAAAATAGTCCCTGGGCATTCAAAAATGGAAATTCACAAATGGTCCCTGGAAATAGTTTTGATTTTTGGCAGTTATGGTCCTTGGATTTTCAGAACAATACAACATTGGTCCTTGGATTTTCAGAACAAGACAACATTGGTCCTCAAAGATTAAACCTAAATCCAATTAAATCCTAAAATTAAACCCAGATACAAATAATCCTAACCCAATCCAACCAAAAACCCAACCCATCCTATTTAATAAACCCAACCCACACACACAATAACCCAAGCCCAACCCCAAATAACCCGGCCTGTTTTATCCCTAAACTAATACCAGAGTTTGACTCTGGTCAAACCCGTCTCCCCCAATACCACACTTGTCGCCTAAACTAAAACCATACCACCCTCCACATCTCTGGTTTTCTCTACCACCTCACCCCCAGCTCACTACCTACTATCTCATTTGTCCCCTCCACCAACATAACCTTCCAAACTTCTTTAATTGCTCAAAATCTGCTTCACGTTACCACTTGGACTTTTGGCGCCAAAATCAATTTCAATGGCCAAGATGAGTTGCAGTGATTCAAAGGCTCAGATTATTGATGGGATTTTCTCAGAGACTCAAGTGGGACTCAAAAAGTCTATAAAGAAGGAGAGAAGAAGCCACAAAGAAGGGTGTCACTAGTTTTCAGACCAAATTTCTTAGTGTAGATTTTAAATTCAGTTAAGTCTTATTGTTAACTTAATTTCAGTTAAATGTAAACCTTCATTTCAGTTTATGTTAATTCAAGAATCTTGTTCTAGTTTCATTGTAATTCCAGTTAATGTTAATTCAAAATCAGTGAGTTAAAGTGATTATTTTACAAAGCCTTTTAAACTTCCAAGTTCTGTTCAATAAGCTTATATAAGCTTATTTTAGTTTTAGAAATAGTTCATTTGTTTCGTTTTAGTTTTACTCTCAATTCTCACAAAAAGTCAAAAAGTCAACTACCTAGGTCAAATAAGCTCAATTTGAAGAATAAGCTGATGTGACAAGCTTATTTGGGTATTTTTGGCTTAGTTGGATAAGCCTGGGTTGTGAGTTGTTCATGAGTTCATTCATTTTCACCCTACATCAGTTGTAAGTTTCTATGTTCATTTTCATGCCACACTGCTTATTTAGCATAGCTTATATTATTGCTTATTTGTCATTCATTTCTGTTTTTTTTAGATTATTAATAGCTTAGGCAATCAGTAGTGTAGCAATAATTAAGCTTATATTGTAAAGTTGTAGTGTAAAAGTTCATATCAGTTCTGATCAGGGGTGTTTGGACTAACCAACTGTCCTGTGTTTAAAAGTGTATTTAGAGTTATTTCTGGTTTAGTCAGGTTACAATAGGGTATAACAAAGTAGTCAAGTCATAAAATTATTAGCTTGATAGTTAAAAAGTCAAAATAGCATCTTAATCAGGTTAAATCTTTTTACTGTTTGTTAATGAGGATAGGATTTACACCATTTAGCTATAGATTTGGTTCAGTTGGCTTAAAGTAGTTTAATTATAGCTTATTACACCATAATTAGTTAGTTAGGATCACTCAAATTTGGATTAAGTCAAATTTTCAAAAACTGCAAAAAGTAAAAAATAAGGGTTTTAACTCAGTTTCTGTCATCTGATATATGCTTGATTGTGGCTTAACCAATTAAGCTTAGGTACTAATTTTTGGTTTGCAATTAGTTTATATATCTAGCTTTAAGTTCATTATCTGGTATCTCAATTTCAAGCTTATTTCTGTTTTGCAAATCTGTCCATTTGGCCTGCTCTCTGTCTGCACATATATACCTTGTGCACAGGCTAGATAGCCTTTTTCATAAGCTCCTTAAAAGCTTATCAGTGCATATTAGTGTGTGAAAATTGTTGCTTTGTGAAGCCCTTCTGGCTAGTTTGCTGTTTATATGCTTATATTTCCATCTCATGCTTGTTATAACTGCTTATTGTGCTTATCTTGTTTTCTCAAAACAACTCACTACACTGAGTCATAAGTGTAGTTAAGCTCTTTTTCATAAGCTCCTCAAAAGCTCACCAGTGGATCCCACAGGGTGAGCTTGGACTTTTTGAAAAGCTCTCCAACCCAGCTTGATTCTTCAGTGTTTGTTTTGAGCTTTTCAGCTTATCTACTAAGCTTGATTTGCCCTTAAAAATCACTGCATGCCTGTTTGGCACTCAGTGTATTATGGATTTGCTTATTTGCTTATTTTAAGCTTCTCAGTGAATTTCATTGTACCACTTAGCTCATTTCCAGTTACTTAACTTGTGTTCATCTTATTTTTTTACTTTGGTTCCAACTGTGAAGCTTATTTCAAGCTTGTTTGAGCTTGACACATCAATTTAAGCTCAAAAGCTCATCTGTTAAGCTCTTAAGCTTGCATTCAGCTTATTTTCAAGTTCCAAAGTTTTTGTCTTTATTAAAGTTTGTTATTATCAGTAGTTAAATAGATTTGTAAAAGAAAAACCAAGAAAATCAAAACATAAAAATAATGATAGCTTCTATTTAAGCCATTTGGCTTATTTTTAAGCTTTTTCCTTAAGCACTTATCATTTTTATAATTTTTATAGGTTCCTGTCACCTTATAGTATTTTTAGAAAAAGTTTCATATTTATTAGAGTTCATTTAGTATTTATTATAATTTAAATTAGTTTTAAATAATTATTAAATAGTAAATAATTAATAATAATTAGATAAAAAGTGTAATAAATATATTTTCGGTTTTAAAATAAATTTTATAATATTTTAGATTTTTCTAGGTCATATTTTCATCTTTCTAGCTTTATTTCATATTTTCTTACATTTCCTTAGTGTAAAACACTCATAAACCCTTTCCTGTTCAATATTCACCTGATTACAGATTCGTTCTATTACAGAATTCACATCTCGCTGGGACATAACGACCCGGGGAAACACTGTACTCCTTGGAGATCGTGCAAGTAGTTTGACTTATTTAACCAATATCCTTGGTTGATTTTAGTTGACTGTTTAGCACGTATCAAAAAATTTGGCGCCGCTGCCGGGGAGGTGTGCTGCGTAGAACGAATTTGAAGTATAAGTGATTGTTGAATATACACCCACTGTATATTTAACCCTCCTTGTCCATATTCTCTTATTTTCAAATAAAAATCAAAATAATCGTAAAGTTAATTCGTTTGACGGATCGATTACCAAAAACATTTTTATTCAAGTTTTCAACGAACAAAAAAAAAAAAAAAAAAAAAAAAACCCAAAAATATTCATCTTTACCCTCTTACCCTTTTTGATTCTTTATCCCTTTACCCTCTATCCATTTGATTCTAAACTTCTTATACCTTTCTTCTATGGCGTCTCTCGGCTACAAATGTTTTCATTGCAAAAGTCCAATAGGTAACGACTATCGTTGTTACAAGTGTATGTGTAAGAGGTGTGGGAATACTAGTCGAGACGGATATTGTTATCGGTGTGAATTATCCACTAAAAAGTCTCTCAATGATTCTCAAAGTTCTTCCGACTACCCTTCACAACCCAAGATACATGCTATTAATGGCAAACTGTCAAGAATTAACCCAGACCTTTCACGATTTACGGTTCAAAATTTATCAAACAAACGTACTGAGCTTAAAGCGGTGACTAAAAGGAACAACTTGCCTAATCTTCATGTTTATCAAGAACAAGAACCAGAGACCATAACGGAAGTGGTGGAAATTCCTAGCTCTCAGAGCACACCACTTTTCCCACCTCCGGATTCTTTAAGATGTTTTTCGAGACTTGATAGTCATTCGGATTATCGTGTTGATTTTGTTGATTCTTTGAATGATCCAAAATCTTTCGATTATTCTCAAAACAATTTTAACCACCCTCCTTATAATTCATACGAGCAAGAACCGTACTATCAGACTTTCAATGATACATTATTCCAAGATACACCGAGTTTCTCTTGTGAATTTTGTGGAGGTCCTCACCAAGGTTTTGATTGTCAAAATAATCAAAATTTTGGTTATGACCAAATTCCATATTATTCACCAAATCAGTCACAACAACTATACTGTTGTGAGTACTGTGGAGGTCCTCATTTCAACTCTGATTGTCAAACAAGGAATCCATTTCCTTGTAACAATTATGACTATTCATATCATGAACAACCTCCACAGTACCAAATGATTCAACCACAACATCAGTCATCTCCTCAAGAAGTATTCAATGAAGAACAACAACAACTTCTCATTGATATGCTTGATGCTCTAAAAGATCTTAAGGAGTCGATTAAAAGACCTCCCCAAGAAGATCGTCATGAGAAATCTTGTGCAGAACTTCTAGCCGAAGAACGAGGAGCAAAAATGCGTTCCATATTTCTCAGGGCTGCCCTTCTTGATGACGATGATGAGGATGAAGAAGACGAAGAGGAGAGTGTTATTCCTTTAAATGATACCATCTCTCAACCCTCTCAGTCTATACCCGAGGACTCTCTCATTATGGGGGATGAGCATCTTAGCACTATTCCTGAAAAGGAATCGGACGACTTCATAAAGTCTAGTGCTGAGTTCCTTATCCCAATCCCAAGTGAGTCTGAGGATATATCGGACAATGATTGTGATTCGTCTATCTGTAGTGATCACCCTCTTGACACTACTGATGATATTTTCGGGACGTTTTCTAACCCTCTTTTCAATTCAAATGATGATTTTTCCTCTAGTGATGACGAATCACTTTCTGATGAGGAAATTCAAAATGAAAGTCTCAAAGTCTATTCGAACTCTCTGTTTGAATTTGATGATGAGTACTTTTCAAACAAAAATCCTCTCTTTGATAAAGTGTTAGAAAACGATGAGGTCAAGGACTCTATAAATCATAAACTTGGTGATATGACCTCGGTTCTTAATCCCGATATTCTTCCTACTCCGACATATGTGCAGTTGCCTTTTGAGGATCGCCATTATATTGATTTCACATATGTCGTTCGAGTTTTTCTACCTTTCTTCTCCTATAAGGTAGATTGTCCTCTCATTCTCTCGTTTGGGAATGAGGACAAAATTTTTGATCCCGGCATCCCCATTTACCATTCTTTGTGAGCCGGGCATATATCTCATCGGTGTGGAACTTTCACGTACTTCAATGTTTATCCAAACATCTTGAATAAAAGTCCGATGGAGATTGTTTCTTCCACATGTTAATTCCCCATGAACCAACGAATTCGGGGTCGAGTCAAGCTAGTGACTCGGTGAACAAAAATATTAGCACAACATGGGTTTTCACCCATGTCTCTGACTTCTTTCTCTTTTCTAACACCTAAGTGTGGGGGAGTTGCCCCTGCTGTTGTATATGTATATATAATCAGATTTAAAAAAAAAATGTGTATATATATAAATAAAAAGATTTGGTTCCCACTCTTAGCTAGTAGTATTACCTTTTTACGTTCTAAGTGTCGGCATAATAGCCGGTACTTTGAATATTGAGGGCAATATTCAATTCTAAGTGTGGGGGGGGGGGGAATTCTGGCGAATTTGATCACATGAGTACCTTTTAGTGCCCTAAATCCCCCGTTTTGGCCAAAATTTTAAAATTTTTTCATTTGGTGGAAGTGCTTTGCACTAACACAACAAATGGTTATCAGTCCACCATGTCTAACCCACATAAGGACTGGCTAATCCGAGAGCAAACGGCTCTAGGTAAAGATATCTCAAATCCGTTTATGGCTGACAATTTGCCAAAAATTGTATGGTATTCAACTCACCATATCTTTGATAGTAAAGAGTTGGCTAGCCCACAATGTTATGGCTTGTAGTTAAGGCAGTAGAAAACCATAATTGGTAATCAGCTCACCAAGATGATAATTGTATTCTATCAAAGAGTTGGCTAGTCCAAAAGCAAACGGCTTTTGGTAAAGACAAATCAAATCCGTTGACAGCTGGTGATTTGCTTAAAATCATTTGGTTATCAATGTACACTACAAGAAAAGTGGCTTTTTAGGACCCTTTGTGTGGGACGGTATGATAATAGAGTCCTAAAAAACTGTTTAATAGGACATATGAGCATTTAGGGTCCTTTTTAAATATTTGCTACTTAGGCGGTGTCCTAAAAAGTTATATAATAGGATGGTTGATTATTTGAGGTCCTATTATCATATAACTTAATAGGACACTTAAAATATGGATCCTAATAAATTACTTTATAAGACATTTAGTTGTTGGTGTCCCATTATGTGATAGTGTAATACGACACTTGATCACTAGATGTCCTATTATGACATAACCTAATAAGACCCTTGACACTTGGGTCTTATAACTTTAACCTTTATAGGACATTTATTCATTATGGTTTTATTAAAATACACCATAATAGGACACTTGAGTTTTGAGTCATAAGACATCAGTTAGATAAAACGCTTATTCACAAAAGTTTTATTATAACAAAATTTAATAGGATCTTGACACGTGGGTATTATAACGTTAACCTTTATAGGACGCTTATGTACAATGGTTTTATTATCGTACACCATAATAGGACATTTCATTTTTGAGTCATATAACATCATTTTTTTAAAACGATTATTCGCAAAAGTTTTATTATAACAAAACTTAATAGGACCCTGAAGACGTGGGTATTATAATGTTAACCTTTATAGGACGCTTATGCATAATGGCTTTATTATCATACATCATAATAGGACATTTTATTTTTGAGTCATAAAATATCAGTATTTTAGAACGTTTATTCGCAAAAGTTTTATTATAACAAAACTTAATAGGACCCTTAAAGGACGCATATTCATTATGGTTTTATTACAATACACCATAATAGGACACTTGATACATAAGTCATAAAACATTAATTATTTAGAACGCTTATTTGAAAACGTATTATTAAAACATAACTTAATATGACACTTG
Source organism: Artemisia tridentata subsp. tridentata (assembly GCA_021014915.2). NCBI lineage: Eukaryota > Viridiplantae > Streptophyta > Magnoliopsida > Asterales > Asteraceae > Artemisia > Artemisia tridentata. Next base: position 19,203,390 of record CP139507.1, on the reverse strand, counting down.
ACACTTGGGTCCCATAAATTGATACACCATTATAGGACACTTGATATTTGAGTTATAAAACATCAGTTTTATGGAACGCTTATTCGCAAACGTTTTTTATTATAACAAAAGTTAATAGGACCCTTGACAATAGGGTCTTATAACGTTAACCTTTATAGAACGCTTATTCATAATGGTTTTTTTATGATACACCATAATATGACACTTCTTTTTAGAGTCGTAAAACATCCACTTTTTATAATGCTTATTCAAATTAAGTTTTATTAAACATAACTTGATATGACACTTGACAGTTGGGTCTAATAAATTCATCCACCATAATAGGACACTTGAAATTTGAGTCATAAAGTTTCAGTTTTATAGAATGCTTAGTTGCAAAAGTTTTATTTTAACAAAACTTAATAGGACCCTTGACACCTGTGTCTTTTAACATTAACCTTTATAGTACGCTTATTTGTTATGGTTTTATTATCATACGCCATAATAGAACACTTCTTATTTGAGTCATAAAACATTAGTTTTTTAGAACGCTTATTTACAAAAGTTTTATTTAAACATTACTTTATATGACACTTGATATTTGGGTCTCAAAACTTGATACACCATAATAGGACACTTGATATTTGAGTCATAAAAGATCAGTTTTATGGAACGCTTATTCACAAAAGTTTTTATTATAACAAAACTTAATAGGACACTAGCTATTTAAGTAATAAAACATCAGGTTTTTACAACGGTTATTCGCAACAGTTTTATTATAACAAAATTTAATAGGACCCTTGTCAGTTGGGTCTCATAGGTTGATACACCATAATAGGACACTTGAAATTTTAGTCATAAAATATCAATTTTATAGAATACTTAATTGGAAAAGTTATATTTTAATAAAACTTAATAGGACCTTTGACACTTGGGTCTCACTACAAGAAATCAGTCAAATACCCACGGACGAAAATTGTGGCTAATAGACCAAAATTCGTGGGTAGCCTTCTAATACCCAGGGAAAACCCACAAACGCATATACATGGGTATAACCTCCGAGGGTAATTATGTACCCACAAAAGTTTCGAGTGGTGGGTAAGTTTACGCACAATATAGTTGGTGGGTGATTGTGCCAACTCCGTGGGAACAATTTCTGTGGGACTTCATATGTGACCACGAAATACTCACAAATTTAGCCGTGTGTAATTCGTGGGTAAATTACTAAATCGTGGTAATCTATAATTGAATTTTGTGTTTCAGTTATATGAGTTACCCACCATATTGCTGTCAAAAATCCATGAGAAGTAACAAAATGACAATTTTGTGTAGTGTATCTAATAGATATGTACATGTATATAGATAACTACACACAAAAAACTTGTATACAAATAATATGGCATTCATTGATCCATGTACAAATCTTTACATCAATTTTTCCATTATGCACTAAAAAAAATAAACCATACGAGTTACATAACTAACATTTGTTATTTATTTTTTTTGGGTAAAGGGGAGTAATCCTGCACCCTGGTAAATATTACACCAAAAACGTTTAAGTACAAAGGATATGGGTGAAGTCCCATATCTCAGCCCGTTACATGGGCACTTACAGGAATGACAAACCATTCCTATAACTTACAAATAGTAAACTACCAATAACCACACTATAAGAGTGACAAACCACTCTTATAACTAATAATTGGACATAAATTACAACGACTATAAAAAATAATAAATAAAATACTATTCAAGTAGACAACACTTGAATCTTCACAAGTCGTCATAGAAGTCCAAACATACCACGAAGCAGCCTCATCCATGGTAAAAATAACCACAACAGTACCATCTTCACCATGGGACTACAACGTACCAACACTATGACTTTAAACCCACACCGCATGTGCTAGAATTCCTTGAAAGCTCTAGCTAGGAGTGTGACACAATGTATAACTAAATTCATAGACGAATAATAGGGTATTGATCCCTAACTTACCAACAAACAAAACCTATTGCAGCTTCATTGGATTAGAAGCACCACAAGCAACGAAACCCAAGAGTGATAGGCTGCCATAAATGGACCATAGGGTGTACAAGACCCTAACTTACACAATAAACATCATAATGGACAGATCCTGATAAAACAGAAGAAACACAGCATCACAAATCATTTGGACCTGTTTGAATAACATCATAGGAATATGATAAGTGAGCTCCAACTTCCCATAAGAATCGTGTACCAGACCAATGAACATGGATTTGCAATGATCAGTAGGTCTTTGATGAAAACAACGATCATAGGGTGTATGAAACCCCAACTTCCCAAAAGAATCGTATACCAGACCAATGAACGTGGATTTGCAATGATCACCATACACCATCAGGTCCGGAATTACGAAACATCGACCACCAAATAGGGCTATGGAGCCCTAACTTCCAATAGATAAACCACGTGACCAAGAGACCAGATCACGAAGATCATCATTCAAACCGAGCAATAGGGATATCGGATCCCTAACTTGTAGCTGTGTTAGGACCAGTTGTGTGAACGAATAAGCAGGTCATTGAATGTCTGAAAACATGAACCCATACTTCCAGCAACGTCCAACACGAACAAGCAGGTCTTAAACAAATCCTAACTTCCAGTATTAGACCAAGCGCAGCAGCAATGCTCGAATCTCAAACTGATTTGCAGAAGGAAAAAAGATCCTCGACACAAATGTACCAAAGAAACAGCAGCAGCATTGCACGATCCAACACACATCCATTGCATCGAATAATACGAATTAATATGACGTTATTAAGTAATTAGTAAGGATATACTTGCCTCCGACATCTCCTGCTAGAATACTGCTAGCCATTGCACTTGCAATCCGTTCGCACTGTCTCTCTAACGTTGCTACCCATTTTTTTGCACCAAACGCTAGACCAGAGTTAACTAGCACCTTGTACATATTGTTAACGTCGCCATTCTCAACTTCAATATGTTCAATCCACGTGACCTAGAGATTGAATTATGCATGTTAATGAAAGCCAGGTACGTTCACATTTGTATTTATCAATTCATAAAAGATAATGAAGTTTTGATGTGAAGCTAGAAGGTGTACCCTTGAGTACCCATTGGGTATTTCTTGAATCAGACAATCAGATGGCCTTTTCTATATCTTGGTATCGATGATGAGCGCACACTATCCAATGATACATCAACCACGACCCACATCCCTTCACCATGTTGTTTACAATACGTAACAAAACAGTTTCTTGATCTTTTGAGTTCGGCACCAATGTGTTTCTTGATCTTTTCTTGACACAACCTGTGATGATTTCTTATTAGATGAAAAACTGCTAAAAAAGTAAATGTGTACAAACAAAGCACATTAACATAAACTATATGGCTTTCCTATATGGCTTTCCGTCCTTGGGCATTCAAATTTTTTGCGAGTAACAAATTATAAATGAGATGGTGAAATTACCTCTTGGAGAAAGTACGCTACGCCTTTTCTCTCAGGGCACCTAAAACCCAAATTCTCAAAATACTCTAAAACATTACTGCGAGGCCCGTGATACACAATAATCCCTTCCGCCATCAACATAACATCATCAAATAGATCAAATGCTTCGGGTGATAGCTGAAGAAGTGAAATAAGCACAGAAGCCTCTGTTAGATGTGCCAACTGTTGAAGACAAGCAATTATCTGATAAGTAGTGGAGCTATCTAGGCCATTTGATATTTCGTCCATAAATAAAGCTTTTGTCGGACCAACTATCATCTCCCCTGCACACAACCATACAAGTTAGCAGATTCAGTTTTACTCATTCTCATGGTAGAGTGACCGTGATCGTGACTAATATGCATCATATGCCAAGTTACCTGTAGTCAATCGTTTCTTTTGACCGCCAGAGATACCTCTCCTCATAGCATCTCCAAACATTGTATCGGCACATATATCAAGCCCAAGAATCTGAAGAACCATGGCAATGGTGGAAGTTAACATCTTCGCATATCCAAAGATGAATATAATATAATGGCTAACATCAGCTAGTAGCTAGTAAAATACCTTCAGGATGTAGTTTGTCTGAAGATTTGTCTTTTGTCCTTCAATGGAAATTGCCTACGGCAATTAAGAAATGGTTGAATGTCACTATAAGTATCGCCAACTGAAACTATTTACAAATACAAATGGATTCTTCAACAAGAATATGACAATGCCCTATTAACAAATAATAATCATGATCACTATATATTACAAAATATCAATACAATAATATTAGAAAATGAAAGTGTCACATTTGGAATATTACAAATATAGCAAAGAAGATATCACCACTGAATCGCAAGATCCTTTATTTCATATTTTTTGACACGGATCCTATTATCTTTAGAACCTACTGCAACAAACTTTTGTGACTTTGTGTAGTCCATAGTACTAATTCTGTTTTTGAGGATTTTCATCAAACACTTGGTGGTCAAAAAATATAATGGGTTCATTTTGATATATATTCCATCTATTCATAAAAGTAAATTGTACATATAATCAATGTGGAGAAATAAATAAGATTGAAATAAGCTAAGAAACACAGGCACCAAAGAAATTGATACTTCGCAATTCAAATTCTACTATAAAATATTTCATCCCCAAAAGAATTGGTACTTCATATGCAATTTCTAATATAATATATTTCATGATAATTAGAGATGAAAGAATTACCTGTTGCTTGTCGGTATAAACTAGATAAGGTAGAAGAACATTCCAGCAGGGATTAAGGGGTGAGTGTTGGTGAAAAAGAAAAACCAGGTTTTGGAGGGATGTTAATTTTTTTTAAGGAATGTTAAATGGTTTTGGTGAAAAAATGGCGCCATCATTTTGGGCGGACAATTGCAAAATTATCTGGATAAATTAAATTTTTTTATGTTGTAATAAGAAATGAATTTGGGCGGACAAAGAATGTTTTTGCATTTGTATCTTGTTTTGTTTTGTTTATAAAAAAAAGTTACTTGTTTTTTATGCTGTAACAAAAGATGAAATAAGATAATTACTCTATTTAAACTTTCGTGTAATATATTAGCCTTAGTGTTAATAATACGAAAATTATTAATTAAAGCTTACTCAAATGACTACTTATCATCTTTCTTGATTTTCTTTGTTGTCAAATGCAGTGTTTTGAAACCCGCCGGTTCAACCGGTCGAACCGGGTTCGGCCAGAAAAGCGGGTTTTTTTAAACGAGTTAACCAGTTAGACGCGCCGAGTTTTAAGTTGCCCAGTTTAACCCAGTTCTCGAAACCCGATCGGGTTTGGTTTTTTCCATTTTTTTAATAGAAAACCGGGTTGATCCGGTGGTCGAACCGCGTTGACCCGGTAGTTGAACAGGTTGAAAAAAATAGATTTTTTTTAAATAAAAAATCGGGTTGGTCCGGCGGTCGAACCAGTTGAACCGGTAACCCGGTGACTCGACCGGGTCGATGAAACACACGGTTTTCAAAACATTGGTCATATGTGATGTATTAATACATTTTTCCGAAATAAAAGCACATGTCGTAAGCAATTTAAACTATTGGTGTAGGTTAACCTTAACAAATGCAACATGAATTAAACATATTGTCTTTATATAAGAATTATTGCAAAACTTTTAGGAAAGTGTTGCATTACTTATTAAACATATTGCCTTTGGCTAATAACGTTTGCAACACTTAAATAACTAGTTTTGTTGTAGGAGTTTTTGAAAATCAGTGGCGAATATATAGTTCTTATTATTATTTTTAAAAAAGTACCTTATATTATATCTATAACGAGGAAGGGCACTTTATTACCTCTTTGAACGGTTTACTCAAGTCATCATCCACCACTCCCTTCCCTTTACCGTTCGGCGGCCCCTCGCCCAATTCTTCATCGGTGTCATCATCACCAAATCTCAACGCTATGGGGCTTATCAAGTCGCGGTTGCTATGGGGCTTACCAGTTGAACCGGTAACCCGGTGACTCGACCGGGTCGATTAAACACACGGTTTTCAAAACATTGGTCATATGTGATGTATTAATACCTTTTTCCGAAATAAAAGCACATTTCGTAAGCAATTTAAACTATTGGTGTAGGTTAACCTTTAACAAATGCAACATGAATTAAACATATTGTCTTTATATAAGAATTATTGCAAAACTTTTAGGAAAGTGTTGCATTACTTATTAAACATATTGCATTTGGCTAATAACGTTTGCAACACTTAAATAACTAGTTTTGTTGTAGGAGTTTTTGAAAATCAGTGGCGAATATATAGTCCTTATTATTATTTTTGAAAAGTACCTTATATTATATCTATAACGAGGAAGAGCACTTTATTACCTCTTTGAACGGTTTACTCAAGTCATCATCCACCACTCCCTTCCTTTTACCGTTCGGCGGCCCCTCGCCCGATTCTTCATCGGTGTCATCATCACCAAATCTCAACGCTATGGGGCTTATCAAGTCGCGGTTGCTTGGTTGCTTAAACAATTCTTTGAGGGTCGATAGGTGACCCTCAATTACGGCCCGAACATCCGGAGGGTTTTGTCCATCGCCTCCGGATCCTTCGGCCCCTCTTGTGTTCTGGATGGGAGTAATAGGTGTAGGGCTAGTCATTCTGAACTTCAAGTAGATCGAAAGGAAGATCCCACGGATGGCGCCAATTTGTTGAAGCAATTTTCTGTAATCACTTCGTACAAGTAAGGGAGATCCCTTCGGACGAACTGAGTTGGGGTTCTTCCGAAAGGATAGGATGTGGGCCTCTTCGACTTTCTGACGTCCTTCGAAAACCTGTGCACAACAACACGTGTTAGACTCACCCCGGGTGCTATCCCAGGACCGACCTCCGGCGTGAGAGTAAGTATAGGGTATTCCGAGAGACCTTAAACAGTTAGTGAAATAAATGCAGGTAGGTCAGATTAACTGGGAGTAGTAAATGAGCTGGGTATTTATAGTACCCAGCTTTGGTACCTGAAACGGCGCCGTCGGATTTTCTGGGAATATGTCGCAGACATGATCCCGCAAATCCTGGGGCGGTGACGGCGGTGTCTGCTGCTGCCATCTGTCACAAAGGTGATGCCACTTTTTGCTAATATTTATATTTTATCGTTTTGACTATCATTTTTGACCCGATTTAGTATATTTTTATAACTTTTAATAAAAATGACAAAACTAATATGTTCTAACACATTTCTCCACATTTTCGTCAAATTAATATATTTAGTTACGTCATAACCTTGGTCAGTGTTGACTTGGGTCTTCTAGTGTAAATCTTTGTTACGGCGTAAGTAGAGAGTGGATCTACGCCGTAACTTTTTTCTGGTCAGCATACTTCTTGTGTATTTTCATTAATAAACCTCGCGTCTCTTCGTTCCTATGCTCATAATTTACTAGAAAATGAAATATTAACGAATACGAGTGTATATTCAAGTAAAATGATATAAATGGTGAGCATATCAGGGGGAAATTGACACTAAAATATCAAAACTATTTGATGTTATCAATCATACCTATCATCTGGATCCGTTCTTAAATGACTACTAATAACTTTTAGCCATTCTTAAATGACGGCTAATAACATTCAACCACCATCCTCTACAAATCCCCACCATCTAAATCCCCCACCAAAACTTTATCAAGCATCCTTTCAAATTCAAGGACTACTTTCAAACCGTTCTTGTGCAAAGTGATGCTTGATCTAACCACCCTCCATCCACCATGCAGGCCACTTCCATCATCACTAGTCTTCAACGAATGAGCCGAGATTATATGGTTTTACACGAGATGTTAAACGAATGAGCTGAGATGATATGGTTGTACATGAGATGTTAAACGAATGAGCCGAGATGATATGGTTATACACGAGATGTTTAACGAATGAGCCGAGATGATATGGTTGTACACGAGATGTTTAATGAATGAGCCGAGATTATATGGTTTTACACGAGATGTTAAACGAATGAGCCGAGATGATATGGTTGTACACGAGATGTTAAACGAATGAGCCGAGATGATATGGTTGTACACGAGATGTTTAACGAATGAGCCGAGATTATATGGTTTTACACGAGATGTTTAACGAATGAGCCGAGATTATATGGTTTTACACGAGATGTTAAACGAATGAGCCGAGATGATATGGTTGTACACGAGATGTTAAACGAATGAGCCGAGATGATATGGTTGTACACGAGATGTTTAACGAATGAGCCGAGATTATATGGTTTTACACGAGATGTTAATTAAACGAATGAGCCGAGATGATATGGTTGTACATGAGATGTTAAACAAATGAGCCGAGATGATATGGTTGTACACGTGATGTTAAACGAATGAGACGAGATGATATGGTTCTTTTTTTTTATATTTCCTGCTCTACAATTACACATAAAAGGATTTTATCGCTGCATCTCATGTTTTGAAGATAAGAGGTTTGGTGTTATCAAGGGGATGAAGGAGGTGATGTTGTTGCTGTTGTGAGAGAGAGGGAGAGAATATAAGGTGGTGATGGGGGATACGGTTTTTGGATTTTATGTAGATTTTGGATAAGATTTTTTTGGATATGTGCGGTATGTGCTTTAACACCCGGTAAATTTCCTAATTTTATTTTACGAGTCGAAATATTTATTTCTGATTTCCCTTAAGCTCTCAAACTTTTCTGAAACTCTTTGAACTTGTTTAGGATTGAAATACAGTGGATATTGTTGAAACGTGAGCGTTATTCACTTATCGAGCCAGCACAACTTAAAACACGCGAAACGAATCGAATTTGCCAAACAAATTAATTTTGAGAAAGTTATTAATATTATACTCGTTTTTATTGGAAAAATTATTTCGGACACAATGGCGCAAGTTTCATAATTTTTCGAGTCCGTTTGGTATGCCGAATGGGGCCCACATTGTTTTATTATAAAAGAATTACAAATTGGCACAACCGACCCCTGGACTTATTTACCCCGCCTTCACAAACTAAGGTTAAATTACAAGAATGGTCCCTGCGTATTATTACCCGAATTAGGGATTTACTTTTATTATTATAACACCAATAGCAGGATTCCACTGTTCCGGCGCCGCCACCCTTTTTCCGGCCAAAATTCCAGCGAACCCTTTTTGATGCCGCCGCATAGATCGAGACCACAGAAGTGTTTCTGGAGCATTTGGAGTCAAAGGGAGCTCGTTTGATCGTGTTTTGAACCCACCACAGCCGACAACCACCATCACCACCACTCTCCGCCACCCCTCTCCTTCTTTCTCCCTCGATTGGTAAGCCACACACCACCATCTTTGTCATTTATTATTTTTTTATATAAAACCCTAACCAGTAAAACATTTATATTAACATTATAAAACGAAAATTTATTTAAAACTCAAGTTTCAAAAACAAGCTCGTGTGGATCTTGATTTCTTTCGTGTAACTCGTTCGGACTCATACCGAGTCACTTGACTCGTCCGAGTCAACTCACGAGTTGAGTGACTTGGAGCTATACTTGATTATTTTATATGTATTGTGTTCCAAAGCTATTAACACAGTTTTTTTTTATTAAATAAGATACAAGTTAAATAAGATCTTCACAAGTTAAAGCAATAACTAAAACTTTTGACTACTTCCTTCTAAAAATTTATAAGCCAGATACTTTTTTATAAAGGAAATATATTATTCAGTGTTTGTGTATACATACTTGAACATAAATGCGCTTGTACTTTGCAGCTGCCTTTTTCTATATCAAAGCTAATAGCTTGTGGACTGGGGGCATCTGTTCCAACTGGGACATTGTTCAGAAGGCTTATTGTCACGGTTCTGCTACCTTTGATTTTGGGGAAGGTAACACATTTTGTTGTCACTTTGCTGATTCTGTGAAAGTATCATGCCTTTTTCTAGAATCAGAGAAATTGCTGTGCAAATATTGTGCTTTAGGCTGTACATACTATAGTACAAGTAGAATTTGTTACAGTGTTTCTTAAGTCATGAGAGTTATTAAGTGTTTCTTAGTACAAGAAGAGTTACTAAAGAGATGTGTTTATCTTGTCAGGCTGCATCAGTAGTTGATAACTTAGCTGCTTTTTATTTCAACAACATTACCATCGCCGAGGCACCAACTTCACCTGCTGCAGTCAATCTTGCTCGGCATATTGCTGAGTGCCCAACATTGTTCCCAGAGGTAAGATTTTTTCAGCATACCATTTTGCATATAGTAACTAAACTCTGAAAATGATATAAAATATTTAGATGGTACAGTAAATGTTTTCCTTTATAAATAGTTGTAGCGATTCATTGTTCTTGAAGGAAACTCATATTTGTTGGGTCTTCTTTTTATTTTTTACTCATGTACTTGCTGTCTTGATTAATAAGCTGCATCCATTTTATAGATATTACTTGGGCTTCTTCATCTTAGCAGCAGTTCTTATAACTGAATATCACAGCCACTTAAAATTCGACTGGACCTTTCCTTCTGTCTACCACCTATGAGTATCATGCAATCTAGTAACAAATTCCATCAACAAAGTACTAGGTTTAGGCACCAAGTATACCCTGCCAAAACTAATGGAATGAATAAAGAAGGCAAAAGAACACAAGAAGGAATAACATTACTTAAAGTTAATTTCTACAGTCAAGATTACATGTCTCTCCATTTATTTTTTTAGGTAGAGGTAATTTCTAGAGAACAACTACAAACCATTAGAAGCCTTTGATTCTAGAAAAACCTATGCATTTCATGGATTGTGACACCAGCTTCCTTGGCGCTTCTTTTAAACAACCTAGGCTTTAAAGAAGAATATATATTATAGCACGGACAACTTATCAAGACATTAAAACTATCAGAGTTTAACTGGAAGAAACTTGACGTAAAATTTAGGATTTGGATAAGGCCATTATGGATTAGGTTCATAACGTTTGGACTTTGAGTTGAAATTCCTGCTGATAATCTTTATTGATTATCTATTTTGATCTTGGATATTTTTAATCTAGTGATTGTGGTTCCTTTATCTGTTACAATCTCCACAAATACTGCTTAATCTTGAATCTGCATATCCTAGATATGGACTTCACTACTCTTTTTTATCTTTAACATCAGTTAGTTTTACAGAAAGTCCTGCAAATCTTGCATATGCTGATCTCTCATTTGGTTTTCTCTATTTTGTTAATCTCCTCAGATACTCAAGAGTTTGTTTGAAATTGTTTTGTTTGAGGATTGTGGGAATCAGTGGAGTCTTAGCAGACCAATGCTGAGCTTGATACTAATCAATGAGCAGGTATGACGCTGCCTTGTGATTACCACTTTTTTTCTTCCTTTAAGTAGAGATCAGTCGACTCTAATACTGGTTCTCCTTTTAGTACATGACAATCTTGTACACTAGTGTGTCTATGGGTACTATTTGGGTTTTATCGAACTGAATGCCATCTAACTGCAGATATTTTCAAATCTGAAAGCTCACATCTTAGGTTCACAGGTTTGTGCCTTTTTCTCTGTTTATGCATTAAGTTTTCTACTGGCCTAAAATGCTGAATTATGACTAGCTAATTAGCAAGATGTTAATGAGTTCACGTTATCGTTACTAAAAAACTTTGCATACTTATTTACACAATCATTTATGTTTATATTATTTTCTGGTGGTCATGCTTTATCGTGAGCTTGTCTACATGATACTATATGTATTATGTCTCCCTCTATTCCATCAGAAAATGATCTATATGGCTTTTAGCTTTCTCAAAACTACATGGTTACCAATACATTACTGTCTTATTCAGCGTTAAGTGAAACAAATTATATCCTATAAGAAAGGTGTATGATCTGGAAACTAGTCAACTTTTTTTAGGGTAAAGGGGAGTAAACTAGTCAACTTTTTTTAGTCCCTTGCATGTAGAGATTTTGTTATTTGCCAATTTAGGTAATTGGATCTCAAACGAGTCAATCAGGTACAATATTTTATAAGTTGTTAAATGGGTTGAAAGTCTTCTGAAGGTATTTGAGTTACATAAAGTTATGTTGCTTTTTTTTTTTTTTTTTTAAATTTAGAAATCATATATAATGCATAAATATATAAAAAAGGCAAAAAAATGTTACGGCTATACCTACTAGCAGTTCATGGAAGACCTCATGAAGTTGGATGATAACAATATTATTGAATACTTGAAATAACTTGATTTGTGTGATATTGCAGCCAGTGGATCAGCATCAGCGGCTTTCTTTGTGCTTTGACAAACGCGCGGGTAACCATACTCGTTAGAGATAAAGCGTAACCCAACTTGACTCATATAAATAGAAATGGGTCGAAGTTGTTACCTTTATTCAATTGAAATTGACTAATACGCTTGAAAGCAATCACCCTCCATCCAAAATTTTAAACCATAGCATGGCCTTGTCCCTTTATCTCGATATGTCTTTGTTAAACTTGTGATACCAATAATTTTAATAACATGGAGCTTAATGCTTATACATGGATGTTTATTTGTAGGTGGTCCGTGAGGATTGAGAAAGGATGCACGATGACCCCGGACTAAGCTTCTTGTTGCTTTAATTTCTTGTTTAATGTTACAAGACTTTATGTTGGATAATGTCTATACCTTATTTATGTTTAGTGCTTTTGTTATGACAATTGCTTATTTGAAATACAATTTTGTTTTATTCATTTAATAATTAGTTGATGTTTTATTCATATCGTAAAATAGAGTCTGCATGCTGAAAATAGCGTCCTATCATATGACTTGTTAGGACTTTGAAATTGTCCTATTAAACTTATTAAGCGTCCTAACAATAAACTTTTAAGGACGCTTAACATTGTAAAAGTGTCCTAATATGTTGTTATTAGGACGTTATTTAGGTTGTTAATAGACATTTTATAAGACCAAAAAATTGGTTTTATAATCTTCTTTGAGATATTAGAACCCTTTTCTTGGTGCTAAAGTAGCTATAATGTTATATGATAAGCGTCCTAACAATTATCTTTTAAGTACACTTGTATGTGTATCAAAAGATTAAAATTAGGTAACCACATGTTAGAACATTGTAAAAGTGTCATAATATGTTGTTATTAGGACGTTATTTGGTTGTTCATAGACATATTATGCGACCATAAATTTGGTTTCATAATCGCATTTGGGATATTAGGACCCTTTTCTTGGTGTTAAAGTAACTATAATGTTATATGATAACCGTCCTAAGAATCAACATTTAAGGACGCTTGTATGTGTATCAAAAGATTAAAAGTAGGTTACCACATGTTAGAACATTGTAAAAGTGTCCTAATATGTTTTTATTAGGACGTTATTTGGGTTGTTTATAGACCTAATATGCGACCATAAAATTGGTATCATAATCTTATTTGAGTTATTAGGACCTTTTTCTTGGTTGCTAAAATAGCTATGATGTTGCATCATATGCGTCCTAACAAACTTTTAAGGACCTTTTTATGTGTGTCAAAAGATTAAAAGTAGGTAAGCACATGTCAAAACATTGTAAAAGTGTCCTAATATGGTTTTATTAGGACGCTATTTGGGTTGTTCATAGACATATAATACGACCATAAAATTGGTTTCATAAGGTATTTGAGATATTAGGACGCTTGTGACCTATTACAACCGCCTTACATACATCCCTTTCATCCTTGGTCCTATCAAATGAAAGGTCCTATAAAGTACCATTTTAGGACGCTTACGGGGGTCCTAAAAAGCCACTTTTCTTGTAGTGGTACCATAGTATCATACTAAAACATTGGCTACTCCAGAAGTAATGGCTATCTGGTAAAGAGACATAAAATCCATTAAATTTTCAAAAAGGATTGCTAGGGACTAGCAATAGTTTAGTGTGGGGGATTGATGAGTGTGTAAATACTCATCATTTTTGTCCCATCTGAACTGCAAAAACATTTAAAAACGCTCAGAAATGCTTCAAAATACAGAAAATATCCTTGAATTGTGTTTTTATCTGTTTCATGTGCAAAAGAATTGAAAACAGTTGAAAAATGAGCAAAGTTTCATAAATGGCAAAAATAGTCCCTGGGCATTCAAAAATGGAAATTCACAAATGGTCCCTGGAAATAGTTTTGATTTTTGGCAGTTATGGTCCTTGGATTTTCAGAACAATACAACATTGGTCCTTGGATTTTCAGAACAAGACAACATTGGTCCTCAAAGATTAAACCTAAATCCAATTAAATCCTAAAATTAAACCCAGATACAAATAATCCTAACCCAATCCAACCAAAAACCCAACCCATCCTATTTAATAAACCCAGCCCACACACACAATAACCCAAGCCCAACCCCAAATAACCCGGCCTGTTTTATCCCTAAACTAATACCAGAGTTTGACTCTGGTCAAACCCGTCTCCCCCAATACCACACTTGCCGCCTAAACTAAAACCATACCACCCTCCACATCTCTGGTTTTCTCAAAATCTGCTTCACGTTACCACTTGGACTTTTGGCGCCAAAAGCAATTTCAATGGCCAAGATGAGTTGCAGTGATTCAAAGGCTCAGATTATTGATGGGATTTGCTCAGAGACTCAAGTGGGACTCAAAAAGTCTATAAAGAAGGAGAGAAGAAGCCACAGAGAAGGGTGTCACTAGTTTTTAGACCAAATTTCTTAGTGTAGATTTTAAATTCAGTTAAGTCTTATTGTTAAATTAATTTCAGTTAAATGTAAACCTTCATTTCAGTTTATGTTAATTCAAGAATCTTGTTCTAGTTTCATTGTAATTCCAGTTAATGTTAATTCAAAATCAGTGAGTTAAAGTGATTATTTTAAAAAGCCTTTTAAACTTCCAAGTTCTGTTCAATAAGCTTATATAAGCTTATTTTAGTTTTAGAAATAGTTCATTTGTTTCGTTTCAGTTTTACTCTCAATTCTCACAAAAAGTCAAAAAGTGTGTAAAATCGTTGAAGCTCTTAGACTAGGTCTAATATTATATCTAGGAACACATAATAATGAAGGCGGAATATTCAAACATAGAATCAACATTATTATGAACAAGGTTTTACATTCATAATCTCTAATATTATTAACAGCCCCAATTCTACTTGATCAAGGTAGAACTTGTTAACCTTGAGGCTGCACTAACTAACTAACTAACTAACTACTAACCCTAGACGTTTATAACTTACGTCTAGGTTACACACACACACCTTTACTAATCGACTACATCTTGTAGTTGTGCACCCTAAACTAATGACCCATGTCCTCTTTATATACTAGAGGGATTAGGGTTTACAATAAAGACAATCATAATACAATAAGGAAACTAAATCTTTTAAGTAAATCTTCTAGAATCTTCAAAATTCTCCATCTTTTTGTAGTTTCCCTTCTTGTCACATTAAGTCCTTCAAGTTTCATTCTTCTTGTTTTGTATCATCAAATCAATAAAACCCAACAATCTTCCCCTATTTGATGATGACAAAACAAACACCTTCTTGTACGAACTTCCCTAGACGAAGTAGAGAAGTTGAGATAATTAAATCTCGCCATGAATGAAACAAGTCTTGTCTTCCCCTTAAGCCATGCCATGCCACTCCAGCATCTCTTCTAACATCTCTTCCCCTTTTTGTTATCAACAAATAGGGAACGTATGCAAAACTTCCCCTTGAGTGGTGCATGTAGATGATTAAACATTCAATCAATAAGCTTCCCCTGAAACCAATATGTTTACATCATCATGATTCTTCAAATCTGTAAGCTCCTTGTAATGATCACTTGTGAAGAAAACCAAATATAACAAACTTGATAAAGAAGTTGAATTTCCCAAACCTTCGTCTTATATCTTGCACTATCCACGTCTCTTTCTGACTCCAAACTTATCTTAGAAGTAGGCTACTAGGACCTCTTGATAAATCCTCAATTATATGAGACACTGAGCACTACAATGTAACTCCTTTAAGTGATAGCAAATGTGAGCATTATGCACCGTAATTTGTAGATCACACATCCTTGCTAGATTTACCAAGTCTTTGTCACCGCAATAACACAAACATAAGAACGCGCACCTGTGAAACTCAACTACAACATCAAATAAATGATATTCAACCTTCTTCGTAATCAATTAATCCAATAAACCAAATACGAGCCTTTTAAAAAAACTTTATAAACCAACTAACCATCTTGTGTGTGTGAAACTAATAACCTGTTTGTGTAATCTAACAAACTGCTCATAATTAGCCGAGAGCCAAAGTAGAACCAATCTCTTAAAAACCCATCTCGGCTTCCCCTCACTGCTCGTAAATCATGAAACTCTTTACTTGTTTCCATAAATCATCTAAACACAGCAGTACTTTGAATGAACAGTACCTTGGAGCATAACAGTACTTTAGGCGAGCAGCAGTACTTTAGACGAACATCAGTACTTTAGAGCAGTTCCTTGTAGGGCTGAGCATCGGGCCGGATCCTGACCCGTCCCGACCCGACCCGCCAAATCCCGATACCGAAAGAAGCAGAAAATCAATACCGATACCGAACCGATTAGAAGTCGGGTCGGTTAGGTTTATGTCGGGACTGTCGGTTTCGATTTCTGGTATAAGCAGCCAAGCCCGAAAACAATGTATTGAATACACTTTATTGAAGACAGCAATTTATTGAAGACAACAATTTATTGAAGACAAAACAATTTATAAACTTTATTGAAGACAGCGCAATGTATTGAATACACAAAACAATGTAAGTTAAATACAGTGGGAATCAAAGAGACTGTTAAACAAGAAAGATGAAACAAGAAAGATGAAACCTTGTGTTCATCATATCACTCCTCAACTCTCTTCTACATCTAAACAAGACTCGAATACACAAGATCTCAGGTTTATACCATCACTGATCTTAAATGTAAAACAAAATTAGTACCTACCTTGGATTTTTGGTGGCGACTTGGTTTGTTTTTATGGCTGGTACTCATGAGTCGTGGTTGGTACCGTTTGATACTTTGATTTGAGATTGAGTTATGTTCCCTTGAGATGAAAGAAGGAGGTGTAGATATTTCTTTTTGGAGAGATAAGGCTGATTGTGTAGAGGTGGGAGTGGGATACACGAGCTATGATTGATACTTTACTTTTTCTTTACTTTATCACTTTTTCTTTACTTTATATCAAAGGGAATCTGGATGTTGGTATTAATCGGGATAATGTCGGTTTTCGTACCGACCCGACCCGAAACCGTCTTTCACAAATTATTACAACCGACTCCCGACCCGAATTTCACTAATTCGGTATCGGGACACTCGGTTTCGGTCAGTTTATCGGGATTTTTCGGTTTCGGTCGGTTTTGCTCAGCCCTAGTTCCTTGTAGCATCAGTACGTTAAATCATAGCAGTACGTTGAAGCATAGCAGCAGCAGTACTTTCGTCACAGCAGTACTTTGAATTAAATAGCAGTACCTTACAATATGAAGTAGCAGTACCATGTGACCAAAGAAATCTAAAATCTCTTACCCATTATTAATAGTACTACCGACCAGATGCCATAACTAACAAACGACAACTTTCATTACTGCTCTCACTTGCGTAGGATAACACAACAGCAACCAGTGAATATCAAAACCAATAATTACCCAATCAGATCGTAGCAGCACTTGAAATTCTAGTCGCATGATAACCAATCAACAAGCACTTGAAATTCACGTAGCAATTTAATATGCGACAAAAGCTGTTTATCCCACGAATAGAAAATTCATTCCTTGTCAAATATTTACCAATTTGCATCTCCACCGACCTATTGATAATCATCTCCATATTCTTGAATCAAACAATATATGGCACCGACCCTCAATAATAATTAATCATCAATTCGTGATCTTCGATTTGACCAGTCAGTGCAAGGTTATGATCGAATATTCATGATGAACCACAAGTGACAAATTTATTAAAGATCTTACCATGTTATCTTGTCGCCACATAAAAACTTTTGTAAAACTCGATCATAAAATCTTTTCCATAGCTGCTGCTTCTTCGACAGAATATTCTTCATCCTTTTCATCATAAACATGACACCAGTAAACCTTGTAAATCCCTATGTAACGAGCTCCCCAAGCTCTGATACCAATTGTGTAAAATCGTTGAAGCTCTTAGACTAGGTCTAATATTATATCTAGGAACACATAATAATGAAGGCGGAATATTCAAACATAGAATCAACATTATTATGAACAAGGTTTTACATTCATAATCTCTAATATTATTAACAGCCCCAATTCTACTTGATCAAGGTAGAACTTGTTAACCTTGAGGCTGCACTAACTAACTACTAACCCTAGACGTTTATAACTTACGTCTAGGTTACACACACACACCTTTACTAATCGACTACATCTTGTAGTTGTGCACCCTAAACTAATGACCCATGTCCTCTTTATATACTAGAGGGATTAGGGTTTACAATAAAGACAATCATAATACAATAAGGAAACTAAATCTTTTAAGTAAATCTTCTAGAATCTTCAAAATTCTCCATCCTTTTGTAGTTTCCCTTCTTGTCACATTAATTCCTTCAAGTTTCATTCTTCTTATTTTGTATCATCAAATCAATAAAACCCAACAAAAAGTCAACTGCCTAGGTCAAATAAGCTCAATTTGAAGAATAAGCTGATGTGACAAGCTTATTTGGGTATTTTTGGCTTAGTTGGATAAGCCTGGGTTGTGAGTTATTCATGAGTTCATTCATTTTCACCCTACATCAGTTGTAAGTTTCTATGTTCATTTTCATGCCACACTGCTTATTTAGCATAGCTTATATTATTGCTTATTTGTCATTCATGTTGGGAATTATGATACGATTCAAGAGAAGACAACTTAGGTCTGGTAATATATCAGAGTTAGGTCTGTCTTTGTAATTAGAACTGGTAATACAAAGTTAAGTCTGGTAGTATGTTTAAGTCTGGTTGACTTATAATGTTAAGTCTGGTCGTGAAGTTAGGAAAGTTTGTTAGAGATAAGTTAGGAAAAGATACAAAACGTGTAAGTATCTTTATAGAAGATTTGTGAATATCTTCTTAGTCGGTTAGCATTAGGGTTTCCTTGTGTTATAAAAGGATCCCTAAGGTTTGTTAGTTCTGTGTGTGAGTTGTACGAAGTTTCACTATTTTGATTAAAAGTAATATACGAAGTTAGTGTTATCTCTGTGTGTTCTTCATTGTTCTTGTTAAGATTCCGCATTAACATTAACAATCGTCTAGGGTTTCTCACTTAGACTGGTTTGGATTTATCCCAACCATCTACTAGGTATTCAAGACTACTTAGAGATCCACTTACAATTCGTGGACCAACAAGTGGTATCAGAGCAAGGCAAGAGACTCTGAATTCGAAGAACACTTAATCTCAAAAACCTAATTCTCACTCAAATCACCCTACACAATGTCTGAATTCGATAAGCCTATTAACACTGAAACTTTTTCAATCCATAACAGTGAGGATGAGAGATCAAACCATGAAGATGAAGGAAAAACTGAAACCAGTAACTCCCAAACACAACAACAACCCATCCCTTCCATAACCACAATCTCAAACATAAAACTTCCATTACTGAAAAAGAGAAGAATATGATATATGGGCCATGGAGATGGAACATTATCTGGAGTACATTGATAGTGATGTATGGAAGGTTATTCAAAAGGGAAATTCTAAGAAAAGAATTTCACAAGGGAATGATGGGCAGATAAGAATAATGCCACCAGTATCTGCTGAGGAGATTAGGGCTGTGGAGAAGGAAAAGAAGGCCAGAACCTTGCTTCTTATGGCTATTCCTAAGGAGCATCTTCAAAGGTTTCATGGCATCCTTGATGCAAAGGAGATGTGGGAGGCTATCAAGAAACGATTTGGAGGCAATGCAAACTCCAAGAATATGCAAAAGGCTGTTCTTAAACAGAAATTTGAGACATTCAGTGTTTCAAAGACTGAAGGATTGGAGAAGGGCTATGACAGATTTCAACATCTGTTAACACAACTGGAAGTTCATGGTGCAGCAGTTTCAAATGAGGATGCAAACCACAAGTTCCTTAGATCTTTACCATCAGAATGGGGCAATGTATCTGTGGCGATGATGATTAAGGAGGAAGTAGATTCAATGACACCTGATGACCTATACAATAATCTCAGGATGTTTGAAAGGGACATCAGTAACAACACTCAGGCTTCAACCAGTTCATCAAATGTTGCTTTTGTGTCACAAAACAAAAGCAGTACTTACAAGGTTAAACCTGGTAGTGTTAGGTCTGGTATCTATGAAATTCCTTCAAGTGAAAGGTCTGCTTCAAGTTTTACTGATGAGGTGATACATTCTTTCTTTGCCAACCAAACGGAAGATGAAAGCTTTATTAGTGAAGACTTAGAACAGATTAATGATGCTGAAGTTGAAGAGATGGACATAAAATGGCACATTGCCATGGTTGCTTTAAGGGTCAAACGATTTCAGAAGCAATATGGAAGGACCATCAACTTCAACAACAAATCACCAGTGGGATACACAAAGAGGACAGTTGAATGCTACAACTGTCACAAGCATGGACATTTTTCAAGAGATTGTCCAGAGAAGAAGCCTGCTGATGGGAAAAGAGATGAAGATGGGAAGATGGAAAAGAATCAGATGAGCCTGCTGACAATGGAAGCTGGAGGAGTCAACTGGGGTGAGCATCCAAGAGTGAATGAGGAGTCTGATCATGCTCTCATGGCCATTGGTAATGAGGTATCATTATGCTCTAAATTATGCACTGATTCATATAATCATGTTAAGGCTTTGTGTGATGAGCAGTTAGAACAAATAGGTGACCTAGAAGTAAATCTATTAGCACATAAAAATGCTGTAAAAACATTAGAGGCACAAAAGGTCACCCTTCAAAACCAACATGCTGCTTTAAATGAAAAACTATACTTTCAAGCTAATAAAATATATGAACAAGATGAAAAGCTTAAAAGGTATAGACAATTGGGCCTTAAAATTCAGAAGGAGAGGGATGAGTTGAGAAAAAGGGTTGATCAGTGGAACAATTCAAATAATAACCTGTTTAAGTGTTGGGATTCTCAAATTAAGTCAAATAAAAAATGTGGCCTAGGATATGAGGAAGATGAGAATAAGGCTATATTTAAGAATAAAGAAGAGGACTATACTGATAAGCCTTTATATAATAGGTTTGTTAAGACTGGTGACTTTAAGGGAGTACCACCACCATTGAGTGATGACTATACTCCTCTTGAAAAAGAAGAGTTGGATGATTCACTCTTTGTGTATGGTAAGAAAGGTCCTCAAGTGCCTGAACCAACCACCTCAGAGGACAAATCCAGTAGGTATTATTTTTGTCAATCCAATGACTCTGAAGGATCTATTGATGGTTCCTCTGATTACTCTAAGTCTGAGTCAAAAAGTGAGGTAAAAGAGAATTCTGAACCTAAAGTTGTTAAGAAGTGTGAACCTGTTGTTACTAAACCTGTAGTGACTGAACCAAAGCCTGAGACAGTCAAACCTAGTTGTGTCAATCACATAAAAACTCCTAGGGAATCTGTTAAAATGAGTGAGTCACCTAGAAGCAATAGTGTTCACAGAGAAAGTAGGAGTAGTTATAATTATGCTCCTAAAAGATGTTTTGTGTGTGGAAGTTTGAGTCATTTAATAAGAGATTGTGACTTCCATGAAAAGAGAATGAAGAGAGAGGCTGAGCAAAAGAGAATGAATGTTAATATGGGTCATGGTTCAAATAAACCAGTTTGGAATAATGCTAGTAGAATTAATCATGCCAACCAGTTTGTTCCCAGACCTGTCTAACTCAATAACTCTACCAGACCTAACTCTTATGTTAATTCTGGTAGACAAAATTTTAGGTCTGGCTACAGGAACTTTAATGTGAATAAGCAAAATGGTAATTTTATGAGGCCTAATGTGAATACTGGTTATGTTAATTCTGTGAGATCTAATGTGAACACTGGCTATGTGAGACCCAAACAACCATTTCAAAAGCCACAAGTGAATGCAAATTTTCAAAGAAATAATTTTTATAAACCTCATTCACCTGTGAGAAGACCAGTTGCAAATCAAACAAATTCAAATGGGGGTTCTGCTGATAACCTCTCAGATTGCTGGGCTTGGAATCCATTTAAAAATGAATATACCTATAAGTCCAAACATAGTTTCACTGGAGCAAGTTCATACAAAACCTGTAAGTATGCTGCTTCACAGAGAGGACTCAAGCCCACTCAGGCCTGGGTTGTAAAGAAAAACTGATTTCTCTTTTTTAACTTTGTATAGTTTGTATACTTGTTTGTTTTTAATCTAGCTATTCTTCTTGGTTATTCTTATTTTCAATAGTTAATGGTTTTCTACTTTCCATAGTATGTTTGTTTTTGGTATATTGTGCTTAACTTTGTTTTGCAGTTGTTAACTCTTCCCTATTGCAAGTGATTCATATGTGGAAAATTAAAACAAAAGAACCATGGAGCTTTTTATTTATAAACAAGTGATTGCATTCAAGGATGCAATTTATAATGCATCATAAGACAAAAGCTTTAACATAAACCAGCCAAACACCACCACCTACATTTTCTGTTTCCCTTTGCTCATGAATTCAGGAATGGTCTTCTTGGCTCCTCTGCTACCAAACTGATTCCACGCTTTTGGGCATGGGAGTCCAAGAATCAGGCTGCTTGGTGGTGGACGTGGTATAGAACCACTTCTCAAGGATGGCACAACCTTTGAAGGAAAAGTCACTTCATCATCATTTGCGGGGTCTTCTTCTTCAGAACTTCTTTCATCTACATAAGAAGGGGGAATTGGTTTTGAAGTCTTTGGTGCTTCATCTTCTGGTTCCTTTTCAGTAAGATCATAAGCAGCTAGCCATTGCTTAAGAGTTGATTCTCTTAATGTCTTGTTTCTTGTGATTGAAGAATACCCTGGTGGGAAGTATCCACCCCATCCTCCTGATGATGAATCAGAAGATGAGCCATTTGGATCCCACGAAGAATCGGATGAAATCTCTATGATTTCTGAGTTGGAAGGATTCATTATGTTTATAAGGTTTTTCTTTTGGTTTGTGATGGTTTTGTGATAAACCAATGGGTGGTTTTATAGGGAAAATCAAGGTTTAATACCATTTAATGCTCGGTTGGTGTATGGGTTAATACTTGCAGGAAAAGAGTTATTAATTGTACTTTTGGAAAGTTGACCACAGTTCTTATTTTGGTTAAGTATCTAGTGATAAAAAAAAAAAAAAAAAAAAAAAAAAAAAAAAAAAAAAAGTGATTTACACTTAAGGGGAGGTAATGTACATTTAAGGGGAGGCAAATGTACAAGTTTTACAATTTTTTTTAAAATTGGGTAAACTTAAGTGTTAAATCTGGTAGCTTGTGTGTCTTGCAAAGATTGGTTTTAGTCTCCCTTTTTCTTGTTGTTAAACTAATTTTTGCAGAAAAGATTGGAATGAGATGATGTAAAGCCTTGCATTCGCTAAAATCAGTGTGTAAGTCCACTCTTTTGGTTAGGTCTGGTAATTTTATGATTCGGCCTGGTTGACCATTTTAAGTCGGGTAGTGTTAAATTTATGACCGTTAGATCTGGTCAGAGTAATAAAGATTTATCTAAAATATTACCGTTGCACTATTTTCGGTAAAAAGAGATATTTATGAAGTATATAAGATTAAAATTTGATATATTTTATCTCCTTTTATTCTTTATTTGCTTCCAAATTTAAATCATCTTTATTTTGAACTCACGACTCTGTTTATACGCAACTATTTTCAACCCCTACCCTTCCAATCAACCAGACCTAAATCATTAACTCATCCATGGCTAACCTCAAGTTTGTTGACAAGCATAATCAAGTTGGTTTCTTGAAGAAACCAGATCAAAGTGCAGGTTTTGAGGAGATTGTGGATTTCCTAAAAGGTTCTTACATTTGTTATTCATTAATTCATAATCCTACTATTTATCAGTCCCTTGTTAAGCAGTTCTGGAGGTCGGTTACTCTGAGACTCTTGATGATGGGACCCCATGTTTAAGGGCAATTATAGATAAAAATGGTTTTACCATTACTGAAGCCTCCATTAGGGAATGTCTCCAATTGGATGATGCTTTAAGAGAATTTGATTTGCCTGGTGATGATATTTTGGAGGGATTGAATAACATTGGGTACCCCACAGATGGAAGTTTTACCTTTTGGAAAAGTCATTTTACACCTCAGTGGAGGTTTTTAGTACATCATTTACTTCAGAGCTTAAGTCCCAAGAGTGGTGGATGGGATCAATTTGGAAGCAGAATTGCTTCTGCATTGGTCTGTTTATCACTTGGAAGGAAATTTAATTTTTCAAAACTAATTTTTGAAGGAATGGTGAAAAATGCTAAGGACCCAAAAATTTTAATGTATCCACGATTTTTGCAAATGGTCTTGAATTATGAAACTAAGGATAAAGTGCCTTACATCTGTGTGGCCTTTACTCCAAAACTTTTTGCAAATATAAAAAGAGGTTTTCAAGGGACACATAGACCTTTGCTTGCTGCTATGCTTGGTACTAACAATGCAGGTACATCTGGAGTTGCACAAGTGATACCTGATGAAGAACAAGCCCAAGCATCATCTAGGTCTGCTACACCTGCATCTACCCCAACTCCATCATCTCAACCAGGTCCCTCTCCATCTGCTGAAAGATTACCTACACCTATCCAACAATCTTCACCTTCACAACCAAATGTTCCAAGTCCTGCAAGGGAGGAGGAACGTGCACCCATAACTGTGGAAAATCTTCTCATCATAGTTCCTCAACTGCAACAAAAGATAGCCATTTTGGAAAAGTCTAATGAGGCACTCAGAAAAGCTTATGTGACTTTGGTGCAAAAAGTAAAGAAAATGGGAGTAGCAATGAAGAAAAATGGTGTTTCTTTTGATGATGAGGAGGGAGAAGCTGAAAATTCTTCCAAACAGGGGAGGAATTTTGAACAAGAACAAGAAAATATTCTTCAAACACCAGTTCAAGAACCTCTAGTTCAGGACAATGTCACCACCATCAGTCCAGAGACACTGGAAGTAGCAGAAACTTTGGCTCAATCCATGGGCAAAATTAAACAGGATAGGAAGAGAAGAAGGTTAATTTTGTCTGCTGAGGAAGAGAGTGAAAAGTTTGGGACAATGTCTGATGAAAAGTCTGGTGAAGGAAAGTCTGGTTCTTTAGAGTCTGGTAATGAACTTAGTTCTGGTAATGAAGAGCAACAATCTGCACAAAGAAAAGGAAAGCAGGTTGTGGATGAAACTTCAAAGCCAAAGAAGTCTAAAAGAAAAACAAGAGAAGAACTAGCATCTGAGGCTGAAATTGAGAGGATTAAGGCACAAGATATTGTTGAAGAAGAAAGACAAAAGAGGCTAGATGCATTTTATGCAAGACAATTGGCTGAAAAATTTGATGAATTTACAAAGTTGCTCAATGTTGATGCTGAAGTAAGAGCAAAATATGAGGAGCTTCTAACTGTTGAAGGTTTAACTGCTGATGAACGAGCCAAACAGTTAGCTGACTTCATAAATGCAAGAGACAATGATGATACATTGGGTGGATTCTTAGAAAAGTTCAAGCTTAAGAAGAAATCAAAGATTCCTAAGAAGATGACTATTGCAGAAAAGAAACATGATATGAAGATGTATCTAAAGAATCAAATGCATCTATCTTTGGAACAGATGAAAGGGAAGTCATATGAGGAGATTCATATTGCATATCTCAAAGCATTTGAGAGAGACCAAGGTTATAAAGCTGTTGATTATGATGATGTGCAGAAATATTGTTTTCAGGGCAGGAAGGTTAAAGAGACTAAGCTTGTTATTGAACCTGATAAAATGGTTGATACACAACCTGAAGGTGAGAAGTCATCAGAAGAAGTGCAAGCTGAAGTAGTAAAGCCTATTGTGTTTCAAAGAAGAAAAGGTTTGGAAAGAAAAAGTAAATCCAAGAAAGTAGTTGTTGAAGAGGAATCTGAGGAAGAACCTTCATCTGAAGGAGCCACTATGGGAACAATTGAAAGCTCAAAGAAACCTGCTAAGATTGTTAACTATAAAATTGTTATGACTGGAGAAAGAGCTTCATATATGATTATTAGGGAAGATTATTCTAATATTATGTATATGAATTTTGCTGTTATTTTACATGATATAAACAGGGAGGATTTAAAGGAACTATACAAGGTGGTGAACATCAAATTTGGAGATAATCCACCTGAAGATGATGTTACAAGAGTCTTTTGGGGAAACTTGAAAGTAATGTTTGAGCCACCAACTGAATCAAATATAGTGTGGAAACTCCCTGAACAGCAGAAGATTACCAGCTGGACCTATGATGAAGCGAAAAGTGTACCGCTTTTAGGGGGTCATTTAAGCCCTAAATCGTATTTATTTGATCAAATATTGCCCTAAATCGTTCCTTTTGTCATTTTAGGTACTTTGAAGAAGAAATCTGGAAAAGGAAGCATTTTGAACGTTTTTGGAGCATAAAAGTGAAGAAAACGACAAAGTCTCAAAATCGGCTGGAAAAGTACCTTTGACGGCGTCAAGTATTGCTCTTGACGGCGTCATGGCTTGGCAAAAGAGGTGGATATGAAAAATACCCGTGACGCGCCAGAGAGTTTTGCAATATAATTTCTGACGGCGTCACCCCTTAAGGTGATCAAGGCCATCACGGTTTAAGCTAAAGAGGGACGGCGTCAAGCCCATTTCTGACGGCGTCAAGCCTTGATAGGCCAGAGCGGATTTTGGAGCACTAAAGAGGGACGGCGTCAAGAAGGCCATCCGAGAACCCTAGACACGGCGAGGTGACGGCGTCAAGATCTACAACGTGACGCCGTCAGCCCTTAAACTCTATATATAGTTTTGCAATTTTTTGTCATTAGTGTGCAACTTTTGGTGTGCAACTTTGTGAGGAGAAACCCTAAGACGAATTTCTGCCATTTTTAAGGGTTTTCATACCCTTGGATCTCCCATGTTTAATTGAAGATAAGTAATCATTTAATCAATCAATATGTCTATGTGTTGTTTGATTACATCTTGTTCTTGTCTTTTGATTAACATGCTAGGCTAGATTTATCTTGTGTTTGCTTAGATCTAATGAAACCTAGCTATTGATTATCGGTTATTAGTGTGTTATTAATTGTATTGAATGATCGTTTATCGATGTTAGACTTAAGAAAACTGGCTAACCTCCTATACGGTAACTTGCTTGAACGTCTTAAGAAACATGAACCAATGCGTACTAGGTTTTTATGGTTGTATTTAATGCATGAGCGAATTCTAGTGATCCCATGTTAGGAGCTTCTTTGCCGGCTCGACATAGGAGTGAAGTAGGAGCTTGTAGAATTGGGGAAGTACGTACGCTACCCCACGGTTGGTATTAAGGAATACACCCGTCATCCACGCAATTAATACACACTAATCAACCGGTAAAAGATAGTTAGGGAGTAAGGAAATCTAAGTAAACACATTTCTCTCCATATAAGTTTCACAACATTTTCATTTTCAGTTATTTTATTTTATTTGCATTCGTAGTAATTTGGGTTAGTTGACTAGCAACTAATTCCGCCCACTCCTTCAAACCCGAGATTTTACTTGCTTTCATAAAAATCTAAAAATACAAAAAAGAATCTTCCCTCACCCTTAGACCTATTAGAGTAGTTTTTCATACCTAACGAACACTATTCCCTGTGGAGAACGATCAATTCCCCGTACTTACCACTACACTATACTACATCGGTCAGGTACACTGCCTGGTGGGGTTGTAAGCCTCTTGAGATCCCTCGAGAGGTAAAACCTGTTGTAAGGTCGCAAAACCACGCATCAAGTTTTTGGCGCCGCTGCCGGGAATAGTTATTGTTTAGGTTGAATTTTTATTTTATTAGGTCTACTCACTAGATTCCTTTCTAGTGAGATTTTTATTTTATTTTTCTAGGATTTCTTTAGTCTATCTTTTTTCTTCGTTTCTTTGTTCGTAACCATTACCATCCGACATCATGGAAGGTGGTAATATCCTTGATCCCAACAACCCACCACCACAACAACACCCACCTCCTAGAGCCCGTACCTTAGGAGACTACTCTCGTCCTAGCCACCATGGCTATCGAAACACCATTGAGCTCACTCAAGGAGCCAATGTCACTCCCTTGCGATCCGACACCATCCGGTTGGTGCAAAGCGGATGCGCATTCCATGGACTTCGTTCTGAAGATCCTAATCAACATCTCAAGGACTTTCTCAAAATTGTTGATTCCATAGACCTTGATGTTGCCACTCGAGAGACGACCCGACTGCGTCTCTTTCAATTCTCTCTGCGGGACCAAGCTAGTCAATGGCTAGAGCGTCTACCCGCAGGATCCATCACCTCTTGGGATGATCTCACCACTCGTTTCCTTGCTCAGTTTTTCCCACCGGGAAGAACTACCAAGCTAAGGAAGGATATCTTGATGTTTGAACAACGTCGAGGCGAAACCCTCTACGGGGCATGGACTCGATTCAAGGACTTACTCCAAAAAGTCCCTCACCATGGCATAGAACTTTGGCTTCAAATCCAAATCTTCTATGACCATGTTGATTACCACACCAAGCGTGCCATCGATCGAGCCGCCGGGGGCAGATTGCGCGACAAAAGTGCCGAGGAATCATGGGAAATCATTGATGAGCTTGCATCCGACGATGATGAATTGTGGCAAGTTTCCCACGACGTACGCTCGGCGGTCAAGACATATTCATCGCCCGATAAAGCCAATCAAATCACTGAGCAAAGCGTTAGTGAACTTGAGAAAAGGGTTGCATATCTTATGGAAAAGCAAAAGAGACCCTTAAGTCCACAAAAAGCAACAATTAACTCGGTCTCAAGCGTTAAGCAAATACCATTGTCCGAATCACCCCTTAGGGAAAATACTAAACCCTTCCATAAGCACGCTCAACCCAACTCACCACCTCAGGAACTTAGTCCAACATTCGAAGCTCGAATGAGAGAATACATGTCAAAACACTCCGAACGGTTGGCAAAATTTGAGGAAGCCGTCTACAAACAGAAGGAGGAAATGGAAGAGAAGATGGCGGAGATGATGAACCTTTTGAAAGAATACAAAAATACAAAAGCTCCTGAAAAAGTGCTGGTGCGGAATGACGTTGAAGTTCCCAACACTAAATTCGTCAAGACCATCTCCGTCATCCAAGAGGGCGAATATGATGGAAGAGGGAAATCGATAACTATGGAAGTTAACAAAATTGACCTCGTCCCACTTAATGATGGATACACCAATGCCTGTAACTGCGATTCAGACAAAGGCAAGGAGGCGCCCTCTAAGGAGCGCCAAGTGATAGAACCGCCTAAGTCACAACAAGTGAGGCATTACTTGAAACACGAAATAAACGAGGAGACCATAAACGATTGGGTGAGAAACTATTGACGTACTCATCTACCCAACAAGGAGTCCAAGAGAAGGGAACCGGAGGATGAATCCGACACATTACCCGGAGGGCAGTTGTATGAGAGCCTCATAAGACAAAAGTTAGTGGAAAAGCAGGAATTCTACGGGGTCTTCGAAATACCATGCAGCATTGGAAAACTCAAGTATCTGGATGCGGTAGCTGACCAAGGTTTCGACATAAATTTGATGCCGTTATCCGTTTATGTCCAGTTAACCGACGAACTGCCATCCATCACCCGTACTAAACTCTCCTTTGCAAAACATTCTTATGAATACCCGTTAGGAATTGCAGAAGATGTGTTGGTCAACGTTTCCGGATTCCTGTATCCGGTCGACTTCATGATTATTGAAAGAAATGATATGAATATGCCAATAATCCTTGGGGCACCCTTTCTCGTTACCACTAGGGCACAAATCAATTACAGAAATAGTACCATCCAAATAAAGAAGGGGAAGAAAACAATAAACTTCCCAACGACCCCACGACATATGCGAGATGTTGCTCTACAAAAGAGGATGGAGGCGAACCCCAATATAATCCGTAGGAATGTTCGAGAGAAAATCCTTGCATGGGAGGCAAGGATTAAGAATTACAATGAAAAGAAGATTAGAGAATGTAAGGGTGGAAACAACGATTATATTGAGGCTGATGAGCAGATCAATAACCCCGTTAATTTACAAAAGGAGCTTTAGTACTACTAAGGCATTCAGAAACAAAGGCACCTACCGATGAACCAAGTCCCTGGTGGTACGGACCATTCACAATTAAAAGACTACATCAGGATGGGGTAGTAAGCTTGATCAGCAAGGTAGGAGGAGAAGTGAATGCTAATGTCGAGCAATTGAGACACTACCACCCTGATAACAAGGATTATATCTATCAGGGATACGTCATTATGAATGATGGAATCACGTAATGTACGGGGACTTTGACTCTAGCTACAAGACTCGTTAATAAAGAAAAACGCTTCTTGGGAGGCAACCCAAGCTTTATTTGCTTTGTGTGTTTATTTATTTGTTTGTTTGATTTTATTTGTTTCCGTATGTATGTTTAATTTTTATTATTATTGATTCATGTTCAAAACTAAATTGTGAAAATGCTTTATCTTGTTTTTAACCTCATCTTAACTACATATAAAGGTATTTTGCAAAAGATAAGTGTAAGGGAAATCCAAATCAGTTTAGTAGAACACAAATAAACATGAATCATAATAATATTAAATTAACATACATATTAGTATTTGTTTGAGTCAAATGCTTGTATCGAGTCATAATGATGTTTTGCAGGATTTCCAGGAAGTAAGGTATAGGTTTTTCCAGAAATTTTCCGAAAACTTAACATGAGAATTCTGTCAGATCATTTCTGACGGCGTCAGGCATTACAACCTGACGGCGTCAGATTTTAATTTTCTGAAATTTTTTGAAAGTTTTGTTTTCATAAAAAGTTTTTATTAAATCTCTAACTTATAATCTCCAGGAATCTGTAAAATTATCATTCCACAAGCATTATATCCTTATATAGAATTTATCCCGCCGATATTATGCAGGTTTTCGTGTTTGTTTTCTCAGGTTTAACAGGTTATTTTGGACAAGGAGATGTATGGGGAATCAAGCTTATGGCGATGCATTAGTCTTGGAGCTTCTACATTCTCTTGGAAGAAGATCTAACCATGTTACCTCTTTATCCACCAAACGAATCAGGGGAGTATTTGCTTTCATTCGTTTACCTTATTACTTTTACATCTTGTTATTTGAACATTGGGGACAATGTTCATCTTAAGTGTAAGGGGGTAAAGTACGATACTTTAGAGAATGCTATTACGCTTGATTTTTGTTTGTTTAATGGTAGACGTGTAATAAAACTAAGAGAAATACCTGTTAGGGCAATTTTAGTGCAAAATTTAAAATTTTTTACAACATATAGGAGTGAAACTTTGATCTTAATGAGCGTCTCATGGATAGGAGTTATATGACTAGCACAAAAACCGTACCACTAAAAAAATTTTCACCCCCAAATATGTGAGGTTCGCCCCTAGAATTGGTAGGAAAAGCATTTATGCTATGATGTGTGTACCGGTAGCACTTAGATTCTAGAACTTGCGTTAGGACCATTCCGAGGCCACAAGTGAGACTACATTCGTGTAGTTAGATTTACTACATGATAAGAGGCATTAGGATTAACCCATTGTTTTACACCTGTGTTTTTGTTATAATTACATTGGCTACATTGGTCAAGTAATTCTCCCACACCCTTTGCGTTGTACTCATTTTTAGTACACGATACCCCTAGTACACCCCTCAGAGCCTATCTTTTCGTTTCGACCTTTAAGCATTTTACTTAAAGGAAGAATTTGTTACACCCCACTTAAATGTACACCCAAATCGCCTTAGCCTACCTTGTATGCACTCATTTTTAGTGCATTATTGTTACAATATTTGTTTAAACCCTTAGTTAATTATCTAATTGATTACATGGTTGCTAAGTCGAGTCATATCCTTGTACATATTGTTTTGGGACGATTGGGACTCATGGGTAAAGTACTAGTGTAATGGAGTAATGGGGAAGAACAACATTATTACCCCCATATGTGCTAAATATTTTAGAAGTACTCCAAGTGTTTCGATTATCTTAATTCGAGTCATTAGAATAGTTATTTGTAAAGTTATGTAAAAGTTCAAGTGTAAGAGGAATGCAACGCCCCTATGATGTATTATTTTGGATGGTAGGGCAAGAGTGTATGCAAAAAAAAAAAAAAAAAAAAAAAAAAAAAAAAAAAAAAAAAATCGAAAAAAATCAAGAAAAATACAAAAAAAAAATTGAGAAAAAGAAAAATAGAAAAAACATACGGACTACCATCCCGTTTCATTTTATGATTTTGTTATTTTGTTTTTAGCTTAAGTCGAGTCTAGTCTTGGCTTAGCAACGCCATATTGTACATGTAATTAATCAAGATCTTTAACTCGCCACCAGTAAAATATCCCTTATCCAACAAATCCGTGTTTATCATATCCCTACACCTCATGTTATAACCCGTTTAAAAGCCCTCTTTGATAGTTTATCTTAGGTGCTTACGCCTAGTGGAGGAGGTTTTCGATCCTTTCCCAAGCCTATGGTAATCTATTTGCTATGACAGGTAGTGAGAGATATTATCCATTTTCATTTATGAGATTTATTTTGATGACACCTGAGAGATGTGAGTATCTAAACACTACTTGTGAGGTGCTAGTTTGTAATCTCCGTGCTTATTATGATTAAAGTGGAACGACTATTTGTTGTAATTACTTTTATATTAGCATTAAATGACCCATAACTTGTATTTTGATTAGAATAAAAGCGCATTTGCTTGAGGACAAGCAAATCTCAAGTGTAAGGGTATTTGATGAAGCGAAAAGTGTACCGCTTTTAGGGGGTCATTTAAGCCCTAAATCGTATTTATTTGATCAAATATTGCCCTAAATCGTTTCTTTTGTCATTTTAGGTACTTTGGAGAAGAAATCTGGAAAAGGAAGCATTTTGGACGATTTTGGAGCATAAAAGTGAAGAAAACGACAAAGTCTCAAAATCGGCTGGAAAAGTACCTTTGACGGCGTCAAGTATTGCTCTTGACGGCGTCATGGCTTGGCAAAAGAGGTGGATATGAAAAATACCCGTGACGCGCCAGAGAGTTTTGCAATATAATTTCTGATGGCGTCACCCCTTAAGGTGATCAAGGCCATCACGGTTTAAGCTAAAGAGGGACGGGGTCAAGCCCATTTCTGACGGCGTCAAGCCTTGATAGGCCAGAGCGGATTTTGGAGCACTAAAGAGGGACGGCGTCAAGAAGGCCATCCGGGAACCCTAGACACGGCGAGGTGACGGCGTCAAGATCTACAACGTGACGCCGTCAGCCCTTAAACTCTATATATAGTTTTGCAATTTTTTGTCATTAGTGTGCAACTTTTGGTGTGCAACTTTGTGAGGAGAAATCCTAAGACGAATTTCTGCCATTTTTAAGGGTTTTCATACCCTTGGATCTCCCATGTTTAATTGAAGATAAGTAATCATTTAATCAATCAATATGTCTATGTGTTGTTTGATTACATCTTGTTCTTGTCTTTTGATTAACATGCTAGGCTAGATTTATCTTGTGTTTGCTTAGATCTAATGAAACCTAGCTATTGATTATCGGTTATTAGTGTGTTATTAATTGTATTGAATGATCGTTTATCGATGTTAGACTTAAGAAAACTGGCTAACCTCCTATACGGTAACTTGCTTGAACGTCTTAAGAAACATGAACCAATGCGTACTAGGTTTTTATGGTTGTATTTAATGCATGAGCAAATTCTAGTGATCCCATGTTAGGAGCTTCTTAGCCGGCTCGACATAGGAGTGAAGTAGGAGCTTGTAGAGTTGGGGAAGTACGTACGCCACCCCACGATTGGTATTAAGGAATACACCCGTCATCCACGCAATTAATACACACTAATCAACCGGTAAAAGTTAGTTAGGGAGTAAGGAAATCTAAGTAAACACATTTCTCTCCATATAAGTTTCACAACCTTTTCATTTTCAGTTATTTTATTTTATTTGCATTCGTAGTAATTTGGGTTAGTTGACTAGCAACTAATTCCGCCCACTCCTTCAAACCCGAGATTTTACTTGCTTTCATAAAAATATAAAAATACAAAAAAGAATCTTCCCTCACCCTTAGACCTATTAGAGTAGTTTTTCATACCTAACGAACACTATTCCCTGTGGAGAACGATCAATCCCCCGTACTTACCACTACACTATACTACATCGGTCAGGTACACTGCCTGGTGGGGTTGTAAGCCTCTTGAGATCCCTCGAGAGGTAAAACCTGTTGTAAGGTCGCAAAACCACACATCAACCTACTTCTATAACTGCAAGGTACATTGTTTATCTGTTAAAGATGGTGATATTTATATGCTTGCAGAAGTGGAATATCCTCTATCATCAAGTGTTTGCAAAGATATGTTAAGCAAAAGGTTATCTGCTGTGAAGAAGGATGATGTATATGAGCAGATATTGGACTTAATAAAATTGTAGTCATTAAGGGATGTAGCTTGAGGATGTTTGAAAGAATTTTCACAAGTTGTTAAGTGAGATTATTGGAACTTCTCACTTGGTGGAGGTGCTTTGTACTAACACATCAAAAGGTTATCAGTCCACCTTGTCTCATCAACACAAGGACTGGCTAATCCTGAGCAAACGGCTAACAGGTAAAGATTGCTCAAATCCGTTTATGGCTGACAATTTGCCAAAAATTGTATGGTATTCAACTCACCATATCTAAGATAAGTGAAGAGTTGGCTAGCCCACAAGGTTATGGCTTGTGGTAAAGGCTGTGGAAAACAATAAATGGTAATCAATTCACCATGATGAGGTGCTTTTCCATCAAAGAATTGGCTATTCCAGAAGCAAACGACTTTTGGTAAAGACTTAACAAATCCGTTGATAAGCTGATGATTTGCTAAAAATCATATGGTTATTAATGTACCATGGTCTTACACACCAAAACATTGGCTACTCCAGTGGTAATGGCTATTGGTAAAGAGATTTCAAATCCATTACATTTTCAATGATTCACCTCTCACAGATGGTAACACATTTGGAAGTGATGAGAATAGTCTGGAACTTAAATGAATTTGATGTACATATAGTCAATGTTGCTGTAAAGACCATATCAGAAGAGCTTATCAAGATTCAAGCTGCTAGAAAGGTTCAAGACCTAAATACAATTCAAAGTGTTCAAGATTCAATCCTCAGAAAGCTTAATCAGAAGAACTTGAAGTTCATGAAGCATGAAGATCAAGTTAGGGGAGGATTGTTGGGAATTATGATACGATTCAAGAGAAGACAACTTAGGTCTGGTAATATATCAGAGTTAGGTCTGTCTTTGTAATTAGGTCTGGTAATGCAAAGTTAAGTCTGGTAGTATGTTTAAGTCTGGTTGACTTATAATGTTAAGTCTGGTCGTGAAGTTAGGAAAGTCTGTTAGAGATAAGTTAGGAAAAGATACAAAACGTGTAAGTATCTTTATAGAAGATTTGTGAATATCTTCTTAGTCGGTTAGCATTAGGGTTTCCTTGTGTTATAAAAGGATCCCTAAGGTTTGTTAGTTCTGTGTGTGAGTTGTACGAAGTTTCACTATTGTAATTAAAAGTAATATACGAAGTTAGTGTTATCTCTATGTGTTCTTCATTGTTCTTGTTAAGATTCCACATTAACATTAACAATCGTCTAGGGTTTCTCACTTAGACTGGTTTGGATTTATCCCAACCATCTACTAGGTATTCAAGACTACTTAAAGATCCACTTACAATTCGTGGACCAACAATTCATTTCTGTTTTTTTTAGATTATTAATAGCTTAGGCAATCAGTAGTGTAGCAATAATTAAGCTTATATTGTAAAGTTGTAGTGTAAAAGTTCATATCAGTTCTGATCAGGGGTGTTTGGATTAACCAACTGCCCTGTGTTTAAAAGTGTATTTAGAGTTATTTCTGGTTTAGTCAGGTTACAATAGGGTATAACAAAGTAGTCAAGTCATAAAATTATTAGCTTGATAGTTAAAAAGTCAAAATAGCATCTTAATCAGGTTAAATCTTTTTACTGTTTGTTAATGAGGATAGGATTTGCACCATTTAGCTATAGATTTGGTTCAGTTGGCTTAAAGTAGTTTAATTATAGCTTATTACACCATAATTAGTTAGTTAGGATCACTCAAATTTGGATTAAGTCAAATTTTCAAAAACTGCAAAAAGTCAAAAATAAGGGTTTTAACTCAGTTTCTGTCATCTGATCTATGCTTGATTGTGGCTTAACCAATTAAGCTTAGGTACTAATTTTTGGTTTGCAATTATTTTATATATCTAGCTTTAAGTTCATTATCTGGTATCTCAATTTCTAGCTTATTTCTGTTCTGCAAATCTGTCCATTTGGCCTGCTCTCTGTCTGCACATATATACCCTGTGCACAGGCTAGATAGCCTTTTTCATAAGCTCCTTAAAAGCTTATCAGTGCATATTAGTGTGTGAAAATTGTTGCTTTGTGAAGCCCTTCTGGCTAGTTTGCTGTTTATATGCTTATATTTCCATCTCATGCTTGTTATAACTGCTTATTGTGCTTATCTTGTTTTCTCAAAACAACTCACTACACTGAGTCATCAGTGTACTTGAGCTCTTTTTCATAAGCTCCTCAAAAGCTCACCAGTGGATCCCACAGGGTGAGCTTGGACTTTTTGAAAAGCACTCCAGCCCAGCTTGATTCTTCAGTGTTTGTTTTGAGCTTTTCAGCTTATCTACTAAGCTTGATTTGCCCTTAAAAATCACTGCAGGCCTGTTTGGCACTCAGTGTATTCTGGATTTGCTTATTTGCTTATTTTAAGCTTCTTAGTGAATTTCATTGTACCACTTAGCTCATTTCCAGTTACTTAACTTGTGTTCATCTTATTTTTTTACTTTGGTTCCAACTATGAAGCTTATTTCAAGCTTGTTTGAGCTTGACACATCAATTTAAGCTCAAAAGCTCATCTGTTAAGCTCTTAAGCTTGCATTCAGCTTATTTTCAAGTTCCAAAGTTTTTGTCTTTATTAAAGTTTGTTATTATCAGTAGTTAAATAGATTTGTAAAAGAAAAACCAAGAAAATCAAAAACATAAAAATAGTGATAGCTTCTATTTAAGCCATTTGGCTTATTTTTAAGCTTTTTCCTTAAGCACTTATCATTTTTATAATTTTTATAGGTTCCTGTCACCTTATAGTATTTTTAGAAAAAGTTTCATATTTATTAGAGTTCATTTAGTATTTATTATAATTTAAATTAGTTTTAAATAATTATTAAATAGTAAATAATTAATAATAATTAGATAAAAAGTGTAATAAATATATTTTCGGTTTTAAAATAAGTTTTATAATATTTTAGATTTTTCTAGGTCATATTTTCATCTTTCTAGCTTTATTTCATATTTTCTTATATTTCCTTAGTGTAAAACACTCATAAACCCTTTCCTGTTCAATATTCACCCGATCACAGATTCGTTCTATTACAGAATTCACATCTCGTTGGGACATAACGACCCGGGGAAACACTGTACTCCTTGGAGATCGTGCAAGTAGTTTGACTTATTTAACCAATATCCTTGGTTGATTTTAGTTGACTGTTTAGCATGTATCAGTATGCCACTAAGTCAAAAGGTGAATCCTTAGGATACCAAAGGCCTAACCTAGGTTGACTCCTCAAGTACCTAAAAATCCTTTTGACAGCATTCAAGTGAGAAACTTTGGGAGTCACTTGAAATCTGGCACAAACACACACAAGAAACATGATGTCTGGCCTTGAAGCAGTTAGATACATCAAAGATCCAATCATGGATCTGTACAAATGCACATCAACCTCCTCCCCATCTTTATCCTTGAGCAAAGGCTTGTTGGTCTCCATTGTTGTCTTAGCTGGCTTCACATCAGTAAAACTAAATTTCTTCAAAATATCAGTCACATACTTGTCTTGGCTGATGAAAATCCCATCTTTCTTCTACTTAACTTGAAGCCCCAAAAAGAAAGTGAGTTCCCCCATAGAACTCATCTCAAATCTACTATGCATGAGCTTCTCAAATTTCTCACATAACACCTTATTTGTAGACCCAAAAATGATTTCATCTACATAAACTTGTACTAGTAGAATATTCTTTTTGTCTTTCTTGATGAACAAAGTCTTGTCAATGGTTCCCCTGTTGAAACCATTGTTTAACAAAAACTTGGATAAGGTGTCATACCTAGCTCTAGGAGCTTGATGTAGTCCATACAGTGCTTTCTCCACCTTATAAACCCTATTAGGATAATCAGGGTCTTCAAATCCAGGTGGTTGCATCACATAAACTTCCTCATCAATCTTTCCATACAAGAAAACACTTTTCACATCCATCTGATACACAGTGAAGTTCTTGAATGAAGCAAATGCCAAGAATAGTCTGATTGCATCTACTCTTGCTACTGGTGCAAATACTTCATCATAGTCAATGCCCTCTTCTTGTGTGTATCCCTGAGCCACCAATCTTGCCTTATTTCTGATTACAATCCCTCTTTCATCTCTCTTGCATCTGAACACCCATTTAGTACCAATTGCTCTTTTTCCAGATGGCAAATCAACCAATGTCCAGACTTCTTGAAGCTTGAACTGCAATAACTCCTCTTGCATAGCTTCAACCCAACTTTCATCTTTTAATGCTTTGTAGGCATTCTTGGGTTCCTCTTGAGATAAGAAACAGGCAAACATACAATTTTGTAAATCCTTGTGGCTCTTTCTTTGATGAAGAGACTGAGCAAATAAGCCTTGATCAAACAAATTACTGAAACCTTTTGCTTTACTTCTTGTTTGAACAGCAGAATGAACATCTCCAATTATTTGCTCCTTTGGATGATCCTTGTGTATTCTAGTGGTTGAAATAGGACTGACTGGAATGTCATTTTCCATATTGTTGAAATCAGCCTCTGCACCAAACCCTTCTACAACTTCATCATCAGTGTCTGCATAGACATTAACTAATCCAGGCATACTTGGATAGTTAACATCTTCAAAGGATCTCCAATTTTCATCAGCATTAGAAAATCTTAGTATAGCAGTAGAACTGCTAGGCTGAGCAGCAGAAACTTTTGGCCTAGCAGTAGAATCAGGGATACTACTGCTTGTGTTATTTCCACTGTTTTCACCAAGATCCACTTTATCAGCAACATGTGGCTCTTCATTAACCACCTTATCAGCATTAGAAGGTTCAGCCCCACCTTCTACATCCTTTTGAACAGCATCACCTTGAACTCTTGCCCTCTTTCTCTTTGGGTGTGAAAAGTTGATCAAGCTTCCACTTCTCAAGAATGACAAATTCCTGTGCAGATTCATTTGCCTTTGCTTGTGTACCTGCATTAGAATTTTCTTGTGTTCCTGCAGACATGTTAGTTGTACCTGTATTTACTGGCACATAATTCATACTTTTGGTTAATGAATCTATGTCAAACAGCCATTCAGGTCCACTTCCAGCTACACTAGGTGTGGTTTCACTAAACCTAACATGTAAGTTTTCTTCCGCGTGCCTAGTTCTTTGATTGAATACCCTAAAAGCCTTACTATTTGTGGAGTATCCAACAAAGAAACCTTTGTCTGCTTTCTCATCAAATTTGCCTAGGTTATCAATGGTATTTAAGATAGTAACAGGACACCCAAATGGTTTCAAGAAATCTATCAGAGGTTTCCTACCACGAAATAATTCATAAGGGGTCTTGTTATGAGGCTTCACTACCTTACTCCTATTTTGCACAAAGCAAGCAGTGTTAATTGCTTCAGCCCAAAAAGTAGTGGGTAATTTTGACTCTGACAACATTGTCCTAGCAGCCTCAATTAATGTCCTATTCCTCCTCTCAGCAACACCATTTTGCTGAGGAGTTCTAGCCACACTAAAATGTCTTAAGATACATTTTTCAACACAGAACTGATTCATCACATTATTCGTAAATTCAGTTCCATTGTCACATCTGATTATCTTAACTTTGTGATTAACTAGGTTTTCTACTCTTGTTATGAAAGCCTTAAGAATGCTAGATGTCTCATCCTTAGTTCCTAAGAAGAAAACCCAAGTAAACCTGCTGAAGTCATCAGTGATAACTAGGCAATACATTTTCTTATTCAAACTTTTCACATAAGTTGGCCCAAAAAGATCCATATGTAACATGTATAAAGGCTCAGAAATAGAGTTCACCACTTTGGTCTTACAAGAAGCTCTGTGTTGCTTTCCCATATGACAAGCAACACAGGTTTCAGGTTTTTCAAAAACTTTTGAAGGTAAACCTCTAACAAGGTTTCCCTTAACCAATTTGTTTATTGTTTTGAAATTTAAGTGTCCAAGCCTTCTATGCCAAAGTTTGGATTCATCAATTGTGGCTTTGGCAAACAGACAGGTTAAATCTCTTTTGGGAAGGATGTTCTTTATGTCCACGCTGTATATATTGTCTTTTCTAGGGACTCTAAGTTGTACTAATTTATCATTAGGCAACTTTTAGTCAGGAGATAAGACAAGACACTCAGTGTCTGTAAAAAGAACAAAATTCTTTTTGTCACACATTTGTGAGACACTAAAAAGATTGAACTTAAGTCCATCTACCAAATACACTTTTTCAAAATCCAGGTTGCCTGTTTTAATAGTACCTTTTCCAACAATTTTACCTCCTTTGGGGTCATTCCCAAAGGCAACATAGCCACCATCCAAAGCTTCAAAATCTTCCAAGTTGCTTTGGTCTCCAGTCATATGTGAAGAGCATCTACTATCAAAAATGGATTTATCCTTTAGCTCATCCTGTAGATTGCCCTGCACATAAAGTAAAGGAATTAGTTTCTCTTTGGGACCCAAGCCATTACTGACTTGGATCTGCCTTGTGCATCAAAGTAATCAAATTTCTTGAAGTCCATTGATGCACTGCTGTGTCTGAGAACATGATCTAAAACTTTAATTTTAGGTTTCCAGACCCAGCAAGATGAGGTCTTAACAGCATAGAAATGATTGCCCACAACAGTGTTTTTAACCACTTTTGACTTAGCAGCAGAAACTGCTTTTGCCTTAGCAGTAGAAAACTCTGTTTTCTTTGGAATGGGCCTTGATGGTACAGCAGCAGTAATTGTCCTAGAAGCACCATCTCTTAACAAAACTTCCCTAGGAACCATGTTTCTTTTAGGGTGTGGGTGAGTCTTTCTAGCAAAATTCCTGTGGTTCACCCTAGTATGTTGGTTCCAAGCAGGTTTTTGAGCACTAGTTCTAACAGGTATTGAGCAGTAACAATTTTCTTGCAAGTGCTCAAAACTACCACAGCCGTGACATGCCTTTTTAACCAGTTCAAAATCACTACCTAACTTGTGTGAAATATATAAGGTTGTTCATGTTTCTCTGGTTTCCTCTAGGCAAGTTATTAGTCTTCCTAAGATAATCTCTAGGTTTCACATCATATTTAGCCATTTTCCTAGAAATTTTGCTTCCTAACATAGGTTTTACAAATTCAACATGTTTAGCTTTAGTTTCAGCTGTGTTAGCCTGAGTGACTTTTGGTTCAACAGTCCTAAAAATTTCTCTCTTGTTAGCCTTAGGTGTTGAGTCAGTCTCATCATCCTCACTATCTGACACCCAATCTTCAATGATTACAGTATTAGACAACTTCTTTTCTACCTTAGGTGCATAGGTTCTATCAGTTTTTACATTATTTGATTCACTTGATTTACCTACAGGTTTTGCATCTACCTCAGTTAAGAATGACAATTCCTTTTTGGGAGGTGCAAAGGCACTTTTGACTGGGGGTGTTACTTCAGCAAAACCTAAACCACTCCCTCTTCTCAGTATTTGACTTCCAATTGACTTTTTGATAAGATCAGTTGCAAGCTGTTGTTTTTCTACCAAAATGACATTTTTTTCTTTGTCAGATAAGGCTACATTTCTAGCCTTTTCAGCCTCCTCAACTCTTTTATTAAGAACACTAATTTCAGCATCTTTCTTAATAATTTCTACTTCTAGTCCATTAATCTTATCAACATATTCTACTTCATTCTGTTTAAGAAAGCCAAGTTTTGCTTCTACTGATTTTAGGCCATATTCATAACCTAAATTATCAAGTTTTAACTTTTCTACTTCCATTCTTAAACTCTCATTCCTAGACTTTAATTCTTCAACAGTATCTAGGCATGATTTAAAACAACAAGATGACTCATTAGATACCTCAGAGTCTGAACCAGAGGATGAAGAAGCATAGGCCATTAGAGCAAAATTGTGTCCCTTCTATTCTTCTTCAACCATGAAAGCAGCATTTGGTCCATCCTCTGCTTGGT
Organism: Artemisia tridentata subsp. tridentata; assembly: GCA_021014915.2. Taxonomy (NCBI): domain Eukaryota; kingdom Viridiplantae; phylum Streptophyta; class Magnoliopsida; order Asterales; family Asteraceae; genus Artemisia; species Artemisia tridentata. The sequence continues at coordinate 19,161,177 of CP139507.1, read as the reverse complement.
CACTCCAGTCATAATCTCCCAATCCATCACATGAAACCAGAATAGCAGTAGTCTTGGTTTCTTCAATAGGAACCATCCTTACAGGCTCTTTGCTCTTCTTTGGTGCTCTGCACTCCCTAGCAAAGTGTCCCTTTCTCTGACAATTATAGCACTCAATTTTTGACTTATCAAACCCCACATTGGTTTGTCTGTACTTGAGTACTCTTCCAGTCTTCTTTAAAAATCTTCTTGCCCTCATAGTTAGCATAGCCATCCGCCACTTTAAGTCAATCTCCTCAAGATCATCAGGATCTATTTGCTCCAGATCCTGATCAGTAACAGTTGTGCTTGTAGTGAGATCAGCCAAAAATGCACATATAGCTGCATCACTGATGTTATCAGTATTTGAACTAGCAGCAGCAACAGGTGCACCAACAGCAGAAACAACATGAGCAACAGCAGAATGGTTGTCATGAGAACTTCCAGATCCCTTGTTGTTAGAAGACATAAAAGAAAGATTGCTTGTACCAGAAGATTAGCTGGATGTACCTTTGACTTCAGATTCATATACCTTTAAATTGTTGTACAAATCATCCAAAGTCATTGTTTCAAAGTCAGTCTTATTCCTCCAGACCACTGTATGAGTATTCCATTTAGATGGTAAGCTCCTCAGAAACTTGAGATTGATGTCTTTTTGAAGCATTGAGACCTTCATAATTTGTAATTGACTCACCAACCTCTGAAGTTTATCATAGGTAGCATCAATGTTTTCTGAACTTGAAGCAGTAAATGTTTCAAATTGATGCTTGAGCAGATTCTTCCTAGACTTTTTGGTGGCCTCATTCCCACCAAATCTGAGTTCAACTGCATCCATCAACACTTTAGCAGACTGAGTGTTACCAAAACTCAATTGATATTCATTCGGAATACCCATCAACATCACATTGTGTTGAAAACTTTACATTTCTTATGAACACCGACTACTTATAAGTTTTCTGATCGTTTTGGGCTCAAGGTTGTTTAAACCTTGATCTAGGTTGAACTATGATAAGCATGATGATATTATTGGCAGAATATTCAAATGAAAGAATACAATACTATCACAACAAGGTTTTGCCAAACTTTACTGTTTGTTATTAAATTAGCCCCAATGCTATGTGATCAAGTATAGCACGATTACACTCTAATCAGGGATCAATGATCCTTAAGGCTAAACAAACCTAACAACATCAGACCCCTTGTCTGATGTTCCCACACACACTCTTTGGATGTTTTACATATTGACACCCTTTGGTGTTTAAATTCTAAGCATACTAAACATTTGTAAAACATACTAAGTATCTAAGCTATGATCTCCTTTTTATAGAACAAAGGAGATCATTACAAAGTTGGTAAGTCTTGTCTACTTCTTGCTTGTGTATGTCAGTCATTAAGTTACAACTTGTATCTTTGTTTACAACTTTGTTGACTGAACATATATCTAAGATATTATCTACCCACTATATTTGACTTTATACAAATAATATCTTCTTCATTCTTATCCATCCAGCAGTAGTATGACTCATAGCAGCACCTGATACACTAGAAGACTTAACTGTGTAATCACTAGACTTAACTGCCAGACTTAACAGGAAGACTTAACTGGGAGACTTAACTAGGAGACTTAACCACCAGACTTAGCTGGGTAATCACCAGAATTAACCACTCCTGCAACCAGAATTAATGTTTCATTCTTCTTGTTCTGTGATCATCAAATCTATGAAAATATAATTCCCAACAATCTTCCCCTATTTGATGATTACAAAACAAACACGTTCTTGTACGAATTTCCCTAGACGAAGTAGAGAAATTAAGATAACTAAATCTCACCATGAATGAAACCATACTGTCTTCCCCTTAATCTATGCTATCCACCATATCTCTTCCCCTTTTTGTTATCAACAAATAGAGAATATTACAAATATGATCTTTACAACTTCGAACTAATACTACACATCTAATTCATCCTTCTAATGTCTCAAATTACCCTCCATTATGTTTTCCGCACTAAAAATGAACTTGAGACAGTAAAAATCTAAACCATTAGTAGTAATACTAATCAACAGTAGTAAGAATCAATAACTTTCCCTGTGGTGATGCACAAAGATAATAAATGGTTATACATCTGAACATTTAAGCTTCCCCTGAAACCCATATGTTAACCATTTGAATCTCCAATTCTGTAGGCTTTTATGATTGATGAAGAAAAACCAACCATTAGTAACTTGATGATGAAAGAGAATAAACCAATCTTGTGTCTTATGTCTTGTACTAAAACTGACTTTGAACGTATACCCAACTTCGATGTATAGGGAGACCTCAATCTCATGACAATAAACTCATCTTCTATGAGACACTGAGTACTACAATGTATCTCCTTTAAGTGTTTGTCATTTCAGAGTCACTTGAATGAACGAACACGTTACCGTCTTTCAAAAGGTATGATAAAACACAACTTTGAAAAATTCCACTTCATCTTCAAATAAGCAACAAATAATTTTCTTCGCCAAATAAATAAAAACAAGCCTGTTATCTTTTAAGAACCAACTTTCTTTTGTGTGTGATTCTTCCCCTTTGTGTGTGAACCTTGAAAGAAAAACCAAAAATTCATACCTCAACTGTTTCAGCAACAGTTTTGAAAAATTTAGCAAAAATGAAATTTTCTTATTTCTTCTATTTACAAAAACCTTGTAACTTCCTAGATCGAGAACCCCCCGCTCTGATACGACTTGTTGAAAACTTTACATTTCTTATGAACACCGACTACTTATAAGTTTTCTGATCGTTTTGGGCTCAAGGTTGTTTAGACCTTGATCTAGGTTGAACTATGATAAGCATGATGATAATATTGGCGGAATATTCAAATGAAAGAATACAATACTATCACAACAAGGTTTTTCCAAACTTTACTGTTTGTTATTAAATCAGCCCCAATGCTATGTGATCAAGTATAGCACGATTACACTCTAATCAGGGATCAATGATCCTTGAGGCTAAACAAACCTAACAACATCAGACCCCTTGTCTGATGTTCCCACACACACTCTTTTGATGTTTTACATATTGACACCCTTTGGTGTCTAAATTCTAAGCATACTAAACATTTGTAAAACATACTAAGTATCTAAGCTATGATCTCCTTTTTATAGAACAAAGGAGATCATTACAAAGTTGTTAAGTCTTGTCTACTACTTGCTTGTGTATGTCAGTCATTAAGATACAACTTGTATCTTTGTTTACAACTTTGTTGACTGAACATATATCTAAGATATTATCTACCCACTATATTTGACTTTATATAAATAATATCTTCTTCATTCTTATCCATCCAGCAGTAGTATGACTCATAGCAGCACCTGATACACTAGAAGACTTAACTGTGTAATCACCAGACTTAACTGCCAGACTTAACTGGAAGACTTAACTGGGAGACTTAACTAGGAGACTTAACTACCAGACTTAACTGGGTAATCACCAGAATTAACCACTCCTGTAACCAGAATTAATGTTTCATTCTTCTTGTTCTGTGATCATCAAATCTATGAAAATATAATTCCCAACATATTGTGAGTTTTGATTTCCAGCTTCCTTTGTGCCTTTTCCTCATTAGTTTTAATGGGTAAAGGTCTCCCATCAGCACCCTTAGGAGGTAGAGTATCTCCATTCTGAAAGACTTCCCACATGAAGTAGTCAAGCATCTTCATGTACTGCTCAATCCTCATCTTCCAGAGTTCATATTCACCATCCTTCAGCATTGGTACCTTTGAAGCAGTCACCATATGAGTAGTATCTGAATCCATTGCTTATGTAGATGATGAATAGATATGAGTTTAAGAAATTCTTCTTGATAGCAGTCTCTAGATCACAAGCTCTGATACCACTTGTTGATCCCAGTTGAGCTAACGATCTTGTTAATTATCCTAGATGTAGATCTAAGACAATAGGTATAGAGACTGTTCTTGAATAATCTATTAAATACTATGCGGAAACTAGTACTTAATCTTAAGAAGAATATCAAATCAAACGCACAATAATTCTCTCAACTATCACCTTAATATATTGAATACTGTTACTCAAAAGTAATAGGGTTACAAAGAACCTTGAAGTGAATATAAAACAATAACACGTATGCTAACAATCGTGTACTAAACCCTAACCCTAGATCCTCCTTTTATAGACTTAAGGAGTCCTAGTCGGTTATCTATACAAGATAATATCTATTCGTATCATTACCATAATTATCTAACAAACTATACACGTTTATCTAATAAGCAGCATAATGATTACTCTAGCAGTAGAATCTTCGTAGGCTAGCAGTAGAATTACACTTAGCTTATTTCTTCAATCTTCTCAGAACTCCAGCAGTAGAATCAATATACAAGTAGCAGAATCATTTAGCCCAGCAGCAGAATGATACTTAGTATATTTTCCTTTAGAATCATGAGCAGTAAAATCAATACCTTAAGCAGCAGCATCTTCAAACCCAACAAACATGGATGAGGCTATTTTAGTCTCTTGTATCCTTGATAAATTACCTCCTTCTTGGAAAGATTTCAAGCATATGCTGAAACATAAGATGGAGGAATTAACTCTTGTTGAGTTGGGCAGTCATTTGCGCATCGAGGAATCACTCAAAGCACAAGACAGTGATAAGCCAAAGAGTAGCAATGCTACTGGTCAATCTGTTGTCAATGTGGTTGAGCATAACAACTCCACCAGGTTCAATGAAAACAAGGGAAAACGTAAACATCAGGATAACACCAAAACTGATCTTAACAAGAAGCCAAAAGCTACTTGTTGGAAGTGTGGTAAAACTGGACACTTCAGGAAGGATTGTAGAGGTGTTAAAATTGGCAATAAAGCCAATTGATCAGGCACAAGTAGATCAGGGAATGGTAATACCAATTCTCTAAAAGGTCAGAATATATTTGATAATTCTTTTGAGATTTATTATGTTACATATATATCTGAAGTGTACTTTGTGCAGGATGATGATGTTGCGTGGTGGGTTGACTCTGGAGCAATAATTCATGTGTGTAAAGATAGAAGTTGGTTCAAGTCCTATGAGTCAATGAATGATGGTTCTATTCTTCATATGGGAAATGAGTCAACAGCCCTGGTGCATGGAAGAGGATGTGTGGATTTAAAATTTAGTTCTGGAAAGATTGTTTCTTTGTTTAATGTTTTACATGTTCCTGATATTAGAAAGAATTTGGTTTCTAGTAGTATTTTGAATAATTGTGGTTATAAACAAGTGATTGAACCTGATAAGTTTGTTTTGTCTAAACATGGTTTGTTTATTGGTTTTGGTTATTTGTGTAATCAAATGTTCAGGCTTAACATTGTTCATGATATTGTTAATTCTGCTTTTATTTTAACCTCTAAATTAAATGATTCAACATTATGGCATGCTAGACTTGGCCATGTACATTTTAAGAGAATGCAAGATATGTCCAAGGATGGGTTAATTCCAGCCTTTGATATGGACACTGAAAAGTGTAAAACTTGTATGATGAACAAGATAACTAAGAAACCATTTCAAAGTGTAAAACGTGAAACTAAAGTGTTGGAACTGATCCATAGTGATTTATGTGATTTACATGCTACTCCCTCTTTGGGGAATAAGAAATACTTTGTGACCTTTATTGATGATGCTTCTAGGTTTTGTTATGTTTATTTATTACATACTAAGGATGAAGCATTAGATAAATTTAAAGTATTTAAAACTGAGGTTGAATTGCAACAAGGGTCCCTGATCAAGAGATTAAGGACTGATAGGAGAGGTGAGTACATGGATACTCTATATTTTCAGTCTGTTGGTATAATCCATGAAACAACTGCTCCCTATACTCCTCAGCAAAATGGTATTTTTGAAAGGAAAAACAGGGTGCTAAAGGAGATGGTTAATTCCATGTTGTCCTATTCAGGGCTGAGTCAAGGGTTCTGGGGTGAAGCTATGTTGACAGCTTGTTATTTACTAAATAGAGTTCCCAATAAAAGGAACAAAATAACCCCTTATGAACTCTGGACTAAAAGAAAACCTAACCTGAACTTTCTCAGGGTTTGGGGTTGTAGGGCTGTTGTAAGACTCCCTGATCCAAAGCTAAAGACTTTGGGTGAAAGAGGCATTGAATGCATCTTTGTTGGATATGCTGAGCATTCCAAAGCATATAGGTTCTATGTTATTGATCCTAATGAATCTGTTTCAACTAACTCAATAATTGAATCAAGGGATGCAATTTTTGATGAGAATAGATTCTCATCAGTCCCTAGATCAATTCAGAGAATTCCTAATGGAACAAATGATATTGGTATATCAGAGATCTCTGATGAGGTCCCTGATGAGGTTGTGGTTCAACAACCTGAACCTGAGCTCAGAAAGAGCAAAAGGATTAGGACTCCAAAGTCATTTGGACCTGAGTTTCAATTATACTTAATTGAAGGAACTAGAGATGAGGTCTCTGACCAAAACTCCCATTGCTTCATTGTTGAGGATGATCCCAAAACATTTGAAGAAGCAATGAAGTCCTAGGATGTTGCTTTCTGGAAAGTAGCAATAAATGATGAAATGGATTCCATCATGGGCAACAACACTTGGGTGTTGGCAGATCTACCACCTGGTTGCAAACCTTTGGATTGCAAATGGATTTTCAAAAGGAAAAGGAAGGTAGATGGAACTATTGAAAAGTTCAAGGCTAGACTAGTCATTCAAGGCTTTAAACAAAAGTCAGGGATAGACTATTTTGATACTTATGCCCCTGTGGCTCGTATCAGTACCATAAGATTGCTAATTGCTTTGGCATCAATTCACAATCTGATTATTCATCAGATGGATGTGAAGACAGCTTTCTTGAATGGTGAATTGGATAAGGACCTCAGGGCTTTATCATGCCTGGCAATGAAAACAAGGTGTGCAAACTGATTAAGTCCTTATATGGACTGAAGCAGGCACCTAAGCAATGGCATCAAAAATTTGATGAAGTGGTTTTGTCTAGTGGTTATTTACTTAACCAGTCTAACAAATGTGTATATAGCAAATTTGATGAATCTGGTAAAGGAGTCATCATTTGCCTATATGTTGATGACATGCTGATCTTTGGCACTGACCAAACTTAGGTGGACCTGACAAAGGAATTTTTGTCATCAAGGTTCTCCATGAAGGATATGGGGGAGGCTGATGTTATCCTTGGTATAAGGATTAAACATGAAAGTAACAAAATTTCTATCTTTCAGTCTCATTACATTGAGAAGGTGTTGAGGAAATTTAATTACTTTGAATGTACTCCAATGAGTACTCCTATGGATACAAGCGAGAAGCTCATGCCTAATACTGGTAAGGGCGTATCTCAAGTTGAGTATTCTAGGGTGATTGGCTGCCTAATGTATGCCATGACTTGTACAAGACCTGATATTGCATTTTCTGTGGGAAAATTGAGCAGGTATACTAGTAATCCTAGTGCTCATCATTGGCAAGCAATTCAAAGGGTACTGAAGTATTTGAAGAGAACTATGGACTATAGTCTCTCATATACTGGTTATCCTTCAGTAGTAGAAGGATACACTGATGCAAGTTGGATCAGTAACACTGAAGACAATTTGTCTACTAGTGGCTGGGTATTCCTACTTGGTGGAGGTGCAATTTCTTGGGCATCCAAGAAGCAAACTTGCATCACCAGTTCAACAATGGAATCTGAATTTGTGGCCTTAGCAGCTGCTGGTAAAGAAGCTGAATGGTTGAGAAACTTGTTTCTTGAGATTCCATTGTGGCCTAAACCTATAGCACCTATTTCTATCCGTTGTGATAGTGCTGCTACATTGGCAAAGGCTTATAGCCAAATGTACAATGGGAAGTCTAGACACTTAGGTGTCAGGCATAGCATGATTCGTGAGCTTATCATGAATGGGATAGTATCTATAGAGTTTGTTAGATCTCAACAAAACTTAGCTGATAACTTGACGAAGGGTTTGGCTAGAGACTTGGTTTTAAAGTCTGCTAAAGGGATGGGTTTGAAGTCCAACTTAGTCACTGAATGCTAAGACACCCAACTCCCTCCTGAGGAAACTTGGGAGTTGAGTTCAATGTGGAAAGCTAAACATTTAGTGGACTGGAGCACATGTTTTATTATCATCCCAAGGTTGTGCTCAGAACCTGCTGAAAATGAGGATGAAGTCTTTACTTCTCAATGGTTATTTTCTTTGAAAAAGTGCTAAGCAGGAGCATGAATAAAGAGGAACCACCTATGTAAATGTTGAAGTTTTGCCGCTTCAGGAAGCTTTGGACTTTTAGCTTTAACAACATTTATGAATTGGATATGGACACATGGCTTGTATAGTGTCAGGAGCAATTAAGTGTTTGAAACTTGTGTGTATTTTATCTTCAGGTATTCAAATGGGTTGAAGGGTTCAATTCTTAGAACACCCTGATTCTCGAATATTTGAACGTGTAATGTACTAAGATGAGAATTCAATCTTCAAGATATTTTCATTTATGCACATGTTTGTTTAATGTTTATTTTCATGCAAAGGAAGTGAACTAAATTTGGGGAGGATTGTTGGAAAATTTAGTGCACTTGAGGGATCAATTCACACCTGGTAATGGGCTTGGAAGTACGGAGTGTACACCCATCAGGTCCCTGTTTACCCTGACTCTTGTTAGTGGTTTGTGGTTCTGCTGCTAGTGTTATTAATTCTACTGCTGAAGCAGATGATTCTGCTGCTAGTGTTAATAACGCTACTGCTGAAGCAGAAGTTCCTACTGCTAGTACGATAATAGTACTGCTAGGCTGCTAGGCATAGATTCTGCTGCTAAGCAGAGATTCTAGTGCTGGTAATGCAGGAAAGAATTTGTAACTACTTTGACCTATTTATGAGAAGTTTCAAATTCGTATTTAAGACCATAATTATCTGGTCTTGTAATCACTATGGCTAGAATGGGGGAAAGTTATGAGGAGATTAATTGGCTAATTAATTCTCATAATTCCTTTTGACTAGGTTTGAGTAATCTCTAACTTAAATAGAGATCATCCATCCGCATGAGATACGACAGAGAACAAAAACACTTGAAAGCAATTCGGTTCTTGATTTGTGCCTAAAACACGAACATCACTTGGTCTTATCCAATAGAGATATTCGTGTAACCCAGGCATAGGGTCGAATAGTTTCTATTGAAAAATGATAACAGGATTTTAAGTGAATATCCGGTACCATTGATTATTTTTACCCTGTTCTGAGAACACATCAGACACACAAACACCATCACCTTGGTGACCAACTGCAGTTGGTTCTCAAACTACTTGTTTTGCCTACACAAACACACATATTGCAATCTAAACATTATCTAAACTTGATGTCATATTCATTTTTACCGGAAAAAAGATTTTCAATTTAAAAGTAAATCAACCAAATCGAAATGGAAAAAAAATGCTACAGATTAAGAAAAAAGTCAAGGTAAATTTTGAATAGTATGTGATTAAAAAGAAAGTCAAGGTAAATTTGAATAGTATATGATTAAAATAAAGTCAAGTTATACAGTGTTTTAGTGGGATAATTTTGGTCAAGTGGTAATGAATTCAAAAGGAGTGGGCCTGCATTTTCTGTGAGGTCTGCAGTATTCTGGTTTGTGGGTCTGCATTAAGCTATTCGCCAAGTAATGGTGAGTCACCATTTGCCCACTCACGCGCGAATATCCTTGCCCAAGTTGTCCACTCACTCGCGACACACACATTCCAAGAACACTTATGGTGAAACGTTCACCTTGCAGCAATACACAAAATATCGAGCCCACTTGTACCATTTAAACGTTCACCTTGAAGCATGTCTTGCCTACTAAAAGATGAAGTGAAGTGAGAAGAAGTAAGAGGAGAGAGAAAGCTGAGGTGGCACTAAGGTATAAGGTGAAAAATATTTATCTTTGCCATCTAGCCTTAGTGCATTTTCAGACTTTCTTTGTTAGAGCAAAAGGTATGGTGACCAGGGAGCTTATCGAATCCTAGCTGACATCTTATTCGACGCCGCCAAACCATAGCCACCATACCGAGGGAGCTCGCGGTGTGGTATTTTACCACTTCCCCGATGTAAATAAGACAAAGGAGTTAGCCGTTGTTTACCATTTGAATTTGAATTTTTATTTTTATTTTTTTAAACAAACCCATTAAACACTAAAAATACTACCACATTTTAATCAAATTTTACAAAAACCTACTTTATAAAAACACTTCATCTTACAAAAAAAAAAACATGAGTGATTTATCCTATTCTGGTACGTCCGATCTTAATGATTTAAATGACATCGAGATGATTATGCAAGTTATGCATTATAAGCAATCATCGCAAGAGCAAGAAGCCCAAAGTTCACGCCGTAATCACATCTACCGTAAGCAGTGGCGGAACTAGGAGCCAAGTTCAGGGGTAGCGAAATACGAAAATTCATTTAAGGGTAGCGAAAATTTGTTTCAGGGGTATCGAAATCGCCAAAAAATGGCCAAAAATCGCCAAAAAACATAAAAAATAGCCAAAAATTCCACTACCGGGTAAAAGTTCAGAGGTAGCGACCGCTACCCCTGGCTTGCATGTACCTACGCCCCTGACCGTAAGCTTGATGTTACTGAAGCACGTTTGATAGCCGATATTTTGGGTCATCACCAAAATGTTGAGGAAGATGATGAACAGTTTGAATATAAATATTGGGTCATCACCAAAATAGTCGGCTGTCAAACGTGCTTAAATAACATCACGTTCACGGTAGATGTGATTACGGCATGAACTTTGGGCTTCTTGTTCTTGCGACGATTGCTTATAATGCATAGCTTACATAATCATCTCGATGACATTTAAAACATTAAGATCGGACGTACCAGAATATGATAAATCACTCATGGTTTTTTTGGTAAAGATGACGTGCTTTTATAAAGTAGGTTGTGTAAAATTTGATTAAAACGGGGTAGTATTTTTAGTGTTTATATAGGTTTGTTTAAAAAAATAAAATTAAAAATTCAAATTCAAATGGTAAACAACGGCTAACTCCTTTGTCTTATTTACGTCGGGGAAGTGGTAAAATACCACTCCGTGAGCTACCTCGGTATGGTAGCTATGGTTTGGCGGCGCCGAATGAGATGTCAGCTAGGATTCGATAAGCTCCCTGGTTACCATACCTTTTGCTCTAACAAAGAAAGTCTGAAAATGCACTAAGGATAGATTGCAAGGATAAATATTTTTTACATTACACCTCAGCGCCAACTCAGCTTTCTCTCTCCTCTCATTCCTCCTCACTTCGCTTCACCTTTTAGTGGGCAAGTCATGCTTCATGGTGAACGTTTAAATGGTACAAGTGAGCCCGATATTTTGTGTATTGCTGCAAGGTGAACGTTTCACCATAAGTGTTCTTGGAATGTGTGTGTCGCGCGTGAGTGGACAGCTTGAGCAAGGATGTTCGCGTGTGAGTTGAGTAAATGGTGAGGGCATCCCCGACGAATAGCCTAATGCAGACCCACAAACCAGAACACCGCAGACCTCACAGAAAATGCAGCCCACTCCTTTTGAATTCATTACCACTTGACCAAAATTTTCCCACTAAAACACTGTATAACTTGACTTTTTTTTAATCATATACTATTCAAATTTACCTTGACTTTCTTTTTAATCACATACTATTCAACATTTACCTGGACTTTTTTCTTAATCTGTAGCATTTTTTTTCCTTTTCGATTCGGTTGATTTACTTTTAAATTGAAAAACTTTTTTCCCGTAAAAATGAATATGACATCAAGTTTAGATAATGTTTAGATTGCAATATGTGTGTTTGTGTAGGCAAAACAAGTAGTTTGAGAACCAACTAGGCTAGCTCAGTTGGCCACCAAAGGTGACCTTGGTGAGGTTGTTACAACATGCGAGAGGTATTAGGTTCGAGTCTCTTCGTGGGGGTTTTCTTTAAAGGTGAAATCTGTGAGATTCTACCCCATATTCGAGGTTGGCAAGGACTACATTCTAGGTAAATACTGTAGAATTGAATAACTAACTTAGTATTGTATAAACCCGCCATTTTAAAAAAAAAAAACAATAATTTTAGGTCTTGCCTTGGCATGTATCATATATGCTTGTCACCTTGCACGTAGTTTTTTATATTATTTATTATTATTACTTTTTTTGTGTGATAACACCATACCAACATACATAGAATATCAACGTTTTGTTTTTTTTAACCTTTAACGTTTTTTTAGGGTTAGCAATGGATTTTAGTTATGTTAATTTGAAGAGATAGAGTGTCAGTGTGTATAGCATGTTTAGGTTAGTGTAAAATACGGATAGTGTAGAAATTAGGGGTGTTATCGGTTCAGTTATTGAGTTGTTCGGTTTATTCGGTTCCGTTAGTTCGGTTAATTTATTTTTCTAGTTATAACCGAAAACCGAACCGAACCGAATTCAAATTGATTAAACCTAACCGAATAACCGAACCCCCATAACCAAAAACCGAAACGAATAACCCGAATTACATAATTTTAATTCTTTATTCATTTATTTATATAGATTTTTATACTAAAAAAATTTTCAAGCTTAGAAAATGTTATATTTATAGTATGAAAGAGTTTTAATATCTTATATATATATATATATATATATATATATATATATATATATATAGAGAGAGAGAGAGAGAGAGAGAGAGAGAGAGACTTTTTTGCGAGAACCATCTTATCTGCGAGAACTGACAGAATCACCAAAAACATACATGCACGCCTTTTAAAATAAAATAAAAATACATGCAAATCATCAATAATCGTAAGTATCCACCTATGTTATTCAATATCATCATGAACTCATCCTCTTTTTTCACAAAAAACCTTATACACGGCCGCAATATTGTCATTGCACGCCTTATAAGAACATACATGCACACCTTCAAAGAAAAATTTTGTATTTCCGATTTCTTATCAAATTCTTTAGAACAACCATGTTTTTTTTAAAACATATATGTTGTTTTTAGAACATATGTGCAAAAATACAATTATTGAAGGCGTGCATGTATTTTTTTGGTGGTTCTGTCAGTTCTCGCAGATAAGATGGTTCTCGCAAGAAAGTCTCATTATATATATATATATATATATATATATATATATATATATATATATATATATATATATATATATATATATATATATATATTTGAATTTGGTTTTCGGTTTAGATTGGCAAAACCATAACCGAACCGAAAACCAATATTTAATTCGGTTCGGTTCCGTTTTGGCAAATTTGGTTCGGTTACAAGTTCGGTTCGGTTATTTCCGGTTCGGTGCGGTTTATTCGGGTATTACCCAAACATTGAACACCCTTAGAAGAAATTAAGAAATGAAAGGCTTGTGATTGGTTAGTGATTTTATTCTTAAACTTGAATTAGACTCCCAAGGAAGGGATCTGGTGAGAAATATTTTTGAAATGAGAAGAGTGAAAATAAATTATCGCCACATATTTTAAATTAGGAAAGAGAAAAAAAATTAGGGGATGCATCTATTTTTTGTGGGTGCATCTAGAATTTGTGGTTGTGGTTTCTTCTCATTTTTCTCATCTTAAGTTAGTTTAGTTGATTTTTGTATTGTTAGATTATTTTTTGTTTTTAGGTTTATTTGAGTTTTTCGCTTTTTTTTTTTTTTTTTTTTTAATTGTGTTTCTGTCTCAGGTTATGCATACGGCTTATTCATTATATTGAATACGGCGTAGTGTCCAATATCTAGATACGGAGTATGCTAAAAATTACATACAGAGTTATTCACATGCTGAGACTTAGATTACTTCGTTATTTTGTTCTCTTTTCTTTTCGTTTTAATTTTAATTATAAAATTGTTACTGTAACTCTATAAGGCGTATGCATAACTGCGTATGAGTGCTCAAACACTCATCATTTTTATCATATCTGAACTGCCAAAACATCCAAAAACGCTAAAAAATGCATCAAAATACAGAAAATATCCAAAAATTGTGTTTTATATGATTCAGATGCAAAATAAGTGAAAACAGTTGAAAAACGAGCAAAGTTTGTAAAATTAGCAGTTTCAGTCCCTCAACTTTAAAAAAATGTCAAAACTAGTCCCTGGTCGTAAAAATATGGAAATTTAATATTTTTGGTCCTTTAGTAAATATAACTTGTCAAAATTGGTCCCTTTGATAAATTTTGGAAAATTACAATTTCAGTCCCTCTATTTTGGTTAAATTGCAAAAAATGGTCCTTGTGATTAAAGCTACAACCAACCGGACCTTAATCCAAAATAAATAAACCCATTACACTAATCCTAACCCTTAGCCCACCAAAGCCCAACACAATTAACCCATACCCGTTTCATTTTAATTAACCAAAAAAAGGTCAACTCGGTCAAACCCTTTCAATACCATCTTCCCACCTCACTAACCCGCCATTTCAAAACCAGGATACCACCATTCATCACCAACCCCTGACAACACCAACCCACCCCATTCCTATCACTGCCAACACGCAAGCAACCCCACTATCCTTAGCTAATCCCACCAATCAACCCACGTGTGCTAGAATAAGTTAAACCCACTTGATAGCTTCTTCCCGCCAAATTGCAATCCAACGGTGGAGATCAATTTTTGTCAATCAAACGGTGGGAAATGAAGAGGAGGAGTCAAAGAAGCTTAGTGGATGTATAAAAAAAGAAAAGAAGAACAAGAAGAAGACTGTCACTAGTTTTTAGACCTTTTTAGTGTAGAATTTAGTTTAAAAACATGTTTTCTAAATTATTGTAATTTAATTTCAGTGTTGGTTAACTTTTTCAAGAATTGTATTCGTTTGGGTGTATTGCAATCTTAATTTAATCTTCATTCGGTTTTATATTTACTTGGTCAACGAAAGTCAAAGGTAAGTCAACTGCTCAGAATTCATGAAGATAATAAGTTGTTCCTATGATTTTTGGTGTCCTGTGGTGTTAGCCTGTTTAAAGACAGGCTTCGGTTCAAAAGTAACCCTTGTTTAGCTAGGGGATTTAGAGTAAGTTTTCTCAATTTTTTGTTTCGGCACATTTAAATTACAGTAGCTATTTACTTATTTAGTGTAGTCTATGGTTGATTTATGTTTGTTACTGCCTAGTAGAGTATTTGAGTGCTTATGTTCAGTTTTTATGTGCTGAGGTTTATCATTCCATTTCTACAGCTCACTTTAGGTTAAATCTGCAGTATGTTGTTCTTGGTGTTCTTAGGTATGTTTGTTGGTTAAAATAGACTTCTTATTGTTTAGGTAATCTGTTTAGATCAAATAATCAGTAGGTGTAGTTTTAAAATTAGATTTGTAGTGTAATCACTAGGATATAGGGGTGTTTGGATCTGTCATGTTCTATGTGATCTGGTAGATATCTTGCTTATTTTTCTGCTTAAGTAGACTCTTATAGGTTAAGGTAGTAAAGTTATAGCATAATAACAGTAGGTTGTTTCACAAAATAGTCAAAATTGGTTTTCAATTTAGTTAACTGTGAGGTAGAGTATAATCAGTTAGTGTTATAGTAGTGGTAGTAGCAATCTAGTTTAAATGTTGCTTGTGTTGTATTGTGATGTTATTGGTTCACTTTTAGTCCACTAAATAGATGATTAGCAGTTGTTTCTGTCTCATGTAACTTTGAAAGAGTTTTGGTTCACAAAATATTCCTACTGCATCAGTAGGATTGTTGCTTGTTTAAGCTTTTTCTATTTAATGTAGCTGCTTTATTAATTGTTCCCATTGCATGATTTTTTGTTTTTCTAATAGTTTACAAGTCAATGTTTATCTGTTTAAGCTTATTTCTGGCTTATTTTTGAGTTCTAAAAATATTCTCTTTTCAAAAGTTAAATAGTTTTTATAAGTTTTAAAAAAGAAAAATACCAAAAAAATAAAATAAAATAAAAAAGTTTAATCAAGTCTTTTATAAGCGGCCACCTTATTCTACTTTTTTCGGTGCTTAAATTAAGTTTTCAAAATATTGTCTTTTATAAAAAGTGCTTATAATTAAGTACTTTATCAATTTCGAAAAACAAAAATCCAAAATCTCTTCGTTTTTTTAATCATTTAATTAGAGTAATTTAGTTTTTAATTAAAAATATATATATATATATATATATATATAAAAGTCAAAAAAATATTTTTCTTTTTCCCAAAATTTTATTTTGTCATTTAGAATGTAGGAAAAATAGTTTGGTACCCGTAGCGTTTTTATTTCATCGATTTGACGTTTTTAGCTTCGTTCCTAGTCCCGTTTTTCGTTAATTCGCGTTTCTTTTATTTTAATTACGTTTTTAATCACGTTTATTTTTCCTAAATTGTTTTTCTCGCCTTTTAGATCGTTTTTAATTTATGTTCATCAACCGTAGCTTAGAAAACCTAAAATCCTTTTATTCACCATTCAAACACGTTGCGCAATTCGAGATCACATAATTCCATTCAGCCTTCGTTGGGGATAACGACCCGGGAATACAACTTCCGCTGTACTTCCTTTGGTTAAAAATAATGACTTGATTCCTGCGAATCAAATTTTGGCGCCGCTGCCGGGGACGGCTGACGCGAATTTTTAAATCTCGTTTATCGTTGTGTGTTTTGAATCTTCGTAAATATTCTCTTATAAAAACCCAAAAAGATTTTCATTTCAAATTTATTTTTCCTTTTTCCTTTGTATTTTTTTTTAAAATGTTTTTAAAAATCCAAAAAGATTCTTCTTTACCCTCTTATCCGTTTAATTCCTTTTCTCACCCTCTAAATGTTTTATTCTATCTTCTTAACCCTCTACACGTTTAATTCTTCTTCTCTATGTCTTCATCTTACCATTATGGTTGTCAATGGTGTGGCGGTCCTCATAATGGTGGTAATTGTCCCGGTTGTAGCATGGTGGAATCGGGAAACGGGTTTGTCTACGACCAAAACCCTTATTCTTACCATGAAACACGTGGAGGCCCGCACTTTAGCTTCGATTGTCAAACAAGGGACCCGCTTGTCTATGAGCATCTCCCTTGTAACAATTTTGACTATTCATATCATGACCAACCTCCACAGTGCCAAATGAATCAAACAACTCTTCAAGAAACTTCGCAAGACCTTTGTCTAAAGGCTCTTGAGATATTAAAAGAACTTAAGGAGGAGTTGAACAATACAACACTTCATAATGCACCCAGTGTTTCTTGTGTATATTGTGGGGGTCCTCATGCTGATAATCAATGTCATTTTCACACATCAGCCGAACTACGAGCAGCTAGAGCACGTGCCAATTTCCGCAATGCTGTTCTTTTCGATGACGATGATGAGGAAGAAGAAGACGAAGAGGAGAGTACCATTCCCTTGAGTGATATTATTTCTCAACTCCCTCAGTCTATTGCAATCACATCCATCCTTCCCTCTCAGTCTAGACCCGAGGACTCTCTTATTATGGGGGATGAGCCTCTTAGCACTGTTCCTGAAAAGGAATCGGACGAATTCAATAAGTCTAGTGCTGAGAACCTTATCCCAATCCCAAGTGAGTCTGAGGATATATCGGACAATGATTGTGATTCTTCTATTTGTAGTGATCATCCTTTTGACACTACTGATGATTTTTTTGGGACGTTTTCTAACCCCCTCTTCAATTCAAATGATGATTTCTCCTCCAGTGATGACGAATCACTTTCTGATGAGGACGTTTCAAATGAAAGTCTCGAAGTCTATTCAAATTCTCTTTTTGAATTTGATGACGAGTACTTTTCTAGCAATAATCCTCTCTTTGATGAAGAGTTAGAGAACGATGAGGTCAAGGACTTTATCAGTCATAATCTTGATGATGTGACCTCAAATGTCAATCCCGACATTCTTTCTCCGACATATGTGATAGTTCCTTCTGTGGATCGCCATTATGTTGATTTCACATATGTCGTTCTAGTCTTTCTGCCTTTCTTCTCTTATAAGGTAGCTTGTCCTCTCATTCTCTCATTCGGAAATGAAGACAAAGTTTTTGATCCCGGCATCTCCATTTATCATTCTTTGGTGCCGGAAGTATCTCATCGGAGTGGAACTTTCAAGTACTTCAATGTTTATCCAAACATCTTGAATGAAAGTCCGATGGAGAGTTTCTGTTCCACATGCTTCCCCAAGAACAAATGAATGCGGGGTCGAGTCAAGCTAGGACTCGGTGATCAAAAATATTAGCAAACCATATGGGTTTTCACCCGTATTTCTGACTTCTTTTCTCTGTTCTACCACCTAAGTGTGGGGGAGATGCCCCACATGTTGTATATATGTACATAAAAAAAAAAAAAAAAAAAAAAAAAAAAAAAAAAAAAAAAAAAGTGTCTATAAAATAAAATAAAGGCTATTAATATTACCTTTTTACGTTCTAAGTGTTGGTTTAACAGCCGGTACTTTGAATATTGAGGGCAATCTTCAGTTCTAAGTGTGGGGGGAATTCTCGCGAATTTGATCACATATTTACCCTATTTCCCCCATTTTGGCCAAAATTTTAAAATTTTTTTTCTCACTTAGAACGTAATAAATGGTTATCAGTCCACCATGTCTAACACACAAAAGGATTGGCTAATCCCGGAGCAAACGGCTCTGGGTAAAGATTTATCAAATCCGTTTATGGCTTGCAATTTGCCCAAAATTGTATGGTTTTCGACTCACCATATCCTTAAAAGTGAAGAGTTGGCTAGCCCGCAAGGTTATGGCTTGTGGTAAAGGCAGTGGAAAAACCATAATTGGTAATCAGCTCACCAAAGATAATAGTGATAATTTATCTAAGAGTTGGCTAGTCCAGAAGCAAACGGCTTCTAGTAAAGACAAATCAAATCCGTTGACAGCTGATGATTTGCTCAAAATCATATGGTTATCAGTGTACCATAGTTCTTACTTGAACTGAAACATTTGGCTACTCCAGAAGTGATGACTTTTGGTAAAGAGTTTTCAAATCCATCAAGTTTTCATCAAATATTGCTAGGGACTAGCAATAGTTTAGTGTGGGGGATTGATGAGTGCTCAAACACTCATCATTTTTATCATATCTGAACTGCCAAAACATCCAAAAACGCTCAAAAATGCATCAAAATACAGAAAATATCCAAAAATTGTGTTTTATATGATTCAGATGCAAAATAAGTGAAAACAGTTGAAAAACGAGCAAAGTTTGTAAAATTAGCAGTTTCAGTCCCTCAACTTTAAAAAAATGTCAAAACTAGTCCCTGGTCGTAAAAATATGGAAATTTAATATTTTTGGTCCTTTAGTAAATATAACTTGTCAAAATTGGTCCCTTTGATAAATTTTGGAAAATTACAATTTCAGTCCCTCTATTTTGGTTAAATTGCAAAAATGGTCCTTGTGATTAAAGCTACAACCAACCGGACCTTAATCCAAAATAAATAAACCCATTACACTAATCCTAACCCTTAGCCCACCAAAGCCCAACACAATTAACCCATACCCGTTTCATTTTAATTAACCAAAAAAAGGTCAACTCGGTCAAACCCTTTCAATACCATCTTCCCACCTCACTAACCCGCCATTTCAAAACCAGGATACCACCATTCATCACCAACCCCTGACAACACCAACCCACCCCATTCCTATCACTGCCAACACGCAAGCAACCCCACTATCCTTAGCTAATCCCACCAATCAACCCACGTGTGCTAGAATAAGTTAAACCCACTTGATAGCTTCTTCCCGCCAAATTGCAATCCAACGGTGGAGATCAATTTTTGTCAATCAAACGGTGGGAAATGAAGAGGAGGAGTCAAAGAAGCTTAGTGGATGTATAAAAAAAGAAAAGAAGAACAAGAAGAAGACTGTCACTAGTTTTTAGACCTTTTTAGTGTAGAATTTAGTTTAAAAACATGTTTTCTAAATTATTGTAACTTAATTTCAGTGTTGGTTAACTTTTTCAAGAATTGTATTCGTTTGGGTGTATTGCAATCTTAATTTAATCTTCATTCGGTTTTATATTTACTTGGTCAACGAAAGTCAAAGGTAAGTCAACTGCTCAGAATTCATGAAGATAATAAGTTGTTCCTATGATTTTTGGTGTCCTGTGGTGTTAGCCTGTTTAAAGACAGGCTTCGGTTCAAAAGTAACCCTTGTTTAGCTAGGGGATTTAGAGTAAGTTTTCTCAATTTTTTGTTTCGGCACATTTAAATTACAGTAGCTATTTACTTATTTAGTGTAGTCTATGGTTGATTTATGTTTGTTACTGCCTAGTAGAGTATTTGAGTGCTTATGTTCAGTTTTTATGTGCTGAGGTTTATCATTCCATTTCTACAGCTCACTTTAGGTTAAATCTGCAGTATGTTGTTCTTGGTGTTCTTAGGTATGTTTGTTGGTTAAAATAGACTTCTTATTGTTTAGGTAATCTGTTTAGATCAAATAATCAGTAGGTGTAGTTTTAAAATTAGATTTGTAGTGTAATCACTAGGATATAGGGGTGTTTGGATCTGTCATGTTCTATGTGATCTGGTAGATATCTTGCTTATTTTTCTGCTTAAGTAGACTCTTATAGGTTAAGGTAGTAAAGTTATAGCATAATAACAGTAGGTTGTTTCACAAAATAGTCAAAATTGGTTTTCAATTTAGTTAACTGTGAGGTAGAGTATAATCAGTTAGTGTTATAGTAGTGGTAGTAGCAATCTAGTTTAAATGTTGCTTGTGTTGTATTGTGATGTTATTGGTTCACTTTTAGTCCACTAAATAGATGATTAGCAGTTGTTTCTGTCTCATGTAACTTTGAAAGAGTTTTGGTTCACAAAATATTCCTACTGCATCAGTAGGATTGTTGCTTGTTTAAGCTTTTTCTATTTAATGTAGCTGCTTTATTAATTGTTCCCATTGCATGATTTTTTGTTTTTCTAATAGTTTACAAGTCAATGTTTATCTGTTTAAGCTTATTTCTGGCTTATTTTTGAGTTCTAAAAATATTCTCTTTTCAAAAGTTAAATAGTTTTTATAAGTTTTAAAAAAGAAAAATACCAAAAAAATAAAATAAATAAAAAAGTTTAATCAAGTCTTTTATAAGCGGCCACCTTATTCTACTTTTTTCGGTGCTTAAATTAAGTTTTCAAAATATTGTCTTTTATAAAAAGTGCTTATAATTAAGTACTTTATCAATTTCGAAAAACAAAAATCCAAAATCTCTTCGTTTTTTTAATCATTTAATTAGAGTAATTTAGTTTTTAATTAAAAATATATATATATATATATATATATATATAAAAGTCAAAAAAATATTTTTCTTTTTCCCAAAATTTTATTTTGTCATTTAGAATGTAGGAAAAATAGTTTGGTACCCGTAGCGTTTTTATTTCATCGATTTGACGTTTTTAGCTTCGTTCCTAGTCCCGTTTTTCGTTAATTCGCGTTTCTTTTATTTTAATTACGTTTTTAATCACGTTTATTTTTCCTAAATTGTTTTTCTCGCCTTTTAGATCGTTTTTAATTTATGTTCATCAACCGTAGCTTAGAAAACCTAAAATCCTTTTATTCACCATTCAAACACGTTGCGCAATTCGAGATCACATAATTCCATTCAGCCTTCGTTGGGGATAACGACCCGGGAATACAACTTCCGCTGTACTTCCTTTGGTTAAAAATAATGACTTGATTCCTGCGAATCAAATTTTGGCGCCGCTGCCGGGGACGGCTGACGCGAATTTTTAAATCTCGTTTATCGTTGTGTGTTTTGAATCTTCGTAAATATTCTCTTATAAAAACCCAAAAAGATTTTCATTTCAAATTTATTTTTCCTTTTTCCTTTGTATTTTTTTTTAAAATGTTTTTAAAAATCCAAAAAGATTCTTCTTTACCCTCTTATCCGTTTAATTCCTTTTCTCACCCTCTAAATGTTTTATTCTATCTTCTTAACCCTCTACACGTTTAATTCTTCTTCTCTATGTCTTCATCTTACCATTATGGTTGTCAATGGTGTGGCGGTCCTCATAATGGTGGTAATTGTCCCGGTTGTAGCATGGTGGAATCGGGAAACGGGTTTGTCTACGACCAAAACCCTTATTCTTACCATGAAACACGTGGAGGCCCGCACTTTAGCTTCGATTGTCAAACAAGGGACCCGCTTGTCTATGAGCATCTCCCTTGTAACAATTTTGACTATTCATATCATGACCAACCTCCACAGTGCCAAATGAATCAAACAACTCTTCAAGAAACTTCGCAAGACCTTTGTCTAAAGGCTCTTGAGATATTAAAAGAACTTAAGGAGGAGTTGAACAATACAACACTTCATAATGCACCCAGTGTTTCTTGTGTATATTGTGGGGGTCCTCATGCTGATAATCAATGTCATTTTCACACATCAGCCGAACTACGAGCAGCTAGAGCACGTGCCAATTTCCGCAATGCTGTTCTTTTCGATGACGATGATGAGGAAGAAGAAGACGAAGAGGAGAGTACCATTCCCTTGAGTGATATTATTTCTCAACTCCCTCAGTCTATTGCAATCACATCCATCCTTCCCTCTCAGTCTAGACCCGAGGACTCTCTTATTATGGGGGATGAGCCTCTTAGCACTGTTCCTGAAAAGGAATCGGACGAATTCAATAAGTCTAGTGCTGAGAACCTTATCCCAATCCCAAGTGAGTCTGAGGATATGTCGGACAATGATTGTGATTCTTCTATTTGTAGTGATCATCCTTTTGACACTACTGATGATTTTTTCGGGACGTTTTCTAACCCCCTCTTCAATTCAAATGATGATTTCTCCTCCAGTGATGACGAATCACTTTCTGATGAGGACGTTTCAAATGAAAGTCTCGAAGTCTATTCAAATTCTCTTTTTGAATTTGATGACGAGTACTTTTCTAGCAATAATCCTCTCTTTGATGAAGAGTTAGAGAACGATGAGGTCAAGGACTTTATCAGTCATAATCTTGATGATGTGACCTCAAATGTCAATCCCGACATTCTTTCTCCGACATATGTGATAGTTCCTTCTGTGGATCGCCATTATGTTGATTTCACATATGTCGTTCTAGTCTTTCTGCCTTTCTTCTCTTATAAGGTAGCTTGTCCTCTCATTCTCTCATTCGGAAATGAAGACAAAGTTTTTGATCCCGGCATCTCCATTTATCATTCTTTGGTGCCGGAAGTATCTCATCGGAGTGGAACTTTCAAGTACTTCAATGTTTATCCAAACATCTTGAATGAAAGTCCGATGGAGAGTTTCTGTTCCACATGCTTCCCCAAGAACAAATGAATGCGGGGTCGAGTCAAGCTAGGACTCGGTGATCAAAAATATTAGCAAACCATATGGGTTTTCACCCGTATTTCTGACTTCTTTCTCTGTTCTACCACCTAAGTGTGGGGGAGATGCCCCACATGTTGTATATATGTACATAAAAAAAAAAAAAAAAAAAAAAAAAAAAAAAAAAAAAAAAAAAGTGTCTATAAAATAAAATAAAGGCTATTAATATTACCTTTTTACGTTCTAAGTGTTGGTTTAACAGCCGGTACTTTGAAATATTGAGGGCAATCTTCAGTTCTAAGTGTGGGGGGAATTCTCGCGAATTTGATCACATATTTACCCTATTTCCCCCATTTTGGCCAAAATTTTAAAATTTTTTTTCTCACTTAGAACGTAATAAATGGTTATCAGTCCACCATGTCTAACACACAAAAGGATTGGCTAATCCCGGAGCAAACGGTCTGGGTAAAGATTTATCAAATCCGTTTATGGCTTGCAATTTGCCCAAAATTGTATGGTTTTCGACTCACCATATCCTTAAAAGTGAAGAGTTGGCTAGCCCGCAAGGTTATGGCTTGTGGTAAAGGCAGTGGAAAAACCATAATTGGTAATCAGCTCACCAAAGATAATAGTGATAATTTATCTAAGAGTTGGCTAGTCCAGAAGCAAACGGCTTCTAGTAAAGACAAATCAAATCCGTTGACAGCTGATGATTTGCTCAAAATCATATGGTTATCAGTGTACCATAGTTCTTACTTGAACTGAAACATTTGGCTACTCCAGAAGTGATGACTTTTGGTAAAGAGTTTTCAAATCCATCAAGTTTTCATCAAATATTGCTAGGGACTAGCAATAGTTTAGTGTGGGGGATTGATGAGTGCTCAAACACTCATCATTTTTATCATATCTGAACTGCCAAAACATCCAAAAACGCTCAAAAATGCATCAAAATACAGAAAATATCCAAAAATTGTGTTTTATATGATTCAGATGCAAAATAAGTGAAAACAGTTGAAAAACGAGCAAAGTTTGTAAAATTAGCAGTTTCAGTCCCTCAACTTTAAAAAAATGTCAAAACTAGTCCCTGGTCGTAAAAATATGGAAATTTAATATTTTTGGTCCTTTAGTAAATATAACTTGTCAAAATTGGTCCCTTTGATAAATTTTGGAAAATTACAATTTCAGTCCCTCTATTTTGGTTTAAATTGCAAAAATGGTCCTTGTGATTAAAGCTACAACCAACCGGACCTTAATCCAAAATAAATAAACCCATTACACTAATCCTAACCCTTAGCCCACCAAAGCCCAACACAATTAACCCATACCCGTTTCATTTTAATTAACCAAAAAAAGGTCAACTCGGTCAAACCCTTTCAATACCATCTTCCCACCTCACTAACCCGCCATTTCAAAACCAGGATACCACCATTCATCACCAACCCCTGACAACACCAACCCACCCCATTCCTATCACTGCCAACACGCAAGCAACCCCACTATCCTTAGCTAATCCCACCAATCAACCCACGTGTGCTAGAATAAGTTAAACCCACTTGATAGCTTCTTCCCGCCAAATTGCAATCCAACGGTGGAGATCAATTTTTGTCAATCAAACGGTGGGAAATGAAGAGGAGGAGTCAAAGAAGCTTAGTGGATGTATAAAAAAAGAAAAGAAGAACAAGAAGAAGACTGTCACTAGTTTTTAGACCTTTTTAGTGTAGAATTTAGTTTAAAAACATGTTTTCTAAATTATTGTAATTTAATTTCAGTGTTGGTTAACTTTTTCAAGAATTGTATTCGTTTGGGTGTATTGCAATCTTAATTTAATCTTCATTCGGTTTTATATTTACTTGGTCAACGAAAGTCAAAGGTAAGTCAACTGCTCAGAATTCATGAAGATAATAAGTTGTTCCTGTGATTTTTGGTGTCCTGTGGTGTTAGCCTGTTTAAAGACAGGCTTCGGTTCAAAAGTAACCCTTGTTTAGCTAGGGGATTTAGAGTAAGTTTTCTCAATTTTTTGTTTCGGCACATTTAAATTACAGTAGCTATTTACTTATTTAGTGTAGTCTATGGTTGATTTATGTTTGTTACTGCCTAGTAGAGTATTTGAGTGCTTATG
This sequence comes from Artemisia tridentata subsp. tridentata, assembly GCA_021014915.2. Taxonomy (NCBI): domain Eukaryota; kingdom Viridiplantae; phylum Streptophyta; class Magnoliopsida; order Asterales; family Asteraceae; genus Artemisia; species Artemisia tridentata. The sequence continues at coordinate 19,135,865 of CP139507.1, read as the reverse complement.
TTCAGTTTTTATGTGCTGAGGTTTATCATTCCATTTCTACAGCTCACTTTAGGTTAAATCTGCAGTATGTTGTTCTTGGTGTTCTTAGGTATGTTTGTTGGTTAAAATAGACTTCTTATTGTTTAGGTAATCTGTTTAGATCAAATAATCAGTAGGTGTAGTTTTTAAAATTAGATTTGTAGTGTAATCACTAGGATATAGGGGTGTTTGGATCTGTCATGTTCTATGTGATCTGGTAGATATCTTGCTTATTTTTCTGCTTAAGTAGACTCTTATAGGTTAAGGTAGTAAAGTTATAGCATAATAACAGTAGGTTGTTTCACAAAATAGTCAAAATTGGTTTTCAATTTAGTTAACTGTGAGGTAGAGTATAATCAGTTAGTGTTATAGTAGTGGTAGTAGCAATCTAGTTTAAATGTTGCTTGTGTTGTATTGTGATGTTATTGGTTCACTTTTAGTCCACTAAATAGATGATTAGCAGTTGTTTCTGTCTCATGTAACTTTGAAAGAGTTTTGGTTCACAAAATATTCCTACTGCATCAGTAGGATTGTTGCTTGTTTAAGCTTTTTCTATTTAATGTAGCTGCTTTATTAATTGTTCCCATTGCATGATTTTTTGTTTTTCTAATAGTTTACAAGTCAATGTTTATCTGTTTAAGCTTATTTCTGGCTTATTTTTGAGTTCTAAAAATATTCTCTTTTCAAAAGTTAAATAGTTTTTATAAGTTTTAAAAAAGAAAAATACCAAAAAAATAAAATAAAATAAAAAAGTTTAATCAAGTCTTTTATAAGCGGCCACCTTATTCTAATTTTTTCGGTGCTTAAATTAAGTTTTCAAAAATATTTTCTTTTATAAAAAGTGCTTATAATTAAGTACTTTATCAATTTCGAAAAACAAAAATCCAAAATCTCTTCGTTTTTTTTAATCATTTAATTAGAGTAATTTAGTTTTTAATTAAAAAAAATATATATATATATATATATAAAAGTCAAAAAAATATTTTTCTTTTTCCCAAAATTTTATTTTGTCATTTAGAATGTAGGAAAAATAGTTTGGTACCCGTAGCGTTTTTATTTCATCGATTTGACGTTTTTAGCATCGTTCCTAGTCCCGTTTTTCGTTAATTCGCGTTTCTTTTATTTTAATTACGTTTTTAATCACGTTTATTTTCCTAAATTGTTTTTCTCGCCTTTTAGATCGTTTTTAATTTATTGTTCATCAACCGTAGCTTAGAAAACCTAAATCCTTTTATTCACCATTCAAACACGTTGCGCAATTCGAGATCACATAATTCCATTCAGCCTTCGTTGGGGATAACGACCCGGGAATACAACTTCCGCTGTACTTCCTTTGGTTAAAATAATGACTTGATTTCTATAAGGCGTATGCATAACTTCGTATCTGTTTTGATCACGGTGTACGTATTCTGAGAGATTGGAATACTGCGTATTGTATCTGAGTTGGACACAGAGTATACACCCAGTTGTATACGGCGTATCGAGGTTCTGTGACCCAAAAAATATTTTTCTTTTTTCGTTCGTTTGTAGTTTTTATTTTCTTTCCTTTGTTTTTCTGTCCTCTCGTGTTGTCTCTATTTCAGATTGCTATGGATAATTTAACATATAAGTAGGAGAAGTTTATGTGAGAAGGAGATGAATTCGCCAAGAAATTTAAACTTCTTGGCAAGAACCATGATGAATATGAGGAGTATACGGGCTATCCTCATTATGGTTCATATGGTTACATTACACACCTAAATTTTACAAATACTCACCCAACCCGCTAAGTCCACCACCGCAAAAAGAAGAATGTAGTTTGGAAGAAACCTTGTCTTGATTTATGATGAGTGGTGAGCTAATTAAGCAAGAAATGGAAGAGACGGCTTATCAAGAGGCGATTAAGAAGCATAATGATGATATGATGGCTTCTAAACAGTGTATTGAAGAGCGTGGTCATACTATTATCAACATACTGAGTGCAATACCAGATGAAAAGAGTGTGGTGGAAGATACAAAGAGGGTGGGAATATGTGATGAGTATATTATGGAAGAGATTAGGGATATAGAGATCGAGGACATAGAAAAGCTTAAACGGTTTCTAACACCTACCGCGCAAGTTTTACCTAAGCCAAAACCAGTGATCGAACCATATCGCCCACTCATCCCTTTCCCTGGTCGATCGAAGGTGGTAAGGAATGAAGAACCAAGCAAGAAGCAATCAAAGAAAATAGAGGCTATGAGTCTACGGGTTGAAAAAGCAAGCCCGTGAGCTCATGTGGAATCTATTACGACACAAAGTGGTAACACATTTGACTCTCATTTTATTTTTGTTACTAATGATCTTGCTGTTGGGGTATGCTCGTGTCATAATAAATAATTATATGACTAGACATATGTGAGCCTATGGGGTCACACACACTTATACACATAGATACCATTTTATATATTGTATTTATCGTATTTATACTATATATAAGACTACGTAACTTGGGATCGATAACGGGCTACTAATACCTAAGCTAGTACTTAGTTTATTGGATTTGACCAACAAATGGGCAAACCCATTTAGGGCCGCCATATGGCTGGCCATGGTGGAAAACAAGAGGGAAAAGAGCAAGGGGTTAAGTGTAACATTATTTCTTGTAACCTCCCATTAATTTGGTCAATAAATGGTTATCAATTACATTAACAACTTACCAACTTTCTCTCCATCTTCCTCTACCCAAAAGCCACGAAATAACACACACCACATTAGGTTTTGTATTTTTTGATCTCATCTAACCTTATTCTAGTGTAGTCCAAGGCTAGATCGCGTGTTACTGAGTTTAGACTAGCATCGGGTGGTGATTGTGGACGTGTAGTATGTTTATAGCATAGAGGAGATCAACCTTATGGGGAACACCCCCAAAATCGTGTCAACCCGATAGTACTATCAATACCTCTCCGTCGGCTCCATCCAGGAGTTAAACAGTGGTGAATGAATATAGCGTATAGAATAGTTTTCCACATTAAGTCATATATCGTAATAAAACTACACATCATGAGTAAGTGTATAAAAGCGTAGCATAGCATATGAGTAAAATCGTCTTGAGTAATAGCAAACAGTTTAAGCATGTATCTCCCCCAAAGAGTTTAAAACAAGTATTAGAGAGTAAAAGTGGGGCTATGAAACTCACCTGATATGATGATACAACAATGCGATGAATATGAGATGAACGGGACAACAAGGCGCGAACACTAGCCGCAACCTAACATGAATGAATATGTTCTACTTAGATGATGTAGTGGATGTTCATGCATATGTAACCTATACCACTCGTACTTTGAAAATAATAGTTATCGTCGATATGTAATGTTTTCCAAAACTTGGTAAAAATGTGTTCAACTTGTTACGTCAAAACTAGTCGTGTAATAATGTGTATAAAACGTTTGTGTTAGTCTCGGCGTTTTGAAAACCTTGGTATGTCTTATAATAGTCGCGTTAATAAACCTTTGATCGTACGTGTTCCAACGGGTAAGAAATACGGCTCTCCGTGGTTGTTACTTGAAAAATATAGTTTTTAGTACGTAATTATATTTCCATTAAAAGCTGTCAAAAATTAGTAGTATTTATCGAAGTTTAAACGCGTGTATCTTGTTCGTTATTAGCTTGTTTTCGACGTTCTTTATATCCACGGGATCGTGGGACAACATACTAACATATTTTTGATAAGTCGGGACGGCTAGATCAAGTTTTATGCCCAAAACAGCCCGTGACCACTGTTCATCAGCAAGGGATTTTCAGAAAATATAGTTTTCGTCGTTAACTCGTTTTTAGCGTATCTCCTTCGTTATAAGTCCGATTTTAGTGATTCCGGCGCCCACGGTTTCGTTTTTGAAATTACTTTCTGATTTTGAAGGCCAAAATAGTTCAAAAATTACTGAGGTTTCCAGATCTGCCGTTTAAGAACAGACCCTTAACTATAGTGTTTAAAAATCCGTTTCTAAAGTTCTAAACTTACTCAAATCACTTCAAATCAACTCCACAAGTTCGCAAATCCTACCATATACCTTCTTAGGGTGTCATGGGGTCCTAACCATCACTAACCTTGGTGGATCTCATGAGGGTGTTAATGAAAACCATAGATCTAGTGTTCATAAGTTGTAAAAAGTATAAATAGAGTGGTATAAACTAACATATGCATATAGATCTTGAATAAACATCATGAAGCTAGAGAAATGAAGGTATGAAAAGATCAAAAAGATGTTCTTGAACTTACTTGATGTTTTGATGAGTTTGGATAAGAAATGAGTAAAAATCTTGAGGTTTGATCTCAAAATCATAACTAGGAAGATAAATGGAGCTTGATTATGACTTGATCTTGGAAAATCTATGGTTTCTTGCTTGTTTGATGATGATGGCCGATCCATATGATGAAGAAAGGATGAGAGTGTTTGGCTAGTTTATTTGTAAAGTGAAAGTGTGAAATGAAAAGTATAAGATGCATAAGTCTTTATGGTCTTTATGGTCTTTAATAAATCAAGTAATCACATGGACTAGGGACTAGGGGGGGGGGGGCGGCGCACACACATGGGTAAAAAGAAGAGTTTGGGCTAATTAAGAAGCTTGTCTCCCCCATTTAAAAGTATTAGTTGTTTTGTGTATACTTTGGGTGTTATCGGGTACCGTGTTTGCTAGAAATAAAATTTAACGGAGTTAACCGGGACTTAATAAAGTCATAAAAATAATAAAAATATGTTGGGTACAAGTTTTAGGTGTTTGGACAATTATTGTTTAGTTTTTACGAAAACCGTCGAAATTAATTAAAACGTACGATATAAAATAAATAAATTCTCAAAATACCGGGTAATTGAATTTTATAAACTTTGTGATGTTAAAATGAGTGTAAAAATATATCGGGACCATTGTGGGGATTGTCGGACGTGTTAGTCACATTTATTGTTCGCGCGTTAACGTTTTAATTAAAATTAATTATACGTAAAACGTCAAAAGTAATAAAAATGTTAATTTGATAAACCTACGAGTGGAATAGTATGAAAATGTAATTATGATGATATGTAGACTATTCCTAGTCCGTATGCAGTGTCCCCACCAATGACGCATGAATTCGCAGCTAAACCCATCCGGTTACGCGAATATGAATACCCGTAAACTACGTTTACGATGAAATGAATGAATGAACATGAATAGTAAGTTTTCTCCGGGAATGAATAGTGTCACGTGAATAGTAAAATTTCCGAACGCTTCTCAGAATCTCAAATCGACTCCGAAAACGATGAATAGTAAAATGATGAATAGTGATCGGTGAATAGTAAATGATGAATAGTGACTGATGAATAGTGAATCGTCGGGGTTCGGAAAATGACCTAAAATTACGGGTTGTGACAGTCTCCCACCCTAAAAGGAACTTCGTCCCGAAGTTCAGCTCGTTCGTTCTGCGCACGCACGTTCTCCTTGTCAGATTTGATGAGGCAAACTTTCCCATCCTCGAGCGTAGCCTTCAAAAGATCTTAAGGTAACCGATTTTTACTTAATCCCACAACTCATCAAACAAGAACTGTCATGGGATTAGGCTAAATCGGTTTAGGTTGTCGATTCAAATTTAATCTCACAACTCATCAAACAAGAACTGTCATGAGATTAAACTGAATCGGCTGGGGTAACAACTTGGATCTTAGCTTGATTTTCGCAACTCATCAAACAAGAACTGTCACTAGATCAAGCTAGGAAACAAGTTGCCAAAAATAATGGATTCAACATCCTGAAATGAGGTCTTTTGAAAGATTGGCTCGATATTGGAATTGCTTACACCGATCAAATCAATCCGGACATAATTCCATTATAACTACTCTAAGTATTGCAAAATTCATCTCTGAGTCGAACATAGGTGGTCAGGCTATGTCCCACTGTCCCGGGTCGAATATAGATGACCAGTCTATATTCCACCGAGGTTTAATGAATTTTGGAATACTCAGCTTAGTTATACTAATACTATGTCCTTCACATGTAAAGGGTGGTTCAAATGACTGAGGCATGTGATCAGGCTTGAGGCCGAATGATAAACTACGTAAGGAAGAGGTGTAACGCTGTGACGTGTATGATATGTATGCACCCTTATATGTAAGACAATCACAGTAATCAACGAGAATAAGTGAGTATAATCTATCTGGCAATAAGATATAAATCTCATTAAATATGTCAGCAACAAACCACAAATGAGGCATCAGCTTGGCAGGCAGGCACGTGGCGGTCATAGGGTTAAGTTTTCGTAAAAGTAGCTATAGTTTAGGTTTTAAAATTACCCAATTCTCTATAGCCTAGGCTCTGATACCAATCTGTAACACCCCCAAAATCGGGTCCAGCGGAAGCATACATGTAGCTGGGGTGCAACTCAATTGGTATCACAACACAAGGTTCAAAGAACGGTTTTCACCTCAATCGTTTAGAATAAAATTTGTTTAACAAAAGTGTTGAATTTACATTGTAAAAAGTAGTGCGGAATTAGGCCCTTGAAAATATAGTTTAAAACGGTCCCATATGAATATCAGAGTCTTCTATGACCATGCCATGCCCTGCCAAAACCTCCAGTAGCGTGCCTTTGCTTAAAGCCTGAAAATACATGCTAAAGTGTCAACACGAGGTTGGTGAGTTCATAGAGTTTAGTGTAAAATGAATTGCATTTGAATGAAGATTTCCCAGCAAAGGCATTGTAAATCCACTCAGTTCCAAGCCCCGGCCATACAAGACTCGCAACCTGTGTGTTTACAACCCACTGCTAACATATAGTATGATTAAGTCAAATGTGTATACGATATATGCACGCTTAATGTAAAGTTTAATAGCCTACTGAACCTCACGACAAGAATAAGCAAGAATGCTTCATAGCTGGATTATATTCACCCAAGGCCATGAATCGCGGGCCAAGGGTGGGGGTGTCAACCCGATAGTACTATCAATACCTCTCCGTCGGCTCCATCCAGGAGTTAAACAGTGGTGAATGAATATAGCGTATAGAATAGTTTTCCACATTAAGTCATATATCGTAATAAAACTACACATCATGAGTAAGTGTATAAAAGCGTAGCATAGCATATGAGTAAAATCGTCTTGAGTAATAGCAAACAGTTTAAGCATGTATCTCCCCCAAAGAGTTTAAAACAAGTATTAGAGAGTAAAAGTGGGGCTATGAAACTCACCTGATATGATGATACAACAATGCGATGAATATGAGATGAACGGGACAACAAGGCGCGAACACTAGCCGCAACCTAACATGAATGAATATGTTCTACTTAGATGATGTAGTGGATGTTCATGCATATGTAACCTATACCACTCGTACTTTGAAAATAATAGTTATCGTCGATATGTAATGTTTTCCAAAACTTGGTAAAAATGTGTTCAACTTGTTACGTCAAAACTAGTCGTGTAATAATGTGTATAAAACGTTTGTGTTAGTCTCGGCGTTTTGAAAACCTTGGTATGTCTTATAATAGTCGCGTTAATAAACCTTTGATCGTACGTGTTCCAACGGGTAAGAAATACGGCTCTCCGTGGTTGTTACTTGAAAAATATAGTTTTTAGTACGTAATTATATTTCCATTAAAAGCTGTCAAAAATTAGTAGTATTTATCGAAGTTTAAACGCGTGTATCTTGTTCGTTATTAGCTTGTTTTCGACGTTCTTTATATCCACGGGATCGTGGGACAACATACTAACATATTTTTGATAAGTCGGGACGGCTAGATCAAGTTTTATGCCCAAAACAGCCCGTGACCACTGTTCATCAGCAAGGGATTTTCAGAAAATATAGTTTTCGTCGTTAACTCGTTTTTAGCGTATCTCCTTCGTTATAAGTCCGATTTTAGTGATTCCGGCGCCCACGGTTTCGTTTTTGAAATTACTTTCTGATTTTGAAGGCCAAAATAGTTCAAAAATTACTGAGGTTTCCAGATCTGCCGTTTAAGAACAGACCCTTAACTATAGTGTTTAAAAATCCGTTTCTAAAGTTCTAAACTTACTCAAATCACTTCAAATCAACTCCACAAGTTCGCAAATCCTACCATATACCTTCTTAGGGTGTCATGGGGTCCTAACCATCACTAACCTTGGTGGATCTCATGAGGGTGTTAATGAAAACCATAGATCTAGTGTTCATAAGTTGTAAAAAGTATAAATAGAGTGGTATAAACTAACATATGCATATAGATCTTGAATAAACATCATGAAGCTAGAGAAATGAAGGTATGAAAAGATCAAAAAGATGTTCTTGAACTTACTTGATGTTTTGATGAGTTTGGATAAGAAATGAGTAAAAATCTTGAGGTTTGATCTCAAAATCATAACTAGGAAGATAAATGGAGCTTGATTATGACTTGATCTTGGAAAATCTATGGTTTCTTGCTTGTTTGATGATGATGGCCGATCCATATGATGAAGAAAGGATGAGAGTGTTTGGCTAGTTTATTTGTAAAGTGAAAGTGTGAAATGAAAAGTATAAGATGCATAAGTCTTTATGGTCTTTATGGTCTTTAATAAATCAAGTAATCACATGGACTAGGGACTAGGGGGGGGGGGGGGCGGCACACACATGGGTAAAAAGAAGAGTTTGGGCTAATTAAGAAGCTTGTCTCCCCCATTTAAAAGTATTAGTTGTTTTGTGTATACTTTGGGTGTTATCGGGTACCGTGTTTGCTAGAAATAAAATTTAACGGAGTTAACCGGGACTTAATAAAGTCATAAAAATAATAAAAATATGTTGGGTACAAGTTTTAGGTGTTTGGACAATTATTGTTTAGTTTTTACGAAAACCGTCGAAATTAATTAAAACGTACGATATAAAATAAATAAATTCTCAAAATACCGGGTAATTGAATTTTATAAACTTTGTGATGTTAAAATGAGTGTAAAAATATATCGGGACCATTGTGGGGATTGTCGGACGTGTTAGTCACATTTATTGTTCGCGCGTTAACGTTTTAATTAAAATTAATTATACGTAAAACGTCAAAAGTAATAAAAATGTTAATTTGATAAACCTACGAGTGGAATAGTATGAAAATGTAATTATGATGATATGTAGACTATTCCTAGTCCGTATGCAGTGTCCCCACCAATGACGCATGAATTCGCAGCTAAACCCATCCGGTTACGCGAATATGAATACCCGTAAACTACGTTTACGATGAAATGAATGAATGAACATGAATAGTAAGTTTTCTCCGGGAATGAATAGTGTCACGTGAATAGTAAAATTTCCGAACGCTTCTCAGAATCTCAAATCGACTCCGAAAACGATGAATAGTAAAATGATGAATAGTGATCGGTGAATAGTAAATGATGAATAGTGACTGATGAATAGTGAATCGTCGGGGTTCGGAAAATGACCTAAAATTACGGGTTGTGACATTATTGATCTCTTGGGTTTTATATATAATTCGTGTGGTGATTGTCTCCCGTGTGTCTCCCGAATCACGCTACAAAGGTATATCGTTATGTTGTTTATTTATCAATTGATCATATGGCTATATGGATCCGTTTCTAGGTGATGTTTCCGCTGCGTTTGATTATTTTAATATGTTTTTCATATTCATCATCACCTATAGTGGTATCAGAGCCATCATATGTGCCATATGATTATCGGGTATGCATAAAAATGGCTAAAATGGGTATTTTTTTTGTGATTTTTGAAACCACAGTTAAACAGCCTCTAGGGCTCCATTTTCTCACATATGAACGACACTTAAGGGTTATTATGATCTGTGATTTTTGATCTCATAGTCATTTGTTATGCATACTTTAATTGGTATACTTGTCGGGTACGTGTAAAATGGCCTAAAACGCATGATTTTGATCGATTTATGAAATGGTTTTAAATCTGCCCCTAAACCTAATATTTCTATGGTAAAACGATATTTTGAAGGTCCTAATATCAGTGGGTTTTGATCCTTAAGAAATTTGACACACGTACCAAACGGGGTTTTAATTCTTGTTAATTAATTTCTTCGTTTCGTTTGCTAAATCTTTAAATCTTGTTATTAATTTTTGTTTTCATGGCAAATACATGCATGTTTGTTCATGGAATTAGCTAACACCATGTTTTGTTTATAATTTTATTGTATTATTTTGAGTTATATGCAAAGCTGATGAAAACCTAGACCACTTATGCCTTGTTTCGTTGTGAATTGTCGTTAATTTCGTGTTTTGGGGTTTTTTGCCATTGTTTCGGCATTCATGTATGTATTTTAATTTGGTTTTGTTGCCATTGTTTGGGCACTTTACAGTAGATAGAAAGTAGATTAGTCGTATTTTACTTTCCATATCATGTAATCGATGCTTGGTGAAGAATGGCGAAAGAGTTAAAGACATTTATGCCGATAAGGGCTGCTGGAAGAAGCTGCTGTATTTTGGCTTTTCCCGGTAATTGGTAAGGAGTTATTGGCTGCAATGTTTTGTGTAGGTACACAAGACATGGGCCTAAAACTTTGTAGTTTGTACCTAAGAGTGGGGAAGACTCCTTCTAGGCGTTTTAGGCCTCCCAATACAGAAATTCTGGACGGACAGATTCATTATTTCATGTGCATAATGGGCCTCTACTTGCTCTTGATTGTCTTGGAGCAAGTGGGAGCCCTTCGTGTGGTTGTGTAGGCTTGTCCCTATTTGATCGTTGGTTCTCGTGATGGCTCACGAGATCGAGCATAGGATTTTCATCGGTTATGGCTTTGCATATTGTGGTTGTATGTTTGTTTATTTGCTTCTTATATATGTTATGATTGTATGTAAATTGCAAATCGTTTTCTTAAACATGAAACGAAACACAAACCATTTTTTAAACCAAGTCTTATGATTTAGTTTAACTAAGTTTTTGAAACGTAAAATCATTGTTTTAATAAATAACACTTGAACTTATTATGCTTGTTATTTATTTTATGTATTGTCCAAACTTATTTATAATCCACCTAGGATTAATATTAGTCTTGAAAATGGACAACTCGACACACATAAATTAAAACAATGATTAGACTTAAGTTAAGAAAAGTTTTTAACTTGTGCTACGAAGAATGAATGCATGCTTCTTTCGTACACCTTTTTTGATTCACATCAAAATCGCTTGAGAAGACTTGCAATTACTTTTTGCGTATGCGTGAGACCTAGGTTGAATTGTAACCCAATGTTACTATTCTCTATGCGTGAGACCTAGATATATTCTCATACGTTCTCAAATTGGATGACTTAATCGAGTTAAGCGGTGAGACCTTAACCCGAGGCAAAGATGGGACTAAACATGCCTACATGACACTAGTTGTTTGACACTAGATGCCATGAGTCCCATAAGGATCTAAGAGTTGTACATGTAATACAATTGGTGATCGTCGCCTACCAATTGAATCTACTATTGCTAGCAGATCAACTGATGTGATAGTAGAAGCAACAATGTGGATCTTAGCCTTTTCGTAAATTAATAGTTTTAAATTGTAAACATGGGGTAGTTAATTTATAAAAGGATAATTATCGAAAAAACTAAAAATTAACTTTGTAAATTAAATTAATGAATTAATGAAACACAAACCATAAACAAGAGTTTGTTCTTTTCTTGTTAGAAAGACGAACTAAGTTGTTCTTTCCTTGTAAGAAAGAGACTTGTTCCTATCCTTTTTCTTTATGAGGAAAAGCCATAATAGGAATATTTGAATTTTCCTAAATCTAATCAAACTCAAAGAACACCTACTCTAGAAATTGTGATGTCTTGTAAAATTCAAAACGGTTAAGTATGGTTGACATCTTATTCTTCAAGTTTGTTTTATAACCTTAGTTCCGGTTTTGAAACCTTAAAGAAATATAAGATATTTGGATAACTAGAGAACACGTTTTCTATAGCTACCAAACTAAAATGAGTTTAAATAATCAGAAGACGGAAATATCAATAAACCGCAAAGTGGTAAAGACAATTACTAGCATGATTACCTATAAATTTGTCTTAACCCAATAAACCTACTAAGGTCCTACATACCCTTGTGGTAAAGTAGACCAAATATAGAGGAAATGCATGCCTATTTTCAAGTTAAAATAGCAATGATGGCTAGTCCATCATCTATATGTTAGAACTTGATGCACTTCCTTGAATACCTAAGTACATGTTTACTAGTTAAAGTGACTCACATTAGCAATAATGTGTAGATATTCAAAGAAAGAAGGAAAGTATCCAATCGCCACTCACTCTCCACTAGTGACGTAACACTTATTGTAGGATCGAGTGCTTCTAGCTTGATAGAGCTTGGTTAAACGAGAATCTCTAGGAGTAAGACTTGCGTTTATTCGGAAACTAAACAACAAGAATGTAAAGAAGAAAATAATAGAAGACAATGATCCTCTATGGATCAGACTATGAACTAAGAAATTCTGTTATTGAATATTGTAATGTTATACATAACTCATCGACGGGATGTTTCTTTTATACCGATAAGAAACCCTAACCCTAACCCGTCATACAAGAAAACGTGTGAAGAGATAAACATGATCTCTTCTAAAAATAAATCTAACAAACTTTCTAAACATACGGGATAACAATTACTAAAACCCGCAGTAACAACTACTATCAGCAGAAACAAAAATAAACTATCGGCAGGAACCAACTGCAGCAGCAATGTATAACTATCAGCAGGAACCAGCTTCACTATCAGCAGCAATGAGAAATCCTTATTTCTCAGAGATCCTAACACTTATAATGTTGTCTAATCCAGTGAGAGCTACGTGATTATATTACTGGTGACGAAACACATGTAATGTTGTCTAATCCAGTGGGAGCTGTAAGCTTTATTACCTTGCAAGTTGCCCAATTTATTAGCACACAAAATATACAAGATTTTTTTTTAACTAAAAAAAGAGAAAATAAAGAAAAGAACAACTTATACAACGGAAAGCCTCCCCTTAGGTCAGAAAGCCTCCCCTTAGGCTTTGTCCTCTCCTCAAACTCAGAATCTAAGGATTTACCATCCCAATATGAACCACCAAATAGTTAAACCTTGGTCCATCAAAAGCCTTGGTCAGCAGATCAGCCACATTATCATCAGTATGAATTTTAATCACCTGAATAAGATGCTTCTCATAAGCATCTCTTATGAAATGGTGTCTTATTTCAATATGCTTTGTCCTTTGATGATAGACAGGATTTTTAACAATGCACATAGTACTTTGATTATCAATGAAGATCTTAGTGTTCATGAAGTTGAACCCATAATCTAACAGCTGATTTTGCATCCAAAGAACCTGTCCACAGCAGCTAGCAGCAGCAACATACTCTGCCTCAGTAGAAGATGTAGCCACTATAGTCTGCTTCTTGCACTGCCAAGAAACCAACCTTCTACCCAGAAACTGACAACCCCCAGTAGTTGACTTTCAATCAAAGTTAGCACCAGCATAATCACTGTCACTATAAGCTTCCAACACAAAAGGAGAATCTTTTGGGTACCAAAGTCCCAACTTAGGCTGTCCTTTCAAATACTTGAAGATTCTCTTAACTGCATTTAAGTTAGAAGTCAAGGGTGTAACCTGATGTCTAGAACATGCACTGACAGCAAACATGATATCAGGTCTAGAAGCTGTCAAATACATGAGTGATCCAATCATGGACCTGTATAGATGAACATTAACAGCAGCATCAGGTTCATTATTGGATTTAGGCTTTGGAGGTTCAAAAGGGGTTGTTGCAGTTTTCACATTTTCCATATCAAACTTCTTAAGTATGTCATAAACATACTTCTCCTGGCAGATAAAGATCCCATCTGGTTTCTGCTTAACCTGAAGACCCAAGAAGAAAGTCATTTCACCCATAGCACTCATCTCAAATTCACTCTTCATCAAATCCTCAAATTCCCTGCACCAGGCTTCATTAGTAGAACCAAAGATGATATCATCTACATAAACTTGTACCAGAATGATATCTTTGAAGTTCTTCCTGATGAAAAGTGTTTTATCTATTGCCCCTCTTCTGTAACCATGTTTTAACAAAAAGGCAGATAGCCTTGCATACCAAGCCCTTGGAGCTTGATGAAGACCATAAAGTGCTTTAACCACTTTGTAAACCAAATCAGGATTCTGAGGATCCACAAATCCCTTTGGTTGAGTAACATAAACCTCTTCTTCAATCCTTCCATACAAAAATGCACTCTTCACATCCATCTGATATACTACAAACCCCATAAATGAGGCAAAAGCTAAGAACAGTCTGATAGCTTCAACTCTTGCCACTGGTGCAAACACCTCATCATAGTCAATCCCCTCTGCTTGTCTATGTCCTTGAGCCACCAACCTAGCTTTATTTCGAACCACAATTCCCCTAGCATCCCTTTTATTCTTGAGAATCCATTTAGTTCCAATAGCATGCTTTCCTGCAGGCAAAGGTACTAACATCCATACTTTCTGATTCTGGAAATACTGCATTTCCTCTTGCATAGCCTCAACCCAATCAGGATTTTCAAGAGCTTGGGCTATACTACTTGGTTCAATTTGGGATAAGAAACAAGCATAGAGGCAATGTAGGTAATCAGTATGATTCTTCGTAACTGATCCTGAATATAACTGAGAAAAGCAGATTCTCCAAACTTGGGTTAATGTATTTTGCTTCTTGTTTGAACAGGGGAATTTAAATCTCCAAGGATCAAGGACTGAGGATGAACTGTAGTGATCCTCTTGGTAACAATAGGGTGTGGATGCCTGATTAGTAATGGAGGGGTTGAATTCATCATCATATGAGGAAGAAGTGAAAATGCCTGTTCTGGATTGATGATGAGGATCTTCCAGCTTATCTCTTGAAGAGACTGAATTTCCAAGATCAGAAGGGATTGGAAATCTTTCAGGGGAGTTATCAATACCCAGAGAGTCAACAGGTGGAGAAGACACAGGAACATCAGCAGGAATGGAGACATCAGCAGAATCATTAGAAGGATCAGTTGGAACAGATCCACTACCAGCAGAAATGGTAGCACTACCAGCAGAATTGGTAGCAGCAGGAATAGGAATACCACCAGCAGAATTCAGTTGCCTTCTAACTTCAGCTTCAGCATTTCTCAGAATCTCCTCTGTCTCTTTAGAAAACCCAGAACCAAACATTTCAGCAGCTTTCTTGGCATTATACTCTTGTCTTTGAAGCCTAGCAAGATCTTCTGCAAAACTAGAATCACCTCCAGCCATATCAGAAGAATCTTTGAGCTTTGAACCTGAAATGTTGTTAGAGGGAAAAGAAGGAACAACTATAGGTCGTTCATCACTCTCTGCATCAGAATCATCATCTGAGGTACCTGCATTGTTAGTTTGAGAAACATGTGTACCAACAGGTTGATTTGCTTTGAATCTATTATAACCTAAGGAGTCTGTCAGATAATCTAGGTCAAAGTACCACTCTGGACCTGCACCCTGCAAATTAGGTTTATCCTCAAGATATCTTAAGTTGAGAGTCTCTTCTATCCTCTTAGAAGACAGATTATAAACCCTATAGGCTTTACTATGAGCAGAATACCCAACAATAAACCCTTCATCAGCCTTCCCATCAAACTTGCCTAGGTAATCACTAGTGTTCAATATAGTGACATGACATCCAAAAGGTTTAAGGTAACTAATGTTTGGAACCTTCCCAGACAAAAGTTCATAAGGTGTTTTATTATGAGGACTAGTAATAGATACCCTATTCAACACATAACAAGCAGTGCAGACTGCTTCAGTCCAAAACATAGTGGGCATCTTAGATTCAGCTAACATAGACCTAGCTGCTTCTATTAGGGTCCTATTTTTCCTTTCTGCAACCCCATTTTGTTGTGGGGTTCTGGCATTACTATAGTCCATTTTTATCCCCTTACTCCCACAGAGTTCTATTAGATTAGAATTCTTAAACTCTGTTCCATTATCACACCTTATTGACTTAACCTTTTTACTTAGCTGACTTTCTATTAAGGTAATAAAGTCCCTAATAACTGGATAAGTTTCATCTTTAGTACCCAAAAAGAAAGTCCAAGAAAACCTGCTAAAATCATCTGTAATCACCAGGCAGTAGTACTTGTGGTCAATACTTCTGATATAAGTAGGACCAAAGAGATCCATATGAAGAAGCTGCAGAGGCTCAATGATGGTGCTCACAGCTGTGATTGCCTTGTATGAAGCTTTGTGTTGCTTTCCTTTGTTGCATGCAACACAATGGTGTTCATTAGAGAAGATCTTGAGAGGGAGCCCTTGGACCAAACCATTCTTAGCCAGCTTGTTAATGGTCTTGAAATTCACATGAGCCATTCTTCTGTGCCATTTATTAGATTCATCCACAGAAGCTTTAGCCACTAGACAAGCAAGTGAACCCTCAGGCTGAACATCACTTAGATTAAAAGTGTAAAGGTTGTAAGTCCTTGGAACTTTGAGTTCAACCTGACTTTCATCAGGCAACTTGAAGTCTTTGGACAACACAAAGCAATCAGTCTCAGTGAAGAGAACACTGTTCTTCTTGTCACAAATTTGTGAAACAGAGAACAAATTAAAGTTTTGGAGTTCCTTCACATAAAGTACATCTTCAAAGTCCAGCTTGGTTGTTTTGATAGTTCCCTTCCCAGTAATTATGCCATCTCCTCCTCCAAATGTCACACTTCCTCCATTTAAAGACACAAAGTCATGCAGTCTCTCTAAATTTCCTATCATACTCCTGGAACATCCACTGTCAACAATGCCAACATCTTTACTTCTAAAAGGAAAATCCTGATACAAAGAATATATTTACAACATTAGATACAAGAGAGACCCAAGCCATTGCTGACTTGAGCCTGCCTAGTGGATCAATAAGTATTAAACCATGGAGATTGATGAGATCCACCATTGTTCTTGGACCCCATTCTCAAATATTGGTTATTGTTACTCCAAGAACAACCTGCTGAGGACTTAACAGCAGTTTCCCATTTTGCCCCTCCCATGTGCATGGTGTCAAAATATACAGGCCTTATATTATTTTGAAAATAAGCACTAGTAGGTCTATAGAAAGGTCTAGCAGCATTGCTTATCCAACCAGCAGGATTGATCCTACCAGCTGGAACTGGATTATCAGCAGCAACAGGCTTATCAGCAGAAATGGACTTGCCAGCAGCAACAGGCTTACCAGCAGGAACTGGCTTACCAGCAGCAACAGAAGCTCTACAAGAGTTTATTCTTGCTGCTTGTGGAATATATGGGGGAATATCATTGACATTGTTCCACACAGACCTATTTTGACAAGCATATATACCCATCTGTTTTTCATAATAGTCACAGTCTTTGATAAGATGATCATAACTCCGACACACAAAGCAAGATTTCTTTCTAGGGGACTTTTTCTTAACATTATTTTTCTCATTGCAACCAGGATAATTCAAACCAACACATGAAACAAAATTATCCTTAACAAAATTAAAACCACAATCAAAATTCTTTGAAACAAAACCACAACTAGAAACATTATTGTTTTTAATATTATCAAAAGAAATATCTTCAAATGCAGCTGTCTTTGAATGAGATTCATCAGTAGCTACTTCTGAGGAGAGATCTTCTGACTTTATTGAAGCTGACTTGTCACTTGATCCACATGTGGCATAGTCATTAGTCTTGATTTCTGAAGATTTGTCACTGTAAGAACAAGAGACAAATTCATTAGAGTCACAATCAAGATCAGGCAAGTTCTTTGCCTTTTTGCCATAAGTCATTTGTGAATCATCAGAGTCAACATAGGTGTCTGCAGGTTTAAATGTTCCAGTTATGGGTGGAGGAACAACATTCATTCCTCCCTCCTTTACATACTTTACAGGTTTTCTATAATCTACAGGTTCAGGGTCAAAAACACTATACTCATTAGGGTCATAAAATTGATTTGGCCCTATCAGGTCACCATACCCTAAACCTCTTTTAGTTTTTGTAGACATAGAACTATCAATTAACTTGTGAAGGTTTTTAGATGACTCTTTCCATTTATCAAATCTAGCCAAGGAATTATCTAGCTTAGACTGTAAATCCTATTTTTCTAACACCACCTTAGCTTTTTCTCTTTCAGAATGTTTAAACTCATTAGTGGCATTTTTTAAATCTCTTTCCAAAACCTTTATTTTTACTTCATATGCTAACTGTTGTTTTTGATACCAGACCTTTTGTTGTTCTAATGTTTTAACAGCATTTTTATGAGCCTTAAGTTGTATAAAGTTATCCTTATATTCACTTTCTTTATCATCAAATTCCTGTTTCAGTTTAGAATATATAGGTTCACAACTAAATGGGCAGTTTTGTACCTGAGATGGATGACCCATCATTCCAAATTGACCAACCACTTGTTTCTTCTCACCATATCCAGCTATCATCCCATAGACCTTCTCTGCTCCACTTGCAACAGCTTTCTCATGATGTTCCCAGTCCACCATCGAATCCACAGATACCAAGGCCTTGGGGTCCTCTGATTCCAACTCTTGAATTTTGAACGCAGAATACCTGGCTTTATCATCCACCTTCTTATCTGTACATTCCCTGGCAAAATGTCCTGGTTGAGAACATTTGTAGCACCTCACCTTCCTTCTGTCAAATCTGGCAGCCTCCTGTCCATCAAAGTTGACCCTTCTTCCTGCCTTTTTTTCAAACCTATCCATTTTCAATGACAGCATAGCCACCTGCCATCTAATGTCCATCTCTTCCAGATCCAATTGGTCCACCTGATTAAAATCTTCATAAAGAATCTGCTGCTGTGGTGTACTCTCAGCAACAAATGAATGAAGCACCCCCTCTAGAATATTATCAGATCTGGTCTGAGCTTTTGGTGTGGCAGGTGAGTAGGAAATTGAGGAAGATGATGGTGTCGGACTGTTTCCATATGATGCTTTATTAGCACCAGAGGTACTAACAAAAGCAGTATGGGTTGGAGTTTGAGATGAATAGGTGGAATACCCTTTGATATCAATTTCAAGGGTTTTCAGCTTGTTGTATAGATCATCAAAACTCATATAGTCCAGTCCACCTTTGGCCTTAAGTGTAATGGAAACCTGAGACCAGGATGGAGGCAAGGCCCTCAGAAACTTGGTGTTGCAGTCTTCATCGTCCGGCCTAGCTTTCAACTGGTTGAGTTGGCTCAGGATCTTGTGAAACCTGTCATACCCTTTGTGAATCCCCTCAGCCTCAGAGATCTTAAATTCCTGGAACTCTTGCTTGAGCATAGACTTTCTCATTTTTCTGGATTCATCATTCCCTCCAAATCTGGCTTTTACAGCATGCCAGATCTTTCTAGCATCATCCAGGTGATGGAAATCACTCATATGATCCTATGAAATAGCTTGAAGCAAAAGGGTTCTTGCATTGGTTTCCCTTTGTACAACAAGGTGTTCTTCTGCTGTAACAGGTGGCTCTATATAGATGTTACCATCATTATCCCTTCCAGTATTCTTCTTGCTGTTTCCCTTAAGAATCACATTCCACAGATTGTAATCACTGTTCGTGATCCAATATTCCATTCTCATGGCCCAGACTTCATACTCATCTTTCTTTAGGTATGGAAATTTAGCATTGTTGTTGGACATAGTGGTGACAATTTGTGTTTGGACTTGTGAGGTTTTAGGTTTGGGTTGATGTTCTTCCTGGTTAATGACATTGTTTTGAGGGATTTCGCCTTCCATTGAGAGAGGGTTAAGAGATTTGAAAGAGAAATTTTTCTTCTTTATCAGAGATCCTCACCAGTCTCTGATACCACTTGTAGGATCGAGTGCTTCTAGCTTGATAGAGCTTGGTTAAACGAGAATCTCTAGGAGTAAGACTTGCGTTTATGCGGAAACTAAACAACAAGAATGTAAAGAAGAAAATAATAGAAGACAATGATCCTCTATGGATCAGACTATGAACTAAGAAATTGTGTTATTGAATATTGTAATGTTGTACATAACTCATCGACGGGATGTTTCTTTTATACTGATAAGAAACCCTAACCCTAACCCGTCATACAAGAAAACGAGTGAAGAGATAAACATGATCTCTTCTAAAAATAAATCTAACAAACTTTCTAAACATACGGGATAACAATTACTAAAACCCGCAGTAACAACTACTATCAGCAGAAACAAAAATAAACTATCGGCAGGAACCAACTGCAGCAGCAATGTATAACTATTAGCAGGAACCAGCTTCACTATCAGCAGCAATGAGAAATCCTTATTTCTCAGAGATCCTAACACTTATAATGTTGTCTAATCCAGTGAGAGCTACGTGATTATATTACTGGTGACGAAACACGTGTAATGTTGTCTAATCCAGTGGGAGCTGTAAGCTTTATTACCCTGCAAGTTGCCCATCTTATTTCCAGATTGTCTTGAAATAATACATAACTTTCCACATGTTAAGCATCATAGTTTATATAAGAACCATTGCATAAATTTTATAAGATAACTTTTCGCGTTCCTGATCTTGCTTCCTGAAATGTTATCTATAAACTTGTTATGCATGATTCATCATTAAAACAATAAAGTTCTACATATCTATATTTTGATTTTGACTAAAAATCATATGTTATATATCTTAGACATTGTTATATTGCTCGTACAAACAAACGAGCGTAGTGTTGTCTGTATACTCTCATGATGTTGTGCCATGCACAAGTGGGACAAAACTTAATTTTGTGCAAGGTACAACATATAACAATATGACTAATGGTTTTTCTTGACTGCAAGGTAAGAAACTAAGATTCTACTAGGACTTCTAAACATAAAATGTATGTTGCCCTATTAAGAACAAATATCAAGATAACATGAAAAACATACTTCAACATATTCACTGAATTGTTTAGTAAATATGATTATGTTTTCTTGTAAAGTCATAATCAAGAAGTATGAAATTAACTTGAATTTACTATTGAGACCAAGAGTCGGCGCTCGTAATTACTTTAGTTGAATATGTTTAGGTCTCTTGTAAAGACACAAACATCAATTCCGTTAATTGTTGAAAGACTTATAACGTAAAGTAAGATGCTAATTTGTTATGTCTTCTTGTTAAGACCCGTACACTTACGACGTATAGTAAAATATTTAATGTTTATTTTTTCTAGTCAAAACATGCACATGAAGACATTGACTTGATCAAAGACTTATAATATAAAGTATGCAATAGGCTAAAAATACTATTGATGTCATCTGGTTTGACTTGGTTGGCAGATATGTAAGCCAAAGAGTCTAAGTTCATCTAATGAGTTGTGAGATAGTATCACAAAATTAGTCCTCATGGAATACCACAACTTTTTGGTATGTCCATCATGAAAAATCAAAGTCTATTGATATTGTTTGATCTTTGATGACTTAAACTATTTTACCTCCAAAGCTATCAAGCTTAGAAAATTGGATGTATCATGTGTACACTCAATATGGTTCCAACCCAGAAGGAATTTAAGACACCATTGTATTATGGCATGCGATGAATCTCATTATGTCTTGATTGAAGTTCTGAATTTGTTAAATACCTAAGAGTAAGTAATTAACAAACTAGAGTCAAGAACTAACGATGTATTTTGGATGTCCCACTTGAAAACAATTTATTGTTACTCAAGATGCTGAGTATCTAGAGATTAGTCTCTACTTACAAAAGGAAGTTGGAGCACCTTTAGATCTTGAAGTTATTCAAAAGCAACCTTCTGAGTACACTTGCTAATGTCATACTATGGTTGAACATGCATATGTTAAACAATAGATTGATATCTCTCATTCATAAATCCGCAAGGATACCTCTTTCACCTGAATGATATAGTTTTTTATATCAATGCTAAGGGATATTAGTTGGAGGATCATATTGAATCTGCTAACTATAGAGAGTCATTATCAGATCTTGAATCTGATGAATAGCTCAAAACTATGAATGTTAAGATGCAGTCCTTGGAAGACAATCACTCTTGGAGCTTGATTGATCTCTTACCAAATCAGTTAGACTATGAGGTTAAAAATAAGTTTCTTAATAAGAAGACTCAAAAGGACAAACTTGTACACACATTTAATGCACGCATAGTAAAAGGAGTTTACTCGTACTCAAAAGATTGACTATGATTAAATCTTTCTACCTACAAACATTAGATGTATAAAGATGATTAATTGTCATACCTGTTTTCATGTAAATGAAATATGACAATAGGATATCAAAACACTTTTCTTGTTGATTACCTTTACGAGGACGATGAGTAATTAAAAGGGTTTATGAGTCCATATAATCTTTATTATGTATACAAGACATAAGAATCCAGATGCGGATTAGATCATGCATCTAGGAGCAGAGATCTTAAGTATTATAAAATCATTAATTTGATTTTGATCAATAAGATTACTCCTGAGTACACTGAGAGCAAGTAAGAGAACTATATTTATTTTCTTAAATCTCATATGTCGTTAACATATTAGAAACAATATTCCATCTAAGCTAGACTTTAATCCTTAGTTTGGAATGAAGTTTCTCTTAAGGGATTTAGAAAATAAAACATACAACCTTGTCACATGTGTTTATTAGAATAAACATAAGCGGTTAATGATTCTAACACAATATGACACGTTATTGAGGGTAGTCTCAATGATTAATCTCACTTGATGAGATTGAACACATGAATGGAAACCTTAAGTTCAACTAAAGGATTCATTATGTAAGTCGTATTATGCATTGGACTATATATATCATTTGCATGAATGCAAGATGAGTTGATAACAACAAATATCTAAGTGAAAGTCATTAGATAATTGTTAAACGAATATTATAATGGACCTACAAAGGACCAAAGATATGTTCAAACGTTTCATGAGTTTTTGAAACAAGTATTCTCAAAGTTTACTCAGATGACTACTTGTTGTCTTGTACAACATAATTTGATCATGGTGGGAACATCGTATTCCGACCTACAAGTAGTCTTGTGCATATCTGTTTTTAGTATTTGGATAATGGAACTGTAAGCAGTCGTATTATATAATGAATTGATATAACTGGTATGATCATCTTCATTTATACTACTGTGTTCTGTATTTGCATGTTTAATCCATGAATAATTTATTTATTCTAAAATTGTCCATTGTCAGTTGACGATACAGGAGTATCATCGAATTAAGGCAAATGTGAGCGTGTTGGTGATATTTACTAAGAATAGATATTAATTGATGATTCCACCAAACTCACATGTTGTTCATTGTGAAGAACATTGGACTGACCCAACCTACGAGTATTCACTTCATGGATCAGCGTCAAGAGTGAATCTCGCAATTGGTTATGTCTCTTATCCTTAGACTTGAGATGCAAGTAGGTCTTGCATGCGTGGAATTTCATTCCTTGATATGGTTAAACGCTGTCCTGAATAAGGTAGTTATAAAAACCATCTTCATGAGTGATATGAAACACATGAATGATACGTGCAGTCAAAATAGAATTTGTTCCTCCACATGTTATGGAGTTACATACTATTGGGCCCCTCGATGAATTGGACTGATGTTTGTATGGTCGTACCCAAATGAGATTAAGATGATTTTGATCCACTTGGTAATCTTGTTCAATATCAATATCGAGAAACATAATAGTTGAACTATTAGAATGACATTTGATCCATGTCTAATGTTCAATATGGTATCTGTAACAAAAGGATGGATGACATATAAACCATTTAAATGAGAAGTTTAAGAAACTATCCTCACATATTTCTAGGGGCATTGGTGTGTTGCTAGACGTTAACCTTTGCTTGTATAATTACTTGATTATTATTATGTAGCAAGTTGGAGCTGTTGGGGTATGCTTGTGTCATAATAAATTATTACATGACTAGACATATGTGAGCCTATGGGGTCACACACTTATACATAGAGATACCATTTTATATATTTTATTTATCGTATTTACACTATATATAAGACTATGTAACTTGGGATCGATAACGGACTACTAATAACTAAGCTAGTACTTAGTTTATTGGATTGGACCAACAAATGGGCAAACCCATTTAGGGCCCCCATATGGCCGGCCATGGTGGGAAACAAGAGGGAAAAGAGCAAGGGGTTAGGTGTAACATTATTTCTTATAACCTCCCATTGATTTGGTCAATAAATGGTTATCAATTACATTAACAACTTACCAACTTTCTCTCCATCTTCCTCTATCCAAAAGCCACGAAATAACACACACCCACATTAGGGTTTTGTGTTTTTTGATCTCATCTAACCTTATTCTAGTGTAGTTCAAGGCTAGATCGCGTGTTACTGGGTTTAGACTAGCATCGGGTGGTGATTGTGGACGTGTAGTGTGTTTCTAGCATAGAGGAGATCAACCTTATTGATCTCTTGGGTTTCATATATAATTCGTGTGGTGATTGTCTCCCGTGTGTCTCCCGAATCACGCTACAAAGGTATATCATTATGTTGTTTATTTATCGATTGATCATATGGCTATATGGATCCGTCTCTAGGTGATGTTTCCGCTGCGTTTGATTATTTTAATATGTTTTTCATATTCATCATCACCTATACTTGCTAGTGTTCCTAAACAGGTTGAAGAAAATATGGATGACGAGGTGGAATTTACGATACTTCAATCTACCATATACGTCACACCACCTAATGATTGAAGCACCTGTTATTAACCCGATTTTGGTTGAACTTGCGAAAGAATTTGAAGATTATCTTGTAGACATTGCCATTATAGAAGAGGATGCTAACCTTAACCCTATAAGGGATGTAGAGGATCTCGAACGTTTACTCACGAAAGATCCTTTATCATCCTTTATGGAGGTCAAGGAAAGCCCAACTACCGTAGGGGAAAAATAAGAACTAATGTCATTCTTTCATCCTCAACGAAGGAGGCCCTTACATAGAATGTTCAATACTGGTAAGGTAAGGAGAGGAGAACAAAAATTGCCCTCACATAGAATGTTCAATAACGGTGGAGTCAGGCTCGTGGGTTGAACAAAAATAAGCGCTTCGTGGGAAACAACCCATGCTTATCTTTTTATTCTATGTCATTTTTAGGATATTTTTGTTTTGGTTTGTTTTTATTTTTGTTTTAGGGTAAAATTTCTTGACTGAGTGTTTATGTCAGGTTGTCGATACGGCGTATCCACTGTTTTGTGGATATGACATATTCCACCACGGACCTGCATTTCAGTATTAAGTACAGGTGGTCTATACGGCGTATCCAGTATTCCTTGGATACGACGTATCGAATATTTATTTTACAACCAATGAATAACTAGATGTCCACAAGTTTGTTTTTCAGTGGTCTATGTATTTTAACAGAATTGGATGGACATGATGTTTATGGACTCCCATATTTCATTTGCTCGCATTCTAACCATGGAGGATCATACCGAGCAAAATAAAAGGAGCATTCCGTTTCTAATTTCATTTTTTATGCTCTTAGTAATTAATTGTACAATGGGGACATTGTATATCTCAATTTGGGGGAGGTGAATAGAATAAGAATTTTACTTGTCCGTCGTTTACGAAAGATGTTTAATTTATGCCTAAAAATAATAATAATAAAAAAATTGACATGTTTTTTGTAGATCACTAGTCGCATAGCCCACACACATAACCCTTATTTTTAATTGTGAGGATTTTAGCCTTTCCGTTTTCCCTATTTTACGCAAATTCCACAAAAATATGAGTGTGCCGATGGATTGTAGTAGACTTTAGAACTTGGCTTGGTATATCTATTCGAGACCATAATGATGAGCATTACATTAGCGAAACCTGGTGTAATCGTCATAATCGATCTTTAAGGAAAATTATTCGGATTCACTCACATGGCACATTACGTTTACATTTGTTAATGTTATTAACTAACTACACTGTTAACCACCCGTATAAACCTTTTGTTACTCTCATTTTTAGAGTAAGATACCTTTAGAATAACTTGTTGAGCATTTCTTTTTGGTTTTTTTTATTAAAAAAAAACCCTGTTATATGTTTATGTTATGTTACACCCTTACACCTTAGCTTACAATGTAGATTAAGTCCTTGGTTGGTTGCTAGTTGCATGGTGTATTTCGTGTATTTCGTGTGTTCGTGTGTGTTTTTCGTTTTATTCTTTTCTAGAGAGTCATTGGTCGGGAAATTGCACTATGCAATGGCAATGCAAAAGTATGTATTATATGTCATGTATTTTTGTCCTACTTTCACTATTTATTATGACACCCGAGTTTCTACGTGTTTCAAGTTTATTACAGATGATTATTATTAGTGAAATTGTCAAGTTTTGTACCATTATTTGATTGTTCAGATTTTTATTTATTTATCTAGAGAGAGAGAGAGAGAGAGAGAGAGATGGCTCGTCTAAGCTTAACCAAGAGAGAGAGAGAGATGGTTTGTCTAAGCTTAACCGACTTTATTATATTTATGATCTTATGAGTTGGTACGTAATATAAACCAACATGTTGTTATATATTATTTAGAGTTGGTCGTAATATTAACCAACTATTTGTTTCTTTTAGTTTGTATTAGTGGTCATAATTTAATCACTATTGTTGTATCATTTTAGGATCTATGGGAATTGGTTAATCGGTTTGACCAACTAGGTATGTATTATGGTATGTCGATGATGATAATCGAGATGTCTTTGAGTCTAAGTACTCAATGAGTGCCCCTTCTCCAGACACTACCTCGTTATAGCACCTAAGGGTGTCCAAAAATTCTTATATATATATATATATATATATATATATATATATATATATATATATATATATATATATATATATATATATATATATATATATATATATATATATATAGAATTTCTTGACACCCTTAGGTGCTATAACGAGGTAGTGTTTGGAGAAGGGGCACTCATTGAGTACTTTTCCAGACACTAAGTCATTATAGCGTTAGTCTATGATAAGAGTCTTTTTCGGGTTTGTGGTAAGGTAGTAAGTAGTAGCATTCGGTTTGTTTTTGACTTAATCTATTTGTTTGTTATTTTTATTTTTTAACGAGTTTATAAATGTTTCCCATGCCTTATCCTACCATTTAATCATTCTTAATACTAACTCCGTCCCATATTAAGTGTCCATAATGGAATCTTGGGATGTCCCAAATTAAGTGTCCAGGGAATATTTTCAACCAATGAGAAGAGACTTTCGTGGGTAATAGTGATATTTGATTGGTGGAGAGTGTAGTTAGTGGAATTTTCTAAAACTTTGTGCATTTGGAAAGTGGACACTTATTATGGGACGGAGGGAGTATTATTCTTTCAATAATCCTAACCTTTAGCGGCCTTGATCTAGAAAGTAGGTAATCGTTTGTGGTCAAGTTTCGTTGCTAGCATTCTTGGTCTAGAAAGTAAGAACTCGCTTGTGATCTTGGGTCTAGAAACTGAGCAATCATTTGTGATCTTTTGGCCTAGAAAGTGAGTAATTGCTTGTGATTAAGTGGCATGAATAGTGTTCTTAACCTAGAAAGCGAAAGCTTTCTTGCGATTAAGTGTCGTTATTGGTAAATATTGCTTTATAAGAATGATTCACCCCTAATCCCTTCATTATTTAAACCCATTTGCCTTTTATATTGGTTATTATACTATATAGACTCTAGTAGTGGAGATGTGTATCCTTGCCAAACTTATTATAGAATACTCACCAAGACCATGTAATTGAGTGATTAACTAAATGTTACTACATAGATTAATTGAGTGATTTGAGTGTTTTCATATCCTATTTGTAACGCCCCCTACCCGTTTTGACTAAGATTTAAAACTTTTGACGCGGAAATGCTTGACTTTACCGGACTCATACAAATTCTTCATTTACATATGCAAAATTTATCACATTTAACCCTTTAAAATACTTGCAAGAACATATACTCGAACACCTTTCAAAACATTTTATAATCAATTGTATAACACAACCAAACGACCCTTCAGACCAAGGATACGCCGTATCCTTTTTAGGGATACGCCGTATCTAAACCGATAGATCATGCGCCGCATCAACCTGAAATGATGCGCTGCATCACCTTAAACTCCTGATACGTCGCATCTAATATACTAGATACGCCGCATCACCTTATTTAGATAGAACATCAGCAGGAAAACCTGCATATACTCACTACTCACCCACAACTCATTTTGACCTCAATACAACACTATAACTTGCATCAAAACACTCACTTTACATTCAAAACCATATCAAACTCTAATACACGGCAATTGACCCGTTTGACTCCAAAATAGGTACAAACACGCTTAAATCCAAACGCTCCTTTAAACATTCACTACAAACACTTAAAACACACTTGACGACTCGTTAGACCCTCAAACCGTTACCCGACTTTGACACACCTCATACGACTCATAAAATAGACTCTCGGGGTACAACTTTGACTCGAGCTCGGTATTCTACCTAGCTCCTAATGCTTGATATCTTCCCAATCCGTTCCAAATCCTTATGCTACAATCCAAGCCTTCCACTCCGCCGCACTTAAGCCTACAAAAACATTAACAACTAAAAGAATAAGCTTACGCTTAGTAAGTAACCCATCATAAAACATATATCATACACATACTTTCACATAAGCATCATAATCACATAAAAGCCACTAAACTACTTCATACCTCCCATATCACACACAACTTCATAACACAATTGCATCCCTTCATCACAACTATAACAACTACATACCTTAGCTAGTCCAAATCCATCAAGCTATCTTACTCTCAACCAAAGTCACTAGCCACCTAATTTCCAACTCATAACCATTCCAAATCCAAGTCTCCTATTCTTACACAATCATAACACATATATGATAAATACATACATAACACATGTTTTGAAGAGAGTTACTTACTTCCAATCCAAGCTAGGCTACTAACACAAATCCCACCAACAACATCTTCTAGCCATCATCATCATCATAATCATCCTAAAACACATAATCATATATAACATATAATACATAATCATTAGCTATAATCATGGCTAATACAATCATAACTAACCTCTAAACACCTTTAATCATCATATAATCATCTATTGATTATATGATATTCAATCCCATCATTTACTAACTTAAACCCATTATAAACTCATTACATAATCATCATTACCTCTTAATTATCTTAAAACACCATTTACCCTTTAATCCCAAGTTAGGGTTTACAAACCCTAATTTCATAATCCATCAATTAAACTCTAATTAAGCATCATGAACATCATACCTTATGTAAGAAACAAGCTATAGGCTTAACCCTTGAATTTTCACCACTAAACCATCATCATCTCATCACCAAATGCTCCATCATCTTCCCTCTCTTCTCTCTATCTCGACATCACAGGAACACACAAGAATTGTGTGGAGATATCTAGAACCTAGCACATATAAACTAGTTGAGAAGGCATTTCTGTCATTTCTGCTTATTTAAGGTCGATGCGCCGCATCTATATTTTAGATGCGCCGCATCCTATATACGCCGTATCTCCTTCTCCAATACGGCGCATGGACTATAACAAGTCGGTTCTACTTTCCATTCCACCATACGTCGCATGTAACTTCCTGGAAGCGCCGCATCTAGGCCTCATCAGACATCCACTTAAAAGACTCTACCACATACCCTTAGTCAAACATACTTAGGCTCGGGTCAACTTCATCTGGGGTGGGGCCTATTTGTATTCCGGGAAACGGGTCTAACAATTCTACCCCCTTATTTAGATTTCGTCCCCGAAATCTGTCATTCTATTTCTAACCACACTTAGTCTCATAACTCCTCTCATTCCTAACACCTTAATCCCTAGTTTACTTAGTTCAACGACTTAAGTAACCTCACGACTCTGTGCATACTATAACGCATCACATGCCCTAATCCACATTATCCCCGCTTACTTTTATACCACATAACTCTCGCTTAGATTTTACATAATACAAGACTTACTTATTATCGCCAATCATCATTCTAATCCGCCCTATTACCGCACATCATCATTTCACTCGCTTTATCCTCTACCCTCATCCTTGACTACTCGATACTTACGAAGCTCGTATTAGTTGACTTTACATGATCACACCCGGCTAATACGTTCACATTCTTTTATCTTCATTCATCATCTTTTGCACCACACCGCAAGGCCCATCCTATCATCATTACAATTTCTCCGCTCCTTCAATGTTTCTCCTAAGTCTCAACTTAAAGCCATGGTCCAACTCTAATCCTCCTATCTTAGTCCTTAAAATTTCTATGAATTCTAAACCCTCGCTTTCTACTTCTCTCACTACTACACAAAATCTCATAGAAACTGGTCAAAATAGCCCATGAAGAGTGGTTTTGAGACCACTCTCTGAAGGGGGGTATCTCCATGATCAAAATGTATAGAGACTGGTTGCACCACCTGTCTCTATTAGAAGCATCAACACCGGTTTTTACTTAAGAATTGGTCTCCATATTATAGTAAACACACATGTTTTTATTGGACATTGGTACTGGTTCTCCCACAACCTGTCTTTATAGAAAGTTCCAACCTGTCTTTATATAGAGTAAAAAGATATGTTTTTATATCAAAACCTGTCTTTTTGAAAATTTCTTTTATTAAAAAAAAAATTGGTTTTGAAATTCCAAATTTTTTGAAATTCCAAATTTTTGAAATTCCAATTATTTGAAATTCCATAATCTACAATTTGACTCACCATAATAAAGAAATATAAATGCAACAATAATATAATATATATATATATATATATATAATATAATAATATATACACCAAAAATGTTGAAATTAACAAAGTAAATTAAGATAATACTTCAATTCAGCAAAACATAATTCTTAGACAAAATCAAAATGTGAAACACTAGAGTTCAACAAACTAGCCATAATTAGCCATAATTATCTAGGATCAATCACGCCATAATGTAAACCATGCACCAATGATGGCGTTCAACTCTTTGTTCTCTAACGGACGCTCGTCACTCCAAGGTACCTATACGTAAATTAATGAAATAAACACGTCAACAATCTTTGTATGTTTAAATCATGCGACAATAGCAAGTTGCTAAAGAATGCCCTTATGGGCAAACACATGGATAATTGACAATTTGACATACATGTTTTTTTTTTCCATACTACTACAAATATACAAATGGTAAACAATATAAGTTCATTTTTTATGACCCACTACAAATATACAAAAGAAAACATCAATCAGTCAACATTTCAATAAACTTAAATATGGATCTTAAGTTATTTTATTCAAGAAAGATGACAGGTAAGATTCAAAAGCCACTCATAGAGATAGATGCTTATTTATCATATGTGTTGGGCTGAATGTAGAATTCATCTTGGATCAATTACCCTGGAATACTATCTGATATATTCACACAGCAATACCAAACACACAAATTTGCAAAAAAATCTATTGTATTATCTGATATGTTTAACTGACCACACAAACAGAAAACACTAAATCAGCACACACAACAAACGTCTACAAAGTCATGCATCTATTTCATCATAAAAACAAATTGCAAAATTATTTAACAAGCACTTACTATGTTGGGGAAATTGTCGTTTTGATACTTTAGCACAAAGTCATGCATCCATTTCATGACATAAAATCCACACTCCCAAGTAAACGGCTGGCGATTTACATTAGGGAATTCCCACCTCAGACCACCAACGACACTAAAAGGAAATAACAAACAGTTTATAAGTTAAAATTTATAGAAACAAATGTTAAATCTAAAACAATTTAAGATAATTCTTAGACTCCACAAGTCCAGCGAGCCTATAAGTTTCCTCACTCTTGCTTGAACCTCTAGAAGAATTCAAAATAAATGCCACTCCATGTTTGGGGCAAATTATGAACAGCACATAGTGACCGCTGCATTTTGTGTACATGTTTTAGTTAAAGAATAATAACCATATGAAAAATATTGCAATCATAATTAAGATGGTAACATATGGTACCCTTGTAGATATGGTGCGAGATAAAAATCGTAACCCTCCAATGCTCGAGTTAAGTAATCTAGGGTATCCCACTTTTCAAACAGACATGCATCTGATGTAATCAATCCAGGGTTCAAGAAACCAACCCTGTTCAGTGAGGAGCGTCCCTTAAGGTGATACAGTGACCTAATTAAGCATATAAAATACACCAACATAAATTTATGTGAAAAAGAGCAATGCCTTTAGCTACATATTCAAAACAAAAATGCACTTACATCTCAAAAAGGGTCAGGATGCCACACTCGAGTTCTTGATTCGTCAAGAGTTCGACTATGTCTGTTGCATTAATTGCAAAGTACGACTCATCAACTTGTCGAAAGATGTCCTTGTCAACACGAATAGCGTACGGATCAGCACAATCTCCACCCCGACTCATCCAACGGTTGTAGCCATCTAACACAGACTTGGGTTTATTCAATTGTATATCGTGTTCGAGATCCATCAACTTCTTTCTATTCTCAGCTTTCACTTCTTCAGCCTTCTTTCTATTCTCAGCTTTCTCTTTTTTAGCCTGCACATATAATGGTATTCATATGATATTGCTATATTTTGAAATAAGCACAACTTTTTATAAATATTTTAAAAGACAACTCTACTGCACAATTATTCACATAAAACAGAAAACATCTTAAGCTATACAATTCTCGACTAAAGAAGCACCTCTGTTTTTTTTAACAATTTCATATTCTCAGCTTTCTCTTTTTGTGAAGTGATTTTTGTTTTTTAGGATCAATTAAGCTCTGATTAATCTTCTAGAAGCACACAGTTTCACAGTTAAAGCTAAAATGGAATTTAAGAAACTTCAAAGCCAATGAAACATAGGAACAAGCTCAATCCTATGGTGCACAAGCCCAAGCTACTCCTTATGCAAACTAACAAGCTTTACTAAACAGGCAAATAAACTAAAACTAATTGGACAGAGATAAATCAACAAGCTAAAGCTAAACACTAATCATTCCAAATAGTCTAAGCCAATAAGCTATAGGCTTATGCAGAAAGGCTCACAAGCTAAAAATAAAAGGTGCACAAGCTCAAGCTGCCTAAAATCCACTCTAACAAGCTCAATTACTCAACTAAACGACAAGCCAACACTCACTGACTTAGTTCAATTCAACCTAACACCACAATAAGCAGGCACAATATAGGCAACCAAATAAGCTCAAAAGTGAGACTTAAGCATAAATTCCACAAGCCACCAGTACAGGATAATAAGAGAACCAAGAACCAAGCAATGAACTCAATTAATAAGCTCAAAATGATCTTATGAATATGCCTCTATGGACAGATGTACCCTGGTGCAGGGGAGTTTTGGTTAAAACGGGTCAAAAGAAGCTTGTCAAAAGCTATGTAGAAAAAATCTAAAAATTCTATAAAAATGTGGATTAAGATTATAAGCTACCAAATTTTAAAATCCCAAAGTTACAGCTAATTTGATTGAAGATTTAGGAAATGAAAAATCAAAACTAAATTGGTTTTGGAAACTTATGAAATATTTTTGACTTTTTTCCAATGCACACTAAGTTGACTAAATTGAAGTTTGATCTGTCCTAAATGATTAATAATGAAGTTATAAGCTAATATATGACTTGATTTAGCTATTATAATTAATTATGCAACTAATTTGAAGATAATGCAAACTAATACAACTAACTGTATGCAGAAAGTCGATTGGCTTATGATTTTGACTTTTTTACCTAATTACCTATGAGTTTTATGCTATTTCCAACCTATATGCAACTATCATGAACTGTCTACACTAATATTAACCTCTATAAGACACTTAACCACAGAAATACTGTTATGCCTAACGATAACATGCATGTGAATACAGTAAGCAGTACATGGGTTATCAATCCTATCCATAAGGCCACTGATTCAAGTTAAATTAACTATTATTGCCAACACAAAACTAGAAAAGTTATAGGCTTACCCGCTCCTTCAGTTTAGGAACTTCAGCAATCCCATCCAAAGTTTTTTTATGCTTGGTGGTTTCTTCCGGTGCTTTGTCCTTCTTGTTGGATTCTTTTAAGGTCTCTTTTACGTTTCCCGACTTTGTTGAAGGTTGTTTCTGATGTTGAGGCAGTACATGCTTGGTTGGAACTCTTGATATAGGGGCTTTAGACAATCCCTATAAATTCCATTGGATTTACGTGAGCAAAGCTTACATTATAACACAAAGTGGGAGATCCAAAAAATATAATACCTTAAAACGAGCAATGGCATTGATTGGCCATTGGATAAAGCCATTCACTGCGAATTCTAAATATGGGATTTCATCATCCGGCACAGGCAGCTCCATACGTTTATAAAGTTCAACAACTTTGGTAACCGACACCTTCATGTGGCCCTTAAGTATATTATTTCCATGTATACGTCCATTTCCAATCGGAAATACGGTTGCAGTAGCGCATGTGAAATTCTCCCCAGTTAAAACGGAAGTAAGGACGTACAAACAGCAGTCGGTTGCCTCCTACATAAAACGTAGCAAATAGTGAAACAAAATACAAATTTATACCAAAAAAACATACACAACCAGAAATAAAGATGAAACTGATGTGGTTTTATTGTTAGAATAAAAAGTTGAGTCAGTTATATAAAATTTGGTTACTATTTGATAATTTTTTTGCCAAAAAATGTGTTTACCTTTATGCAATTTAACTTTACGATGCTTGTGGTCGAGCCAACATTGGAACTCCTCTGGCCCGAGCTCGGGACGCCATTTTGCCTTGGTGAAAACCCCTCATTATGTTCAGCTTGCATTTCCTTCCTCAGTTCCTTTATGCAATCTACATTTGCGACGTTTATGATCGAGCTAACATTGTTCCTCCCCTGGCCCGAGCTCGGGACGTCATCTTGCCTTGGTGAAAATCCCTCATTACGTTCAGATTGCATTTCCTTCCTCACTTCTGCCTTCAGTTCCAGCCTCATTTCATCCCAAAACTCACTTGACTTTAGTTCTTCTTTCATTTGTTGCCTCACTTGATTCTTTATCTCTTCAATATCTTCTCGTTGTTGATATGTCCTCCTTTTTCTAACATATCCTTCAATGCCTTTTTTATATCCAACATCACACCCGACCCCCCTAGTGCGTCCCCCGTGTTCCGGTCCCAACACCAGTATTAGGGGATCTACTCCCGCTTTAGATTCATCAGACCCTTGAGCCAACTTTCTGGTTGCTTCTATCTATTAAATATCAGTAAAAAAAAACTAATTCATAGACATCTACCAACAAAAAATCATAATATTATAAAAAAGGAAATGATTAGAGTACCAAGTTCTTTGAAACATCGATTAACTCGGGAGGCAATGTCTTGATCCCGTTCTTGTCGCGGGGAGCCCGAGCCAAACAATAGTTACTCCCACGAATGTCTGGTATTAAGTGGAGTTCTGTTGCCTTTTCCGGGTCATTCCTTTCCTCTTGCCATTGTTTTTCAAAACCACGGTACCCTTTTGGTCCTAACCTGGGCCGATTTATATGTTTTTTTCCTCGTTCACTTGCTTGCGCACGCAATTTCTACACATAGGAGTGCTAAATGAATTAAAAACATTTCAAAACAACAGTATATTAGACTATCATAGTAATACAAACTAAAGTGAAACGAACATTTTTTTTAGGTGTATTTTCTTTCTGGCATAAATCTTCCCATACATGAGGCTCTATGAATGTCCATTTCTCTAATGGAGATATCCCCTTAAGCATGTATTTAACACGTAGTTTGGTCTTGAATGCCTTCCACTTAGTACCACATGATACAAGCGTACGGTTTTTTACATCGTTATTTTCAAGTCTGAAATGTGCCTGCTTGATGTAGAGATAAAGCTTATTAGATGTTAATACATTTATTAAATTAGAAGAAACCACAATTAACTATAGCAGATACTATACCTTGATATCAGACCACAAAAAGTCTTTTTCTTCCTTTGTTACATGCTTCCAAGTATTTTTCACAATAGAAATTAACCTCCTGGTACGAGTTCCCATATATTTTCCATACAAATGTTGCCACTTGCCAACGGCTTGACCAAATTGATTGAATTCAACAGATTCACCAACCGGAAGATCTTGGATTCTATTGATTCCTCTACTCGTTCTTGGTACGGGAGGGTCCTAAAATTTAAGTATGCTTTCTCAGTTTTAGAGACAGAATTAGGGAAAGTATTTTCTGAAGATAAGATTAGGGTTTGGTTCGTTAAAGAAGAAAATAAGAATTACAGTTACCCGACAATGTTTTTTGCCTCATGTAATGTCTTTTTAGGGTGTTGTCTTTTGGTCATGCACCAGTACTATATTGTGTTTTGAAACCACATAAGCTAATCCTACCAGAATTTTAAGAAGTGTGCTTCGATAACACATAATCTCATAGGCTTTATTTGTTAAAAAAAAACTTAATCTCTTCAAATAAGCAGGTTCACATGCTTCTCATTTTTTCACAACTCACACGCAAAACAGGCCACATTAAGAATCCTGTTGATTCATTAGTTTCACTAACATATATAGAGTGAAACCTTCGGAGATGGTAATAAACAGTACTATAAGATACTTAAAACAGGCCACATTAAGACTCTTGTTGATTCATTAGTTTCACTAACATATATAGAGTAACCTTCGAAGATGGTAATAAGCAGGACTATAAGATACTTAAATTATGCATAACATTATAACTTCAAGCTTGAGCAAGGACTAGTAAATAAATGTATTTTTAAGTATTAGTACCGTAGCAAGTGTTGGAATGGGTATTCCTCCTCCAATAGGAATCTGTGTCCCTTGAGGCGCAGATTGATTGGGGTTTCCTGGTTGACCTTGATTGTTGGCATTAGCTCCGACTTCATTTCCTTGAGTAGCTTGTGTATGGTTACTAACCTGTAAACATATAGACAACCAAAAAAATCAAAGGAAATCCCATTATCTCTTTTTAATATTGATGTCGTTATATATAAACAAAATCCCAAATAGGCTTTGCACTAGTTTTACATGTCAACCCAAATTGACCCAATATAAGTAAACGTCTATCAAACCATGTTAAAAGAAGGGATATTGGCTGTTTTTATCTACCTTTTGAAAACCAGCTTTGTTGTAATTACTGAATCATTTGAAACTGGTTATTTGACCCTTAAATAGTCAATAACAGAGTATGACTTCAGTGGGCATTAAACTAAATAGTCAATAACAGAGTATGTAGAATAAGATGAAATACTCTTTACTTGTTAAATAGCATAAGTTAATTTAGGTTTTTCTATTCAGGCAATACAACAAACACTTGGGGTGTAAACACATAACCACATATTTGACAATTTAAAAACACTAATTAACACAAATGAACATAAACAAAAATATGAAACGAATATAAATGATTGATTCAGAGAGAAAGATGTACCATTTTTGTTGCCAGGAGAGGTGTTTGGTGGTCAGATGGTGGTGATGTTTAGGGTTCGTGATTATGATACGAGGCAGAAGTCGCCTTTTATTCATCATTTTTGGCGGGATTTGAGAGCGCTCTTGGAGGAGTAATGAAAAAAAAAAGAGGGAGTATCTTTATTGATTGCTGAATGATCGGATTATTTGGGGATGAAGATATGTTACTTGATTGCTGTGATGATACGAGGAAGAAGGTTTGACTTTTTTTATTTTCAATTATATAAAAAATAGAAGGAGGTTTGACCTTTTTTATTTCAAGTAGGGAGTATATAAAAAACAAAATATGTGTTACAAAACTAAACAAAGATTGATAAGTCTTTGTTTTTATTTATTTTTCTATATTTTTCCTGCAATAATAAATCAAAATGAAAGCAAGATAATTAGCTGATTTATATTACAAAATATCATAAACGATATTTTTATATTAAATATCTGATAATTATTTTATTACCTGTATGGCGCATATGTTTTTTAAACCTCATGTCCTTCTTGATGGTCAGATCTCAAGTAAAGTGTATCATTGAGAACATCATTCATCGATTGTATACCGATAGAAAAAGGAGGGAGCTCATCAAATTGATTGTATTCGTCCTCGTCCACAACATTATCAACACCAACTATACGTCGTTTACTCTGCAGGACAATGTGCCATCTCTTGTCTTTTAAGTCCTCAACAAAGAATACTTGGGTGGCTTGTTTTGCTAGAATGAATGGATCATTTAAATAGCTGTTTGTTGAAAGATTGACACATGTGAAACCGTCCGTATCAACTTTAACACCTCTTATGTTATCGACCCATTTACACTTCAATAACGGTATAACGAACAAATTGTAATCCAATTCCCAAATTGCTTCTATGACACCATAATACGACTTTTTTGCGACTGACATCCGCGAAGAATCTGTTGTTGTTGCTATTAGCGTCACTCCGCTATTTTGCACAGTGCTCTTGTCATCTTGTTGTTTGGTATAAAACGTATATCCGTTGATGTCATATCCTTGATATTCAAGTACACGACGTGGACGATACCCCAACTGTACCACGTCTGCATCAATATCTGGAGACATACGATTAACTTTATCTGCCAACCATTGTGAAAATGTTCTTTTATGCTCGGCTTCGAACCAAAGCTGGCCTCGATGGCTATTGTTTTGTTGTAAGTATGACATGTGCTCATGTATGTATGGTTCAATGCACGTCATGTTTTGCAAGACTGTAAAATGTGCTTGTTCTAAATCGCGGTTGTTCAGCGTGACATCTTTGCACCCAATTGTCCCCGTCCCAACGAGTCTACCCTCGTGTCGAGGTTGCGGAAGGCCAATATCTGAGACATCATCCATATAGTTTGTACAAAACTGAACCACTTCTTCGGAAGCATACCCTTCAACAATACTACCCTCTGGCCGATATCGGTTCCTTACATATCCTTTTAAGAAACCCATATACCTCTCGAACGGATACATGTACCGTAGGAATACAGGACCACAAGACTTTATTTCTCCAACAATATGTGATACGAGGTGAACCATGACATCAAAAAAGGAAGGTGGAAAGTACATCTCGAGTTGGCAAATAGTAAGAATAATATCACTTTGCCATTCATCTAACTTTTCAGGATCAATAACTTTTGAATGAATCATGTTAAAAAAGAGACAAAGCTTTGTGATCGTGTGTCGTACTCTAGGCGGCAATACTCCATGAATAGCAATTGGAATCATCTGCGTCATTAAAACATGACAATCATGAGACTTCATACCAAGCAACTTCAAATCTTTCATCGAAACCAATTTCCTAATGTTAGCAGAATAGCCAGATGGAACCTTAACACCGTGCAAGAATTTACAAAATATGGTTTTCTCAGCCTTTGACAAGGTATAACAAGCTGCCGGCAAATACATTTTTGTACCATTCGTCACTTATGGTGCGAGCTCATCTCTAATTCCCATTTCGGCCATGTCTTTTCGAGCATTAATCCCATCTTTTGTTTTTCCGGGAATGTTTAATAATAAGCCTAACAAGCTTTCACAAACATTTTTCTCGATATGCATAACATCAAGGCAATGTCGGACTTGCAAATGTGTCCAGTACTTTAATTCCCAGAATATAGACTTTTTTTTCCAAATGTTTCTAGGAGGAGCTTTAACCTTTTTTCCAAAAATAATGTTTAAATCCGAAACTTGGGAAAATGCAGTGCGTGCGTCCAATGGTTCTACCATCACTCTATCCTCTATTGTACCGTCAAACAAATTCTTCTTTCTACGGTATGGGTGATATCTAACAAGCGACCTCCGATGCCCCATATATACTGTTTTCCTACAATTAGTCAACCATCGGGAATGGGTTTCCTTTTCACAAACAGGACATGCCTTCTCTCCTTTCGTACCATACCCTGACAAGTTACCGTATGCTGGAAAATCACTTATGGTACAATAAATCATGGCAAATAGTTGGAAACTCTCTTTCTTGTACGCATCATAGATTTCAACGCCCGGTTCCCATAATTTTATCATGTCATCAATTAACGGTTCTAAGTACACATCAATATCGTTCCCTGGTTGTTTCGGACCTTGAGTTAATAATGACATCATGATGTATTTCCGTTTCATGCACAACCAAGGTGGAAGATTGTATATGCATAGAAGAACCGGCCAAGTGCTATGACGACTACTCAAGCTTCTGAATGGATTAATTCCATCTGAACTAAGTCCAAACCGTATGTTTCTGATCTCAGATCCGAATTCTTCAAAATCATGATCGATCTTTTTCCATTGAGGAGAATCGGCCACATGTCTCATTTTCCCATCCTTTTTACGCTCTTCAGCATGCCAACGCAACAATTTGGCATCCTTTGGGTTTGCATATAACTTTTTCAATCTAGGTATGATGGGAAGATACCACAACAATTTAGCAAGAGGGCCATTCTTTGTCACATCACTATTAAGTTCCGTAAGATTCTTTTGCTTATACCTTGATTCATTACATATAGGACATTCGTGTAGGTTCTCATACCCTTTTCTATACAATATACAGTCGTTTGGACATGCATGTATTCTTTGGACTTCCAATCCCATCGGACATGTTAATTTTTTTGCTTGATATGTCGAAACGGGCAACTCATTATCTTCAGGGAATGCTTCATGTAACAACTTTAATAGGGCAGTGAAGCTTTGATCACTCCAACTACTTTTCGCTTTTAAGTCCAACAGTTTCACCACTAAAGAAAGTTTAGTGAACTTCTTGCACCCGTTATACAATGGTTTTTCTGCATCGACGAACAATTGATGTAATTTTTTAACATTCTTTTCAGAAACATTGCTTTCTACGTCGCGTAACATCTCATCCATATTATCACGATGGTTATCACTATTACTATCATTTTCCTCGTGATTAGTGTCTGAAACAAATGTGTGACTATCAACTTGCGACTCACCATGCAAATCCCAACAAGTATACTCTTTGTCAAACCCCTGTTCTAGGAGATGGCGTCTAATCAAGTTAGGATCAGCAATGCACACGTTATTTCTACACTCTTTACAAGGACAAGAAATCTTTGTTTTTCCCGTCTTTTCTCGATGATCCTCAGCGCATTTAATAAATTCAGACAACCCTTTGATGTACTCTGGGGTAAAACGTCCTATCTTGTACATCCATGTATCACGATCCATCTAAAAAAAGAAAAAAGAAGCATGTTTTAGTAAGATGCAAGTGCATGATATGATCATTAATTTCACATTAAAATCTCAATACATAACAATTTTATTTTTATTTTATTTTTTATTTATTTAAAAAAAAACAAGTGAAATATAAACAAATAACAATAATTCATTATCATCTATCTAACCTTGATACTAGGGGCGGAATTCCCATTTTTATAATTCCCCCAAAAATCTCATTTTTCCCTCTAAAAAATCACAAAAAACTTTGAATCACGGATACACTACTCTCATTTTCCCATCATTTTTTCCCTCTAAACATAACTCATTCCCTTCTATCTAAGTTCTTGCAAGAGCACAAACCGATTCAAGAATCCAAGTCCAAAGGCTGAGGCTGAAAGCTACCATCACAATTCTCAACTTCACGTCTGCCGTCGACTACTCTCACAAGGTTTAATTATTCTATCACCCCAATTAACTATTATTTCGATTGTGACTGAGTTGTTTATTATAAAGTTAGATCTGATTGAAATGAGTGAATTTATGAGATAAAACTTGTTAATTTTTTAGAACTAATTGAGATGAAGATATTTGTGTAATTACATCACCGGTTATGAAAGTGAAACATGAAACTTGTAGGTTGATTATGGTTCAGTTTTTCAAGTATGGATATTTGGTATATGAAAGGTTCAGGGACTGATTTTTGGGAGTGCAACTGGGTTTATATCATTGATATATCATAGTATTTTGGGTTAAGTATTGATTCAAGTTTGTTTGATTCTGATGGTGCTTGAGTGAGTAATTGTTATTCAATTGTATTAAGTCAGTGAGAAATAAAGCTTTAGTGAGTTATATTTGTGTTTTAGGATTGCAGATTCTGCTGCTGTTTGTCTTCAACATAAGTTTGAGGCTTTTTAAAAATGATCACTGTCATGTAGAATCTAAAAGATGTAAATTTGTAGCGTAGCCTTGTTGGTATTGTGTGATAATTTTTAATGAAAATGTTCTATGTCTAGTGTTATCCTTGTTGGTCACCCATGGTTAACTATGTCTAGTGTTATCCTTGTTTTCATGCCCATTTGCCTATAGCGACTCTATGAATGTGTGTTTCTCATCTATACTTATCAACTTTTGAGTCCAACATTAGAAATATATAATGAACGTATCAAAAACTCAAGGCTTGATACATAGGAAGATGGTTGGTGCTTGGCCCAACTTAGGAAGTGGCCTTCATAGGACTCTTGTTCTACTATGTGGTTATATGATGATAATATTGTAGTCACTGGGACAAACTTTTTTATAATTTACTGAATTTCAGCAGCATCCTCAG
Source organism: Artemisia tridentata subsp. tridentata (assembly GCA_021014915.2). NCBI lineage: Eukaryota > Viridiplantae > Streptophyta > Magnoliopsida > Asterales > Asteraceae > Artemisia > Artemisia tridentata. Next base: position 19,093,516 of record CP139507.1, on the reverse strand, counting down.
AATTTTCTAGCACTAGCACACAAATATATTGGCGGCAACTTATGCAAACTAGCTACCTTCACCAGTAGGTAAGCGTGGCCAGTATTTTCACGCATATGGGTAAATTGCATTCAAAACTAGAAAAAATTATAAGCAGACTAACGTTATTATAGGCCAAAATATAAATCCGCCAAAAAAGGGCAACTAAATAAATTTGCTTGATCCAAAACAGTGTCACTTGATTCAGGGTGAACTCGAATTCTGCTTAATTAAGGACCTACGGCAGACAACACCTAAACCTCTTAAGACATTTGTTATATTTGATATATGTGTGCAACTAATATCATGTATACATATAAGAGGCCTTTTCACAGCCCACAATTGTGGCCTTGTATTCTTAATTTGTTTAACTGTTTACTGTCTTTTTTTCTGAGAATGTATTACTTACTATTTGACTGAAGTTAATTAAGATGAACCATTATTTTACTTATCAACAAATTTGTTATGAGTTATTTAGTTCAGGCGCGGAGTATCAAACTTGGGTTGATTTGAAATATGTCATTCGTTTACGTTCTTTTAAGTTGACTCATTTTTAGTTATGCTAAAATTATGTTTTGAAAAAAAAAATTAATATGAGATAATCAACAACTTGGTTCACAAAATGCAAAAAGCATAACACTTTTTAAACAATAAATTACTTTTGTTTTATCGTCTTTCTTCTTTAAATATAGTGAATTTATAACAGCTCGTTTCAATATTGATCAACTTTTTAATACACGTTTTGTATTTTTAGTGTCTAAAGGGGATATTATTAAGCTACGGCCACGGGGCACCGAATTCTATGAGTCGGGCATGGTTAGGTGGTTAAGAAACCGATCACGGTAGTGATATGTCCTCTTTTCAATTTGGTATACTTCATTCTAAGTTTCCTCTGAATCGGCTTTAGACCAGGGAATGTTATTTTAACTATTGTACCCACAATTTGTCGATCTAATAACAACTGTTACTCATTGTGGCATGCAATGTTGGGTGAGATGTTTGAAAATACATGGTTTTTGTATATGGTTCAGCACTTGTTTGGCAGCTATGATATAACTTGAACATATTAACATAGACTTATTTCGGATACTATGTTCAGCCGACTAGCTAGCACTTATGCCGTTCCACATTTGAATATTATAAGTAGTTACTGTACAAAATATGATTACATAAATATTATATATTTAGTAATAAACAAATGATTGTGAATAAGGCATGTAGAAGGATTTGTCCATTTCACCGACACTTTTAGCACTTTCGACCCGTTTCCAATTTCCGTGTTAATTGGATTTTTTACTTTTACTCATTTGACCCACTAGGATAAATGTAAACCAATTCAAATTATTTACTCATTGATGGGCAAAGTTGACACCTGTTATGAGTCACATTCTACTACGAATGTCTTTATTTTATTTTCTTTTGTTTGCTTTCTTCGTATTTTAGACCTACAACTGAATTTCCACATATATACTTTGCGTTATCCAGGTTGTGCTTTCAGTTTGCAAAAATAGTGATGTATCCTCAAAAGTGTTCAACTTAGGTTTATATGGCTCAATGTATACAGAAGGTTTTTGGTTTTTGGTTTTGACATTTTTTGGTTAGTAATCATAGAACAGTAACTAATTACTTTTTTTACCCTGATATTGGTATACTCTTACTAGCTATATGATTGTATAACTAGGCAATCCTAGGCAATAAGTTGTAATATGTAGTGGACACGGACACTGTTTTAGGATGCTGATAAGAGTCCTTAACAGAGTGAATAAGAATCATTCCTTCTATCTCCCATTGATGAAAAATTCGAAACCATACTAAAATTGTATTCTAACTTCTCTGATCTGGTTTTAAGAAGCTTTGTGTTTGGTTAATAATGCATAACAGTCACTTGGTAGCAGGGTACTTAATCAGTATAATGCATGTGTACATAATTGGGGGAGATGGCACACTATGGGGATTAGTGAAAATATTTAATGAAATTCAGCACCGAAAGTAAAATGGTGATCGCTTAAAGTAAAATGGGCATGCTGTTGTGGTTGTTACAGAAGGGCTGGAAAACATATTTGAATTGAAGAGTTGGTTAGATAGGGATCATAAAGGTGAATTGAAGAAGGGGCTTGACAAGATATCTGAATTGAAGAGTTGTTACAAAATGGGCATGCTGTTGTGGTTGTTACAGAACGAGATGAATCTGGGAATCCTGTGTTTAGATGTCCGAACATGGTTGAAATCTAAATTGAAGAGTTGGTTAGATAGGGATCATAAAGGTGAGTTGTTTGCGGTCAAGTATATAGACCCTACGTACATGATTTGTACCGTAACAACCAACGCTACAAATAACATGTATTGTACACTATTAGCATATTCCGTTATTCGGTTTTGTAGCAGGTCCGATCAACAAAAGATGAACAACATTAACTCGATTATAAGAAGTTTAGTAATCTACGTCCCCCTTGGTAACTGGATTTTGTCATTATTTGAATATTTAGATTACATACTCCGTTTTATCTTGAATGCTTTGAATGGTTCTATTTGGATTTTAAACAAGAATGTTACTTTTCTTATGTGAATAAATTTCATAATTGATATGTTTAATACTCAATTATCCATTTGATTTATTGGTTTCTTCTAACATGACAACCTAAAAAGCATGTTTGGAACACGGTTAACACCATTGCTGAGTTATCTATACAACTACACAGCTAAACGAATATCAGTGTAGACTAAGGAAACGCTTACCGTAAACAATGATCAACAAATCTTTCACCTTATGCTGAACTCGCTGCTACCTTCCCTGTCTTTAAACCTTTCTTTGGTTCGATATATACGGAATATATAACCTAGTATGGGCAGATATATTAATTGCCATTCAAGCCCATCCCAACTACTAATCTCAAGCAATTATACGGTTCCAGTCCTTATACTTTCAGTCATATATAAAGGGGGTGTTTGTTTCGGCATATATAGCTAGCCGGTTTATGGCTTATTTGGTTTTGGGCTTATGTTTCATAAGCTCACTATTTCTGGCTTATTTTGAAACTTTTCGGCTTATATAAGCTTATTATAACATAAGAAACATATATAAGCCAAAAAATTCAAAATAAGACACAACAAGTGAGCTTATAAAATATAAGCCCAAAATCAATAAGACATAAGCCGGCTATATAAGCCGAAACAAACACCCCAAAAGTCTAACAACTTAACAAGTTATAGAAAAAGTTAAATTATACGAAAGCATAAAAATAGAGAATACTAACATTGGTTGTTTTGTTCAAAAATGGTGTTTATAAAATAAATACATAGAGACATGTAGTTACCTACACACCAGTGTCTTTGATTGTGTAAAAAGACCGGTTTATACCCGCAAACCCAGTTTTTATGCATTTTGTATTATGAGAACTGGTTTTTTCAAGAAAACCAATCTTAGTTCCTTCCATTCCCTCTAGTTTTTTATCATAGGAATAGGGTTTTATATAACCAGTCTCTATTTGGGGGTGTTTAAAGCCTTTTGTGTAGTAGTGTGTAACCCTACTCGTGCCGTGTCGGCAACACATAGCCTACTCGTTTATAATTCCTCATTTACATGGAGAGGTGTCCCAATCGATGTAAATCAAGAAATATAAACTAGTGGTTATGTACTCCCGACATAACACCACTACTCCTAATTCCCAATTTATCTTTTATTATTTTCTCATTGTTTTTATTACATTATTTTTACTCTTCTTAGACTTGGATCCTTCACATTATCACATTCATCATGGGGATACTTTTATATGCCATGGACGTAGGCAACCCCTTGCCGGTGAAGGCAACACTTTTCATCCCGTAAGATCTTTAACATTCATCCCGAAGGATTCCTTAACATTCCTTTACTTGGTCATCCCGAGGGATACCACATTTAACATTCATCCCGAAAGGTCATTAACATTCATCACTTTACCACTTTCACATTTTAACACCGGATCCAAGTCATAAGCACCACACACACATTATTACATTCGTTTATTATAGTAATTACCGCTAATCGCCTTAGCAGTAATATGATAATTTTAGAACAACGCCTTTATCTCATACACACTCCTTACATTCTTAATCCGCTTTAGTTATTTTCACATCTCTACTTTACCTCTTGCATTCTTAGCCTTCATTAATCAATTTCACATTCTTACTTTACATTTTAGTCCACCCGACTCATTTACATCTAGATCCTCTCACGTTTTACCAACCGTAACTCATGCATTCATTATGGTGATTACAGCGCCGTAATATGATAATTTCAAGAAAACTTCTTTATCTCACTCATACCCCTCTCATTATTTCTTACGTTTTTAATCCATCACCTTTTTATTTCCATATCTTATCTCTCTTCTTTTAGTCTCACTCGCTTCCTTTACATGTAGACTTTACATAGATTGTCAATTATAACACGCTCATTATTTATTAATGATTACAGCTAATTGCCTTAGCCATAATATAATTATTTCATGACAACACCTTAGCTTCATACATGTTCATCTCATTTTAGCTATTATTACTTAGGAAGTTTAGCTCTATTTCATTATTTACTCAACTCCTATGCCTTTCCTCATCTTGTAACTAAGTTCATCACAAACTTATTATGTATATATTTTTATTTCATTTCTTCACCACACACATTCAACGTTACCACATGTTCATACTTATGCCCCTACTGCTTTAACTCTCCACTAACCCGTCTCTAATACCTTATTATTGATTTTCATACTAAGTATAAATGCTCACAAGGCCATGCTTTGGTCACCACTATCACATAAGTTACGCACTTTCATTTTTAGTCACATTTCTTATAACCCACCACACAACTTATTACACCTATTCACCCTCGCTAACTACCATGGCACACAATCACATAATCATATAATAATTACCGAGATAGCCCGAGGTGCACGGTAATCCTATCACCCACACATCAAGTCTCCCACGACATATATCACACAAGACACATCCCTAAGTCCCCATCATACTACCCATATGACAATCACATCATTTACTTCAACTCAACATTCACATCCTATAACTTACAAAATATTTACTCACCTATCTCAAACTTAACTTAACGCGTCTAAGAATGGTTTAAGACTAGGCAACCTAAAGGAAACCTAATTCTCTTAAACCGAAGCTCTGATACCAAGTTGTAACGCCCCGTACCCGTTTTGACTAAGATTTAAAACTTTTGACGCGGAAATGCTTGACTTTACCGGACTCATACAAATTCTTCATTTACATATGCAAAATTTATCACATTTAACCCTTTAAAATACTTGCAAGAACATATACTCGAACACCTTTCAAAACATTTCATAATCAATTGTATAACACAACCAAACGACCCTTCAGACCAAGGATACGCCGTATCCTTTTTAGGGATACGCCGTATCTAAACCGATAGATCATGCGCCGCATCAACCTGAAATGATGCGCCGCATCACCTTAAACTCCTGATACGTCGCATCTAATATACTAGATACGCCGCATCACCTTATTTAGACAGAACATCAGCAGGAAAACCTGCATATACTCACTACTCACCCACAACTCATTTTGACCTCAATACAACACTATAACTTGCATCAAAACACTCACTTTACATTCAAAACCATATCAAACTCTAATACACGGCAATTGACCCGTTTGACTCCAAAATGGGTACAAACACGCTTAAATCCAAACGCTCCTTTAAACATTCACTACAAACACTTAAAACACACTTGACGACTCGTTAGACCCTCAAACCGTTACCCGACTTTGACACACCTCATACGACTCATAAAATAGACTCTCGAGGTACAACTTTGACTCGAGCTCGGTATTCTACCTAGCTCTTAATGCTTGATATCTTCCCAATCCGTTCCAAATCCTTATGCTACAATCCAAGCCTTCCACTCCGCCGCACTTAAGCCTACAAAAACATTAACAACTAAAAGAATAAGCTTACGCTTAGTAAGTAACCCATCATAAAACATATATCATACACATACTTTCACATAAGCATCATAATCACATAAAAGCCACTAAACTACTTCATACCTCCCATATCACACACAACTTCATAACACAATTGCATCCCTTCATCACAACTATAACAACCACATACCTTAGCTAGTCCAAATCCATCAAGCTATCTTACTCTCAACCAAAGTCACTAGCCATCTAATTTCCAACTCATAACCATTCCAAATCCAAGTCTCCTATTCTTACACAATCATAACACATATATGATAAATACATACATAACACATATTTTGAAGAGAGTTACTTACCTCCAATCCAAGCTAGGCTACTAACACAAATCCCACCAACAACATCTTCTAGCCATCATCATCATCATAATCATCCTAAAACACATAATCATATATAACATATAATACATAATCATTAGCTATAATCATGGCTAATACAACCATAACTAACCTCTAAACACCTCTAATCATCATATAATCATCTATTGATTATATGATATTCAATCCCATCATTTACTAACTTAAACCCATTATAAACTCATTACATAATCATCATTACCTCTTAATTATCTTAAAACACCATTTACCCTTTAATCCCAAGTTAGGGTTTACAAACCCTAATTTCATAATCCATCAATTAAACTCTAATTAAGCATCATGAACATCATACCTTATGTAAGAAACAAGCTATAGGCTTAACCCTTGAATTTTCACCACTAAACCATCATTATCTCATCACCAAATGCTCCATCATCTTCCCTCTCTTCTCTCTATCTCGACATCACAGGAACACACAAGAATTGTGTGGAGATATCTAGAACCTAGCACATATAAACTAGCTGAGAGGGCATTTCTATCATTTCTGCTTATTTAAGGTCGATGCGCCGCGTCTATATTTTAGATGTGCCGCATCCTATATACGCCGTATCTCCTTCTCCAATACGGCGCATGGACTATAACAAGTCGGTTCTACTTTCCATTCCACCATACGCCGCATGTAACATCCTGGAAGCGCCGCATCTAGGCCTCATCAGACATCCACTTAAAAGACTCTACCACATACCCTTAGTCAAACATACTTAGGCTCGGGTCAACTTCATCTGGGGTGGGGCCTATTTGTATTCCGGGAAACGGGTCTAACACTATTTCGCGAGGTTCTTGGTTGTGCGTACTTCTGATGGAGTAATTTATCTTTTTTTGGTAGAAAGGCTACTCCCGGTAAAATATTATTACTCTAAAAAAATAAAAAATAAAAAAATACAACGAATGTGGGTGAATCCCACACCTCATCCCAGAGAAGGTAAACGACGAAACTTCGAGCTAAATTGGAAGATTTGTACCAAGTACCAGCAAGATCATATGGCGTATCCATATTCTGGAGATATGTCGTATATTTTACTTAGAAGAGTTCATGAAGAATCGAAATCAAGAAGAATATGTCGTATTTAACTCTGGCAATACGCCGTATCTAAGCCCTTACAATCAAAACCCCAAGTCAACTGAAGAAGACATACGTCGTATGAAACTCTTGCTATATGTCGTATTGCTGATCGGTTAAAATCAAGTCGTTATTTATTTCCAAAGAATACAGCGGAAGTTGTATTCCCGGGTCGTTATCCCCAACGAAGGCGTGAATGGAATTTCATGATCTCGAATCGTGCACGTGTTTGAATGATGAAATAAAAGTGATTTTTGGTTTTCTAAGCTATGATTGATGAACGTAAAATAAAAACGATTTAAAAGGAAATAAAAACAATTTAGGAAAAACGAACGTGATTAAAAACGTAATTAAAATAAAAGAAACGCGAATTAACGAAAAACGGGACTGAGAACGAAGCTAAGAACGTCAAACTAATGAGATAAACACTTAAGGGGTACAAATACAATAAAAACTGATATTATAAAAGAAAATAAAAAGTTTAGGGGCTAAAAGTGTAAAAATTAAAATTAAAAATACTAAAACAAAGACAGGGGCTGAATTTGACCTTTTTGAAACTTGTTTTATAACTAAAAACTGTTTTATAAGAAAGACAGGGACTAAATTGCACTAAACTGAAACTAGGGGACGAATTTGTAAAAGGGGAAAACTAAAAACGATTTTGGACTGGAAAACAACCCAGGTTCGAACCTGGCTAACTTCAAACTTAATTAATAACTAAGGGACAATTTAAGGATAAGCTGTTAAGCAGCTTATGGAATAAGCTAAGGGCTACTGAGGTATCTAGGGTATCTAGGAAGTGTTAATAAGCTAGATGGGGCTGAAAAAGTATTGAGAAATAAGCTAAAAAGCACTAGGGGAGGGGCAATAAGCAAACACAAAAACAACCACAAGCAATCACCAATAACAACAATCTTAAAACAACAACTTACAATCTAACTCGCTAACAATCACAAACAAATTCTAATCCTAAATTCAAACAGCAAAACATTGACCAAAAATAAAAATCAACGAACTTGAACAACATTCTAACTAGCAACAAAGTGAAATACAAAATCAACGAACTCAGTCAATCCAACCGAAGCAATAGTAACAACATACAAACAAATCCTAACTTCAATCCAAACAGAAAAACGTTGACCGAAAATAAAATCTCAAGCTTTCATTAATGCGTTAACTTACAAGAAAAATAAATAAATAAACTGAGTAAAATTTGAAATTACAATACCTTCGAAAAATAAAAGCTAAATTAAACCTACGATTACAACTAAAATTACACTAAGGTTAAAAATAAATTACACTAAAAAAACATACCGAGGTTAAAAGCTAAATAAAACCTGATGAACTACTACACTCTAACATCTATTTATACTACTAAAAAAATACATAAAACCCTACAAGTGCTGCGTGTGCTTCTTTATCGACCCTCGGATGTATTCTTGGTGCCCACAACATTACATCTTGATCGTTGATCTTTCTTATGCCCTCGGATCGCTGAGGTGGAGGTGAAACACGTGAGGTAGTTTTGGACTGAGGTGGAAGAGGTGATGGTGATGGGAGAGGGATTTGGGAAAGAGGGATTTGGCGGGAGTGGAGGAGAACAGCTTATCACGGGTTGAAGATATTAGGGATTTTGACTATTAAAGAGGGATTTGACCAATTGTATACCCGGTTTTGTTACATCCGGGCATTAGTTTAGCTTGGGTGGGTCGGTTTGTTTGGGTGGATGGGCTGGTGATAGTTTTATTTTCTTTGTGGGCTTGCGTGGGTGGTTTAATGGGATTGGGTTGGTTATTGTGTGGATCAGGTAGTTAAATGGTTGGGTTTGGTTTATCTTATTTTTTTTTGTGAATCCGGCTGGGTATTAGTTTAGGATAAAAACCAAGGACCAAATGTGTAGAGTTGTTAAAAATCAAGGACCAAATCTGCCACATCTTAAATTCCCAAAGACCAAAAATTTATTTATTTATTTATTTTTTTTTAATTATTTTTTTTTTTTTTTTTTTATTTTTTCAAGCTTGAGGGACTAGACTTGCCATTTGCAAATTTTATTTGTTTTTCAAACGTTTTCAATCATTTTGCATATGGAATACAAAAACACATCTCAAAGATATTTTTAACATTTTTTGATCGTTTTAAAGTGTTTTTGGTTGTTTTGACTCGAAAATTGGACGAAAAGATATGTGTAAAACGACACATATCAAATCCCCCACACTGAGCAATTGCTAGTCCCTAGCAATTTTTTATGAAAAGTTGATGGATGTATCTCTTTACCAGAAGCCATCACCTCTGGAGTAGCCAAATGTTTCAGTTCAAGTAAGAACTATGGTACACTGATAACCATATGATTTTGAGCAAATCATCAGCTGCCAACGGATTTGATTTGTCTTTACCAGAAGCCGTTTGCTTCTGGACTAGCCAACTCTTAGATAAAACAACTTGTTATCTTTGGTGAGCTGATGACCAATTATGGTTTTCCAACTGCCTTTACCACAAGCCATAATCTTGCGGGCTAGCCAACTCTTCATCTTTTTAGGATATGGTGAGTCGAATACCATACAATTTTTGGCAAATTGTCAGCCATAAACGGATTTGATATATCTTTACCAAGAACCGTTTGCTCTTGGATTAGCCAATCCTTTTGTCTGTTAGACATGGTGGACTGATAACCATTTGTTGTGTAAGTGCAAAACACTTACACCAAAAAAAATTTTTGGCCAAAAACGGGGGAATTAGATGGTATATATACGTGATTAAATTCGTGAGAATTCCCCCCACACTAGAAATGAATATTGTCCTCAATATTCAAAGTACCGGCTGTTATGCCGAAACTGAGAACGTAAAAAGGAAATATTACGGGCCATTTATTTTATTTTTGTGGTTTAAAACCCTTTTTTTTTTTTTTTTTTTTTTTTTTTTTTTTTTTTTTTTTTTTGAAAATTATATACAACAGCGGGGGTCATCTCCCCCACACTAGGGTGGTAGAAAGTAGAAAGAAGTCAGAAATATGGGTGAAAACCCATATGGTGTGCTACTGTTTTTGTTAACCGAGTCGCTAGCTTGACTCGACCCCGAATTCATTTGTCCATGGGGAAGCAAGTGGAAACGACAATCTCCATCGGACTTTCATTCAAGATGTTTGGATAAACATTGAAGTACGTGAAAGTTCCACACCGATGAGATATACACAGACCCGGCTCTAAAGAATGATAAATGGAGATGCCGGGATCAAAAATGGTATCCTCACTCCCGAACGAGTGAAGAAGAAGAGAAATCACATTAAATGTGATGAAGGGGAAGAAGGTCATGATAACAATCATGAAAAGCTCTTCATCATCAAAAGCAGATTTGACATTAAAGCTCGTTTGTTCAAGAAGTGACTCGGGCGGGAGGGTCGGGATTGAATCATCAATAAGCAAATTCTCATGATTGAGAATGTCTCCCCCCGGGTCACACAAAACATCTTTGTCTAGATCAAAGTAGAAGTGATCATACTCCGGCGGAGATATAATCTGAGTGAGTTCATCGGAGAACTCCTCATGATCAAGATCAAAGGTAAACGAATCATATTCCGGAAGAGAGAAATCAGCATGAGAAGTGGTACTGCCACTACTCGTCTCTTCCGTGAAATCAAAACTAAATGATTCGTAGGCCGCGAGAGAATACTCGGGATGAGAAGTGGGACTGCCACTACTCTCCTCTTTGTCATCAAAAATAAAACTCTCATATGCGGGAAAAGCATCCATGAGCTCGGGCTCTGGAAGGATATACGGAGGTGGGACATGTGCTGTACTTTGTGTGCTAGAAATTTGCACCTCGTCCATTATTGTCTCCGTATCTGACTCATCACTTTCACAATCCGAAATATCCTCAGACTCACTTGGGATTGGGATAAGGTTCTCAACACTAGACTTTATGAATTCGTCCGATTCCTTTTCAGGAATAGTGCTAAGAGGCTCATTCCCCATGATAAGAGAGTCCTTGGGTGAGAGTGATGTGATTGCAACAGACTGAGGGAGTTGAGAAACGCTATTGCTAACAGGAACAGTACTCTCCTCGTCGTCCTCATCTTCGTCATCGAGCATGCACGCCTGATTAAACAAGAAACGGTTATGTGCTGCTCGTTCTATGGCGAGTAAATCCTCCATAGATTCACCATGACGATCCTTTTTGGTTTGTTTAGCAGCCCAGGCATTAAATGCATTCCTCACATCATGAAGTTTTTGGAGTACATCTTTAAAAGTAGAATCCAAAAGATCATTCCTAATATTATGGATTTCTTGGAATGAATCTTGAGGAAATGGCTGAGGCTGCGTTTGAATAGGTTGATACTGTGGAGGTTGGTTATGATACGAATAATCATAATTGTTACAAGGACCATGCTCATAGACAAGCGGGGTCCTCGTTTGACAATCGGAATTATAGTGCGGACCTCCACAGTATTCACAACAGTAAAACTGTTGTGGTGGTGAATAAGATGAAGATGTGTCAAATCCGGATGATGTCTGATTGTTATAAGGGTTCTGCTCATAGACAAGCAAGTCTCCCGTTCGACAATCAAATTCCGGATGAGGACAACCTCCACAAAATTCACAAGAATATGTTTCCATCTCATGGTGCGGGGGTTGGTTAAGGAAATTGGTTGTTTCATTGTAGGGATTTTGGTCATAGACAAACCCGTTTCCCGTATTCACAATGCTACAACCTTGGCAATTTCCACCATTTGGAGGTCCCCCACACCATTCACAACCGTAGTTGTAAGATGTAGACATAAAAAGAATCAAACGTGTAGAGGGTTAAGAAGATAGAATAAAACGTTTAGAGGGTGAGAAAAGGAATTAAACGGATAAGAGGGCAAAGAAGAATCTTTTTGGATTTTTAATAACATTTTGAAAAATTCAAAGGGAAAAAGGAAAATAAATTTTGAAATAAAAATCTTTTTGGCTTTTTAATAAGAAAATATTTACAAAAACACGCAACGACAAACGAGATTTAAAAATTCGCGTCAGCCTTCCCCGGCAGCGGCGCCAAAATTTGATCGGTTAAAATCAAGTCGTTATTTATTTCCAAAGAATACAGCGGAAGTTGTATTCCCGGGTCGTTATCCCCAACGAAGGCGTGAATGGAATTTCATGATCTCGAATCGTGCACGTGTTTGAATGATGAAATAAAAGTGATTTTTGGTTTTCTAAGCTATGATTGATGAACGTAAAATAAAAACGATTTAAAAGGAAATAAAAACAATTTAGGAAAAACGAACGTGATTAAAAACGTAATTAAAATAAAAGAAACGCGAATTAACGAAAAACGGGACTGAGAACGAAGCTAAGAACGTCAAACTAATGAGATAAACACTTAAGGGGTACAAATACAATAAAAACTGATATTATAAAAGAAAATAAAAAGTTTAGGGGCTAAAAGTGTAAAAATTAAAATTAAAAATACTAAAACAAAGACAGGGGCTGAATTTGACCTTTTTGAAACTTGTTTTATAACTAAAAACTGTTTTATAAGAAAGACAGGGACTAAATTGCACTAAACTGAAACTAGGGGACGAATTTGTAAAAGGGGAAAACTAAAAACGATTTTGGACTGGAAAACAACCCAGGTTCGAACCTGGCTAACTTCAAACTTAATTAATAACTAAGGGACAATTTAAGGATAAGCTGTTAAGCAGCTTATGGAATAAGCTAAGGGCTACTGAGGTATCTAGGGTATCTAGGAAGTGTTAATAAGCTAGATGGGGCTGAAAAAGTATTGAGAAATAAGCTAAAAAGCACTAGGGGAGGGGCAATAAGCAAACACAAAAACAACCACAAGCAATCACCAATAACAACAATCTTAAAACAACAACTTACAATCTAACTCGCTAACAATCACAAACAAATTCTAATCCTAAATTCAAACAGCAAAACATTGACCAAAAATAAAAATCAACGAACTTGAACAACATTCTAACTAGCAACAAAGTGAAATACAAAATCAACGAACTCAGTCAATCCAACCGAAGCAATAGTAACAACATACAAACAAATCCTAACTTCAATCCAAACAGAAAAACGTTGACCGAAAATAAAATCTCAAGCTTTCATTAATGCGTTAACTTACAAGAAAAATAAATAAATAAACTGAGTAAAATTTGAAATTACAATACCTTCGAAAAATAAAAGCTAAATTAAACCTACGATTACAACTAAAATTACACTAAGGTTAAAAATAAATTACACTAAAAAAACATACCGAGGTTAAAAGCTAAATAAAACCTGATGAACTACTACACTCTAACATCTATTTATACTACTAAAAAAATACATAAAACCCTACAAGTGCTGCGTGTGCTTCTTTATCGACCCTCGGATGTATTCTTGGTGCCCACAACATTACATCTTGATCGTTGATCTTTCTTATGCCCTCGGATCGCTGAGGTGGAGGTGAAACACGTGAGGTAGTTTTGGACTGAGGTGGAAGAGGTGATGGTGATGGGAGAGGGATTTGGGAAAGAGGGATTTGGCGGGAGTGGAGGAGAACAGCTTATCACGGGTTGAAGATATTAGGGATTTTGACTATTAAAGAGGGATTTGACCAATTGTATACCCGGTTTTGTTACATCCGGGCATTAGTTTAGCTTGGGTGGGTCGGTTTGTTTGGGTGGATGGGCTGGTGATAGTTTTATTTTCTTTGTGGGCTTGCGTGGGTGGTTTAATGGGATTGGGTTGGTTATTGTGTGGATCAGGTAGTTAAATGGTTGGGTTTGGTTTATCTTATTTTTTTTTGTGAATCCGGCTGGGTATTAGTTTAGGATAAAAACCAAGGACCAAATGTGTAGAGTTGTTAAAAATCAAGGACCAAATCTGCCACATCTTAAATTCCCAAAGACCAAAAATTTATTTATTTATTTATTTTTTTTTATTATTTTTTTTTTTATTTTTTTATTTTTTCAAGCTTGAGGGACTAGACTTGCCATTTGCAAATTTTATTTGTTTTTCAAACGTTTTCAATCATTTTGCATATGGAATACAAAAACACATCTCAAAGATATTTTTAACATTTTTTGATCGTTTTAAAGTGTTTTTGGTTGTTTTGACTCGAAAATTGGACGAAAAGATATGTGTAAAACTCTTGCCTTGCTATATGTCGTATTGCAGATCTTATCCCTAATCAAAGTATATCAAGATTTGAAGGTATAGGGCGTATTTGACTCTGGCAATATGTCGTATTTAAAGAAGACAAACGAATAAATTGGAATATTTTATTCTTGGACCCTACTCAAGATATCTAGAATACGGTGTATTGGAGCTCAATATCTTATATCGACGTTTCAGACATAACAGTATAAAGGTTATCGAGCCACTCAAATGAATTAAGACAAGTTCTTATACCTTCTGCTAGACCAATTAAAGGAATAAAGCTTTACATCGTTAATGATGAGCTTTATCCTTGGCCTATTGAGAGCAAAAGTGAATTTGTTTCTAGGGATGTGTTATATATACCCTCTGTTAGAGTTAAATGGAAAAATATTAACGTGTATGTCTAGATTCAAACACGGGACCAAGGGATTGCACACTTTACGTATGATGATCAAGTAAATAATTAATATATGTATTTATTATAGGTATTAATTATTTGGACACAAAATGACACATAACGGACGTTATGTAAACTAACGGTGTTGACTAACGATCGTTAGGGAACAGTTAAAGGACTATTGGTGAAAAAAAGAGATTGGAAGGATCTAGAAAACTTGGTGACCAAGTTGGATCCGATCGGCCAAATGGGTTCTAAAACCTAAATCGTGTGCCTTATTCCCCAAGATAGTAATGCACTATAAATACAATTGAAAAGGTTATGTGTTGGTTGGATCTTGTGCATTCACTATAACCTTTAATTGTTTTCTTTTCTCCTTGTGTTCCTAAACTGGTCGACAGCTTTTCTTAAGTGTCGAACTATTGTTTTTTTAATTAATAAAGTGTTTTGGTTAATTAAGTGTCTAATCACTAGCATCATTGCTTGATCGGTTATAGTACGTGTGTACAAGAACTTGGTAATTACTCACTATAGTAATTCTTGGATTGTGGAACAAAATGGTAAGGGGTTCCACGTTAATCCTTATTCTTGATCTTGTGATTAGAAGAGAAGAGAAGAACAAACGGTACGTTCCCTATTTACTTTTATGTAATTTATTAAACGTGTTAAATACGATATTGCTTCCGCTATATGTGTACTCTTGATGTGTTTATTTGATTAGATGATGATCATGCTAATTAAAATCCAACAGTGGCATCATGAGCCCGTTTAACATGTTAATAAATTACTTAAACGCATAAAAATCATATCTTGATTTAGATACACACATTTTAGTCGATTTTTATTAATTAGGGTTTGTTTTTGGAGAAAACATTCAAATAAAAATCGAATGGAATAGAATTTAGGGTTAGGGTTTCGACCCTAGTTAACTAATTATTATTAGTTGTAACCCTAAATTAAAGAACATGATGTGCTATGTGTTTATTTGAGTAATTTGGGTTACGATCTTGGTTGATCCATAATTCTTCATGCAAGGAATTATGGATCGTGGTTTGATTATCTGCTATATGATTTTTTAAGATAAATCTAAAATTAGGGAAGACCCTAATTAAATATATTAATTAATCAATTATGTACTATGTGGTATTTAATTATTAAAACTTACGCGGCCAAATTATTTGGCGTCTGTGGTCCATTGGGCACAATGAGCTCGAAAACCAATGGGAGTTTTTCTAATTATATACATTAATTTTCATATAGAGATTATTAATAGGGTTTATCAAAAGGTTTGCATGTGGCTATATGATATTGTATATGATCATATAAGTGTTATTAAGTGTTTTTTTGATTTTTTAATTACTTGATCTTTGTGTTTTAATTATGATGGATTGGAAACATCAAAGAGGGTAATTTTTCAATAAAATAAATGAACCTAATAACTATGAAACCTTTGTGGTAAATTATTTATTGCCAAGTCTTATGTGCCGATAGTGGTTCGCTTCGCACGGTAATTTGCTCCCAGACGAGACTAGCAATTTAATAATTTACTATATAAATGTTTTAAGCTTTAAATCTTAAAGTTTTAATTGATTGATGCGACTGTACAAAAGTGATCGAAGCAGCGGACCTAATATTGACAAACTATAAAGTGGGTATAAGGAGGCTTGACATTAAATTGTCATCCGAAAGGGGCGCGTTTTTAATTAGCTTCGGCGGACGTTTGCCCCTCCGCTCGCCTGTGCGTCAATATTAGACTAACCAAGTACGCCATGAAAAAGTACAAAGCATCTTAAGGCAATGTTGTAAGTTTCTCAACGCCATCAATTAAATTTTGTTGATTTTAAGCTAAGAATTGGTAAATGGTTTTTGTAGAAAACATATGATACAAGATGAATGCATGACATCTTGTACATATTTTTTGATTACATAACATCAAAAATTTAATACCCTTAAAATTTAAGTGTTATGCCACCCAATGAAACGGAAACACCTAAGATTAGATGCCCTCATTACTAGCAGCCAAAGCTGATGTAGTGATCAAGGGATGGTAATCAAAGGGTAAATTGAGCACTTTCATTACTAGCAACCAAAGCTGATGTGATGAAACGACGTCAATTTACAGTCTCTTAAGTTGGTTAACTTAATTGAGCATTTTCATTACTAGCAGCCAAAGCTGATGTGATGAAACGGTGTCAAGGCATAAAGATTTGGGGATGAAACATGCTTACATTTTCAACTGTTGTTGGCAAAATATGTAAGTCACATGAATTTAGGAATTGCAATTGGATATTGGAAATTGAGTGCAGCTCTACCTTATTGAGTACTTTCATTGCTAGCAGCCAAAGCTGATGTAATGAAACGATGTCAATTTGGATCCTAATTTTTCAGTGAAAATTAAATGGTTAAATTTATTTACCATGGGTGTTTAATTTTCTTGAAAAGATTAATTATCGAAAGTACTAACTTTTGAACTTTTTCTGTAGAAATGGCCCAACCCGAAAACACTAACATGACAAACATGAGCTCTGCTTTCAAAATGATGATTGAAAGAGAGAAGTTGACTGGGACTAAAAATTTCAACGATTGGTACCGAAATCTAAGGATTGTTCTTAGAATGGCCAAACGTTTTGATTATCTTAGTGAGCCTCTTCCTGTTGCTCCTCCTGCTGCTACTGCAACAAATGATGAACTTGAAGAGTTCAACAATGCTTGGGACAAGCACAATGATGTGGCTTGTCTCATGCTATTGGGGATGGATACTCAGCTGCAAAAGCAGTTTGAGAATTATGGCCCGATGGACATGATAACTGAGCTCAAACGAATGTTTGAAAAACCACCAACGGCAGAGTTGTATGATCTATTGGATTCTTTGGCCAAGTGTAAGCAGGATGCAACAAAACCCATGAGTGCCCATGTATTGGAGATGAAAGGATATCTTGACCAACTGGACACACTCGGATGCGGGTACGTGGAAGATGTAAAAGTTAGCCTCATCAATCGATCCCTCAATGAGGAGTTGTATGGTGAGTTTGTGCACAACTTTAATATGCATTGCACGGGGAAGACATTTAGTGATTTGCATGCAATGCTTATTGACTATGAGAAAGGACTCTCTAAGAAGGCACCTACACCTGCTGTGATGGCAATTAGAGGTGGTAGGATCGCTAAGCCCAGTAAACCGCAGAATGTGAACAAGAAGGGAAAAGGTAAAGCTGACAAAGGAAAACAGGTTGTGATCCATCAGCAGAAGCCTAAGAAGCAGAATCCTTCTGCAAAGAAGGATTATTCCAAGAAGGATATGGCTGCTTGTTACCACTGCCACACCCCTGGACATTGGAAGAGGGACTGTCCATTGTTGCTTGAGGAGTGTCGCAAGGATAAAAATGCCAAGGCTGCAAATGGCGCGAGCACTTCAGGTATTTTTATGATTGAATTATTTTCTTTTCCTCGTAAGCAGAATTCCTGGATATATGATATAGGATGTGGTACTCACATCTGTAATACATCGCAGGGACTTAGAGGAGAGAAGAAGCTGAACTATTGTCACACCTCGCCAATGGCGGAAACGCGAGTGCAACATCATGGATATCATCACAACACTTGGTGTCTAAATAGAGAAAATACTACATGCAAACAAATAGAGCAAAGTACAAACACAAAGTGTTGTAACGATACCCCAATATAAATAATCCAAATAAAATCTCCAAGGAATCTCCATTAAAACAAAGAGTTAAAAAGAAAGAAAATCAAGTATCTCAAACAAAAAAATCCATTTTTAATTCAACTAAACTCAAAGATAAGCCATCCCCAATGCAATCTAGGTCTCTTCTAACCGTGCCCTTCTATCTTAGCCTTAGAATGCTCACCTGAAAATGATGCTTAAAACGTCAACATAATGTTGGTGAGATTCATAGGTTTAAGACACATAAAACACCTCGATTATCGATTTACTGTGATTATAAAACATAGTATAGCATTTCAGGACAGTAAAAGATATATATAGTTATTATACACTAACATGCAATCATAGCTTACGGGACGGAACGTGCCCACCGATCCAAATATAAATTGGGACGGAACGTGCCCACCGATCCAAACACCACATCAATTGGGACGGAACGTGCCCACCGATCCAAATACCACCACAATTGGGATGGAACGTGCCCACCGATCCAAGTTCACAATAATTGGGACGGAACGCGCCCACCGATCCAATATAATTCCCCTTCCGGCCGGACATAATAATAACGAGTAGAGCCACTAGGGCATCTTCCCACTTGTATAATCACCACAAATAAACACCATAATAACATGTAGTATAAGTATAATAAAAATTACACGTCCATGCATTTTATAACCACATAATCACAGTAACCCAAAACAATTTAAACAAGCATCATCTCCATCCCAAGTTTAAAACAAAGTAAAAATATGGGACTATGAACTCACCTCAAATCCGCAGCTTCCAAGTTATCAACACACAAATCTATATCACACAAAAATAACAATCACGTTACACGCGACCAAGCTAAAAGCCATAGTCCATGTAACACACATATGATGGATTTCTAAGGTTCATATAACCCACTATGGATTACCTAGACACCATACTAATCACCACCCAATACTTGACACTCACTAAATCCCTTAATTAACACTTTCAGAAACGCAGATTTCTAAAGTAATTTGACCCACATAAAATCATAGCGAATAAAGCTTCGCAACTCACACCAAAAATTCAACATGATCTTTCATAAGCATAAAAGCTTTTCCTAGAAGATCATGCACTAAAAACACACACAAGTACCCAATAAAAAATCAAACATGACAACTATCCAGATTCGGATCTGATCGGACATCAAAAAGTTTTGTCCTCAAAGACCCACTCACACAACTTATTATCGTCTAATTTTCGCGTGGAAGTCAAATATAATATAGAAATTGATTCCCACAGAAGGCCTTATCCAAATTCCACATTCAAAGCCACCTTTGACCTCAATACTTTTACCCTAATTCTGTCCCGGTTTAACAGTTTTGACACCTTAACTTATAAAATTTGTTTGACCGACTTCCCGACCTCGAAAACACTTGTGGTTGGACTTTTTGGAAAGCTCTTTCACTAAACTATAATTTAGACATAAAATTCGTGATCTAACTCATTTTTATCTATTAATTACAATCGTATCTTTACAGACCTTTAAATCTTCCAGATTCATGACTCTTTAATTAACAACTTTTAAACCCTAATTACTTCACCAATTATCACAAGATTATTAATTATTGATTCCTACATGTTTAATATCATAAATTTACAGCTCTTAATATAAACCCTAGATCTACCATAATTTGTTACATGCATAATTGATGCGTGGTTTTGCGACCTTACAACAGGTTTTACCTCTCGAGGGATCTCAAGAGGCTTGCAATCCCCACCAGGCAGTGTACCTGACCGATGTAGTATAGTGTAGTTTCAAGTACCGGGGGATTGATCGTTCTCTAGGGGAATAGTATCGTTAGGATTGAAAAACTACTCTAATAGGTCTATGGGTGAGGGAAGATTCTTTTTTGTATTTTTATAATTTTATGAAAACAAGTAAAATCGCGGGTTTGAAGGAGTGGGCGGAATTAGTTGCTAGTCAAATAACCCAAATAACTACAAATGCAAATAAAATAGAATAACTGAAAATAAAAAGGTCGTGGAACTTATATGGAGAGAAATGTGTTTACTTAGATTTCCTTACTCCCTAACTATCTTTCACCGGTTGATTAGTGTGTATTAATTGCGTAGATGACGGGTGTATTCCTTAATACCAATCGTGGGGTGCGTACGTACTTCCCCAACTCTACAAGCTCCTACTTCACTCCTATGTCGAGCCGGCTAAGAAGCTCCTAACATGGGATCACTAGAATTCGCTCATGCATTAAATACAACCATAATAACCTTAGTACGCATTGGTTCATGTTTCTTAAGACGTTCAAGCAAGTTACCGTATAGGAGGTTAGCCAGTTTTCTTAAGCCTAACATCGATAAACAATCATCCAATACAATTAATAACACACCAACAACCAATAATCAATAGTTAGGTTTCATTAGATCTAAGCAAACACAAGATAAATCTAGCCTACATGTTAATTAAAAGACAAGAACAAGATATAATCAAACAACACATAGACATATTGAATGATTAATTGATTACTTATCTTCAATTAAACATGGGAGATCCAAGGGTATAAAACCCTTAAAAATGGCAGAAAATTCGTCTTAGGGTTTCTCCTCACAAAGTTGCACCCCAATGACTAATAATTGCAAAACTATATATAGAATTTAGGGGCTGACGGCGTCACGTTGTAGGAGGTGACGCCGTCACCTCGCCGCGGCTAGGGTTCCCGGATGGTCTTCCTGACGCCGTCCCTCTTTAATCCTCCAAAATCCGCTCTGGCCTATCAAGGGTTGACGCCGTCAGAATTGTGCTTGACGCCGTCTCTCTTTAACTTAAATCGTGACGACCTTGATCACCTTAAAGGGTGACGCCATCAGACTTTCCATTGAAAAACTTTCTGGCGCGTCATGTGTATTTGTTATATCCACCTCTTTTGCCAATCCGTGACGCCGTCAGGAGCAATCCTTGACGCCGTCATGTGTACTTTTCCAGCAGCTTTGGAGACTTTGTCGTTTTCTTCACTTTTATGCTCCAAAAACGTCCAAAATGCTTCCTTTTCCAGATTTCTTCTCCAAAGTACCTAAAATGACAAAAGGAACGATTTAGGGCAATATTTGATCAAATAAATACGATTTAGGGCTTAAATGACCCCCTAAAAGCGGTACACTTTTCGCTTCATCAAATACCCTTACACTTGAGATTTGCTTGTCCTCAAGCAAATGCGCTTTTATTCTAATCAAAATACAAGTTAGGGGTCATTTAACGCTAATATAAAAGTAATTACAACAAATAGTCGTTCCACTTTAATCATAATAAGCACGGAGATTACAAACTAGCACCTCACAAGTAGTGTTTAGATACTCACATCTCTCAGGTATCATAAAAGTATATCTCATAAATGAAAACGGATAATATCTCTCACTACCTGTCATAACAAATAGATTACCATAGGCTTGGGAAAGGATCAAAAACCTCCTCCACTAGGCGTAAGCACCTAAGATAAACTATCAAAGAGGGCTTTTAAACGGGTTATAACGTTAGGTGTAGGGATATGATAAACACGGATTTGCTGGATAAGGGATATTTTACTTGTGGCGAGTTAAAGATCTTGATTGATTACAAGTACAATATGGCGTTGCTAAGCCAAGACTCGACTCAATCTTAAGCTAAAAACAAAATAATAAAAACATTAAATAAACATAAAATGAAACGGGATGGTAGTCCGTATGTTTTTTTCTACTTTTCTCTTTCTCATTTTTTTGTATTTTTCTTGATTTTTTTTATTTTTTTTTCATACACTCTTGCCCTACCATCCAAAATAATACATCATAGGGGCGTTGCATTCCCCTTACACTTGAACTTTTACATAACTTTACAAATAACTATTCTAATGACTCGAATTAAGATAATCGAAACACTTGGAGTACTTTTAAAATATTTAGCACATATGGGGGTAATAATGTTGTTCTTCCCCATTACTCCATTACACTAGTACTTTACCCTTGAGTCCCAATCGTCCTAAAATAATATGTACAAGGATATGACTCGACTTAGCAACCATGTAATCAATTAGATAATTAACTTGGGGTTTAAACAAATGTTGTAACAATAATGCACTAAAAATGAGTGCATACAAGGTAGGCTAAGGCGATTTGGGTGTACATTTAAGTGGGGTGTAAACAAATTCTTACTTTAAGTAAAATGCTTAAAGTTAGAAACGAAAAGACAGGCTCTGAGGGGTGTACTAGGGGTATCGTGTACCAAAAATGGGTACGACGCAAAGGGTGTGGGAGAATTACTTGACCAATGTAGCCAACGTAATTATAACAAAAACACAGGTGTAAAACAATGGGTTAATCCTAATGCCTCTTATCATGTAGTAAATCTAACTACACGAATGTAGTCTCACTTGTGGCCTCGGAATGGTCCTAACGCAAGTTCTAGAATCTAAGTGCTACCGGTACACACATCATAGCATAAATGCTTTTCCTACCAATTCTAGGGGCGAACCTCACATATTTGGGGGTGGAAAATTTTTTAGTGGTACGGTTTTGCGCTAGTCATATAACTCCTATCCGTGAGACGCTCATTAAGATCAAAGTTTCACTCCTATATGTTGTAAAAAATTTTAAATTTGGCACTAAAATTGCCTTAACAGGTATTTCTCTCAGTTTTATTACACATCTACCATCAAACAAACAAAAATCAAGCGCAATTGTATTCTCTAAAGTATCGTACTTTACCCCCTTACACTTAAGATGAACATTGTCCCCAATGTTCAAATAACAAGATGTAAAAGTAAATAAGGTAAAAGAATGAAATCAAATACTCCCCTGATTCGCTCGGTGGATAAAGGGGTAACATGGTTAGATCTTCTTCCAAGGTAATGTTGAAGCTCCAAGACTAAAGCATCGCCAGAAGCTAGATTCCACATACATCTCCTTGTCCAAAATAACCTGTTAAACCTGAGAAAACAAACACGAAAACCTGCATAACATCGGCGGGATAAATCTATATAAGGATATAATGCTTGTGGAATGATTATTTTGCAGATTCCTGGAGTTTATAAGTTACAGATTTAATAAAAACTTTTTATGAAAACAAAACTTTCAAAAATTTCAGAAAATTAAAACCTGACGCCGTCAGGTTGTAATGCCTGACGCCGTCAGAAATGATCTGACAGAATTCTCATGTTAAGTTTCCGGAAAATTTCTGGAAAAACCTATACCTTACTTCCTGGAATTTCTGCAAAACATCATTATGACTCGATACAAGCATTTGACTCAAACAATTACTAATATGTATGTTAATTTAATATTGTTATGATTCATGTTCATTTGTTCTAATAAACCGATTTGGATTTCCCTTACACTTATCTTTTGCAAAATACCTTTATATGTAGTTAAGACGAAGTTAAAAACAAGATAAAGCATTTTCACAATTTAGTTTCGAACATGAATCAATAATAATTAACATACATACGGAAGCAAATAAAATCAAACAAACAAATAAATAAACACACAAAGCAAATAAAGCTTGGGTTGCCTCCCAAGAAGCGCTTTTCTTTATTAACGAGTCTTGTAGCTAGACTCAAAGTCCTTCTATCCTATGTAAGTGAGTTCGTCATCGAGGACATCTTTAGGGTTAAGTTGGGATTGAAGTTTCCTATTGGTCCGCCTAGTACAATATATCTTTTCAAACTTCTCTCCATCCGGGTCATACAATGTCATCTTAATGTGCCATGACCCATCTCCATCTTTGGGTGGTTTGTCCCAATCCCACTTATGATCATCGTCCTCACAAGTCCACTTATTCATCCCTAGGTTAATTGGCAAAACTCCTAGGAAATCAATCATCTTCCTAAAAACTAGAGGGTCTTCAAATGGATCCAATTCGGTGTCCCTAGCCAAGAGTTGCTCTACCGTATGTGTTCGGTTCACAAAGTCCTCTTCTAGGTAAAATGGGCGTTGGGGTCCTATGAAGTCTCTATCGATCCAAGGTCCATATCTAGATGGTCTCCTATTTAATTCTAACCAATGGGGTGTTGGTTCATCACTAGTATCATAGGCATGTTTCTTCACATCATAGACTGACCAAGTATCACCTTCTCCTACCGCTATCTTAGATTCCTTACAATCAATCATAGCACTAGCAGTCGCCAAAAATCCTCTACCTATCAACAAGGGGCATGTAGGGTCGCTAACCATATCAAGGACGTGGAAATCGGCTAAAATGGTTAGTTTTCCTATGTGTACTAACACGTCCTTGACTACTCCAATCGGGTAAGCAACACTTCCATCCGCTAAGCCTATTATTACCTCGGTTTCTTCAAGTTTTCCTAGTTTTAGAGAGGTGTAGTGAGGTAACGGAAGTAGGTTAAGGCTTGATCCAAGATCGGCTAATGTGTCATAAGCCTCCGAATTACCGATCTTGCAAGGTAGAACAAATAAGCCCGGATCATCTAACTTCTTAGGTAGTTTGTTGTGAACAAAGGCGGTCCCTTTTTCGCCTAGCTTGAGCTTCTTCTCATCCAACACATCAATAATCGGACTTTCAAGGTGGAGCTCCTTGAATTCATCATCAAGGTTTTGAGTGGGAGGTGTTTCAACTATGTTGTTGACCAATTTAGTGTTGGATATCATAACTCCTTGGTCATTTTGAACGACTTGGGTTTGTTTGAAACACGAGCTCATGGAATTGACCGAATAATATTGTGGACAAGAACTAGGAGACGAAACCGACGAGATGGCGTTGA
Organism: Artemisia tridentata subsp. tridentata; assembly: GCA_021014915.2. Lineage (NCBI taxonomy): Eukaryota > Viridiplantae > Streptophyta > Magnoliopsida > Asterales > Asteraceae > Artemisia > Artemisia tridentata. The sequence continues at coordinate 19,068,124 of CP139507.1, read as the reverse complement.
CGTTTAGTTTCGGGTTCTTGACTGTGTTGCTAGGGAGTGCTCCCATTTCTCGGTCATTGAGGGCTTTCAACAAAGTGTCAATCTTATTGGTCATCTCGTTTTGTTTTTGTTTGAAATCGGCTTAGCGGATGGAAGTGTTGCTTACCCGATTGGAGTTGAAAGTTATTGGTACTACCATTGCTGGAAGGATTGTTGTTGAAAGTACGGTTCGAGTTGGAACCGCTTGATTGGAAATGATTAGGTGGGTTGGAAGAATTGGTTTGTTGTGCGTTTTGGTTTTGTTTCCACCTAAGGTTTGGGTGATTTTTCCATGAGGGGTTGTATGAATCACCGTAGGGGTTTGGCTCGGGTTTGAAAGTGTACCACTTGTCTCCCGCTCCGTCGGTACGCGAGGATGCTTAGTCCGCAAAAGCTTGTTCGGGGAGTTCCACGCAATCACGAGTGTCGTGGGGACCACTACATAATTCACATGAAGAAGTGATTTTGTTCACTTGGCTTGAAGGTTTAGGAGCCTCGTAGGATTTCATAAGAAACTTGACTTGGTCTTCAAGTTCTATGATCCTACGGTCGGAAGTGCTTGAATTGTTCGAAGGCAAAGATATTGCCTTGACCGTTTTATTCAAATCACGGGGATCACTCCAACTTTCGTTGTCATAAAGAGCAAGATCTTCCAGGAGAGCCCATGATTGTTCTGCACTTAGATCACGTAGCTTACCACCGGCCGATTGGTCAATGGTTTGCCTCGTGGAGAGATTGATATGGTCATAGAAGATTTGGATTTGGAGCCAAAGTTCTATGCCATGGTGAGAGACTTTTTGGAGTAAGTCCTTGAATCGAGTCCATGCCTCGTAGAGGGTTTCGCCTTGACGTTGTTGGAACATCAAGATATCATTCCTTAGCTTGGTAGTTCTTCCTGGTGGGAAAAACTGAGCAAGGAAACGAGTGGTGAGATCATCCCAAGAGGTGATGGAACCTGCGGGTAGACTCTCTAGCCATTGACTAGCTTGGTCCCGCAGAGAGAATTGAAAGAGACGTAGTCAGGTCGTCTCTCGAGTGGCAACATCAAGGTCTATAGAATCAACGATTTTGAGAAAGTCCTTGAGATGTTGGTTAGGATCTTCGGAACGAAGTCCATGGAATGCGCATCCGCTTTGCACCAACCGGATGGTGTCGGGTCGCAAGGGAGTGACATTGGCTCCTTGAGTGAGCTCAATGGTGTTTCGATAGCCATGGTGGCTAGGACGGGAGTAGTCTCCTAAGGTACGGGCTCTAGGAGGTGGGTGTTGTTGTGGTGGTGGGTTGTTGGGATCGAGGATATTACCACCTTCCATGATGTCGGATGGTAATGGTTACGAACAAAGAAACGAAGAAAAAAGATAGACTAAAGAAAACCTAGAAAAATAAAATAAAAATCTCACTAGAAAGGAATCTAGTGAGTAGACCTAATAAAATAAAATTCAACCTAAACAATAACTATTCCCCGGCAGCGGCGCCAAAAACTTGATGCGTGGTTTTGCGACCTTACAACAGGTTTTACCTCTCGAGGGATCTCAAGAGGCTTGCAATCCCCACCAGGCAGTGTACCTGACCGATGTAGTATAGTGTAGTGGCAAGTACCGGGGGATTGATCGTTCTCTAGGGGAATTGTGTCGTTAGGATTGAAAAACTACTCTAATAGGTCTAAGGGTGAGGGAAGATTCTTTTTTGTATTTTTATAATTTTATGAAAACAAGTAAAATCTCAGGTTTAAAGGAGTGGGCGGAATTAGTTGCTAGTCAACTAACCCAAATAACTACAAATGCAAATAAAATAGAATAACTGAAAATAAAAAGGTCGTGGAACTTATATGGAGAGAAATGTGTTTACTTAGATTTCCTTACTCCCAAACTATCTTTTACCGGTTGATTAGTGTGTATTAATTGCGTGGATGACGGGTGTATTCCTTAATACCAATCGTGGGGTGGCGTACGTACTTCCCCAACTCTACAAGCTCCTACTTCACTCCTATGTCGAGCCGGCTAAGAAGCTCCTAACAGGGGATCACTAGAATTCGCTCATGCATTAAATACAACCATAATAACCTTAGTACGCATTGGTTCATGTTTCTTAAGACGTTCAAGAAAGTTACCGTATAGGAGGTTAGCCAGTTTTCTTAAGCCTAACATCGATAAACAATCATCCAATATAATTAATAACACACCAACAACCAATAATCAATAGTTAGGTTTCATTAGATCTAAGCAAACACAAGATAAATCTAGCCTAGCATGTTAATTAAAAGACAAGAACAAGATATAATCAAACAACACATAGACATATTGAATGATTAATTGATTACTTATCTTCAATTAAACATGGGAGATCCAAGGGTATAAAACCCTTAAAAATGGCAGAAAATTCGTCTTAGGGTTTCTCCTCACAAAGTTGCACACCAATGACTAAAAATTGCAAAACTATATATAGAATTTAGGGGGTGACGGCGTCACGTTGTAGGAGGTGACGCCATCACCTCGCCGCGGCTAGGGTTCCCGGATGGTCTTCCTGACGCCGTCCCTCTTTAATCCTCCAAAATCCGCTCTGGCCTATCAAGGGTTGACGCCGTCAGAATTGTGCTTGACGCCGTCTCTCTTTAACTTAAATCGTGACGACCTTGATCACCTTAAAGGGTGACGCCGTCAGACTTTCCATTGCAAAACTTTCTGGCGCGTCATGTGTATTTGTCATATCCACCTCTTATGCCAATCCGTGACGCCGTCAGGAGCAATCCTTGACGCCGTCATGTGTACTTTTCCAGCAGCTTTGGAGACTTTGTCGTTTTCTTCACTTTTATGCTCCAAAAACGTCCAAAATGCTTCCTTTTCCAGATTTCTTCTCCAAAGTACCTAAAATGACAAAATAAACGATTTAGGGCAATATTTGATCAAATAAATACGATTTAGGGCTTAAATGACCCCCTAAAAGCGGTACACTTTTCGCTTCATCAATAATAAAAATTAATTACACAATTAGGGTTTACTAAACATACCTTAAGTTGGATTATCAAACCCTAAAAAAAATCTTCTTCTTCTTCTTCTTCTTCTTCTTGTGGTTCGACCGAAATTCAACAAGGGAGGGAATGAGGGTTTTTGGGTTGTATTTATAAACTTAGGGAAAACTCTAAAGGGATAACTTTTCTACCAAGAATCATAATTAGAATAAAATTTGTTTTCTTTTTTTTTTTCTTTTCCTATATTCGGCCGAAATATATTAATATATATATATTTTTTATTTTTTTTTATTAAATTTATTTATTACACTTAAAACCTTGTATTTTTGATATTTTATAAAAACCCCATATCAAAACCTAATGTCTTACGCGATAAACTCAAATTTTACGACAACCGAAAAAATGTCATTTTCACCCAAAGTTTCCAAAAATAGATTTTTCATACTTAATATTAACATAACCCATGATAAACAACTCCACGTAACTTACTTACGCTCAAAACACTTGAACGAAGAATCGTTATACAAAACCACAAAACTCCAACAAAATACACATGTCATTTCTACACTACAAAGGCGATCAAAATGAACTTATCCCGACATCCGACACTACTCAAAAATGACAAAATCTCACACCAAGGGATTTAGTGGTCAACACACGCATTTATACCACTCATATACCACAGATAATACACATATCACAATTAAACAAGTAATACACACCAAGCAAAATTAAATGAGTTGAGACTATAGGTCAAACTAACCTGCTAAAAATCACGGTTGTGACATTATCCCCCACTTAGGAAAATCGCGTCCCGAGATTTACTAGCTCGCTTCATCATTCTTCTCCGCAAATAATTTCGGGTACTTGGTCCTCATTTGATCTTCACGTTCCCATGTAAACTCAGGACCACGCTTTGAGTTCCAACGTACCTTTACCAATGCTATCTTACCACGTTTCATACTCTTGACTTCTCGATCCATAACCTCAACAGGTTCCCCAACAAAGTGAAGAGTCTTATTAATCTTAATTTCCTCTAATGGCATATGCAAACTAGCATCCGCCAAACACTTCTTCAGATTAGATACGTGAAACGTATCATGCACACTACTTAATTCCTCAGGCAATCTTAACCGATATGCCACCGGCCCAATTCTTTCCGTAATTTCAAACGGTCCCACATACCTAGGTGCTAACTTGCCTTTCTTACCGAAACGTACACCACCTTTCCAAGGAGACACCTTCAGCATTACAAGATCACCAACACTAAACTCCAAGGGCTTACGATGATTATCCGCATAGCTCTTTTGGCGATCTCTTGCTGCCTTAAGTCTTTCCTTAATCTGAAACACCTTATCTGTAGTCTCTTGCACTATTTCAGGACCAATTAGTTGGCTCGTCCCAACTTCTTCCCATAAAATAGGCGATCTACACTTCCTCCCATACAACATCTCAAATGGTGCACATCTAATACTGGAATGATAGCTGTTGTTATAGGAAAACTCAGCCAAAGGCAAATGAGTATCCCAGCTTCCTCCAAAATCAATAGCACACGCTCTAAGTAAATCCTCCAAAGTCTGAATCGTTCGCTCACTTTGCCCATCAGTCTGTGGATGATAAGCAGTGCTCATATCCAACTGTGTATTCAACGCCTTTTGCAATGATTGCCAAAACCGCGAAGTAAACCTACTATCACGATCTGAAATAATCGACACAGGCACACCATGTCTCGCCACAATCTCATTAATATAAATCCTCGCCAGCTTTTCCATCTTATAATCTTCACGAATGGCCAGAAAATGTGCAGACTTGGTCAGCCTGTCCACTATGACCCATGTCGTGTCATATCCACTACTCGTCCTAGGCAACTTTGTAATAAAATCCATTGCTATTCTCTCCCATTTCCATTCCGGAATCGGTGGCTGTTGTAATAATCCTGAGGGTTTCTGATGCTCAGCCTTAACTTTCAAACAAGTCAAGCATTGGCTAACATATTCAGCTATTTCCCTCTTCATTCCCGGCCACCAGTAAGCATCTCTAAGATCATAATACATCTTATCCGATCCTGGATGAATCGAATATCTCGATTTATGAGCCTCATCCATGATCAACTTTCTTACACCTCCTACCGATGGAACCCATATTCTATCTAAGAAATACAGTCAACCATCTTCCCTTTTCTCCATTTGTTGACCTAATCCACGCAGCATTTCAGCAGTCGCATTCTCATCTTTGAGGGCTTCTTCTTGCGCTGCCAATATCTTACCCTTAATTCCCGACTGTAGAGTCATACACATCGCTCGCACACGCTCAGGCTTAATCCGCTCCTTCCTACTCAAAGCATCGGCTACCACATTCTCCTTTCCAGGATGGTAGCGAATCTCACAATCATAATCACTAAATAGTTCAATCTACCTCCTTTGCCGCATATTCAGCTCCTTCTGATTGAAGATATGCTGAAGACTTTTATGATCCGTATATACAACACTCCTTGTGCCATACAAATAGTGTCTCCAATTCTTGAGAGCAAATACCACCGCACCAAGCTCCAAATCATGAGTCGTATAATTCTTCTCATGAATCTTTAGCTGTCGAGATGCGTACGCTATCACCTTACCTCTTTGCATTAGCACACACCCAAATCCTTGATTCGATGCATCACAATACACAACAAAATCATCTGGCCCATCAGGTAACGTCAGAATAGGTGCATTACACAAACTATCCTTAAGTGACTGAAAAGCCACCTCCTGCTCTTCTCCCCAAACATACTTCTTGTTCTTCTGAGTCAACAAAGTAAGGGGTTTAGCAATCTTCGAAAAATTCGCTATAAATCTTCGATAATATCCTGCCAATCCTAAGAATGAGCGTATCACGGACGGCGTCGTAGGAGCTTTCCAGTTCTTGACCGCTTCAATCTTACTAGGGTCCACATGTATTCCTTCACTATTCACCACATGTCCAAGAAAATGTACTTCTTCAAGCCAAAACTCACATTTTGAGAACTTGGCGTACAACTTCTCCTTCTCCAATAATTCAAGAACTAATCTCAGATGTTCTCCATGCTCCTCCTTCGTCTTGGAATAAATTAAAATGTCATCTATGAACACAATCACGAACTTATCCAAGTAAGGCTTGCAAACGCGATTCATCAAATCCATGAATACCGCAGGTGCATTTGTCAGCCCGAATGGCATAACCATGAACTCAAAGTGTCCATAACGAGTTCTTAAGGCGGTCTTCGGAATATCCTCCTCATGCACTCTTAGCTGATGATACCCTGAACGTAAATCTATCTTCGAGAAAAACCGAGCACCTTGTAGTTGGTCAAAAAGATCATCAATTCTCGGAAGAGGATATCGATTCTTAACCGTTAACTTGTTCAACTCCCGATAGTCAATACACATCCGGAATGAACCATCCTTCTTCTTTACGAACAGCACAGGTGCTCCCCACGGAGAATGACTAGGTCGGATAAACCCCTTATCCTGAAGTTCTTGCAGCTGTTCAGACAACTCCTGCATTTCTGAGGGTGCCAATCTATATGGAGATTTCGCCACAGGTGCCGCTCCAGGAATCAATTCAATACGAAACTCAACTTGACGGATTGGAGGCAACCCAGACAAGTCTTCAGGAAAAACACCAGGAAACTTACATACTACAGGGATTTCTTCTAACTTAACTTCTTTGGCTTTCGCACTCTTAAGGGATTTCGAATCACTCCCTACACTCTCTCCTTGAATCCGAAGTATAATGCCACTCTCCAAAGGAATTCGAACAACCTTTTCGTGGCATATGACCTCAGCCCTATGCTTAGATAGCCAGCTCATCCCTATCACCACATCGAAACTCCCGTGCCCAAAAGGTATCAAGTCAATCAAAAATGGGATACCTTCTAGTACTATAGTACACTTACGTAAAACTATATCAACTTCCACTTCCCAACCGTTAGCTATTTCGATCACTATACTAGACCTAAGCTTACTAGGTTCAATATTCAGCAACTTAGCAAACTCAGTTGACACAAAACAATAATCTGCACCCGTATCAAATAAGGTAGTAGCATAATGACCATTAAGAGAAAATGTACCAGTAACGACGTTCGGATCTTGCCTCGCCTCATTTGCAGTCATGGTGTACATCCTTCCTCTAGCCACATCCCGATTATGCCCTTGACCTTGACCTCCTTCAATAGCCAACCTATTTCCCGACTGCCCAGGTGCCTTATTCAACTTAGGACACACATTCCGGAGATGATCTGCACTCCCACACTCATAACACGCCTTACAGCCATACCCTGCGCCAACCGCATTGATTGGTGTCGCCTGAGTGATTACCGCACGGCATTCCCTAGCAAAATGTCCAGGTTTGTTACACCTGAAACACATACGACATCCAGCTTGCTCATGGTGATAGCCATTGCACTTAGCACACTTGGGAAAATTATTGTACCCTCTTCTATCGACATTTTCTGTCCCCGCCGGAGTAGCTGCCATTGCAGGACTCGCTGCTACTACAGGATTTTCCGCCACAAACTCTTTCCTATGCCTTGCTTTCTTATTATCAATCCCAGAACTACCCTGTTTTCCCACTTCAGTCTCTTCCTTTCTTTTCTCACCCGTCTTTGCAAGTACTCCACTTCTAACAGCTTCATCCGTTAACGCCCCAGCTTTCTGGATAGCACTTTGAAGTGTCGCGGGTTCCGTAGCCCTAACCATGCTTCGTATTTGCGGAACCAACCCCCGAATGTACTTCTCAATTCGTTTGGATTCAGGAGTTACCAAGTGAGGAACCAACTTGGTCAACTCGTGAAACTTATCAGTATATCCCGCGTGGTTAGCCCCTACCATCGCATAATTCCAGAATTCTTCTTCTAGCTTTTGCATTTCATTACTTGGGCAGAATTCCTCCACCATTAAAGCCTTGAAGTCCTCCCAATTCATACCCATTGCCGCAACCCTTCCCCTAGCTTGGACTTGTGTATTCCACCAATTCAAAGCTTTGTTACTCAGGGAACTCGCCGCATACTTAACTTTCTGATCCTCAGAACACCCACTAATGTCCATCACAGCCTCCATCTTTTCGATCCACCGGGTGAGTACTAGCGCACCACCCTTACCATAGAACTCCCTAGGCTTACAAGCCATGAATTCCTTGTACGAGCATCCATTATTACCACTCCCGCGATTTCCAGCACCACTTGGTCGAGCACCATCCCCCACTTGAAGGCTTACCTGATTAACAATTTCCGGCAGCATTGTTTCCAATTGCTGATTAACCATCTGCTGTAAAATAGGGTTACTATCCCCCATAGTGGGTGTCGACTTTCGTCCCTTAGGCGTCCGCTTTCTCGGCGTCCGATAAGCTCCACTCATTGGTGACGTAAATAGGCGTCTTGGTCTCTTTGGTGCCATAACCTGGACACGCAAATGGTTAGGCGCCATTCACGACATTCGTGAATATATATCCACATTTAATACAAGTACTCCCCAATATTACAAATATCACAACTAATCACAACTCCTAACACACGAAAACATGTCACCATTGGTCAATAGTATTGGCCATAAGTCCACATGTGTCGTGATACATGTATAATTATGTTGGCCACCCATAATTATAGATGTATCCTTTCACATGTGTACTCGCTTCCAATACCACACCTAGCAATAATAACACCTTACAATAGCATATACACAAACTCAGAATAAACCACAAATCACACACAAAAATATATAAATCCAAAAACCGCTCAAGCCTTATTATTAATCACACGGGAAAAATCCCAAAATCCAATAAAATCCACATTCCACCAATACTAATCATCAAAAGTCACTAGAAAACATCTCAAAACATAATACTAAATAAATAAAACCACATATGGCTCGATTCCCATCCTAACTTTCGTCTATCTTGGAATAATTCAACTACTAGTCGTAGACTCCAGGTCTGAATCCACTTCATCTTCCTCGCTCACCCATCCATTTCGGTTTCCCACTGGCTGCGATAACGGACGACTCTTAAAGCTGCTCGCGGGATTCCTTCCTTCTTCCTTGATGCCATCCACAAATCCATACAAATCCCGAGGTTCAGCCCGAACCACTCTTCCATCTTCTACAAATCTGGGGGACACCTTCCAGGATACCTAGTCGTGAAACCATCCTTATTGGTTACTTTCGTCTCGTACACTTCTACCTCTGTGCCACTTACGTTTACTATGGTCAGCTTCTCCTCGATCAGACACGGCCACATGCTTGCAGGAATCCGAATCCTCATGTTCACCCGTCTCAAGTTACCAACCCACTTGCAACCCGTCATGACAACAATTGCCCAACGAAGCCTCCTACTCGCAAGGGGTGCCATGCTACAAATGACACATATGATAACAGGTATGAGGATCCAACAGACGTCTGAAACTCAATCGAAACTACTCATAATCTCAAGAGGGAAAAAAACACGTAAAGTACTATACTAATACATTGGCCCTAAATGCAACTATATGAGGGATTCCTAGGTTATAGTCTAGGCTCAACCACCTAATTCTCTATAACCAAGTCTCTGATACCAATCTGTCACACCTCGCCAATGGCGGAAACGCGAGTGCAACATCATGGATATCATCACAACACTTGGTGTCTAAATAGAGAAAATACTACATGCAAACAAATAGAGCAAAGTACAAACACAAAGTGTTGTAACGATACCCCAATATAAATAATCCAAATAAAATCTCCAAGGAATCTCCATTAAAACAAAGAGTTAAAAAGAAAGAAAATCAAGTATCTCAAACAAAAAAATCCATTTTTAATTCAACTAATCTCAAAGATAAGCCATCCCCAATGCAATCTAGGTCTCTTCTAACCGCGCCCTTCTATCTTAGCCTTAGAATGCTCACCTGAAAATGATGCTTAAAACGTCAACATAATGTTGGTGAGATTCATAGGTTTAAGACACATAAAACACCTCGATTATCGATTTACTGTGATTATAAAATATAGTATAGCATTTCAGGACAGTAAAAGATATATATAGTTATTATACACTAACATGCAATCATAGCTTACGGGACGGAACGTGCCCACCGATCCAAATATAAATTGGGACGGAACGTGCCCACCGATCCAAACACCACATCAATTGGGACGGAACGTGCCCACCGATCCAAATACCACCACAATTGGGACGGAACGTGCCCACCGATCCAAGTTCACAATAATTGGGACGGAACGCGCCCACCGATCCAATATAATTTCCCTTCCGGCCGGACATAATAATAACGAGTAGAGCCACTAGGGCATCTTCCCATTCGTATAATCACCACAAATAAACACCATAATAACATGTAGTATAAGTATAATAACAATTACACGTCCATGCATTTTATAACCACATAATCACAGTAACCCAAAACAATTTAAACAAGCATCATCTCCATCCCAAGTTTAAAACAAAGTAAAAATATAGGACTATGAACTCACCTCAAATCCGCAGCTTCCAAGTTATCAACACACAAATCTATATCACACAAAAATAACAATCACGTTATACGCGACCAAGCTAAAAGCCATAGTCCATGTAACACACATATGATGGATGTCTAAGGTTCATATAACCCACTATGGATTACCTAGACACCATACTAATCACCACCCAATACTTGACACTCACTAAATCCCTTAATTAACACTTTCAGAAACGCAGATTTCTAAAGTACATTCACCCACATAAAATCACAGCGAATAAAGCTTCGCAACTCACACAAAAAATTCACCATGATCTTTCATAAGCATACAAGCTTGTCCTAGAAGATCATGCACTAAAAACACACACAAGTACCGAATGAAAAATCAAACATGACAACTATCCAGATTCAGATCTGATCGGACATCAAAAAGTTTTGACCTCATAGATCCACTCACACAACTTATTATCGTCTAATTTTCGCATGGAAGTCAAATATAATATAGACCTTGATTCGCACAGAAGGCCTTATCCAAATTCCACTTTCAAAGCCACCTTTGACCTCAATACTTTTACCCTAATTCTGTCCCGGTTTAACAGTTTTGACACCTTAACTTATCAAATTCGTTTGACCGACTTCCCTACCTCGAAAACACTTGTGGTTGGACTTTTTGGAAAGCTCTTTCACTGAACTATAATTTAGACATAAAATTCGTGATCTAACTCATTTTCATCTATTAATTACAATCGTATCTTTACAGACCTTTAAATCTGCCAGATTCATGACTCTTTAATTAACAACTTTTAAACCCTAATTACTTCACCAATTATCACAAGATTATTAATTATTGATTCCTACATGTTTAATATCATAAATTTACAGATCTTAATATAAACCCTAGATCCACCATAATTTGTTACATGCATAATAAAAATTAATTACACAATTAGGGTTTACTAAACATACCTTAAGTTGGATTATCAAACCCTAAAAAAAATATTCTTTTTCTTCTTCTTGTGGTTCGACCGAAATTCAACAAGGGAGGGAATGAGGGTTTTTGGGTTGTATTTATAGACTTAGGGAAAACCCTAAAGGGATAACTTTTCTACCAAGAATCCTAATTAGAATAAAATTTGTTTTTTTTTTTTTTCTTTTCCTATATTCGGCCAAAAATATATATAATATATATATATATATATATATATATATATATATATATATATATATATATATATATATATATATATATATATATATATATATATATATATATTTTTATTAAATTTATTTATTACACTTAAAACCTTGTATTTTTGATATTTTATAAAAACCCCATATCAAAACCTAATGTCTTACGCGATAAACTCAAATTTTACGACAACCGGAAAAATGTCATTTTCACCCAAAGTTTCCAAAAATAGATTTTTCATACTTAATATTAACATAACCCATGATAAACAACTCCACGTAACTTACTTACGCTCAAAACACTTGAACGAAGAATCGTTACACAAAACCACAAAACTCCAACAAAATACACATGTCATTTCTACACCACAAAGGCGATCAAAATGAACTTATCCCGACATCCGACACTACTCAAAAATGACAAAATCTCACACCAAGGAATTTAGTGGTCAACACACGCATTTATACCACTCATATACCACAGATAATACACATATCACAATTAAACAAGTAATACACACCAAGTAAAATTAAATGAGTTGAGACTATAGGTCAAACTAACCTGCTAAAAATCACGGTTGTGACAACTATAGGGAATGCTACTTGTACGTGGGTAATGGTATACGTGTAGAAGTAGAAGCCATAGGGACATTTGACTTGGTTTTACCTTCGGGTTTAATTTTAGTATTGAACAATTGTCATTATGCACCGTCTATTGTTAGAGGTGTTGTTTCAGTTTCTTTATTGTTGGATAATGGTTTTGATCGCACTTTTAATAAGAATGGAATTTCTGTTTCTTTAAATTCTGTTTTTACTTTAATGCAATTCCTATTAATGGTGTGTTTGAATCAACAAGGATAATCATGTATCCAATGGAAATAATTCTATGTATAGCATTGTGATGCGGTGCGTTGTGTCGTTGCGGTTTAGCAATATTAATGCCTACTCAAGTTTTAAATTTATATTTAGCCGACTTATCAATAACACACACACTTAACGAGCAGTGTACCCGGTCAGTATGAATATAATGGTAAGTAGAGTGTCGATCACTAAGAGTGGAACGTATTATCTGGTTATTCTAATCAGTATTTTAATATCCTTAAGTTAGCTATACAACCTAATCTAACGCAAGGGGGTTCAGCCTGAGAGACTGGCACGTTTTGGTTGAAATTAAATAATAAACTAAACTAATGAGCACGAATCAGCGATAGCCATGCACGTACACAGATAAATACTCGAGACAATAAGAAGACCTGTCCTGATGATTAAGTAGATTGTCACTTGTTTTATTGATAGTTTTATATGAAGTGTATGTAGTTAACCCTTTCTCGTTGGTCCTAATCTTATCGGCGAGAAATCCCTTAATGATTACTTATGTCTAAAAGTCATTCCTAAGTGATCAATTTAGTAACAACCGTGGGAGCCACATTCTCTTCCGTAGTCAAATGCGCAGGCCACTAATAAACACAGAGGTTATCAATGCACTAATAAGTAGTAACCAAAGACATCAACATATAAACTTTAATTGATGGGAAAGCAGTTTTAAGGGAGTGCAATCTTTCTCCTCACATTACACAAGCCACCAATCCTGATGAATTAAAGTTTACTAACACAATAAAACAAAACTACTTAATGAATTAAATACATGCAGGACCTTCTTACAGCTCTTGTATCTTCGTTCGGGTGTGTCTTGTGCTGCCTAATCGTCTGAATTTGGCCTTAGGTTTCTGTGGTCTTCGTACCTCGTATATATTATGTTCTCCGAAATTCGTCTGGTCTTGGGGTATTTATAGTTTCTGTCTGAGGGTAAGATGCGGCGCATCTAATAAGTAGATGCGGCGCATTGACTTAACTTCGCGTGGGGTCCAAGATTAATATATTCAGGAATATTCGTACACCGCCAGAAGATGCGGCGTATGTCCATTCTCAGATGCGGCGCATGTCCTCTTGTATCTTGGATCGTATCTTGTGAAATCTTGATAGTGATGCGCCGTATGTAATAAGTGAGATTCGGCGCATCTGGAGCAGAATGTCTTGATCTTGTTCATTTCAGTAGACTCTTATCTTCTTGCTTGTTTTGCTCCATAATTAGTCCAAAATCGCCAAGTTTCACCAAATGCTTGTTTTTACCTGAGAATTACAAAAGTAAACGATTAAGTATCGATTCTCATACATAATATAATAAAACAAGTCAAATTAATAGGATAAATGATAGTAATAAAATGTACTTATTTGAGTTCATCAAATATCCCCCCACTTGAACTTTACTTGTCCCCAAGTTAACCTTAGAATTAATCTTATGAAAATGTATCCTAAAAGATATTAGGATTTATTTTTATATTTAAGCATGTATTCATTTTTGTCATAATCACACAACCAAACACTTAACGAATTAGAAGTAAAATAAAATATTTTGATAAAAGCAAATCTAATCGTTTAACTGTCCAGTCGTGACGAATATTCTATCATAAGCTTGGCAAGTATACACATCTCCCCCACTAAAGCCAAGGAATAACAAGTCTAAAGCGGTAAAAAGGGTTTTGAGGTTTAAGGGTTAATCATTCTCCTTAATCTCTATCGATCTCAAATTCCAGAAAAGGCGACAAAATCACAAATACATGATCGAATCCACGAACACGATACTTGCGATTGCTCAAATCCTTAACTCGAACAGGCTAAAGATAGGACCAAGTAATCTTTACCAATAATATTATATCAAAAAGGGCGACAAAATCATAAATACATAGCCGAATCCACGACTACGATACTTAAGATTGCTCAAATCCCTAATCTCAATAAATCAAAGGTTTGGATCAAGAATAATATAGGGTATGGATAATATTTGGGATATAAATTGGTGTAAAATGAAAAAATAACCAAAACAAATAAATTAAAATCCTAAGTGTGGTTAATCACTATCCCAACCATCCCATGAATAAGACTCATATCATAGAATAACTCACGCTTTAACACTTGAAACACACGCTTTAGGTAGACACGAATTATACTCAACAAGATCTTAATCAAAGAATAAACCTTAGTTGGTGTTCCCATAACTGCCAACTCCCATTCAATCCATAGATATAATATACAACAAATAGTGGTGATATCGACCACTTAATACAAAACTTTACATAAGTTGGTTAAACAAACATCCAACTTTTTTTTTTTTTTTAACCAAAGATGTGTAAAATTTCACCAGATTACTATAATGATAATTCTGGATAATTTTTTCATACTTTTCATAACTTCAGAAATAACGGTAATAGTGAAAGTAGTAAACACACGAAAAATAAACTCAAAGATATACAATATTTACTTTCACTCCAATTGCATTGTGCAATTTCCCGACCTAACCATAGATAATGAATTACGCACGCGAACACAGGTAATGTAAGGAAACACGCGAACACAGGTAATGTAAGGAAACACACTTTGCCTAAAGCAATTAACCAACCACGGATTTTAATCTACAGGGTAGGCTAAGGTGTAAGGGTGTAACGAAACATTTTAACAAAGGTGTAAGAAACGAAAGGAATGGCTCTGAGTGTTTTTCTAGGGGTATCTTACTCTAAAAGTGAGAGTAACAAAGGGTTTTTACGGGGGTTAACTAACCAGTGTAGTTAGCTAATAACACATAACATATAAAGGCTATTTGGGTGTAATCCTAGAAATTTACCAATTTAGACAAGTCATTCCAATTATAAAAATAATACTTATTATGGTGGTCTCGAATAGTATAAAAGCCAAGTTCTAAAGTTTACAAGTCACCGGCACATTCATAGATTTGTGAATTTTGAAAAATCACAATTTTTGAAAATAACGTCATGTGTGCAGCTATGTAACTTAGACTTTAAACAAAAACATGCTAAAAATTTTAAATTTTGATATATTAAGCACATTTTAAGCATATTTTGAAAAGTTTAGGACAAGTAAGTGTTAAGTGTTCTAATTCTCCAATCCCCCCACTTAAGTTAAACAACGTCCTCGTTGTTTGTATAAAAGGTTAAAAACTGGAAAATAAAAGAATTAGAACAGAAAAACTCACCTGAGATTTGCTCGGTATGATCCTCCATTTGTATAAGAGCAAAAATCAACTTCTTGTGGATTAGAACGTTTAAGCTTCATAATCAATGTATCCACAGGAACTACAGGAATCTAAAATACCACCAAGTCTTTAAACACACCTAAGTTAAGAAAGGTTCAAACTTGCATAATACATTATTAGTTAGGAAAAATAAAACATAAAAATAAAAATGAAAATCATCAGGTCAGTCGATGCGTCGTATCTTATGGAAGAAGATACGCCGTATCGAGCCTGGAATAATTACGGATCAGAATAGAAGATGCGCCGCATCCTTAACCAGGGATGCGCCGCATTAAAATAAACTGATAAAAAGTTTTAAAGTCGAAAATATAAAAATGCAGAAAAATAAAGTAAGATATGACCAGTGCAGGAGATGCGTCGCATCTCAGGATTGAGATGCGCCGTATCTGCTGCGGGCCTGACTGACTCGACACAGAACAGAAAATTAAAAGATAAATCCGGGTTGTCTCCCGGTCAGCACTTGTCTTTATTCCAGAGTCTTCAAGTTAGACTCACGTTCAGCTCCTTAATACCGATCACATTTGAAAGGTTGACTTTCCGCCTCTAGGTGTAATCCCTTTCAAATCGTGTTTTACCAAAAGAACTTTGTTAAGCACCGTTGACACTTGGTGCACTCAATTGCCAATCCATTAATCATGTTGTTTTGTTCCTTTAGCAAGATATCCGTTCATTGACATATCTTCCATAGCAAAACCTGTTATCATAGGTAAAATCGTCAGTAGCATCTGTTCGCTAGAAGATAAATTAATGAATTTAGAAACGGATATAAAGAATAAAAATGGTTGATATCTGCGGACGATGCGCCGTATCCAGAAAGTTGGATACGCCGTATCATATTACGTTAAAATGTAATCAAACTTTTATTCAGAAAACAGATACACCGCTTATGAATTAGAATGCGCCGTATCAAGTTTAAATTATCAAAAATCGTAACAAATTCAGATTTTAATAAATATAATCGATTTTTGATTTAGTAGATGCGCCGTATCGATGAAGATCGATACGCCGTATTTGTTTAATAATTCGAAAACTGTTTTTAATTTAAATAATAAATACGCCGTATCTGTAAAAACAGATGCGCCGTATGGCGTTAACGTTTAGAAAAATTTCTTATTAAAAACAGAATACGCCGTATCTTGGGGAAAGATGCGTCGTATTCGAATTTATTAAACGCGTTGTATTTTATAAAAATTAAAAGCAATACGCCGTATCTGTGAAAACAGATGCGCCGTATCGTTTGTATAAGCACAATACAACGACAGCAGTCATGCAGAAAAAACAAATAAAAATAAACACAAGAAAGTAAAATAAATTAAAAAGAAAATAAAAGACAAGCATGGGTTGCCTCCCACGAAGCGCTTGTTTTTGTTCGAGTCGCGAGCCTGACTCTACCCTTATTTACTATGTAATAGGGTATTGTTCCCCCCACTTGGGATCAAGTGCGGGTGATAGTAGCAATAAACACGAAGAGAGTGTAAATTTGCTAGTAAAGATGGAAGAAATAAATAAAAATCATACCTTGGCAATATATGTACATCCTTCCTATCCTTACCCGGTTTGGTTGATAAATTGGATGACTTGACCATTTCATCTGAAAGAGTAGTGTGTTGAGGAAAGATGAGTCTCCTTTCTTCTTGGTTAGTCACTTTGGTAGTAAGGCGTCCCTTGACTTCCACAGAAGATGAGAAAGGGTCTTTAGCAAGTAAAAGTTCGAGTTCCTCTATAACCTTCATAGGGTCGAAATCATCATCTTCATCAATCATAGCAATGTTTAAGAGCTCATCACCAAACTCTTCTTCGAGCTCCACCAAATACGGGTTGATCACAGGTGCTTCAATAGGTAGTGTAATATACTCCACCTCATTATCCTTTTGTTTTGCAACCTGTTTAGGAAAACTAGCAAGATTATTAGTAACGGGATCAATAGTATTTAATAAATTTGTACCACTTTGTGTTGTAAGTGACTCCAATTCATCTTGTGAATCTCCATCTTCAACTAGTGGTCTTTCAATTTCAGCATCGTCCCGAATTTCCTCCTTAAATAAGTAATCCCAGATTTCTTCAAAATCCCTCGTCGGGTCAAAATCTGGTTTATCCGCTCCACACCTAAATACTTCCGTTTGTTGTGGTAATTTCGGTATGTTATCGTACACAATAGCATCAAACTTTTCAATATCCGAATACTCATTATCTTCATCCAAGGGAATATTATCATGGTGTTTATGATATGATGAGAATATATCTTCCACCTCGGGTGGAAAATCACAAGTAATAGCATTATACACCATTGTCCCATATTCATCTTCATTTACATCATAAGCAGTTTCGGATGAATAAGCTTCTTTGTAAACAATTGCCGAATTTTCATTCAAATCAAACACTTGTGACTCTTCTTCATCTTGGGCAACTTCCGGAGAAATAACATCATCAATAACTATTGCCGGAAACCTAATTGCACCAAAATCGTATGATTCTTCTTCATCATCATTTGATAAAGTCCAAGTGTGTCGAAATGGCAATTTGTTTCTTTCTTTCCCTGACTTTTCCTGCTTCAATAACAAGTATTCTTCCATCGTGAGTTCCTTATCCTCGATGACTTGTGCACCATACCTTGCTCTTTCCCAATCGTAGATCCCATTATTGCTCAAGGCTCTTTCCTCTTCAAGTCTCATATATTCTTCCATAGTAATGTCTGGATTGTCCATCTTCATTATTACCTGAAAGATAAACAACCAAGAACAGCAGTAGACGAAACAAAAATAAAAACTAAACTAATAAAAATTAAATAAACACAAAAAATAAAAAACGAAAAATATTTTTAGGTCACAGAAGATGGATACCCCGTATCCAACAGACAATGGATACGCCGTATACGGCACAAGTTAATACGCCGTATCCAACAGACAATGGATACGCCGTATTAGCTTCCTGCAATCTTTTTTTTTTTTTTTTTTTTTTTTTAAATTTTAAAATTAAAAAAAAAAAAAAAAAAAAAAAAAAAAAAAAAAAAAAAAAATTGCCCACAGAGCGTCAACACGTCGTATTCACAGACAAGAATACGCCGTATTGAAACAGATAGATGCGCCGTATTCACAGACAAGAATACGTTGTATCTCCCTTCTGAGACAGACACACAGACAACAAACAAACGATATAACAAATAAACCAAACACACAAAAATAAACTAAAAACAGAAAAATACCAATAAAACTAGCAAATAGATAAATTCACTCCCCGGCAGCGGCGCCAAAAAAACTTGATGCGGTGCGTTGTGTCGTTGCGGTTTAGCAGTATTAATGCCTACTCAAGTTTTAAATTTATATTTAGCCGACTTATCAATAACACACACACTTAACGAGCAGTGTACCCGGTCAGTATGAATATAATGGTAAGTAGAGTGTCGATCACTAAGAGTGGAACGTATTATCTGGTTATTCTAATCAGTATTTTAATATCCTTAAGTTAGCTATACAACCTAATCTAACGCAAGGGGGTTCAGCCTGAGAGACTGGCACGTTTTGGTTGCAATTAAATAATAAACTAAACTAATGAGCACGAATCAGCGATAGCCATGCACGTACACAGATAAATACTCGAGACAATAAGAAGACCTGTCCTGATGATTAAGTAGATTGTCACTTGTTTTATTGATAGTTTTATATGAAGTGTATGTAGTTAACCCTTTCTCGTTGGTCCTAATCTTATCGGCGAGAAATCCCTTAATGATTACTTATGTCTAAAAGTCATTCCTAAGTGATCAATTTAGTAACAACCGTGGGAGCCACATTCTCTTCCGTAGTCAAATGCGCAGGCCACTAATAAACACAGAGGTTATCAATGCACTAATAAGTAGTAACCAAAGACATCAACATATAAACTTTAATTGATGGGAAAGCAGTTTTAAGGGAGTGCAATCTTTCTCCTCACATTACACAAGCCACCAATCCTGAAGAATTAAAGTTTACTAACACAATAAAACAAAACTACTTAATGAATTAAATACATGCAGGACCTTCTTACAGCTCTTGTATCTTCGTTCGGGTGTGTCTTGTGCTGCCTAATCGTCTGAATTTGGCCTTAGGTTTCTGTGGTCTTCGTACCTCGTATATATTATGTTCTCCGAAATTCGTCTGGTCTTGGGGTATTTATAGTTTCTGTCTGAGGGTAAGATGCGGCGCATCTAATAAGTAGATGCGGCGCATTGACTTAACTTCGCGTGGGGTCCAAGATTAATATATTCAGGAATATTCGTACACCGCCAGAAGATGCGGCGTATGTCCATTCTCAGATGCGGCGCATGTCCTCTTGTATCTTGGATCGTATCTTGTGAAATCTTGATAGTGATGCGCCGTATGTAATAAGTGAGATGCGGCGCATCTGGAGCAGAATGTCTTGATCTTGTTCATTTCAGTAGACTCTTATCTTCTTGCTTGTTTTGCTCCATAATTAGTCCAAAATCGCCAAGTTTCACCAAATGCTTGTTTTTACCTGAGAATTACAAAAGTAAACGATTAAGTATCGATTCTTATACATAATATAATAAAACAAGTCAAATTAATAGGATAAATGATAGTAATAAAATGTACTTATTTGAGTTCATCACATTGGCAATAAGAAAACCAAGTCTAACTTGGATTCGTCTTACCTTTGGCACTGTCGTCTTGCTCATATAGGTAAGAAACGCATGGAAAAGCTGCAACATGATGGGCTTTTGCAAAATATCAATGATGATTCAGTTGATAAATGTGAATCTTGCATATCTGGGAAGATGACAAGGAAACCTTCTTCACATCATGTGGAAAGGGCTACAGATCTACTTGGATTGATTCACACTGATGTGTGTGGTCCATTTAGACATGTGTCAAAACGCGGTGCTAGCTACTTCCTAACATTTATGGATGACTATAGTCATTATGGTTATGTTTATTTACTTAAACATAAACATGAAGTCTTTGAGACCTTCAAGATGTTTAAAAGTGAAGTAGAGTTACAACTCAGTAAGAAGATTAAGGCTCTTCGATCCGATCGTGGTGGTGAGTATTTAAGCCAAGAGTTTAAAGATTATCTTGCTGAGTGTGGTATTGTCCAGCAACTCACATCTCCTTATACTCCACAGCAAAATGGTGTATCTGAAAGGAGAAATCGTACATTGCTTGATATGGTACGATCTATGTTTAATCTGACAACTCTATCCTTATCCTTTTGGGATTATGCCCTTGAAACGGCTGTTCACGTGTTGAATAGGATTCCAACTAAGAAGGTTGATAAGACTCCATATAAAGTATGGACTGGAAAGGCTCCCAACTTGTCTTACTTAAAGGTCTGGGGTTGTGAGGTGTATGTTAAGCGTGACTCACCTGATAAACTCCAAAAAAGATCTGTTAATTGTATCTTCGTAGGATACCCTAAGGAAACGAAGGGTTACTACTTTTACTTCTCACCTGAGAACAAAGTCATTGTGGCTAGGTATGGAGATTTCCTTGAGGAGAATCTCATATCTCAAGAGTTCAGTTAGGGGTGGCAATTTCCGACACGACCCGAAACCCGACCTGAGACCGACACGAAAATTAGCAGGTTAGGGTTGAGACTAAATAGGTTTCAGGTCGGTTTTGGGTCGACCTGATTGACCCGTTTATTAAACGGGTCAGGTTCGGGTTGAAGGTTTCTGACCCGCGAACCCACTAACCCGAACCCGTTAACCAGTTAACCCGAATTAACCCGCTAACCCGAAACCCGACCTGAGACCGACCCGAAAATTAGCAGGTTAGGGTTGAGACTAAATAGGTTTCAGGTCGGTTTTGGGTCGACCTGATTGACCCGTTTATTAAACGGGTCAGGTTCGGGTTGAAGGTTTCTGACCCGCGAACCCGATAACCCGAACCTGTGAACCCAAACCCGACCCGAATTGCCACCCCTAAGTTCAGTGGGAGGGTTTATGATCTTGAAAATGATCAAGAAGATATGTCACCTTCTGAGAACACTTGCACACTTCCTGTGGAACCTGAAAGTTTTGGTCCTCCACCTGATGTTGAAGTGGTTCCCATTCGCAGATCTTCGAGATCTGTAAAAGCTCCTGAACGTCTATGTTTAAACATAGAGTGCGAGGAAACTATACTAGGGGATCTAGATGAACCTACTTGTTATAGGGCTGCCATTAATAGTCCTGAGAAGGATAAATGGCAGGTTGCTATGAATGGGGAGATGCAATCCATGAGAGACAATGAAGTCTGGATTCAAGTAGACCTTCCTCCAAATGCTAAGGTTGTTGGGAGTAAGTGGCTCTTCAAAAAGAAAACGGACATGGATGGCAACGTACACACCTACAAAGCTCATTTGGTGGCGAAAGGCTTTACCCAAACATATGGTGTTGACTATGAGGAGACCTTTTCTCCTGTAGCTGACATTAGAGCTATTAGGATTCTTATAGCCATAGCTGCACACTATGACTATGAGATTTGGCAAATGGATGTCAAAACCACCTTCTTGAATGGTCGCCTAGATGAAGATATCTATATGGCGCAGCCTGAGGGGTTTGTGAATCCAAAATTCCCTAACCGTGTATGCAAGCTTCAAAGATCCATTTATGGATTGAAGCAGGCATCACGACAATGGAATAAGAAGTTTGATGAGGAAATCAAGAAGTTTGGATTTACTCAGAATTTCGATGAGCCATGTGTATACCACAAAGCTAGTGGGAGTGATGTTATTTTCCTAGTTCTTTATGTTGATGACATATTGATCATGGGTAAAAACATTCCAAGTTTACATGAGGTGAAAGCCTATCTTGGGAAATGTTTTTCCATGAAAGATCTAGGGGAAGCAGCATACATTCTAGGAAACAAGATCTATCGAGACAGATCTAGGCGGTTGATTGGTTTAAGTCAAAGTGCTTACATTGACAAGATATTGAAGAAATTCAATATGCAAAATTCCAAGAAGGGATTTTTGCCAATGCAAGTAGAACATGGATTGAGCAGTAAAGCTTGTGCTTCAACACCTGAAGAGGTGGAGCGCATGAAGAGAATTCCATATGCTTCGGCTGTGGGATCGATTATGTATGCGGTTCGATGCACAAGGCCAGATGTGGCATTTGCTCAAAACATTACCAGTCGTTATCAGCAAAATCCAGGTGAACTCCACTGGACTGCTGTAAAACATATTCTCAAGTATTTGAGATCTACAAGAGATATGTTTTTAGTGTACGAGGGAAATCCAGAAGCAGAACTGTGTGTTACAGGTTACTGCGATGCATCATGGAAATGTGATAAAGACGATACGAAGTCGCAGATGGGATATGTCTTTGTCATCAATGGAGGTGTTGTGGATTGGAAGAGCAAGAAGCAGAGTACTTTGGCGCTGTCTGCAACAGAAAGTGAGTATATTGCTGCCTCAGAAGCCGCAATGGAAGTTGTCTGGATTAGGAAATTCGTTAAGAGGCTTGGAGTTATGCCCTCAATCGAAAGACCTATAAAAATGTATTGTGACAACTCAGCCGCAGTTACATTTGCCAATGAGCCTAGAATTATGAAGGGCACCAGACACTACCCGATCAAGTACCACTATGTTAGAGAACAAGTGGAGATAAAAGAGATCGAATTACTCAAAGTTCATACAGATGACAATTTAGCAGATCCATTAACGAAAGCATTACCGGGTGGAAAGCTTAAAGAACTTTCAGAGGGTATGGGGCTTCGTTTGGCTGATAGTTTCATGCAAAATCTATGATTAATATTTGATAATGGGATGTTGTGAAACAGTTATTATTTTAATGAAATAAAATACGGTGTTATGTTTATTTATCATTATCTTAATAATATATCCTATATTTGCATGTTTATATCCATGAATATATTGGTATATATTCTAAATTGTCCGTTGTTGATTAATGATATGGGAATATTGTTAAATAAAGACAAATGTGAGGATTGGTAGAATGTACTGTAAGGTTGAGATGCCAATATCACATGATATTCAATGATTGGAATATAGGACTATCCCGACTTCATGAGTTTACTTTATGGATCTTGTCATTAAGTAAATCATGTATATATTTATCCTTAGACTTGAGATACCAGATAATTGTTCATACATGTAGTGCATTTCTGTGACTCAATTTAACGCTATACGTAACTGGTAGCTATACGGATTGTTTTCGGAAGTGTTGCAAAGTGTATGAGTTATGCTCGTAGTCAATTTGGGATTTGTTACTTCTAATTTAAATTGAAGTTTAATACTACTGGGCCCCTCGTGGGATTAATAAGATGTTTGTGTGGCCACACCCATGATTTCCCCTGACTAGTTCAGAAGATATGGTAATCTTATTGAATCATAAACAACGAGAAACAGAATTATTAATAAAGAATGACTTAGATCCATATCTTTATTAATGTAGTATTAGAAAAAAAAGGATAAGTATAATGATTATAAAATCATCAGAGTGGTTTTGTCCAGGAGACCACACACCCGAGTTGTTCTAGGGGCATTGGCGTGTTGCTAGACGCTAACCAATGTCATTACACTTTTAATAGATTTCCAAGTGGGAGCTGTTAGAGTTAAATGGAAAAATATTAACGTGTATGTCTAGATTCGAACACGGGACCAAAGGATTGCACACTTTACGTATGATGATCAAGTAAATAATTAATATATGTATTTATTATATGTATTAATTATTTGGACACGAAATGACACATAACGGACGTTATGTAAACTAACGGTGTTGACTAACGATCGTTAGGGAACAGTTAAAGGACTATTGGTGAAAAAAAAGGGATTGGAAGGATCTAGAAAACTTGGTGACCAAGTTGGATCCGATCGGCCTAATGGGTTCTAAAACCTAAATCGTGTGCCTTATTCCCCAAGATAGTAATGCACTATAAATACAATTGAAAAGGTTATGTGTTGGTTGGATCTTGTGCATTCACTGTAACCTTTAATTGTTTTCTTTTCTCCTTGTGTTCCTAAACTGGTCGACAGCTTTTCTTAAGTGTCGAACTATTGTTTTTTAATTAACAAAGTGTTTTGGTTAATTAAGTGTCTAATCACTAGCATCATTGCTTGATCGGTTATAGTACGTGTGTACAAGAACTTGGTAATTACTCACTATAGTAATTCTTGGATTGTGGAACAAAACGGTAAGGGGTTCCACGTTAATCCTTATTCTTGATCTTGTGATTAGAAGAGAAGAGAAGAACAAACGGTACGTTCCCTATTTACTTTTATGTAATTTATTATACGTGTTAAATACGATCTTGCTTCCGCTATATGTGTACTCTTGATGTGTTTATTTGATTAGATGATGATCATGCTAATTAAAATCCAACACCCTCCCTATGTTGTTATATCAAGGAGAGTTTGGTCAAACCGTACAACTCGCGATGCATATCGTACAAGTCAGCGATGCATTCAATGATCGGATATCCTCCCATAGGGAAGGTGTAGATAAACTCACCCTTGTTTCTATAATGCCAAAAAAGCCAAAGGGTATTTTGGACCATCACGTCGAAGAATAAGTGTTGAGCAGCGGTTTTAGACT
This sequence comes from Artemisia tridentata subsp. tridentata, assembly GCA_021014915.2. NCBI lineage: Eukaryota > Viridiplantae > Streptophyta > Magnoliopsida > Asterales > Asteraceae > Artemisia > Artemisia tridentata. Next base: position 19,042,845 of record CP139507.1, on the reverse strand, counting down.
TTTAACATGACTCAAAGCACTATCTCTATTACAAGGGTTCCGACATTTTGGCTTATATAAGCTCCATGAAGAATCAGTACATTCACCAACCTCGTACATTACTACAACCAATCAATAGTTACCTAATTTAATCATGTCAAAGCTCACCAGATATGCACTTCTTTTTCTCTCATTTTATTTCGAATTCTCGTTAAACATTCTCATCTTAGCGCAAACCAACGTTCCTTATTATGTTTGCGACAACTTTTTTAATTACACCAGAAACAGTAGTTTCGAAAGAAATCTCGATCGCATCCTCGCTAATCTCCCATTAACAAACTCTGGATACGGTTTCTTTAACTATTCTTCAGGGCAAGGTCCCGACCCAGCCAGTGCCATCGCTCTTTGTCGGGGCGACATTGAATTAATTCCATGTGGTACTTGTGTAAACAACTCCATTGCGGAACTGAGAAAGATTTGCCCAAATCAAAAAGATGGAAGTATATTCTATGATAATTGTATGGTTAAGTATTCTGATGAATATCTTTTGGGCTCAACTAAAATGAAATATCGGATAGTAGATTGGAGAGCAGATAATGTAACGGATGATGCTGCCAGTTTTAATCGGGATTTGCTAAACCTGCTTAAAAACCTGACAGTTGAAGCAGCTGCTGGTGGGTCTTTACTGAAATACGCTGCCAACACAATGACAAGGCCAAATTCTGAACTCACGTATGGGCTTATGCAGTGTACACCAGATCTATCTAAGCAACAATGTACAAATTGCTTAACAGATGCGGTCAGTCAAATGGTTGAGAATAAGGTTTACGGGAAAATAGGGGCGCGGGTGAATTTGCCTAAGTGTAATATGAGGTATGAAAAGTATCGATTCTATAATGACGCACCAACTATTCCTCAACTAGATTCTCCGCCACCTGAGGCTCAACAATCTTCGTCTGGTACGTTTCAAATTTGAGCTACATATATTATCTGTGCGTGACAAAATATATTGTCGTATATGGCAGTCGTCACTAATTAGTGTCAACTATTACAATCAGTAGTCGTAATTAGGGACAAAAAAGAGGCTGTCACCAGCTAATAACTAAACTGACGTCGTCACTGTGTGTGTGACCACTGCCGCCATTACTTAATTTCTCATAAACCGAATGAATATGGTCAATATATAACTTTTTAGGGACCAAGTTAGGGACAAAGAAGACTCATAACTTGATAGACAGTGAAAGATCGATATTTCAAAAACAATGAGAGGTGTGAGCTTAAGCTTATACTACGTTCATGTACGTGTATAAACGTCACTACAGAAAATAGTCTTTTGACACATATAAAAAGTGTAACCAAAAGTCAAAAAGTCAAAAAGTGTCACTAAAACTATAAAAAAGTGTCACTAAAAAGTTCATTTGTTTTTTCTACACTTATAAATTGTAGGTAGAAGTGCTGTAAGTATAGGTCTGCATATAGTGACAAAAAAAATTGCGAGGATATATTTTTTACTTTTTGAGACACATTCTATTTATAGAAAGTGTCACCAAATTTCAAAATTTAAAGCTTTACCACATGTTTAAAAATGTGACTAAAAGGTTACATTTAAAAATGACACTTTATTGTTTTATTAAACTCTGTCACTAAAAATTTATTTTATAATCAGATTGCAATTTTAAAATATAAAAATTTATTTTTTTAGCATATTCAGATTGCAATTTAAGGATACTTATATTTAGGCTATGTGTAATGGGGCGCTAGGCACCCCAAAAACGCCCCTTTCACGCCCTCTCTCGCGCCCCCCTCGTTACACACGGGCGCTAAAGCCCCAAAAAATCCCTTGGGCGTGACCCTGCTCGCGCCGTGCCCCTTCCTTTTTCCAAGAATTCTAGCCGTTCAATCTATGAATTGGGTTTCGTTTTCCGGTTGGTTTGGTCGGAATGGTCGCCGGAGATGTTTATTTTCCGGCGTGTATGTGACTTTTTAGTCTATTTTTGTGTGTGACTTTAAAAATGGTAGTTGAATTTCTTGGGAGATGGTTGGAAAATAGAGGTTGAAGATGAAGAAGGTTGAAAAGATAAAGAAATGACTTTTTGGATTTGGTTTTTGCAGAAAATTACAACTCTCTTTTATGAGATTAGTGTTTGGTATATAACATGCAAGTTGGGTATTGACACGTATATAGTGGATATTTTGATATGCCACACGTATGTATTAGATGTAAAGCGGATATATATAGGAAAAAAAGGGAAAAAGAAAAAAATAAGAATGGCACATGTCGCATAAAGCCTCATCCACCATTACACACTTATTTCTTTAGAGTCTCATTGCTGACTGGACTGTCACATAACGCAAAACGACCCATAGTGGGGCTTTATGATTACACATAGCCTTATAAACTTTTTGATCATGGTCATTACAACACTTCTGTGCCACTATTTTATTTTATAATCAGTGAAATCGTAGTTAAACAGAACTTTTAAGTAAAATAATCATTATATTATGTACCGAATATATACTAATAATAATAGTTTCTATTTCTAAAGAATTAATTATAATATGGTATTGATGGCGAAAGTTTGATTATATTTTTCTTAGGATTGGGATCCTTTCATATTTTGTTTGAACATGAGAGGTCATGTTAGTTAGAGTAAACTACAAAATAAATTCCGGTGATTTGGTCAATTTCACAAGATACATCCCTTCCAAAAAAGTTGTGCCATACACATCCCTCCGTTAGTAAAAGTCAGACACAATACATCCCTCCGTTAAAAAAAGGACTAACGGCGCAAACCATTTCTCCGTTATCTCCTAACGAGATAGAAAATGTTTACACCGTTAGTCCTCTTGGTTAACTCTATTTGCACCGTTAGTCCTTTTTTACGTTTTCGTCCGTTATCGTCCGTTTTTTTTACGTTTTCGTCCGCTTTTTTACGTTTTCGTCCATTTTTTTACGTTTACGTCCGCTTTTTTACGTTTTCGTCCGTTTGGTTTCAAGGATTGACTTAATCAGCTGACTCGAATCATTTATAAAAATTTATATAAATTCGAAAAAACTTATATAAATTCGAAAAATTTATAAAAATTCAAAAAATTTATAAAAATTCGAAAAAACTTATATAAATTCGAAAAATTTATAAAATTTCAAAAATATATAAAAATTCGAAAAAATTTATAAAAATTCAAAAAATTTATATAAATTCGAAAAAATTTATAAAAATTCAAAAAATTTATAAAAATTTATAAAAATTCGAAAAATTTATTAAAATTCGAAAAAACTTATATAAATTTGAAAAAACCTATATAAATTCGAAAAATTTATAAAAATTCAAAAAATTTATAAAAATTCAAAAAAACTTATAAAAATTCGAAAAAACTTATATAAATTCGAAAAATTTATAAAAATTCTAAAAAAATTATTTCAAAAAAAAAAATTTCTAAAAAAATTATTTCAAAAAAAAGTTTATAAAAAAATTATTTCTCATCACTCTCAAACACAAACCCAAAAAATCCGATCTATAACAAAAATATAGATCATGAACCACAAAATCCAAATCCGTTCAATCAATAAAAAAAAAACAGATCTGGGTTACAAAATCACTCACCATCACCGACCCACAAAAACACTATCAAATCAAAACATGAATCACATATTCAAACCAGATCTACAAAGATCAAACCCAAAAGAAACTCACATATCTAAACAACAAAACTATCACTGGAAGAATTAAACACCACACAAAAACACAAAAATCATCACTCAAAACCGATTATCTTCACTCAAAACCGATTATCTTCAAAACCAAAACCTTCAAGTTATAAATCAAGAATCATCATACACAGAACTTTCAATCTAAACATCAACATCAAAACCCACAAGATTCGGTAGAAATGAGCTACCATCAATCTGTTGTATGTTTCAGATCTGAGAGATTTGTACTTGATGGATTTTCGAGATCTAAAATGGTACAACTGTACAAGCTTTGATGGTGAAAACATGAGAATATGGTGGTGGCTGGTGTCAATGGGTGGTTTATTTTAGGTTTTAACTGTGAGGATTGCGCCACCACTAATCTTGGGGATAAGGCGGTTGGAGGTGGTGGCATGTTGTGTTCGATGTATGAGAATGATGGTGATATATATCTTCTAAGGTTATTAAGTTTTTATGGTTTATGAAAATGAATTTAGAGAAAAGATTGAAGATAGGTGTTAAGAACATGGTTGGTGTTAAGAACATGGTTGCTGGAAAAGTCAACTTTTGTGTGTGTGTTTTACTTTGAATGTGAGATTAAAAATGAGACTAGTAGATGTGGCTGGAAAATGAGACTAATAAATTAACTTCAAGAAAAAAATTTATAAAAAAATTAATTTTTCTAAAAAAAAATTTCTGAAAAGAAATTAAGTTTCCAAAAAAAAATTAATTTTGAAAAAAAAAATTATTTTTTCTAAAAAAATTAATTCGAAAAAAAAATTAATTTTGAAAAAAAAATTAATTTTTTCTAAATAATTAATTTTTTGAATTTTTATAAGTTTTTTCGAATTTTTATAAATTTTTCGAATTTTTATAAGTTTTTTTCGAATTTTTAAAATTTTTTCGAATTTTTATAAATTTTTCGAGTTTTTATAAATTTTTTCGAATTTTTATAAATTTTTTGAATTTTTATAAATTTTTCGAATGTTTAAATTTTTTTTGAATTTTTCGAATTTTTAGAATTTTTATAAATTTTTTCGAATTTTTATAAATTTTTTGAATTTTTATTAGTTTTTTCGAATTTTTATTGATTTTTCGAATTTTTATAAGTTTTTTCGAATTTTTATAAATTTTTTGAATTTTTATAAATTTTTCGAATTTATATTAGTTTTTTTGAATTTTTATTAATTTTTTGAATTTTTATAAGTTTTTTCGAATTTTTATAAATTTTTTCGAATTTATATAAATTTTTCGAATTTTTATAAATTTTTTCGAATTTTTATAAATGATTCGAGTCAGCTGATTAAGTCAATCCTTGAAACCAAACGGACGAAAACGTAAAAAAACGGACGTAAACATAAAAAAATGGACGAAAACGTAAAAAAACGGATGAAAACGTAAAAAAACGGACGAAAACGTAAAAAATGACTAAAGGTGAAAATAGAGTTAACCCAGAGGACTAACGGTGTAAACATTTTCTATCTCGTTAGGGAATAACGGAGAAATGGTTTGCGCCGTTAGTCCTTTTTTTAACGGATGGATGTATTGTGTCTGACTTTTACTAACGGAGGGATGTGTATGGCGCAACTTTTTTAGGAGGGATGTATCGTGTGAAATTGACCAAACCACAGGGATGTATTTTGTAGTTTACTCTGTTAGTTATGTTGTGAAGGTTTTTTTTTTTTTTTTTTTTTTTTTTTTAATTTATTTTTTTTTTTAATAGAGGCCCAATAATAGTTAATTTATTTATTTCCTCACTCACATAAATGTTAACACTACCTTATGTTTTTGAACATGAGAGGATCTCAATCTTTTTTAGAACAATAAAATATATTAAAAACTAGAAAGAAGTAGAAAAGATAGAACGACAAAAAGTTCTCACAACACAATATTTGATTACTTAATTTGATTATTTAAGAGCGTTGTCACTATAATTTAGCATTAAAATAGTGCAAAACTAGCATTTTATTTTTTTGGGTAAAAGGGATCACCCTGGTAAAATATATTACACTAAAAAACGTTTAAATACAACGGATGAGAGTGAATCTCTCATCTCGGCCCGTTACATGGGCAAAAACCAAGCACTTAAAGTGCAACAACCAAATCACTACATAAGAAAGACAGGCCAATCTTATGACCTACCAAACAATATAATTACTTCCTACCACAAAAATTAGCATCTTATTAAAATATACTTGCACTAAATAACTTTTGCTCCAATGTGTACACTATAAATTTGCACTAAATGTACTTTAAAACTATCAAAATACATAGAAATGCAATGAATTGAAAAAATAAATTAAGCAAAATATATAAATACTGGGTTCATTTTAACGGCGTTGATGAGAAACGTACGAATATACAATTAGTATTAGTTAGTAGTATTATATATTAAAACATTAGTAAAAATAAAGGGTTTTTAACTAAATGAATAGTGTTTAGTGCAATTAATAGTATTGCACTAAATTTGGTGTTTTTTGCTTGTTTACTATTCATTGCACTAAAATAGTGTCATGTTTAGTGTCAACATTGAAGGATATTTTTTATACACTTTGCAATATTTAGTGCAAAAAATATATTTGATGCTGACATCGGAGATGCTTTTATAGGCTATGCCTTTGGTCAAAGGTGATGCGTGATAAGGGTGGAGGGAGTCATCACTCCCCAACCCTCCAACCCTCCCAAAATTAACCAATCAAATTTCTCCACCTCATTTCAACCCTCCAACCCTCAATTCAACCTTTTTTACTGGCAAACATCATTCTCCCAACCCTCCCAAAATATTTTCACAAACACACCCAAATCTTTTGTTTCTTCTCCAACCCAAAGCGAGCTCAAAGCTCGTAAATGCAGCCCTCGATCCAAGCCCGTAGAGGTGGCATTCATACCCGCATGGAACCTTTTGAACCCGCATAGTAACACGAAGGCCACTCCTCCCACCCTAAAAGATGTGTGAGATTGTCCTTAGGAAAGTGAATAACATAATTTAAGACTTGAAGTTTGCTAATGCATATGATATTAGTTTTCGTGGTTAGCTTATATAGGTTGTTCTTTTTTATTTTGCATAAATATGATATGTGAGTTCTTATGCTAGTTTAGTTATTAAGCATTGTAGGCGCTTTTTGTTTGTCTTTTTGGGCTGAGGTGTGTGACTCACTCACATCCGTTGTACTTAATTGTCTTCTGGTGTGATAATATTTTACCCGAGTAACCCTTTAATTTTAAACCAAAAAAATAAAAATAAATAAATAAATAAAAAACTTAACTTAAATATAGAAAGTGAGTTGTTAAATCAGGAAATTTTAGTAAGTGAACCATTTCCCAATTTATGTGACCTTAATTCTTCACGGCAGACATATTCGTAGGAAAAACTACACTAACTCGCATTGCAACATCTATCATTTTGGCGACGGCTACTTTCATGATAATTGTCGCTTCTATATGCACCTTTGCTATGTTCCGAAAGAAGAGGATGCTCAAAAAAGCTTTGGAAGAATGTTTGCATGGTAAGTTTTTGAATCTCAATTTTAAACTTGTCTGTAATTTCTAATTATATACTATCACACTTTCTAAAGTTTCTAAGTTTGGCATAAAATTTCACATAGCATTAAATGTACCTCTGGTTTATGTAAAACTTTTAAAGCTCTATACCTCAATCACACCACTAAGGGTATGTTTGGCAAAAGTAACTGTTGCTGGAACTGGAGATGGTGCCGGAGCTGGTGCTGCAGATGAAGATTATAAAAAAAGATTATTTTTATCAGCTACATAAAGTAACATTCGATTTTCAGAGATTATGAAATATTAGTTTTTTTTTAATCTCTTATAAGTTATGTCTGCCAAACGAATATTATTTTTTCATTAGCATATTTTTTGAAAAAGTAAAAATAATCTTTCCATAATTTCATGTGACAAACACGCCCTAAATTTATTCATTTTAAAATTTTAAAGCTCGATATATGATGCCTTTAGCATGACTCTTTCACTGCTCTATAGTATCTTCTTTGTAACGGCTAGCTGGGAAGGTTTAAGACGTTCTCCGATTCATGTACTGAATGAAACCCTATACATTGATGTTGGTTTTTCCCTTGTAGCTAATACATATGACATGAACATTGTTGAACCTTTGGAATACAATTTTGGTACTCTGAGTGTGGCAACAAATAATTTTTCTGAAGTGTTAGCATTAAATTTATATTTAATGTGAAGTGATGGTCATTTGTAGTTAAGAATCAATGTGTAATGTATAATGTGTACTAAGTGTGTGGGCTTAAGGCATTAGAAAAGTCTTGTAACTTTAACATATGTGTAGTGCAAATGTTAAGTCCACACAAAGGTCCAAGTCAAAGCCCATCAAACCCTCTTTGGTTTGATGGCAGTCGTATAAACACACACACATATCTCTTTTAGAAAGTATGCCTCATATTTTCATAAGATAAGAGTGTGTATGTGTATCCAAGTCCTCCCTAGTCTTTGTATTATCTTCATATTTGAATATAATCATTTGACTAGTAATTTTAACCATAAGATCCATACATATCTCTTATTGTTCTTAAGTGTTTGTGAGTGTCATCATAGCAGCCAAGTTTGTATGATAAAGAAGAGATTTGTGGTGTTACAAGTGGTATACATGAGCCTATCAACAAGGTAGAAGGTCTGTTTGTTCGGTTTTTGCTTCATACCATTCACTGTCGTGGTCTTTGACTTCTCAAAAAGGCACGAAGTGGTTGTTACTGGAAATAGAAGAGCAAGATTAATGTGTAAGGTTGGATGTGTTAATGGTTATACGATTTGGCCTATGAATCTGTGAATATTTTCTCACTTGAATCTTGTGTTCTTGTGTGGAATATTTATTTATTCTAAGTGTTTTGATCGAACCACAGGAAAAGTTATTCACTTTTTGTGTTCTTGATTATTATATTGTAATATCTTAGATATTATTGGTACAAGTTGTTGAATTGTGTCAGGAATTTTAGCTAGTTGGTGAAAAGTTGTAAGAGAAAATCTTAAGCGATAAGGTTGCAAGTGGAAGAAAGTCAAAAAGTGGTGTGACTCATCGTTTTATCGCAATTGGGGATTTGTAGCGTTTTATCGCAATTGCAGTGAAACCAGCGTCTTATCGCTATTCAGTTTGTTTATCGCATTTGGAAACTGCAAGGGTTTTATCGCATTTGACACATCTTATCGCAATTGAGGTCTGTTAGACTTTATCGCAATTGGGTGCTTATCGCAGTTCATGCGTTATCGCATTTGACATTTCTATCGCATTTCACATCTAATCAGACTTATCGCAGTTGACAAATCCCAGTGTTGTCCGAGATCTTTTGCTCAATCGCGATATCGGACAAAGAAGCAATTGCGATATCGGACAAAGAAGGATTTTCAAAAATTTCAGAATTGACAGTTTCAGTCCCTGTACTTTCCAGCAGCCTTTGGGAACTTCCAGAATTGGCAGTTTTGGCCCTCGTACTTCTGTGAAACTTCAAACGATCATAACTTTTGAACCGTAACTCCGTTTTCAGCGAAACACCTGTCAAAACGACCGTGAGACCGAGGAGAAGGACACGTTGAATTAATTTATTCATTCAACCCAACTTTCGAGGCCTGAAAACGCTCCAAAATGAAGTTATTGAGGTTTTAAGTTTCGAGACCAAAATTCCACCGTAACAACTTCCATCGTACTTGTGTGAATTAAGTTCAAAGTTAAATAACTTTTAAGGATTTGATTCGAACGTAATTTCGTCAACTCAAAAGTTTACATTCATTATAAACTTTTGACTTTGTCTTAATTATACTTGAATCAAGTTTCGTAACGTTATTTAATTTGCTTCGTTTACATATCTGACAACATCAACGATCTTCAACAACAAACCAAGGCTTCACAACAACATCTTCTATTTTGTTGACACGATCCTCAATCCACTTTATCATACCATATCTTAAAGATGACTACATAACAAGACATTCATGCTGCATGTTCAGAAAACCGACCTCCAATGTTAGAAAAGGGTGGTTATCTTCCATGGACGAGTCGTATGAAAAGATACATGAAAACCAAGCCTCTAGGACAAGGTAAACTCTTGATCAAATCCATAGAGGAAGGTCCATTCGTGCCTCGTCAGATTCAAGTCACAGCTGGGAATCCTGATGCAAGACCTCCAATCAAAGCAACCTTCCGGACTCAAACGGAAGAGGAATACACATTGGCAGATCAGAAGCAAATTGAAGCAGATGACATGGCAATGCATTTAATCCAACTTGGTTTACCACAAGAAATATTCTGTGCTGTAGACAGTTGTGAAACTGCTTATGCAATGTGGGAACGAGTAAAAAGACTCTGCTATGGTACAGACATTGGTAAACAAGACGTGGAAAACAAGCTTCTGACTGAATGGGAGAAGTTCACATCCACTCCAGCTGAGCAGATTGAATCTTACTACACACGGTTTTGTACTCTAATGAATGAGTTGATCAGACACAATTTGGATCATAAACAAATTGTTCAGAACATCAAGTTCATCAACAACCTTCCAGAAGAATGGGGACGATATGTTACTATTGTCAACCAAACTCAAAACCTTCACGAGGTGAACTATGATCAGCTCTATGACTTCCTAAAACAAAACCAAAAAGAGGCAAATGAAGTCAGAACAGAGAAACAAGCTAAACAACAAGATCCTCTTGCACTCATAGTCCAATCACCTACACCTGCAACAGTCAATGCACAACCATCATCATCTTCATCCCAACAATTCATGCAACAACAATTCAATCCTCAAACACCGTTCTACCCACAACAACAACATGTAATCCCACAACAACAATACCCGCAACACCCAGATCAACATGATCAGGATGAGTCAACTGATGCTTTGACTCAAGCTTTTGCCTACCTATCAAAAGCATTCCAAGGACGTTATTCCACACCCACCAACAACAATCAACGAATCTCATCGAACACTCGCAACAAGCAGATTGCACAGCCGAGTTTCAACATGGGACAGCAAGGTCAGATGGTTGGGGGATATGGGAATCAGCAGGGATATGCTCCAAGATATCAGATGGGTAATCAGAATGCAGGGCAGTATGTTGGTAATCAGATGGGTCAGTTTGCAGGGAATCAGATGGGTAATGCTGTTTGTAATCAAAGGGTACAGAATGCTGGGAATCAGTTTGGGAATGTTGCTCAGGGAGCTGGGAATAGGAATCAGGGTAATATGATGAAGTGCTTCAACTGTCAGGGTATTGGACACATGGCTAGGAACTGTCCAGACAAGCCGAATAAGAGGGATCCAGCTTACTTGCAGAAAGCATTAATGTTGGCAAACAAGGAATCGGCTGGGCTTCAGTTGAGTGCAGAAGAGAATGACTTCATGGCTATTATGGATGCTTCAGAAGATCAAGAGGACATCGATGCAAACTGCATTTTTATGGCAAATCTCCAGGAGGCAAAGTACGACACAGACTCAGAAGCACCTCCTGCTTTTGACACTAATGCGGTTTCTGAGGTACAACCATATGCTACATGTCACAATAATGAAATGTTTGATATGTCACCTCAAAATGAACAGCATCCTGAGACTCCTAATCTCATTTATGATACATACATGGACGAACCAAGTTGTAGTAATACTAATTTGGTAACTCCAGATATGGATCCTAATGATGAATTCGAGTCACAGCATACTGATAATGATGAGGAAACACGTGCTATGTTTGAATCATTATTGCATAATTGTAGTATTGAAATTGAGAAAGTTAAAACGGTCAATCGCGAGGTTAAGGCCGCGAATGAAAAATTGACCGCTGAGCTTGAGAGTTATAAGGTGAATGCAAGAGCTTATGATTTTCATAACGAAAAACAGTCAGAACTTGAGGTTAGCTTAAGAGATTCTGAGTTAAGAGAGAAACATTTGCAAATAAAATTTGACACTCTCGATGTTAATTTGAATTTGCAAATCAAATCTCTTAACAAAGAAAATTTTGAACTAACCAACCAACTTTCAAAACAAAAATCAACTTATTCCAATCTTGAAAAAGAAAAGAAGGAGTTGAATGAAAGGTTTTCAAAACGTGAAAAAGATCTTCAAAAAGAGATCACTGACAAAAAGGAAACCATTGCAAAGTTGGAAGATTTACTTGTAAAAACGGGTCATTCTGCACAAACAATTAACTTGTTAATAAACGATCCAAACCCGATTTTACATACATTAAAGAAAACGGCTATCGGTTATGAAAACCCTTATTATCTCAAGAAAGCTCAGCAAAATCAGAATGTGTTATATAATGGTAGTGTGCTAAATGATAATCATGATCCGATTGAGATTTATGATTCGGATGACACGATTGAGCGTACTGAAAAGAGACGTGTCAAAATGAGACAAATGAACCCAGAAATTAAACCAATTGATTATAACAAGCTTAACACAGAATCTGGGGTTCATCTTGTTCAAAAGAAGTCACATCTGTTTTTTCAAAAACCAGTGGTTTTCACAAAACAAAAAACTGTCTCAAAACATCTGTCTAACATCGAACAAATGGCATCTACAAACACTTGTGAAACAAGTGCGGCTAGACTATATTTGGTTGATCTTAAACAGAGAATTGAAACACTTCAAAGTATTGTGGCATCCAAAACAAACAGTAACAACAAAGATTGGCTTTCAAGATTTCAGACTGAACTAAAAGGGATGTTTGAACAAGACATTAATCCACACATTGATGCAATCTATGCGGTTGTTCAAAATGTGGAATACAATCTTTTGAAAGAGTCAGCAGAATTCGTTAAGGACCACAAATCCTTAGTGAATGAAGCAAATGAATACTTGGAACACATAAAAGTTTTGGAAATGCAAAATGACTCTCTCTCTTTCGAAGCTCTATCGACCGATATCATGTCTATTATTTTCCAAACATATTCTGTTGAGGATGATGAAACACTTCGAGCTGAGACTTCTCAAATTGTTGAAAAATATGAAAAGGCACTTTTAAAGCTTGAAAAACAAAATTGCACATATTTTAAACAACTTGACACGAAAAAGGAAGAATGCAAGTATGACAAATTGTCGTATGAGCGTTCTTACAAAAACATGCAAGATCAAATAAATCTTTTGAAGTCTCAGCTTGCAAGTCAAAAAGGGCAGGGTGAGGAAACTACGGGTATTGCACCATCAACCCCCTTGCCTAATGTGAAACAAAAAGAGAAAGCAGTTGTCAAGAACACTAATGTAATAGCACCTGGCCTTTATAGGATTAGTCCCACTACTGCGTCTGCCTCTACATCTAAAACATATAGGGCGATAGACAAAAGTATTAAAGATAATCCAAACGAGATTAGGATTGCTAAAACAACATCTCAGGACAACAACATAAATTCTGATGAGTGTGCCTTACCTTCTACAGGATTAGAAAGCAACTCTAGGAGCAGAAGACAGACTAGGAGCAATATCAAGAAACCTAGTGTCCCGCCTGTTTCTGAGAATGCAAGCAAGAAAGTAGAAGAACACCCTAGGAATTTACCGCTTCCCAAGAAGAAACATTTGTCATCTAGTTGTAATGTTAAGACTCCTATTTCTAATGCATGTAATGATTCTGATTCTTTAATGCAAAAGAAATCTTTGTCTGTAAATGCTTGTGATGATAATGTTTCTAATAATGTGAAAAAGAATGATATGCCAGAACAGAAAAAGGGTCCTTTTGTAACTAAGGCCAAGTCTAGATACATTCGCAGACTTATTGCAAAAGCTAGGAAAACAACTAGCAGCCTATTACCTAAGGATCACATTAAGTTTTGTGAATGGAAACCAACGGGTAGAATGTTTGCACCTAAGAATGGCACAGTAGAAATAGTTCCCAATGCATCAATGGAAACCATCTCTAAGTGCACTCCACCTGTTACATCTAACCCCTTGGAACCAAATGTTAAACGGTTTCCATATACAAAATCCTCTGTTCTTTGCAGGTCATTGAAATTTGTCTTTGGATCGTCGACTCGGGTTGCTCCAAGCACATGACCGGGAATCTGAAGCTGCTGATCAATTATGTGTGGCAGTTCATGGGGACTGTACGGTTTGGGAATGATCATGTTGCAGCTATTCTGGGTTATGGAGATCTTCGGTTTGGAAATTATCTGATCACTCGGGTTTACTATGTCGAAGGGTTGGGACACAATCTGTTCTCTGTCGGACAGTTTTGTGATGCTGATTTAGAGGTGGCATTTCGGAGAAACACTTGCTTTGTCAGGAATTTGGTTGGGGATGATCTCTTAATTGGGGATCGTGGCACCAATCTTTATGCAATTGACATAAACCAAATGGCCTCTTCCTCACCTATTTGTCTCATGACCAGGGCGGGCGAAACAAAATCCTGGTTGTGGCATAGATGTTTGTCCCATCTGAACTTTGACACGATCAACAAGCTTGCCAAAGACGACGTCGTCTCCGGTCTTCCAAAATTCAAGTACACCAAAGAACACCTATGTCCATCATGTGAGCAAGGAAAGAGCAAAAGAGCAACATATAAACCTAAACCCGTACCTAGTTCGGTTGATAGGTTGCATTTGTTGCATATGGACTTATGTGGCCCGATGAGAGTTCAAAGCATAAATGGGAAGAAGTATATTCTTGTAATTGTTGACGACTATTCAAGATATACATGGGTAAAGTTTTTGAGATCTAAAGATGAAGCACCAAGCACCATCATCGCCTTTCTGAAGCGGATTCAAGTTCTACTTCAAGCTCCAGTTAGGATAGTACGAACGGATAATGGCACGGAATTTGTCAATCAGGAGTTAAGAACATTCTTTGAAGAAACTGGTATTACTCACCAGACATCAGCTGTTAGAACTCCACAGCAGAATGGAGTAGTTGAAAGAAGGAATCGAACCCTTGTAGAAGCTGCTCGCACTATGCTGATCTATTCCAGTGCACCTTTATTCTTATGGGCTGATGCTGTATCTACTGCTTGTTTTACTCAAAACCGATCCCTCCAAGATTCAATAAAACCCCATATGAACTTGTCAACAACCGAAAACCGGATATTTCTTATCTTCATGTATTTGGCGCTTTATGCTATCCAACAAATGACAGGGAAGATCTGGGAAAGTTGAAGGCTAAGGGTGATATTGGAATCTTTATTGGGTATTCTGAAAACTCGAGGGCATTCAGGGTGTATAACAGGAGAACGAAAAAGATAATGGAGACGATGAATGTGAAGTTTGATGAAATTTCACAAATGGCTTCTGAGAGACTCGCTCTAGAACCCGCGCTTAACCCGATGACTTCCGGACATATCAGTTCGGGACTCGCACCTCAAGGAGCTCAATCAATTCATAAGGAACAACCAACAACTCAAGAACTGGATAATTTCTTCGAGTTCATGTACGATGAATACTATGGTGGCGCTTTGAAAAATGCATCTAACCAACATTCCGCTGCATCCACTCAACATCAACAACCACCACCACCTCCATCAAATCCAGATGCATCCACAACATTTGAAGCTGGCGCACCACCTCCCTCACCATCAACATCATCTACATCTACTCCTAAAACTCCATTCATTGAAATTGTTCTACCAAGAATTGATGAGCAAGAACAAAATAATGCTGTGTTAGATGAAGAAGTCTTTGAAAACCCGTTTGGAACGGAATCTGGTGAATCATCTTCCAGATTACATGAACCGACTAACACGCAGTTATTCAGTCCAAGGTATCCTTCAACATTACAGTGGACAAAAGACCATCCGATTGAACATGATATTGGTGAACCCTCAAGACCAATTCAGACGAGAAAACAACTTCATACCGATTGCGACATGTGCATCTATGTCTGCTCAGTCAGTCTCATAGAACCTAAGAACATTCGGGATGCAATGGCAGATAATGCCTGGATTGAAGCGATGCAGGAAGAACTTCTTCAATTTCAAATCCATGACACCTGGGATTTAGTTCCAAGACCAATTGACAAACTAGTCATTGATCTTAAGTGGTTATGGAAAAACAAAAAGGATGAAGAAATGACTGTGATTCGCAACAAGGCTCGTCTGGTGGCAAAGGGATTCAGACAAGAAGAAGGGATAGATTTTGAAGAGTCATTCGCACCGGTTGCAAGGCTTGAAGCTGTCAGGATTTTCTTAGCTTATGCCGCTCACAAGAACATCACGGTTTATCAGATGGACATCAAGACGGCGTTCTTGAATGGAACTCTGAAAGAAGAAGTGTATGTGAGTCAACCAGACGGTTTCGTTGACAAAGATCATCCGGAATACGTCTACAGGCTAAAGAAGGCAATCTATGGTTTGAAACAAGCCCCACGGGCGTGGTATGACGAGTTATCATCTTTCTTGTTGTCAAATAATTTCACCAAGGGAACAATTGATCCAACCTTGTTTACAAGAAAATACAAAAATGACATTTTGATTGTTCAGATTTATGTGGACGACATAATTTTTGGGTCCACTAATCCGACACATTCAAAACATTTTGAAAATCTCATGAAAAGCAAATTTGAAATGTCCATGATGGGAGAATTAAAATTCTTTTTGGGTTTACAAATTCATCAATCCCCGCGTGGAATTTTTCTTAATCAGGCTAAATATACAATTGAGATTTTGAAAAAACATGGTATGGATAATTGTGACTCTGTTGGTACTCCTATGGTCACTTCACCAAAAATTGGCGCTGACCTATATGGGAAACCCATGGATCCGAAGAAATATCGGAGCATGATTGGTTCTCTCATGTACCTAACTGCAAGCTGACCAGATATACATTTTGCTGTGTGCTTACTTGCACGGTTTCAGTCAAGGCCTACCGAACTTCACCTCCAAGAGGTTAAACGGATCTTTCGATACCTTCGAAGAACCATTAACATGGGACTTTGGTATCCGAAGGATTCGGAGTTTACACTAATTGCCTTTTCAGATGCCGATCATGCTGGATGTCAAGTTACAGCGAAAAGTACATCAGGCGGAGCGCAATTTCTGGGAGAAAAGCTAGTAGGCTGGTCATCAAGGAAACAAGACTGCACTGCTTTATCAACAGCAGAAGCCGAGTATGTGTCTCTATCTGCGTGTTGTGCTCAAGTCCTTTGG
Source organism: Artemisia tridentata subsp. tridentata (assembly GCA_021014915.2). Taxonomy (NCBI): domain Eukaryota; kingdom Viridiplantae; phylum Streptophyta; class Magnoliopsida; order Asterales; family Asteraceae; genus Artemisia; species Artemisia tridentata. The sequence goes on along the minus strand of CP139507.1, from coordinate 19,026,083 downwards.
ATGAGAACACAACTCACGGATTATGGTTTCTCTTTCAACCGCATACCTTTGTATTGCGATTCAAAAAGTGTCATAGCCATCTCGTGCAACCCAGTGCAACACTCGAAGACCAAGCATATTAGAGTCCGCTACCACTTCATAAAAGAGCACGTTGAAGAGGGTACTGTTGAACTATTCTTCGTTAAGACAGAATACCAACTCGCTGATCTATTTACTAAGGCCCTCCCAAAAGAGCGGTTTGAAAACTTAGTTCGTCGAATTGGCATGCGAAGCCTAACTCCCGAAGAGTTAGAAAGTCTTCTCGAATCTTATTGATTTACTTCATAAAGCTTCGCATGTAAATATATATGTGTAAATATGTTTGTAAATAGTTACGTATATATTTTTGGTAAATATATATATATACTTTTTCAAAAACAAAATATAAAAATAGAAAACTTCAAAAAGACATAAAAAATGTAAAACATTAAAAACCAAAAATATTCTTCTCACGACATGTCTCTTGTCTAATCAATATTCTGTACGTATCTAGATATGTCATTTAATAATGATACGGACATGTACAGATGCTTGAGCGAGAGTTATTTTTTATGTTTTTCTAAAACATGTCGTTTCTCAAATTTCTTCATTACGGCTTTCGTGCATTTCAGTACGAAACCCGCGCTACATTGAATGACTTCTGATTATTTCCGATCAGAACTCGCAATGTTAATGGCGAAAAGCTAAAACCTGTGAGCACTTAATCAAAATTGTTTCAAAAGATTTTTCAAAACTCTTTTTATAACTTTTGTGCTCACAACAACTCCCTCTAAGACCTCTAAATGCTTTTAAACTCAAAATTTTAACCATTTGCTCTGATTAAGGGGGAGTATAAAAAGAAAAAATGTTCCATTTTTCATGCTAAAATCAGTCCGTCTCTCCACAAAAAGTTTCATTTTAATCAACTGTTTTCAAAAATACCACTTCATGCTATTTTTGAGGGGGAGATTAGGTGTTTATTATAATATGGGGGAGAGGACGTGATTAAAATGTGATCTAAAAGAAGTTTTGTCGCTTGAATCTCAAAACGAGTTCTTCAAAAAGACTCAGCATGAACCCTCGAATTGGCGAAACTAAATGTCCGTTCTCGAAAAGACATGTCCTGGACGGGTAATAATTTCAAGTTGGTTTACCAGTGATGCAAGCGTGTCTCGCAAAGGACTTGTCTGAGTAGAATGTACCAATTCGAGAGATGATCATTGAATATGATCGGGACGGGTAATAATTTCAAGCTAGTCTACCTAGTGATGTAAGCGTGTCTCGCGAAGGTCATGTTTATTGAAAGTCGATCATTTCAAATGTGCGAACTCTAACCAACATGTGCAATTTATTTCAAAAATGCATGAGCACATGTGAAGGGGGAGTGTTTCAAAAATGTAAAACTCTCGATGTGTTAATAAAATGTGTTTTTCTCATAAACACGTTGAGAGATTTTCACAAGGTTTAATGGCATGTGACAAATAATCTAGGATAATCATGGAGTAATAAGGTGATTATGGTTAGGTTATGTCCAATGATCCGCCAGAACCGGAGGGATCTACCCAAGGACTATTCCAATAGCTTAGCATTAGAAGTCCTTAGGAAAGATTGAAAAAAGGAGTATAATGAGAAAGGAGAAAGAAGGGGTTGAAGAATGAAAAAGAAAAGTTTTTGTAAGGGTGAAAAGAAATAGCCCTCCATGAAAACTTAGGACAGAAACCGGGTCAATACATCTGCTATCAGTACTCACCAAGGTGATACTGGTATTGAAGACAAGACGTCATGGACCCAGTGATGCATTTGCACCACCCCTCCTATCCACTCAGATATCTCTTAAAAGATATTTGTTTCATTTCTCACGGAGAACACTACATAATCTATCGACCTCTCACTCCGAGATGTGTTGATATTGAAAAGGTGGCATTCTGCTCCATGCCTCCGACGACTAAAACCAAAACGCACATTATTGAGTCTAGAGACATGAGATTCATCAAAAGATCTCTTAGGAACACTTCCTATGAAATACTCTTGTGTTCACTCAAAAGGATACAAGTTGTATGAGTCTTAATGAGATCCAAAGATCTTGCCTCACGACATGATGGCCGAAGGACGATTTATTGCTAACTGTTTTATGCAGGTACCGACGAAAGTCCATTCACCATCATCATCTACAACGGCGATGCAGCTGAACTGAAGATGTAGATCAAGGCGAGGAAGACCACAAGACGATCTTTGAAGATCACAGTGCATGAAGGAACATTGAACGAAGAATATTATACATTGACACACGAAGTTCACGACGTCAAATGCAAAAGACCATTCACGGGAGCATCATTGAAATGACCATCCCTTAGGGGGAGATTGTTAGCATTAAATTTATATTTAATGTGAAGTGATGGTCATTTGTAGTTAAGAATCAATGTGTAATGTATAATGTGTACTAAGTGTGTGGGCTTAAGGCATTAGAAAAGTCTTGTAACTTTAACATATGTGTAGTGCAAATGTTAAGTCCACACAAAGGTCCAAGTCAAAGCCCATCAAACCCTCTTTGGTTTGATGGCAGTCGTATAAACACACACACATATCTCTTTTAGAAAGTATGCCTCATATTTTCATAAGATAAGAGTGTGTGTGTGTATCCAAGTCCTCCCTAGTCTTTGTATTATCTTCATATTTGAATATAATCATTTGACTAGTAATTTTAACCATAAGATCCATACATATCTCTTATTGTTCTTAAGTGTTTGTGAGTGTCATCATAGCAGCCAAGTTTGTATGATAAAGAAGAGATTTGTGGTGTTACATGAAGACAATAGGATTGGACATGGCGGATTTGGATCAGTTTACAAGGTATGCATACAACGACTTTGTCTTATGGGGTTCATTTCATCATGTATTGAGAAATGGAATAAACAAATGAAGCCTAATGTTCTCAAATGTATGATATGATATATAACATTAAGGGTAAGCTTGAAGATGGACGCCTGATAGCTGTGAAGAGGTTATCAAGGGATTATGGACAAGGAGAAAAAGAATTCAAGAACGAAGTGTTGTTAGTTGCTAAGCTCCACCATCGCAATTTGGTAGGGTTGCTTGGTTTCTGCATAGAAGGAAATGAAAGAGTCCTCATTTACGAACTTATGCCAAATGCAAGCCTAGATAGATTCTTATTCGGTAATAAAGCTCTTCTAAGTCCTTGATTGCTATATGCATGCATGTTACTTTCATATATTTGTTTTTATTGTTTGCATAAGTAGATCCGGATAGGCGAACATTGCTCGATTGGGATACGAGATACAATATCATTGAAGGTGTTGCTCGAGGACTACTTTACCTTCACGAAGACTCGCGTCTAAGAATAGTCCATCGTGATCTAAAATGTAGTAACATTTTGTTAGATGCTGAAATGAATGCTAAAATCACTGATTTTGGCATGGCAAGATTGTTTAACCCAGATGAAACTCATGGAAACACAAGCAGGATTGTCGGAACCTAGTAAGTCTACGACCTTCAGGCCAAGTTAATTTCCCACTCTCGTGAATCTTGATTCAGTTTGTGTCACTCAACGAATGCTAATTTTTTATATTTCTGCTCAATGCAATGTTGTAGTGGTTATATGGCGCCAGAATATGTCATGCATGGCGAATTCTCAGTGAAATTGGACGTCTTTAGCTTCGGAGTGTTGGTGTTAGAAATAATAACAGGTCAAGCAAATCAGAGTTACCAAAATAGTAATAGTAATGTATACCTTCTCAGCCATGTAAGTACCTAATTTTTTGGTCTTAAAAGAAACATATTGTTTTGGCTGTTAAAGGTAACATCATAGAAAATTTATGATCTCTTTTAGGCATGGAGAAATTGGCGAGATGGAACTGCATCAAATATAATTGACCCTATATTGTTGAAAGGATCATATTCAATCAATGAGATCTTCAGAAGTATTCACATCGCGTTATTATGTGTTCAAAAAAATGTTGTAGATAGACCAACCATGTCTTCGGTTGTTCTTATGTTCAATAGCTTCTCCCTCACTCTCCAAGTACCAAAAGAACCTGCATTCTTTATTCAGGATAGTGTTGATCATGTATTGCCATCCATTGATGAGCATGATTTTTTGGAAGGGTGTAATAAGGGATCTGAATCATCACAGGCTTCTGGAAATGATGCTACGATTTCTGAGATTACACCTAGATAGTTTTTGTGAATATATGTATGTAGTATATATCGCTACATACAAGTGTAAACAATAATTTAATGTTTTGTCATAAATGAAAAATAGGGGCATCTATGATGATAAAATGATCATTTTTTCCTTTAAAAGTGTTATGTACGTTAATGTAATTTTAAGAACTTGTAATGCCATGTATTTTTTTTCTATGTTGAATTGTGAAAATATTTTTTAGAACCACATTTTTGGTGGTTAGACTAACGTGAATTAATTGTCAGATCGACGGGAGTGTGTACAGTCATGTCACTTGTTCGTATCTTGTTAAGAGAGAGCTGCAAGTCTAGTAAATGACAGTTCTGGTTCTGATGGTGTGGGAATGATTTTAGGGCATGAAGAGTGAAGACAACATTTGATTGATCCATTTAAGAGCCTCACTTACCGGAAAGTTTTAAATTAGGCTACACTCTATCAACTATTGTACGTTCTTTGTCTTCTGTCCTTAAGCGCCACACCTAACTGTTATTAGAAATATCAAAATCTGGTGTTTCGTTGTCTGAAACAATTTCTAACAACAGCACGCCGAAATTGTATTGATAACCAATTTTATTGAGGATAATCCACTACAACAAATTTGTCATTTCTACATACTTTTTTCTTCACACTTTATGAACCGTGAACTTTTTTTTAAAGATGTTCACACTTGAGAGTGTGAATAATTATTTCAAAATCCCCACGCTTAAAAAGTGTGAAGAGTTTTAAATCTCACACTTAAAAGTGTGAAGAATTATTTCAAAATCAAAACAATCACATTTAAAAGTGTGAAGAATTATTTCAAAAAAAATATTATCACATTTAAAAGTGTGAAGAATTGTTTTAAAACCTTCACACTTAAAAGGATATCCTTCCGTGGCACATGGCATAGTCTGGTGCCATGTATCCATGGTCACTCATGGTACAAATTCTTTCTTTAACGTATTCAATAGGAAAGTTATGACTTGCATCAGATAATAATCCATGCTATAAAAAAAATAATAATAAAATTAAAAAAAAAAATGGAAAGATCAACGCTTAGTGGCCCCATTTTTATTGGTTGATATTTAGAGTAGCTTCATTTTTATTAAACTTTGTGATTTCTCTCTGTGACAACTCGATAATTTGAGACCTAATTAAACACTACTTTACAGTTAAAACATGATAACAAAGACCTGGAAATAGTTTAGATTATTTGGGATTTGATCATGGAATATTGTTATTTGATACGTTTGTTTGCCCTGTAGAAATTGAGTTTTAGCACAACTTGAGTCAGCACAATTAAACTTAATAATATGAGAAATATTGGTTTTTGACGCGATAAACGGATATAGACGTATGTATAGTCATTTTTAACGGAAAAATGAATGTAAAAATAGTGGCGCGACTTAGAACGTCATACGAGCACTTTTGATACGCTAAACGAGCCCGAGAACGTTTTTACCAAGAGAAAAACGAAATTTCACAAATGGTCCTTATGATTAAAAGTCCGGCCGCGCCTCTTTGGTTTGGAGGAAGTACACATTTGGCCCTCATGGGATATAACCCCCCCCCCACACACACACCACCCCCTCCTCATTATAACACAAACCTAAAACATTCTCCTCTCTCTTCTCTTGCTTCAGCCGCTGCATCAAAACCCTAGCCACCACCATTGCCGTCACCACCCTTCTCCACCTTCAAGCAAACACACCACTGTTATCGCCATCATGCGTACACCCTTATTTCATCGGGCACGCGCCTCCAAAACCCACACCACCTCTCACGTGCCACCACCATCGAAGTCATATCGTACGTCCTTGAAGATCTAGAGGTTTGAAGCTGGAAAATAATTTCAATTGACGCACCCTTGTGATGGCTGCTAATAGAAACCAAACTTACCCTTGTGGGTGTGGTCGGACCAGAACTAAACAAACCAAATCAGCACCCTATGTGGTGTCGTAGAACCATGACTCAAACTGAAACCAACTAACGCAAACAGTCCCAATCACATGAATCAAACACAATCAATACGACCAAAATCAATCAACAGGCTACGGCTCAAAACCCTACGTGGGTCCTTGTCGAGCTTATAGTAACACCACATTTGTGGTCTTGTGCCTAATCCGAGACAAACTAACCTGATACCACAGGGGTTTCCTACTCGACCCTAATCCTATAACACTAACAACAACATAAAGAACATCAAAACAAATTCGTGACCCAAAACCCTAGTTGGTTATGTACCGACCCGAGACCCGGCCAAAACTGCCAACAATACGAGTTTGACCCGGGAGTAACACCCAAACTAGGGCGTCGGTGTTGACCACTTGTAACAGCATAACCACACATACCGGGGCTTTCTATACGTTGATCAAGACACGAAATTAACGCCTACGGGTTAAATCTCAGAACAATGATCCAATAAAAAACCGCAAATCAAGTTTTTCTTACCACAACGAAACATCATATCAAAACGTTTTAAATCGGTTGTTTTACAAAATTAATATCAACGAGTTATATCCGTTTTAAATCCACGAAACAATAACAACACCAATCGGTTTCATCCAAAAACAATAATTAACAAACGGTTTTCTCGATTTTACCATGTCGAGAAAAATTGAGAGGAGGAGGATGACGGCGGTGGTGGAGACTGTGGTGGCTGGTGACCATGGTAACTGGAACTGAGACAAAACCAAAAACAAGCCACACGTTCGAGATCTATAACAGTAGGTGGCGGCAGCAAGTGGTGGTAGCGCGTAGTCGTGGTGGAAAGTGTTCTTGGAGTGCATGTAGTAGCTATTCGTATAGAGGGGAGCAAGAGGATGAGTTTGGTGGTGGCGGTTTGGGATGGTAGTGGGTGGTGGGGGTTGCCAGAGGTGGCCAGAATTTGGTAGGCGGCTGCCGGATAAATGGGTGGGAATAATAACCCTAATATGGGTTAATATGAGGTTATATAGGCAAGGCAATGACTATGTAAACCCTAGGGCCAAAACTACCAACAACTAAAGTCTAGGGGCGGCGGTGGAACTTTTGTCTAGGGACCAACATTGTAATTTCTGCTATCTTTCACGAAATGAGGCTCGGGGCTCATTTATGCTAGTAAACGGTTGATTCAAGACACGAGAATTACGCCACCGCGCTCAGAATAATTTTACCAATAAAAACGACTATTCATACGCCTCGTTTCTCACATTAATAAAATAATCATATCAAATCGTCGGTTGTGCCAGTACGCGTTGTGTACAAATTCCACGTTTCGCGAGATAACTTCATGTTTTTAAACCAAATGAGTTCAGAAAAGTTCTTATATGAAAAACAAGGATCATCTCGTATAAAAATACGTCTGGAAAATTACAGGGTATTACAAACTGTGAGTGCGTAGATGCAGTTTTCACCATCTGTGTGAAGTTTTTGTCTTGTCATAACTAGAGTTGAGGGATTGCCAATTAATGATGTTTACTAAGGGGTGTTCTTTAGTCCAGTGATGTGTTGAAGGGTGATGATGATAGAACGTTTGCAGATTAGACGGGTCCAAATTGCGTGTGGATGACTCTACAATATCAGGAACGGTTGGAGTCGGTGCAATTGGATTAAAGAACGCATTTGGGTCATAATCTGCAGGTTCGGGTACTGGTTGTTGTGGAAGATCTTCAGCTGCCAGTGTTGGAAGCGGTTTGTTCTGCTGTTGATGGGGATTCAATTGGAGGTGCATCTGTAGCAACGGTTTTTGTTGTTGTTGGAGCAGGTGTATCAGGTATTCGAATATTATCAGGTTGTGCAACGAAAATAGGTGATACATCTGGTGCACGACATTCAAGTGAATCATCCAACAGTGGAGCAAATAAGGTTTCCAATTCTTTACAGTTAAGGGAAAGAGGTGCAGCTGTTGGATCTGGAAAGTTTAGATGGTTGGTTGCGGGTCCTAAGCTGTTGTGCTCAGAAGCCATTTCTGTAAGCTCATCAAAATTAGCATGAATAGTTTCCTGAATTTCTCTAGTTTTACGATTCCAGATTCGAAAACCCTTGGAGTTTTCACAATATCCAATGAAGATGCCAATGTCAGCCTTTGGTTTGAGTTTTTCAAAATCATCACGATCATTATTTGGATAGCAAAGAGAACCAAATAAACGAAAGTGGTTAATCTTCGGTTTGCGGTTGTGAACAATCTCATAAGGAGTTTTGTGATGTTGTTTGGTGATCATACAACGATTTTGGGTATAACATGCAGTTGATACAGCTTCGGCCCATAAGTAAGTATGGTATAACATCGTTCTTGCAGCTTCCACTAACGTCCCGTTGCGTCTTTCGACAACCCCCATTCTGTTATGGATCTTCTTGCAATGGATGTTTGATGTTCCATTCCCACTTTCTCAAAATAAGATCGAAGAGTTTAATTCTTGAATTCAGTTCATGTTGTCTAACTTTTCTGACCGTATTACGAAGCGAACTTGAATTTTTGTGAGAAAGGATAGTGTTTATTTTTACAAAGACTTATCATAGAAAAACTTAAGGGCAAATGTTTTAAAAAGGTATCATACTTGTCAACATTTGTTTTTATGGTAGTTAACAATTTTTTTTTTTTTTGTTGCTTATACGAGTACTTCATACGTAGTTCATGTATATTTTACAAAGACTATCATGAAACTTAAGGCAATGTTTTAAAATGTACAACTTGTCACCATTGTTTTTATGGGTAGTTAACAATTTTTTTTTTTTTTTTTGCTTATACGAATACTTTTCTTTCAAATTCGGCCTTTTTGAGGTATTTTGTGACATTTTTGCCCCTATCGGCCAATAGGAATTTTTTTTGAAGGGAAAAAATATCACAAAGTACATTAAGAAGGACAAATTTGAAAGAAAAGTATCCCTATAAGCAAAAAAAATTTGTTCGCAATCCAGCAAAACAAATTGTGTCAAGTATAGTACTTTTTTAAAATATTTGCCCAAAACTTAACGTAGCGTATCTTAAGCTAATAACATCAATCAATAGTTTGTAGGTTCAACTATTAATCACAACTTACTATGATATTATAAGATGAGATTTGAGCATATTTGTCTTTGATCATAAACTTATAGAATTCATAAGGGTTAATGGCATGTAATAGCAACGTATTTTCTCATTTGTTCCATTATTAGATACGAACCAAAAAAATTACCATAATCACCATCCAACTCTTTGCTCCGTTAGTCCTTTTGGCATGTAATATCAACTTTCTTTCCCATTTATTTCATTATCATACGTTTTGACTAACGACCGTTTGTAATTAACTAAAAAAAAATGTTTTCTTGTGTTTTCATACGTTTTTATATGTTTTCAAGCATTTTCATACGTTTTCGCCCGTTTTCTTATGTTTTCATACATTTTGTTCGTTTGCACCGTTATTCCTTTCGACTAAAGACCGTTTGTAATTAACTCAAAAATATGTTTTTCTTACGTTTTTATATGTTTTCAAGCATTTTTGTTCGTTTTTAAACATATTTTTGAGTTAATTACAAATGGTCGTTAGTCAAAAGGACTAACGGTGCAAACAAAAACGTAAAGAAAACGGGCGAAAACGTATAAAAACGGATAGAAACGTATGAAAACGTATGAAAAACATATTTTTGAGTTAATTACAAACGGTCGTTAGTCAAAAGGACTAACGGTGCAAAGAAAACGTATGATAATGAAACAAAATTTGAAAGTTGGATGGGTATTGTGTTATTTTTTTGGGTTCGTATCTGATAATGGAACAAATGGGAAAGTGCGTTGCTATTACATGCCATTAACCCAATTCATAAACCACGCAATTTATACGTAAGTAATTGTTATATATAGTCCCTTTTTTCCTTGCATTTGTACGTACACCAAGTTCTAACTTGAAATATTGAACATAATATATTAGCCTAAAAAACAATGTGATAGATACATTGTTTATAAGCTTTTTGGATGAATGTTTGAAGATCGAAGTAGAACCCGCTGGCATAGATGGTGGAAGAGATCATAGTTACTACTTTTGAAAATCGTATAACGCGTACTTTATATAACAACTGGGAGAAAACATTGCGTAAGCGACATCTCCTTTAGTAGCAATGCTGATCGTGAAATGGATTGTTTGAAAACACTTATAAGTATCTGGAAATAAGTCAGGAGTACATTGCGTAGCCATGTAGATAGTTTTTGAACCAAAAGCCACAGTGTCTGTCGAGTATTCTGGAGATTGATTTGCCGCAGCTGCTTTAGCTGATAACTCAACCATCAATTTACCCTTTGTCTCTTCAAAACTGAGAACTTCCTTTTCTGGAACTTTGGTTTTGTCCCCCAAAAAGGCCCAAAACTAAGGATCAAATTCTTGTAATCGATAACCCGAGTAACGTACCATACATTTCTGCATCCATGCCACCGCTTCCTTTTGGTTAGGACACTTTTGTCTAAGCAACGGGATTACTGTTTTTATACATCCTAGACACTGGTCTTCGTTAACATAGCCGAGGCACATGGCGACAGCTGTAGCCACTGAACTTGGTTGATCACCGACGGATTTGAGGTACCACCCGCCCTGCTTTGCACTTGTGAGCTGACCGAGGGCGAGCTTGAGATTAAGGTCGAACCCGCTTCCAGGTTGGTATTTCTCACCGTCTCTACATTTGAATATGTCTGTGTTCATCTTTTGTAGGGGTTCGCCGGGTGGTGGCTTTGCTGGTGAATTAGCAGCGACATTGATCAATACTTGTAGAAAACATAAAAATGGAATTATGGATTTCATGTCCATTGGTTCACATTAAGTCATTATAACTATTGAAGAATCGAGGTTTTTATATAAACCAAGGTTAATTAGTTGTTGTACACAATTCAAATTCAATCAGGCAAAATGATTTAGAAAAAAACAAATCTTAGCTCAGCTCACCCAACAAGGTAGTGCACTACGGTGAATTAAAGTATGACCATATGTATTTAGTAACTTGGCAAAGCTTGCGTTATTAGTAAAAACTAAACACAATGAATCAAATTAAACCCTCAAAAAATAATGTTACCCACTAATTTTACTGCATATTCACATAATAATTACTGGTTAATGTTATAGTAAGCATGTAATGTTTTTAGGCTTCGTTTGGTAGGACGGAATGAAATGTCTATTGTTATCAATTGCGGTCATTGGCATCACAGTTTTCCGAATAATAGTTATATTTCAAGTTCTTTCATTGAATGCAGTTTATAAGAACGATATTTTTTAAACCTTTTTGTGTGTTTAGATAGAAGTTTCGAGGAAATGATGCAATACAAGCTTAAGATAGTTGGCCCAACAAATATAAACTTCAATTCATAAGGTGTATCCATAAAAGGCCCAACAAAAGGTATTTTATTTTGATGGCAATCAACAAAAGTGAGGTTGATGACTTTATGCGATTCATTTAAATTGTATTTGTGTGACATAGTGATTAATGTGAAATTTCTCAAAATCAAGGGCGGTGATTATACGATATCAACAAGGGTGATCTAGACCACTCAAAATGGTCTAGTGCTAAAAGGATTGTGACTTTCTTTATTAAAATGTGAGTGGTTTTAAGTTCAAGTCCCGCAAGCAAGAAATGGTGCAAACAAATCTTGAGTCTTCATGACGATAGGTTCAAACCCCATAAAATCGAAACAAATAACAAACTCGACAAACGAAGCGAAAGCTTTACTCTAATTTATCATAACAAATACAAAGTTACCAATACAAATTTCTAATTCCAAAAATACCAAAGAAAACTAATGCCACAGATAGCTATTTATAAGAAACCAATTAATGACCTAATTACCAAATTTTAAACCGACACAAATTAAGAAACATACCTAAAACTAAATACAAAACTTACCGAATGCCCTTTAGAGTTTAAGACACTTTCTAACAAAAAAAAATGATATATACAATTAGTAATTAGTTACAAAACAACAAAAGGGAAACTCATGTATGTCGTTAGCGTGGATGTATCTCTGTGATCAATGATTCATCTTTTGAGCTAGGAGTAGACTTACTATTGATAAAGCATGACGCAGGTCTTTGAAAAAGATAAAACGGAGGTCTTTTGGGAGATGGGAGAGTTAAGGAATAATTGTTGAGCATGTTTAAAACAGAAGACATAGAAGGCCTTGCATCCACATCTTCTTGCACACATAACAAACCAATGTTGATGCATCTCATCACTTCATCTTTAGAACTAGTTTCAACCATAGTTGGATCTATGAGCTCCGTTGTTGTCCCTTCGTTCCATTTTGTCCAAGCCTTCAACATAAGCATATAAAAAAATCAATAAATTGAGTCTCAATAAAAAGTAGCTAGTTTTGTGTATTAAGACATCGACCTTGTAAAAATAGAGTAAATAGAAGTATGTCACTTAAAGCATGCTTTAAACATCTGCTAAATAGACTTTGTTTGGTGAAAGTTCACAATTTGTGCATCGACTGTGACATTGTGTGAAGAAGTATCAAGACGTTTTATGGAATGATAGAGGAGAAGTATCATTTTTAGCCATAAAAAGGAAATATTTGAAAATTAGGGAAAATGAGAACCGTAAGGCTACTACATACAAAATGTGGAAGATCGTCACGATCGTCTTGATCAAAAAAGCTTGAACTTTTCTTCCCGGTGATGATCTCAAGAACGATGACCCCAAAAGCAAACACATCTGACTTCACAGAAAATTGTCCACGCACCGCATACTCAGGGGACATGTAACCACTGCGAACACATCAATATTAAACATATGTATATATCATGATGCAATTAAATGCTTAATTATGCTATCTCTAACCACTTACTATGTACCGACAATTCGATTGGTGCTTGCTTGAGTTTGATCCACTCCAAAGATCCTTGCTAGCCCAAAATCAGAAATTTTGGCATTCATATCCTAATCTAGCAAGACATTGCTAGTTTTTAGATCACGATGGATTATTCTTAGTCGCGAGTCATGATGCAAGTAAAGCATTCCTCTAGCAATCCCTTCTATGATTTTATAGCGTTTCACCCAATCTAAATGCCCTTGTCTGTTTGGATCTGCACCCGAAATATCCACATTCGTAAAATCCACATCAGATTTAGTAACCAAGTTCATACATTTAATGAACATTTAACGTATTTTGAATGTGTTAATTTGTTTTGACATACCAAAGAGAAAGTGATCAAGACTTTTATTGGGTACAAATTCATAGATGAGTATTCTTTCTTCATCTTCAAGGCAAAAGCCTAAAAGTCTCACAAGATTTCTGTGTTGGAGCTTTGCCATCAAAATTACTTCAGTAACAAACTCGTGTGAACCTTGTCCAGATGATTTTGATAATCTCTTTACAGCGACTTCTGTCCCATTGGCTAGAACACCCTGCAAACAAATGTAATAGTAGTTAGACATTTTGCATCAAAATTTACAATAATATATATTCATAACCTTGAAATTACTATGTTTTAAGATATATATATGTTGCAAATCACACATTTCATACCTTATACACCGGACCAAACCCTCCTTCACCAATCTTGTTATCATCAAAGAAATTATTTGTGGCTGCTTCAATGGTGCTCAGATCATACTTTAAAGATCCCACGGTACTCATTTCCATTTCAACTACTACACAATAAGAATTCGACACTTGATCAACAATAATACAGTATAAGTTTAATTTAATAGTTTCCAACTTAGGTATATGTCAATAGACGCTAAATCGTCTGTAGAAAACGATATATAACAGACAGGCAAGTCAAGTTTCATCTAGTGTCTTAAATTACCTGACAAAATCCCAGTATTATTTTTCTTTCTCCTTGTCTTCTTAACAAATAAACACAAGACAATACTGCTTAGCCCAACAGAAACAAAGGCAACGGGAACAACCACATAAATTATTTTTGACGAGTTTCGTTTTCCTCCTGCACAATGTACATTACTTGTCAGCATACATATGCTCAATTTGTTAAGTTCATTTGCATGATTTGGATACAAGTAAAAGTTAAGGTAGGTAACGGTCACTAAAGATCAACTTGCACAAATGTTTCCACTGAGGTTGCTCAAACTCTTTTTTGACATCAAGGAAAGAGTGAATTACTTAATTGGTCCTTAAGGTTTACCAGCTAGTAATTAACTCAAAAAAAAAAAAAAAAAAAAAAAAAAAAAAAAAAAAAAAATTTTTTATATTTTAAAAAAAAATTTAATAAAAACAAAAAAAAAAAAAAAAAAAAAAAAAAAAAAAAAAAAAAACTTTTCCAATTTGATGTACTTACCGAAAAAATTTTAATAATTATTTTGTACGTTTATTTTACGTCTTTATACTTTTTTTTTCATTTTTGTACGTTTTCATCCGTTTCAATACATTTTCGTCCGTTTTTGTACGTTTTTTTACATTTTCATACGTTTTTATATGATTTTTGTACGTTTTTATACATTTTTGTTCGTTTTCATACGTTTTACTCATTTTATACGATTTTGTACGAAAACTCATAAAACATACAAAAACGTATAAAAATGTACCTAAACGTACAAAATGTATGAAACTTACAAAAATGTATAAAAACAGATAAAAAACATAAGAAAACGTACAAAACATATAAAAAGGAACAACAACGTTCAAATACGTATAAAACATACAAAAATCGTATAAAAACGTACAAAAATCGTATGAAACCATACAAAACAGGTGAAAACATATAAAAAAGGACGAAAACGTATACAAACGGTTGAAAATGTATAAAAGCGTACATAAAAATTGATGAAAACATATAAAAACGGATGAAAATGTACAAAAACGTATTTTAACTGATTAAAACGCACAAAAACAGACGAAAACTTATAAAAGCCGATGAAAACGTATTAAAACATATAAAGGCGTAAAATAAACGTAGGAAATACATATTAAATTTTTTTCGGTTAAGACATAAAATTGAAAAAAGTTTTTTTTTTTCTTTTTTTTTGTTTTGAGTTAATTATTTATTTATTTATTTATTTTGAGTTAATTACTTTTTTCGTAATTGTAAAAAAAAAAAAAAAAAAAAAAAAAAAAAAAAAAAGTTTTTTTTTTTTTTTTTTTTTTAAGTTAATTACTAAAATGGTCTCTATGGTTCACCGGGTTTCACTATACAATCTTAGGCCCTTATGTTATGCATCTATATCACGTTAGTCTTTTTTTAACGACCGTTTAAACGTCGTTAGTAAATTGGACAGGACCCGCAATTTTTGCATACCACAGGGACATTACCCGTCGAAAAAAAAGCACAGGGACAATATATGTGAAACCCGGTAAACCTTAAGGACCAATTTAGTAATTCACTCTTAAGGAATTGTTGAAGCGAAAATATTTAAAATTGCTAATGTGGATCATTTAATTTTGTCTTCTTTAGCTCATATGATCAAGTCAAGATTATGGTGCTGTTCTTACATCACCTTATCTTATTTTATATGTATAAAGTAGTATAATCCATTATTTAGTCCGGCATTATTGACGAAACTATCTTACCTAATATTCATTGCTATAGACTAATATATTAAAAGAAAAGAAAAAAAGTATGTACCGTTAGTCGCCGGAGATGATGTTGAAGACGGCGGTAGAGCAGCTGGTAACGAGATTGCTGGAGGATCATTATAAAACGACACATTTGAATACCTTATGAAACAAGCAGGAAAAATAACAGTAACATCAATATCACCATCACAGCATCCTTGAGCTTCCCTAAACACAACTGACAAACACGAATTACATTCAAAAGAAGACAGATCAGGAGCACATTGCATCAGAGCGTAAACCTTGGTCGAATCTGGACCATAAACCGCATCTCCAGTTGCAAACTTTCGTAAGGAGTTTCCACTAGCAGCTTTCGTCCGTAACTTTCCCGCTAAATCTCTCAATACCACGTTATAATCCACTATATTTGATACGTTTACATGACTTAGTATTTTCCCATAAGGACGATTATAAAAAGTCGATATATAAGTACTATTTGAGTATAGCAACATACAATTCGCTGTCCAGACTAATGCTTCTATCCGGGTGGGACAATTTTTTCTTAGTAAAATGTGTGAGTCGTTAACACAAGTTTGACATGTTTCTAGTCCTATGTCCCCGCGGCAAAGAGCTACACCTGTGACAATGTTTGGACTTTCACCCGCGGGGGTTTTGTTGAATCCGTAGTGTTTTGTGACTTCCAAGGAGACAGAAGCAAGGGCGGTTTCGATGTTTGCTTGGTACACGGTGTTCGTCGTGAAGTTATTGCTAGTTCGGCATCGGAATATCGGGAAAGAGTTTTGAGCAACGGTGAAATGGAGTGTTTGGAAGAAAATTATAAGAGGAAGTTGAATTATGAGAGTGGTTTTCATTGTTGAATGTGAAAAAAGAATGGGTGAAGGTGTCGCTAAGCTTTTCATAAAAAGTTGGGCCACGTTCAAAATAAACAGCTATAACTTATTATAATACTCCCTCTGTCTCAATTTATTTGTCAGGAGAGAGAAAACACAAAGTTTAATAAAAGTGGGGCCACTTTAATTTTCAACCACTAAAATGGAATATTCCTCCACTAGATTCTCTAGTTTTTACTAAATAAGGAAAGTGGACAATTAATTTGAGACATCCATAAAAAGAAATATGGACAATTAAATTGAGACGGAGGGAGTCTTGTTATAATAAAAAATAGAAAAATGGGTCATGATATTAGGCTATTAGCCTATTGGATGTTATGGTATGGTATGATTCGGATTTTAGGAATACTTGGACTCCCAATTTTAATTGTTTGGTTCACTCATTTAAGAAACAAATATGGGCCATACACAAAAAATGTGAATCCGGATAATGAGGTGGGTTTTGAAGATTGATAACTAAATGTAGATCCCACACCTCACAATAAACATTTTAAATTATAAAAAGATAATATAGTGGCCTCATTTATTGAATAAAAAAATAATTTCTAATTAAATAATATTTTTTTTTCCATTCTAAACCGAATCCTAATTTAATTCCACACCTTTCTACAAACCAAACGGATCCTTAATTTTACAATTATTATCATACTAACATTAATAAATTTCTTAGTTGACCAATTTAAGCCGCAAGTCAAAAAAAAAAAAAAAAAAAAATTGCCCTCACAAATAGGGATGGCAATGGGTCGGGGAATTTCGGGGATCATATTTCCTATCCCCATCCCCAATCCCAATATCCGTCCCCATCCCCGGCCCCATACCCTATGGGGATCAAAATCGCAATCCCATCCCCGTCCCCATCGGGGATGGGGATCCCCATCGGGGAATCGGGGATTTTTTTCCAAATGTATATTTAAGTCTTTTGTAATCATCGAACTTCATATTATTTATGCACTTAGTTACTGTAACATCCAACAATGTACAATAAACATTAAAATTGAATATAGGAACTAGGAAACTAAAGATAATAACTGCATAAATAGTTTGCATACTGCATACATGATACATGTATGATGTATCAAGAGTTCAAGAGTCAAGACTCAAGACCAGTTGAACCAAAGTATTACTAAAAGTACACCAGAAGTCATGAAACTAAAAAGATAATTCAAATCAACCCATAAAGAAAGCAAATATTTAAAGTTTTCAATAGATTACAACTATGGTTTAATCTTTGAAACTTGATACATCCAGGTTGCTTCATGACCATTCACCAAAACCTTTATCTAAATCAAGCTCCTGTATAAACAGTATCATATAAATGTTAGCACCTATCTTTTGCAGGCTGCTGTATGGCCACTCTTTTGCCTTCACCTTCACCATCACCGTCTGTGTCATAATCATCAAATATTGTTGCATTATTATCAGAAGTAAACTGTTTACCTTCATCTGTAGAATAATATTTTTATAAATAATATTTAAAACATAATACATGTATAAAAGCTTAGCATAATAGGTTGTACTTAAATAAAGATAGTTACGTTACCCTTGTTGACGATTTCCCACAACCAACTTTGTGCACACATTAAAGCTTCTATAGTATTTGGACGAAGTCGGCTTCGATGTGGACTAATCAATCTCCCGCTAGTGCTAAACGCAGATTCTGAGGCAACGGAAGATACAGGGATAGCCAATATATCTCTAGCAATTGCTTGCATCACAGGATACTTAGCTCCTCTTAACTTCCACCATAATAGAATATCGAAGTCTGGAGATCGTGGTTCAAGTCCTTCTTCTAAATAACGGTCAAATTCCATTTCTATGTCTTGTTTCTTAGCCTTTTCTTGTTAGAAAAAACTACTATTATGTATCAAAAATTCAAAATATGTTATTTTATTAATATCCATAATTGTATCAGTATACAATTACTTTTCATTAACATTGTTCAACAAAGTTTAAAAATTGATCGAACAACATTAATCAAAGATTAAAAAGTGAACAACAATAATGAATATCATGAGTACCTCATGGCTAATATATAATGAAATTAAAATAATAAGTACTTTTATAGTTCATGCATGCCTGGTATTACTTTAATTAATGATGATAGCTTGAAAACAAAAGATGGATTATAAGTTGTTTACCTTGAATCCTTGATAGTGGTTGTTGGCTTGTAGAAAACCGTATGAATGATATAGCATATTGTGGTTTAAGGGGCTAGGGTTTTTATTTTTTATTTATATATGATAGATAGAAGTGGTGACTGTCTAATTTTCAGGGAGGGAATATGAAAAGTTTGGTACGAAATATCAGATAATTGTTAGGCCTCTAATATTATATTAAAACTTAATACTTTTTTCGGGTACGGGTTCGGGTACGGGTTTGGGTACCCATAGGGTGCTCCCATCCCCGCCCCCATCCCCGTTTTCAATATCGGGGATTCCCCATCCCCATCCCCATCCCCGGTCAACTCGGGGATTCCCCGGTCAAAACGGGTTTGGATATGGGGTCCCCATCGGGTCCGGGTTTTGTTGCCATCCCTACTCACAAACAAAAGAAATGAAAAGAGCGAAAAAGTGATTGTTTCAATATATATATATATATATATATATATATATATATATATATATATATATATATATATATATATATATATATATATATATATATATATGACACCTTAGTACGTAGTATCTACATAGCTCTCTATAGCCATAAATGACTTAGTTGTAGAAAAAAAAATAAACAAGGTAGAAAGATATAACAAAATATTAAATAATGTGTTAGTGAGTTTTTTTTTTTGAAAAAATCATTTTTTTCTCTCTTTTCACTTCTTTTGTTTGTGAGCGCACAAATTTATTTTTATTTATTTTTTATTTTTTTTTATTTTTTTATTTTTTGCAGACATAAGTGCTTATTTTCATTTCTTATCTATTCAAAAATTAGATATAAACTTTCACTTTTTCTCACTTCTTCAACACAAACTATATATATTTCTCTTTCATTATTTTCTTTCAAAAGCATAAAAAATAAATGGTTTTCTTCCTTGCAAAGAAAGACTATAAGTGTAACTCTTTTTCTATAGACATGGTTTGCAAATGAAGATATAAAACCAATGAAAAAACAAACGACACCTAAAGTGTTGTTGTATAGCAAAAATTTGACTAATTTACCTTTAATTAGTTAAGAAGTTGTCCTTGTTATTCTGGTTTCATGTAGAAAAATCAATGACCAATGAAAGTGTTTTAGGATAGAAATTTCTAGGAACTAACAAAAAGGAGAAAAATCAATGACCAATGAAAGTGTTTTAGGATAGAACTTTCTAGGAACTAACAAAAAGGTAATTGATATGTATACATTGGATTTTGATTAGTACACATAAATTTATTGTGTTTAGACCTTATTTTGGCGTGATTTACTCAAGGACCGTCCTTACTCTCTCACTTCCATCAAGGGGTGGAAATGAGTCGAGCCGCTCGTGAAAAGCTCGAATGAGACGAGCCTAAACGAGTTCGAGCCTAAGTTGCAGCTCATTTATTAATTAAGCTCGAGCCCAATCTTTACATACAAAGCTCGTTTGGGCTCGCGAGCCTAAACGACATTATAATATTTTAAGTATTAAACATATATACGAGCCGAGCTCGAGCTTATTAACGAGCTCAATAAAGATATATTACGAGCCGAGCTCGAGCTCAAACCTAGCTTTAACTTTTCATAGCCAAATCGTATAAACGAGTCGAGCTCGAGCCAAGCCCGAGCCTATATAACATACTACGAGCCGAGCTCGAGCTTTTTAAAACTTAAACGAGCCGAGCTCATGCTCTGGCAGGCTCGGGCTCGGCTGGGTTCGTTTCCACCCCTACTTCCATCACATACCTTCCACCGTCGTCACTGGTCAAAATATGGTTTAGTATTTTGAGAACCTTTGACAATCAAATGCATATTTTAATATTTCACCGGAGGTATCTTGTCATGAAAATTTCTTCATTAGTGGACATGATAGCAATTCCATTTTAATCTACTTAAATACTGTAAGGATGTTTAAGTAAGGTTTAAGTGAAGTAAAACATCTGTACATAGGCCCAAAAGTTAACCCATGAAATTGTAGGTTGCTTCATGTTGCAAAATCGTGATAAATAAAGATGGGATCTTAGAAAACAAAGATAGGATGAGATGTAATAAAGTTAACGCTTATTTGATGCAGATTGGTTCAAGAGCATCTCAAGAACTTCACAATATCAATACCCAATTACAAACTGCAACTCATATATTTTAAGAATAATCCCACCTCTAACGGATATGCTAAGTTACCAACAAATCGGAGTTTTGCGTAAGTCCTCAAGTCTATCTGAACATGATTTATGCAAAATTATCTCAGCACTTTGAACATAACATAAACTTAACAGTGATACTGAGCGGTGACGGGAGCCTGACGGCGTGTGGTGAAAATTTCGTCGCACCCTTCAAATTGACGTCACACAGTCTAGAATCAGGCGGGTTGAAAGAATTTGGAAGAAAAGAACCAGGGAGGAAGACTCATAAAATTGTTTTGTTGTAAGTGAGTGCAATATTAGTCCATTCAAAATAACTTTATGTGTGCGGACCAAATTGATCCGTGTACATATCAACACGCTAACAAAAATCATTCAATGAATACTTGAAGAATATTATTTTTATGAATATAGGCATATCTTCCGAACAGATTGCAATTTCACATTTAACCTTTATGGCTCTAAATAAACAAATTCGAAACCATTACGACCAAGTCTATGAGTATCTATATACTTGTATCTTGTAAAGCGTCATATAAAATGAATTAAAAATAAAAATAATACTCATAAATGTCAATTTTTTGTCTAATTGTTAAATTTATTGTCACAAAAAATTAACTCACGAAAAGTTTTAAACTAAAAAAATGGTCAAAGGAAAAACTTAATTAATTTTTTGACATCATCCCATCACACGAGCACCAAGGTATTCTTAGGGTATGTTTGTTTTGAGGGTATGACACTGTTGGTGTAGAATGAATACTAAAAAGAGTTGTTTGGTATCGTGTGTTGATTCCAATCAATCAATCTATACCCAAATTTTCATTCCTCAATTAATCGGTGACTTTTGAGTCACTTTTCTGACAATTATGACTTACCATACTCTCTCTCTAAACTTGGACCACACATACCAATCGCACATGCTATATTCTCTTTTGTTTTATTATTATTTAATTATTAACATGAATTAAAAATATAGTGTACGGTACATATTTGTTACTAAAATAAAATAATTTTTTTTTCTCAAACCTTTCCTTAATCTTTCAAATCTTTCCCAAATCCAAATCCAATTCCAATCCCACTTGCGAACCAAACGCACCCTTAAAGTTATTGTCAGTTTATTACTGTTATTATTATTATTATTATTATTATTATTATTATATTCTAAAACGTTTTCCATAATAGTTTCACTTAATCCGCTATTAATGTTTAAAACCAAATATGTACGTACTTAAACATCAAAAACATCACCAAAATTTTACGAGTAACATGCCAAGCGATCATCTTTGTTAAACATTAATTCCAATCCAATTTTTTTGTTAAACATTAATTCCAATCCAAATTTTCATACAAATAAGCAGATTATCCAATTAACAAGGAGATAAACATAATAACAAAGTGATTTCAATAGTATGGATCAAAACAAAGGCCTAGAAAATGACGATGATAGAAATATAAGATCGAATTGTGTTTGATATAAAGGTGAAAGAAAAGAGAAATGGTATGTTCACATAATTTTTACCCAAAAAGATACACACAATGTGGTTTGTACATTTTTTCATTCAAGCCAATTAGAAAATGAGAGAAACTATTTGAATGAACAAATAAAGTTGGCAACTCATCATGTGAATTTTATTGTGTGAATATTATTTGAAAATAGCTTCTTCGAAAAAGAAAGCCAATATTGAAATGTAGACGGATGTATTAATCGATCACCATATAATCCATAGGTTCAAAGTCAATAGGGCCTGTTAATTAAGTCATGGGTAAACGGGAAAATGACTAAAATGTTTTAATCTCATGACACCCATTTCACAACTATCATATTTTGCGGACTTTTCAAATACTTAATTCTCACACACCATGTGAACTTTTCAAGCTTTTGTGCAAGTTTATTAGCCGAAGATTTGAACTCCTAGCGGCACTCTTTGTGTGGTTGTTAATGACACTTTTCTAAACGTGCTAGGTAAAATAAGTGTTAATAAAATTGCACATAACTAAAAAATGAAGAACTAAACATAAAGCATTGCTACGGGTAAAATAAACTTCACACAAAACAATAGAAACCTCTCCCAAAACCTTAATCACTCGCACCAAAATATTAAACTCACAAAATCTTAACCATATATAAAAGAAAAATGGTCAAATGTTGAAAAGTGAAATACTCGAGTATTGAAAATGGTCAAATGTGAGAGAAACTTGTTAACTATCTATAAACAATTAAAATTGAAATGTTGAAAACTTAAACAATTAAAATGAAAATGTTGATATTAAAATGGAAATGTTGCCATATGCAAACCGTATTCATGGAATCTTTGCTTACTATAATGTCCATAATTAAGAAATATAGAAATAACACACATGAATCCTGAAAATATATATGTGCAAATACCCTATAATCATATATATGTACAAATATTACCTGACCACTAAGAAAAGATAATATAAAATGGAATGAGAAGATATAATATAAGAATTTGACCACTAAGAGCTGTTATAATAATAAAATAAATGAAGATAGTTATAATCAAATTAGAGACAACATCTAATCACAGATTTCTTTCACATGCCTTAACATAAGAAAAATATAATCTTACACATAACTTTACACAAAAAAGAAGTACAAATATTGATGCTTCAACCAAGGCAATCCATAATAACCCGACCCGATATAACCCGAACCCGATTAGAATCGAACCTGACAACCCGATTTCTTATCGGGTTGGGTTGCGGGCCATATTTCTAAAAGTCAAAACCTAATTCAACCCGACCCGATAACACCCCTAATTGTAGATGTAGATGTGTTACGTATATCGAAAGTTCAAAATTTTGAATTATCAAGACTTGGGAACTGACAAATACTATTGGTAAGATTTTTGACACAACTTATTTCATTATATATAAAATATGGGATGAGTTATTGGTACCCCTCTATAATATCAACAATACCTGTTAGCATTGAAATTATATTAAAGTGGTGGTCATTTATCTTTTAGTATCTTTGTATGTGTGTGTCGATATAATGTATAAGAATAGTGAATATGGGCTTGTGTTGGTCTAAGCAAAATATGTACTAAGAAATGTCTAACCCAACACATAGCCCACCTTAGCCCATAGAAAGCCTTTAGGGCATTTCTCTTTCTATTTAGCACACACTCCTACCACATTTGTTAGTGTGCATTATTGAGATAAGGTGGGAGTGTGTGTTCTTGTATTTCTCTCTTTTCTTCTCTTAATCTAATCGACATCTATTTGTGCTTATACATATCTCTCATCTTATCTATTGTACCAGTCTACTCTTTCTTTACTCTTCTTATTCTTTATCAATCTTTCTCTTATTTCCATTCTCTTCTAGTTCCATTCGACCTATAGTGTTTGTGGTATGATAAAGGAGTGTTTTTCACTCACAACAATACCCAATACTATATATTTTCTTTTTAATCAAAATATCACCATAATTATTTGCCGCTAGAAAGTTCCGGTTCTATGCACAGGTATTCGTCTAATACTAAAAAATGTGCAAAACAAAGAATGAGCGGTTTATTACAAAATTTAAATTTTTGTAAAAGAAAAGGTGAGATAAATAGTCATATATTACATGGCAAAAGTTCAATATAGATCTCTATTTGTCATAGATCCAATGAACCAATTCTAACAATTCATTTTTTTATCAAAACAAAAAATATAAACTTTCACCATTTTTAAAAAAATTAAATGTCTCGCAAACCTTTAATCGCTACGCGAAAAAAATCATACCATCGCGACGAGAATTAAAATATCTTTCTATAGATATGCATTATTATATACTTTCGACGAACTTTTTTATTTCAAAATTTCCGCCCAGAAAAATCACACATGATTTGTAAAAATCACATGTGATTTGATTTTTACGAACCACACGTGATTTTTACAAACCACATGTGATTTTTACAAATCATATGTGATTTTTCTGGACGAAAATTTTAAAGAAGAAAAAATTTGTCGAAAGTATAGAGAAATGCATATCTATATATAGATAATTTAATTGTCATCGCGATGGTGTATTTTTTGTAGCTTGAATATTCATCGTTTACAAGATATACTGTTTTAAAAAAAATTTGAAAATTAATTTTTTTTTAATTATTAATTTAGATGAAAAATAGATGGCTAATATTGGTTCTTTTGATATATGACAAATGTGAGATCTATGTATATATTAGATATGAATATCGAATGAGCAAATAATTATTTTAGGCTATCAAAGTCTTGATGAGATATTAGATTAGTTTCAAAACAAAACACCAGAAGGAAAGATCAACGCTTGCAAATATTTTTACGACTTGTTATGTTTAATTGGTCAAAGTCGGCAAGTCAGTGGAACATTCCAAATTGATAATTACGTGAAGTTGGGTATGGCGTCATAGGGATCAGGGTGCTCGTGTGATGGGCAGTGACGGACCCAGGGAAAATGGATGTGGGGGGCAATTTTTTTTTTTTTTTTTTTTTTTTTTTTTTTTTTTTTTTTGACAATAACAACAAAATGCGAAAAAAAAAATCGTAATGATAAATCGAGTATTTTTACTTAGAGATGAAGGGTTTATAAGGCTTTAGAACGTTGAATGTTAGGTCTTAGTATGTGGGTGAGGGGCAATTTGAGTTTTGGGTGAGGGTCACTTTCGAAAAAAGGTCAAAATTTTATAAAAATTACACTAAAATTTCAACTTTTTCGGCTAGCCATGGGGGGCACCGGCCCCCATACTTACACTATAAGTCCGTCGACATTCCAAATTGATAAAACCGTCACTGGAACATTCCATATTGATAAACCGTGACTTGCCGACTTTTGATATCATTCAATTAAACTTAACATGCCATGCATGGTGCTCGTGTGATACAAATAAGTGCACTCGTGTCACTCTTTACTCTTATTTGCTTTATTCGAGTTTTAGGTTGACACGAATAATCCAATAACCGATACCAATAACCTTTTCTAGGTAGCAAACCAAAAACACTAACAAATCAATTACACACATTGTCGTCCCACGTAAATATTTATCAAACCGATACCGACCATCTTTCTATTTGGCAACCGATTACATGCTTATTCATATGACACCTATCAAAAACTAGCTAGTTAGGTTTAAAATGCATATATAGTAACAAAAGGGAGTGTATACAAGTATTTATCGTGTCTTTCTACATCTTTTATCCCATAGGAAATCGACAAACCGTAACAAATTTTAGGTTAATTAATTGGAGTCCTTTTCTCGTTTTGATTAAGTAATGTAAAATGTTATCATTTTTTAGCTGGTCATGGTTTATATATATGGTGACGGATATTTTTTAAAAAGTTTTTCTCATTATTACGCACCAAAATGGTTTTAGACTTATTTTTCTTTTTCGAACAACATATATATTATAGAAATCTTAGCATGAAAAATATTTGCAAAGTGTTTGAAAGACCATTACAAAGATTATCGAGCCACTCAAATGAATTAACACAAGTTTTTATGCTTATTAATTCAAGAGTAAACTACATTTTTGGTCCTTGTGGTTGTATCAAATTGCAGTTTTAGTCCAAAAATCAAAAAATCGCACGGATCAGTCCAAAAGTCCACGTGGACTTCACTTTTGGTCCAATTTTCTAACCTAGTTAATGGTCGTAAGTCGTACGTTGCACCGTTAGTCCTTTAACCTAACGGTCGTTAGCAATGTTTGCACCGTTAGTCCTTTCAGTCAATGTTAGTCCTTTACACTATGATTCGTTTGCAACATTAGTCCGAAAAAAATAATTCTAAAAAAATTCAAAAAAAATTATAAAACAATTTTTTTACAATTTTTTTTTCGAAATATTAATTTTGAAAAAAAATAAAAAAAAAAATTTCGAAATTATTTTTTCCGAAAATAATTTTTTATTTTCTGAAATTTTTTTAGAAAAAATATTTTTTTTCCGAAATTAAATTTATTAGAAAAATAATTATTTTTTTCCGAAATTTTTTTAGAAAATTTTTTTTTCCAAATTTTTTTTCTAAAAATTTTTTATTTTTCTAAAAAAATTAATTTCAAAAAAAAATTAATTTTTCTAAAAATATTAATTTCGAAAAAAATTAATTTTTTTCGAAATTATTTGTTCCGAAAATAATTTTTTAGAAAAAATAATTTTTTATTTCGAAATTAATTTTCTTAGAAATTTTTTTTTCCGAAATTAATTTTTTTTCAAAAAAATTTCGAAAAAAAAATAATTTTCTAAGAAAATTAATTTCGAAAAAAAAAATTATTTTTTCTAAAAATTTTCGGAAAAAATAAATTCGAAAAAAAAATTATTTTTTTTCGAAATTAATATTTTTAGAAAAAATAATTTTTTTAGAAAAATAATATTTTTTTAGAAAAAAAATTCGGAAAAAAAAATATTTTTTCTAAAAAAAATTCGGAAAAAAATAATAATTTTTCTAAAAAATTTAATTTCGGAAAAAAATTTTATTTTTCTAAAAAATTTAATTTCGGAAAAAAAAAATTTTTTTCCTAAAAAAATTTCGGATAATAAAAAATTAATATTTCGAAAAAAAAATTGTAAAAAAATTATTTTATAATTTTTTTTGATTTTTTTTAGAATTATTTTTTTCGGACTAATGTTGCAAACGAATCATAGTGTAAAGGACTAACATTGACTGAAAGGACTAACGGTGCAAACATTGCTAACGATCGTTAGGTTAAAGGACTAACGGTGCAACGTACGACTAACGACCATTAACTAGGTTAGAAAATTGGACCAAAAGTGAAGTCCACGTGGACTTTTGGACTGATCCGTGCGATTTTTTGATTTTTGGACTAAAACTGCAATTTTGATACAACCACAAGGACCAAAAATGTAGTTTACTCTTAATTCAATAAAAGGAATAAAGCTTACCATCATTAAAGATGAGCGCAATCCTTGGCCTAGAGAGCAAAAGTGAATTTGTTTCTAAGTCGCCAAAAAAGCCAAAGGTATTTTGGACCACCACGTCGAAGAATAAGTGTTGAGCAGCCGTTTTAGACTTTAACATGACTCAAAACTCTATCTCTATTACAAGGGTACCGATATTTTTGCTTATATTAGCTCCATGAAGAATCAGTACATTCACCTACTACAACCAACGAACCAATCATGTCAAAGCTCACCAGATATGCGCTTCTTTTTCTCTCATTTTATTTCGAATTCTCGTCAAATATTCTCATCTTAGCACAAACCGACGATCCTCCTCATCATGCTTGCGATTACAGTTCTAATTACACCAGAAACGATAGTTTCGAAGGAAATCTTAATCGCACCCTCGCTAATCTCCCATTTAGAAACTCTGGATACGGTTTCTTTAATTACAGTTCTTCAGGGCAAGGTCCCGACGCAGCCAGTTCCATCGCTCTTTGTCGGGGCGACATTGGATTAACTCCATGTGGTACTTGTGTGAACAAGGCCATTAGGAATCTGACACAGGTTTGCCCAAATCAAAGAGAGGGAAGTATATTCTATAATGAATGTATGGTTAAGTATTCTAATGAAATTCTTTTGGGTTCAACTAAAGTGAAATTTCCAATAGTAGATTGGAGACGAGATAATGTAACGGAAGATGCTCCCGGTTTTAATCGGGATTTGCTAAACCTGCTTAGAAACCTGACAGATGTAGCGGCTGGTGGTGATTCTTTACTGAAATACGCTGCCAACAAAACGACAAGGCCAAATTCCCAAAGCACGTATGGGGTTATGCAGTGTACTCCAGATCTATCTAAGCAACAATGTACAAATTGCTTACAAGATGCGGTCAGTCAAATGGCTAATAATCCGACTTTCGGGAAAATAGGGGTGCAGGTGTATTTGCCTAAGTGTAATATGAGGTATGAAAATTATCGATTCTATAACGACGCACCGAATATTCCTCGACCAGATTCTCGACCACCTGAGGCTCAACAATTTCCGTCTGGTACGTTTCAAATTTTGCGTTTTGAAACACATTTATTTATAGAAAGTGTCATCAAATTTCAAAACTTAAAGCTTTTAACCACTTTTTAAAAAGGGTTTTGTTAACCATAACCTTTTGGGTTGTGTTTAAACATACCTTAATTAAAATTTTGCATTAAATGAACACTAAACACTCCATGTTTAACACCACATTTCATGTTTAAAATAAAAATATATATATATATAATTATGGAATATATTACTTCATTTAATGCAAAATTTTTAATTAAGGTGTGTTTAAATACAACCCCATAAGTTGTTTTTAACAAAACCTTTTTAGAAAATGTGATTACATTTAATAACATTTTTTTTTCTTCATTAAACAGAAATGATACATGGACCTAAAAACATGTGGCATGATCTTGGTGTGTTGTAAAATAAGTGGGTTGCAACCATCAAGATGATGTCACGTATTTTTAGGTCCACTTTTAGGTCCATGTATCATTTCTCAAAAAATCTCGATTTGTCACTAATATATATGATTTAAGATCATTTATATACCAAACTTTTATTTGGATAACAAAGGATCAATCTCCACCCTACATTTCCATTTGATCCAATGGATGAGATTAAACCCAATATTTAAAAAACTCATTTTCATCATTTTTTTTAAATGTTAATATCTATTAAACTGTTAATCGTTAAGGGAAAAGAAAATATACCATCACGACGAGCATTTAATTATCAAAGTGTCCATCTATAGAATGATAGCATTTAATTATCAACTTATATATATTTATTATTGATTGTCGTTGACACCCGTTTTTGATTATACACGTTAACTTTTTTGTTTTTTTGAAAATTTCTTTATAAGCCCATCAATATGTTACTCTTTATTCTAAAACATAGTGACCCTTTATGTTATAAGCTAGTAAAGATTCAAAAAGAGAAAATTAATGATTTATGAATCATTGTTTTTCAGTACGTAGTGATTCAAAAAGGAAAACCATAACTCATTTATTAGTTCACTAATTCGAATATGATTCAAAATTACACGAACACATTCTTGTAATGATTCAATAGGATCCGATTCCATTGAGAAGAATTTAGAATGCTTTGTTTGAGATGTTGATTCATATTTTTTTTATTTGATTCACTAGTATACATTAATTAATAGTAAATCGAATCTATAAATTACAAATTCAATTCACAAATCTTTGTAAAAATCAAGTTACGGTAATGATTCACCAAATTTGTACGTATGATTCACAATTATACTTTATATTGCAAAATCTTGAAATTTTTAACATTAATTCAATTTCTTTTTTATACATTTTGGATTTTAATCACATTAAAATGAGTTATACATTTAAAAAATTGAATCGAAATTAAAAATGTGTCGTATTTGAGCCTTTTCAATTTCCTTCTCAATTGAAAAGGATTTAAATCCTTCTAAATGGATCCAGATTATATGTATATAATTGTAGTGCGTGCAAATTGCAATTTAAGAATACTTATATTTATAAACTTTTTGATCATATTACAACACTTCTGTGTCACTAATTTATTTTGTAATTAGTGAAATCATAGTCAGACATGACTTTTAACTAAAAATAATCATTATATTATGTACAGAATATATACTAATAATAATAATTTCTATTTCTAAAGAATTAATTCTAATGTGGTATTGATGGCGAAAGTTTGATTATATTTTTCAAAATGATAAAATATACTGTATTAAAAACTAGAAATAAGTAGAAACGAGAGACGACAAAAGCTCTTCACAACACAATATTTTATTATTATAGGCTATGCTTTTGGTCAAAGGTGATGGGTGATAAAGATGTGTGAGATTGTTATCAGAAAAGTCAATAACACTTAATTTAGAAAATGAGTTGTTAAATCAGGAGACTTTAGTAAGTGAACCATTTCAACAAAACAGCCTACCAATTTATGTGACCCTAATTTTTCACGGCATATGTATTCATAGGAAGAAATACACACGGAACTCGCATTGCAACATCTATCATTTTGGCTACCGCTACTTTCATGATGATTGTCGCTTCTGTATGCACCTTTGCTATGTTCCGAAAGAAGAGGATGCTCAAAAAAGCTTTGGAAGAATGTTTGCAAAGTAAGTTTTCGAATTTTAATTTTAAACTTGTCTCTAATTTCTTACTCCGTATTATATACTTCACATAGCCTTAAATGTACCTCTAGTTTATGTAAAACTTTTAAAGCTCTAGACCTCGATCACACCATTTAATTTATTCATTTTCAATCTTTAAAGCTTAATGTAGTAGATGCCTTTAGCATTACTCTTTCACTGCTCTATAGTATCTTCTTTGTAACGGCTAGCTCGGAAGGTTTAAGACGTTTTACAATTCATGTATTGAATGAAACCCTATACATTGATGTTGGTTTTTCCCTTGTAGCTAATACATATGACATTAGCATTGTTGAACCTTTGGAATACAATTTTGGTACTGTGAGTGTGGCAACAAATAATTTTTCTGAAGACAATAAGATTGGACAAGGTGGATTTGGATCAGTTTACAAGGTATGCATACACATTTTTTTTAAACGACCGTGTCATATGGGATTCATTTCATCATGTATTGAGAAATGGAATAAACAAATGAAGCCTAATGTTCTCAAATGTATGATATGATATATAAAATTAAGGGTAAGCTTGAAGATGGCCGCCGGATAGCTGCGAAGAGGTTATCAAGGGATTGTGGACAAGGTGAAAGAGAATTCAAGAACGAAGTGTTGTTAGTTGCTAAGCTCCACCATCGCAATTTGGTAGGTTTGCTTGGTTTCTGCATAGAAGGAAGTGAAAGAGTCCTCATATACGAGCTTATGCCAAATGCAAGCCTAGATGGATTCTTATTCGGTAATGAAGCTCTCTAACTCCTTGATTGCTATATGCATGCATGTTACTTTCATATATTCGTTTTTAATGTTTGTATACGTAGATCCGGATAGGCGAACATTGCTCGATTGGGATACGAGCTACAATATCATTGAAGGTGTTGCTCGAGGACTACTTTACCTTCATGAAGACTCGCGTCTAAAAATAGTCCATCGTGATCTCAAATGTAGTAACATTTTGTTAGATGCTGAAATGAATGCTAAGATCACTGATTTTGGCATGGCAAGACTGTTTAGCCCTGATGAAACTCAAGGAAACACAAGCAGGATTGTCGGAACCTAGTAAGTC
Source organism: Artemisia tridentata subsp. tridentata (assembly GCA_021014915.2). NCBI lineage: Eukaryota > Viridiplantae > Streptophyta > Magnoliopsida > Asterales > Asteraceae > Artemisia > Artemisia tridentata. Next base: position 18,994,125 of record CP139507.1, on the reverse strand, counting down.
TACGACCTTTGCCAAGTCAATTTTCCACTCTCGTGAATCATGATTCAGTTTGGGTCACTCCCCTCTTAACAAGTATATAACTAAAAATAGCAAGCAAATTTGGTGAGGTGTTATAATCAACGAGTACTAACTTTTTATATTTTCTCTCAATGCAATGTTGTAGTGGTTATATGGCGCCAGAATATGTCTTGCACGGCGAATTCTCAGTGAAATTGGATGTCTTTAGCTTCGGAGTGTTGGTGTTAGAAATAATAACAGGTCAAGCAAATCAGAGATACCAAAATGGTAATAGTCATGTATACCTTCTCAGCCATGTAAGTACCTAACTTTTTTTTTTGTCTTAGAACAAACTTGATGTTTTGGCTATTAAAGGTAACATCATAGAAATTTTATGATTTCTTTTAGGCATGGAGAAATTGGCGAGATGGAACTGCATCAAATATTATTGACCCCATATTGTTGAAAGGATCATATTCAATAAATGAGATCATCAGAAGTATTCACATCGCGTTATTATGCGTTCAAGAAAATGTTGTAGATAGACCAACCATGTCTTTGGTTGTTCTTATGTTCAATAGCTTCTCCCTCACTCTCCAAGTACCAAAAGAACCTGCATTCTTTATTCAGGATAGTGTTGATCATGTATTGCCATCCATTGATGAGCATGATGTTTTGGAAGGGTGTAATAAGGGATCTGAATCATCACAGGCTTCTGGAAATGATGCTACGATTTCTGAGATTACACCTAGATAGTTTTTGTGAATATATGTATGTAGTATATATCGCTACATACAAGTGTAAACAATAATTTAATGTTTTGTCATAAACGAAAAATAGGGGCATCTATGATGATAAAATGATCATTTTTTCTTTAAAAGTGTTATGTACGTTAATGTAATTATAAGAACTTGTAATGCCATGTATTTTTTTCTATGTTGAATTGTGAGAATATTTTTTAGAACCACATTTTTGGTGGTTAGACTAACGTGAATTAATTTTCAGATCGACAGGAGTGTGTACAGTCATGTCCCTCGTTCGTATCTTGTTAAGAGAGAGCTGCAAGTCTAGTAAATGACAGTTCTGGTTCTGATGGTGTGGGGAGGTTTGGGGACAATTGATTTTCGGGCATGAGGAGTGAAGACAACATTTGACATGATCGGATTGAGGGTCTTCTTGGATGAACAGTAACGTGATATTGATCCATTTAAGAGCCTCACTTACCGGAAAGTTTTAAATTAGGCTACACTCTATCAACTGTTGTACGTTCTTTGTCTTCTGTCCTTAAGCGCCACACCTTTAACTGTTATTAGAAATTTTTGGGGATCATCTTCGAGGCAAAATCTGGTGTTTCGTTGTCCGAAACAATTTCTAACAACAGCACGCCGAAACTATATTGATAACCAATTTTATTGAGGATAATCAACTACAACAAATTTGTCATTTCTACACACTTTTTTCTTCGCACTTTATGAATCGTGAACTTTTTTTTAAAGATATTCACACTTGAGAGTGTGAATAATTATTTCAAAATCCTCACGCTTAAAAAGTGTGAAGAGTTTTAAATCTCACACTTAAAAGTGTGAAGAATTATTTCAAAAAAAAAAAAAAAAAATTATCACATTTAAAAGTGTGAAGAATTGTTTTAAAACCTTCACACTTAAAAGGATATCCTTCCGTGGCACATGGCATAGTCTGGTGCCATGTATCCTGTGTAACTCATAGTACAAATTCTTTCTTTAACGTATTCAATAGGAAAGTTACGACTTGCATCACATAATAATCCATGCTAAAAAAAAAATAGATCAACGCTTAGTGACCCCATTTTTATTGGTTGATATTTAGAATAGCCACATTTTTATTAAACTTTGTGATTTCTCTCTGTGACAACTCGATAATTTGAGACCTAATTAAACACTACATTACAGTTAAAACATGATAACAAAGACCTAATAACAGTTTAGATTATTTGGGATTTGATCATGGAATATTGTTATTTGATACGTGTGTTTGCCCTGTAGAAATTGAGTTTTAGCACAACTTGAGTCGGCACAATTAAACCTAATAATACGGGAAATATTGGTTTTTGACGCGATAAACGGATATAGACGTATGTATAGTCATTTTTAACGGAAAAATGAATGTAAAAATAGTGGCGCGACATAGAACGTCATACGAGCACTTTTGATATGCTAAACGAGCCCGAGAACGTTTTTACCAAGAAAAAAACGAAATTTCACAAATGGTCCTTATGATTAAAAGTCCGGCCGCGCCCCTTTGGTTTGGAGGAAGTACACATTCGGCCCTCATGGGATATAACCCCCACACACACCCCTCCCTCCATTATAACACAAACCCTAAAACATTTTTCCTCTCTCTTCTCTTGCTTCAGGCGCCGCATCAAAACCCTAGCCACCACCATCACCGGTCACCACCCTTCTCCACCTTCAAACAAACACACCACTGTTATCGCCATCACGCGTACACCCCTATTTCATCGGGCACGCGCCTCCAAAACCCCCCACCACCTTTCACGCGCCACCACCATCGAAGTCATATCGTACGTCCTTGAAGATCTAGAGGTTTAAAGTGAGACACACCATTTCACACTTGTGTGTGATTCGGTGTGAGTCAACCTCGTGTTGAACGCGTAATTTATTTGTTTTTCAATCGGTTTAGGTGTAAAACGAAAGGGATAACCGTTTTTATTAACTAAAAACTTACGTTAATCGTGTTTGGTATCGTGGTTGTGGTCATATTTGTGTTTTGTTTCGGTCCTTGAGTTGTATAGTCACGTACGAGCTGGAATAAGCTCACACGAGCTTATTTTGAGCTTATGGTCATTTTGGTTTAGCTTATTGGTTTATTTATTGTATTCGAGAGCTTGGTAAACCTTCGTGGTGTTTCATATGGTTGAACTTGCAACATAAATGGGTAGCCGAGACCCTTGTGGTCTCGACAAATGATAATGTTGATTGTTTTGTTGAAATCGTGGCTTGGGAAAACCCTAGCCGAGACCTTGTGTCTTGGTCGTATATTATTTTTGGGTTCGAATGGACTTGTGGCACGCATATCGATTATAGCCGAGACTTGGTCTCAGCGAGATAATAGCTTTAACACACTATGGTTATATTGTCATTGAAACTTGATATTGATTGTGGCATTTGGGACTCGAGCCGTAGGATTTAGAGTTGGCCGAGAATTGATTATTGTTGACTTGATATTTGGACTTGGAATGGTTTGTTTATGGCTACGGGTGTTTGCCGAGACCACATGATCTCAGTGCGACCTCGACGTGCCCAAAACTTTGATGTTTACTTGGACATATGGATACGTTGGATTGGTTGACTATTTGACCCTGCTTATAGCCGTGGGAGTTGTAGAAATATGACTTGATACGTTATCGAATCTCGTGACATATTAGAAAAACAAAAACGAAAGGAAAAGTTTGGAAATGGTAAATGGATAACAATTTAATTGTTAGTTAATAAATATAAATACTAGATATATTTTTGGGAAATGTAAGTTTATGAAATAACGGAAAACGCGAGGTTATGAGAACGTATCGAGGCACATTTTCATTAGTATATTTTATTGCTATTTGTGGGAAATAATTGTGATGAATTGGTTGGTAGTCGAATTAATTGGAAAAATTGCAACACCAAACTTGATATATATATTGGAATGGAAACTAATAAAGTCACTTGACTTGGAACGTTCTACGAACGAATACGTCATGATGAGTTTTATTAAATAAAACAAATATGTTTATGAAACATAATGGGATTATGACCGACGACTACCAATCCTTTCAACTACTTAGTGTGTTTATTATGTGTGCTACTTGTGAGTCATTTCCGGCGTCACTCCATGACTTTTGTAATGTTTTTCACGACGATTACGTTGTTGTCACTTGTTTTGGCGTGTGTACACTTGAGTCAGCGTCTTTTCACCACTACACGAACGATGATACCAAACACATATAAAAAAGGGATAAAGCGAGACTATTTTCGGAAAACAGAACTTGATTGTTTTGGAAATGGAATTGGATTATTTAGGGAATGGAAATGATTGATTTTGAGAATGGAACGGGTTAACTTTGGAAACCCTTGCGCATTTGATTTATGAAATATATTTTAAGACGATTCTTTATATTATTAGGTTGTGCCGAGTCCATTGTGCTGTGTTTTCATAGTTGCCGTTGTGCTATACTACCCTTGAGCTGTTGTACTGTGCTACTATTTCATTTACTGTGTTGTTCTACCCAATGATATTGTTGTGATATTGCATTGCTGGACTGAGGTAAGTTCATGGCCCCTATTTTTACCTGTTTTATAACTGTTTGGGGGGGGGGGGGGGGAATACATGCACGTTTTTAACAAAACACAATGACTGTTTATTTGGAATATGCGAACTGTTTACTCAAGATTTGACTGTTTGGCTGAAATATTTGATTTGGTTATTTGAAGGCGTTATGTGATTAACTGATATGCATGTGAGTTTCACAACCCGACTTTTACTCGTGAACTGTTTGTTGAAACCTTGGGGTGAGGAAACATGCAAAACCGTTTTGAATGGACCTAACTATTGTTTTATGATTTGCTATAACGTGTTGACTGGCTAAGGTTAGATATTTACATCAGATATTTGTCTTAGACCAGGGTAGCAAATAACCCAGATACCTTTTTGCTATAACGTGTTGCCTGGCTAAGGTCAAATATATCCTAGGGCCCTACTGTGTCTATCAATATGAGAGAGGGCTACCGTGACCTATCATATTGATATTGGATTGTTTGTGTTTGTTGATATATGTGGATTTTATGATTTATATCTATCTTAGTTCAGTGTAGCAAATAACTTATCTTGGTCCACTGTTATACTTTTGCTTAAACCTATGAACTCACCAGCGTAAGCTGACCTTTTAGCATGTATTCTCAGGTGACTGATGCAACTATTGTTGAATGCGTAACTTGGAGGCTTGGCAAGTGGTACGGTTCATGGATCAATTTCGACTTTGATAACTAAATTGGGGACCTACCTTATGTTTTATTTTGGGCTTACTTCCGCACTTTTGAATAAATGTAAATACTAAATATTTGGTTGGAATGTTTTAATTAATACTGATGACGTATTTCCAGTTTCTTATGCCTGTGTTGTATACCAATCCCCGTAGCACCCCGAAAGCTTGATTAGTCTTTCGTTGTACCAAAATTTGGGGGTGTTACAGATTGGTATCAGAGCTCAAAGTTATAGAGAACTGGGTACTTATCAAAAACCTAGACTATAACCATTTTTCAAAATTGATCCTACGACCGTCACGTGCCTGCCTGCCAAGCCAAAGCCTCTAGTATTGACATGATGAGCTGATTAACTGTTTGATATGAGATTGGAATATTTAGGAAACTAGGATGAGAATTATGTGATATTTGACTTGAGAACATGTCTAGAATCATGCAGAAATTGTTCTTGTAATATATTTGAAATGATGCGATAATTGATTTGGGAATATGTTTGGGATGATGTGGTATCTGTTATTACTGTTTTTGAAGATTTTATGTTATGTTGGGGTTACGGGTTGGTCCAACGTTAATAGACCCGACCGACACAGTTATCGGACTTATTGGGTTGACGAATCCAATAAGGGCTCTGTAAGTGTGTTGGAGGAATTTATTAGCGTATGACCCACCCTTACGATTACCAATTGTTATGATATCCTAGATTGTGGTAACTATTTACTACCGTTGTCACAAACCATGTCTCCTCCCTATCTAGTCCTCACCCACTGATACTATTTTGTGGTAGCATTTCTGTATGTTTTTGTTATGTTCACGAACTTCCTCCATGTAGCCTCACAAATTAACTCTGAGATAGGATATCCGTCTTGTTCTTCTGAAACGCCTATTCTAGCGTCATCTGGAAACTTACCTTGAAATCATTACACTCGGGACACGTTCTTAGTGTGTCCTACTTCACCGTTTGTATTCCGAAAGAGCACGTGGTCTAGTAGACCTAGAAGTTGCCGTGAGAGCTACGCCGAGTACGCGAATAGTTATGGATTTGTTTGTTGTGAACTCTAAACCGGGAAGTTCTTAGTTAGAGACTTTAGTCCTTTATCATGTCCCGTTGCCATTCATTGCCATCAATCACCGTTTACGTCTACCACTATTGAATTTTTGAGAATATTGTACCGAATCTTGACGTTTTGATGAATCCGAATACCTGGTTAATATGTGGAGCTGGAACTCGCTATCGTTGATTGGAATAGTTGATCGGCCCCAAACGGTCAACTTAAATCAACCACGGATGTGGTCAAATAAAGTCAAACAATCTAGGGCACGATACAATTTACCAAAGGAGTACAGTGTATCCCCGGGTCGTTTAAGTCCCAGCGAGGTGTGAAATCTGTAGTAAAACGAATTTGTGATCGGGTGATAATTGAACGGAAAAGGGGTGTGATTGATTAAACTAAGGAAATATAAAGGAAATAGCTTAAACAAGCTATAAAAATAAGAACGTGAAAACAAATTAACTAGAAACGATTAAAACTAAAAAACGCGTACGTTTAAGTTTAAATTTACGTAAACGTACGAAATAAAACGCGAGTTTTTAAAAAATAAAAAGCCTACGGATATGAAAATTATATTTTTATAATCCTAATAATAAAAGAAAATTATTGGAAAAAGAAAATTATTTATTTGACTTATTAATTAATTATTATTAATTAAAAACTATTTAATAATTATTTAAACTAATTAAAATTCTAATAAATACTAAAAGATCAAACAAAAATCTGAAAATTTTTCTATAAATACTTTAAAGTAATAAAAAGATAAGAAAATTATAAAAATGAAAATTACTTAATTAAAATTTAAAAAGATAAATTCTATTAAATAGAAGCTATCACTATATTTCTATTTCGTTTGTTTCTAAGGACTAAAAATGAAATTATATTTTTCCTAGATTACAAATGACAAAAGAAAATTATGAAAATTAAAATTATATTTTTCTGATTAATATTCTATTTATTATGATTTAAATACTATTTTACAAATAAAAATACATAATAAATACTAAAACTATTTCACAAATTATGAAAATTTTTCTGGAAATACTTTATACTATTAATAAACTGGGAAAAATATAAAAAGTGTGAAATGCTTATTAAATAAGCAAAAATAAGCAGATAAGCTCAAATAAGCTTAACTAAATACTTAGTACTATTTAAATAACAAAAGAAAACTAAAACTCTAAATAACACATAGGGGAGATGGTGCGTGTGCTTGGTCTGAGTTTTGACCAGGTCAACCCTAGAGGTCCCAGGTTCGAATCCTGGCAAGCACAAAACACAAAATTATTTTATTATTTTAATTTTCTGTTACAAACACCTACTAACAACAAAAAGTAACAACTTTTGAAAAGACCAAACTTTTGAAACTTAATAATAAGCTCAGATTGAGCTTATTATTCCAACAGTTAAGGCTTTTAAGGCTTAACTTGGATTATTCAAATGCAAAAGCTTCTAACAAGCTATAAACTGGAAACAAAAAGTGAAATAAGATACAAACAGATTAAATGGACTTAAAATAAGCCAAAGAAAAGAGAAAACAAAAGAAAATAAGCAGATAAGCAAAAATAAGCAATTCCAAATCCAACTGAGAACCAAACAGCCTGCAAGTATTTTGGAGGGCAGTTTGAGCTTATCAAATAAGCTTGGATTGCCAAATAAAAACTGGAACAAGATAGATGGGTGGCTGGGCTTTCCAAAAAACTCAAGCACACCAAGTGGGGTCCACTTACAAGCTTGTTGAGAGCCTGTGAAAGTGGGTGAGTACTGAGTACTTAGTGAACAAGCAGAAATGGGACAAAAGATAAGCTCAAAGAAAGCTTATCAAATAAGATACAAAGCTGAAATTAAACTCTGGGACCTTGAGATATCTTGCTTGGCTTCCCAAAAAGCCAAAGAACAAGGTGTGGGTCCCACCAATAAGCTCAGTAAGAACTCATGAAGTTGGGACAGTTGAGTAAGTCTGCTGATGTGCAGCAGTGCACAGGGCAGAAATGGCCAAATTCAAGGCCTGAAAAAGCTAGGATAAGCTAATCTAAAAATCCTCAAAAAATTACCTAAGATAGATCAGCTAGGGAACTCTAATAATCCAAAAATTCAACTAATTTCAACTTAAAATGAGACCTATAGAAAATCTTGAAAATCTGCAAAAGTCTGAAAGTTTGAAACAAGGTACTGCTATGCTAATGGTTGACTGTTTTGAGTGAAATTAATCAACAAGACTATAGGGTCCTAACCACACATTGAAATGGATGAAAATGGAACCTGAAAATGGAAAAATGAGCTCAGAACTAGCAAGAGCTTATGGGAGCTTATGATGGGCAGTTTGAGCCTTGTGACTGCATCAACTTGGATCAAACCTGCAATAATACTCAAACAACCAAAGAAATGATGAAAACAGCTTAAAATAGCTGAGATTAGCTTAATCAACTTTGACCAAGAGGTAATGGAACAGTGACAAGTGGCTTTGACCCTCTTTAACCCATGCAGCCAAACACTCCTTAATCTATCTGTTTAGAAATTTAAAACTGATTTAGACCTAAAGAACTTATAAACCTGACTTAATAAAGTTTTAATAACTTAATGGAACTCAGAAATGTAAAATATACCTAGTAATAAGCTCCTAATAAGCTAATGTCCAATTTTGACTTTTATGACTGTTTTGAATTTATAATTGGAAATCTAGACTTAAGCTTATAATAACTGTAAAAACAACTTAATATGACTTAAAATGGGACAAGTACTCAAACAGAAAGCAATAAGCTGAGAGATAAGCACTGCTACAGTGCTGGTTGACTGAAGTTGACTTTTGTTGACTTTTGAAATTCTTGCACTAAAGTGATGTTCTGAACATAACTAAGCTCATAACAAGTTATAATTAGCTTGAATGAGCTTAATGCACAGGGATTGAAGCTTATGAGAGCTAATTGAGCACAATTGAGTTTTAATCTAAATAATAAAATTGGACTGTGAATAATTGCAACAAGAAACTGAATTACTTTGATTGAAAAGATAAATTTAGTTCTGAAAAAGAGATTACAAGACTGAATTTGAAAGATTACAATAATTTAAACTACATTCTACCTAAATTACACTACGGAAAATAAAAACTAACTAACTACTCTCACTAGTCTATTACATTGACCTATATACACTAAGTATTGCTGGGAAAGACTCTGTCGACATCCTTGATCAATTCCACACCTTTGGATTACTTCAAAACAACCCCAATCGTCCATTTGCATTTTGGCGCCAAAAGGTCTAACAAGTGGATTGAGCAGGTTTTTATCAATTAAAGATTTTGGAGGGATGTGGAGGTGGAAGGGACAAGTAGGAGAGTAGGTGAGTGAGGTGGAAGTGATAGGTGGCCAAAACCAGGTGGTTTTGGAGGAGGGTGGTTTTGGCGGGGTGTGGTGTGAGGGTGATGAAGTTTGACCGAGGGTCAAACTCTGGTATTAAATACCAGAGTTAGTTGGATCCGGGTTTTATTTAAAAAGGTGGGTTGGGCCTTTTGTATTTTTGGGCTTGGTTGGGGATTAGGATAGTGGATTGGATTTGGTTTATTGGGTGGGTTTATTTAAGGTTTAGGATAATAGGGTCCGGATTTGGATTGCTAAAAACACAAGGATTATTTTGTAATTTGCTGAAAATACATGGACCATTCCTGCCAAATTCCAAAACTATCTCTCAGGACTGAAACTGCCAAGTGTCAATAGTGCAAGGACCGTAAAACATATTTTTCCATTTTAAAACACCCGGGGACTTGTTTTGTCATTTTTAAAACCCCAGGGACTAAAACTGCCATTTGTTTTAAAGTTTCATTCAAGGACCAATTTTGCCAAGTTTGAATATTTCAGGGACCTTGAATGATAAGATTCCACTTTTTTAGATTCTAGGGACTAGATTTGCCAAATTATGAAAGTTCAGGGACTAAAATGCAAATTATGCCGTTTATTGTTTGTTTCTCCTTGAAACTTATAAAAACACAGTCAGATGATATTTTTATACATTTTTAGACTTTTTAAAGTGTTTTTGACTGTTTCTGTAGCTCAAATGTGAAAGAAATGATGAGTATTTAGACACTCATCAATCCCCCACACTAAACTATTGCTAGTCCCTAGCAATCTTTTTTCCAAAAATTGATGGATGTATCTCTTTACCAGAAGCCATCACCTCTGGAGTAGCCAAATGTTTCGGTGTGTTAGACCTTGGTACAATGATAACCAAGTGATTTTGAGCAAACCACCAGCTGTCAACGGATTTGGGGAGTCTTTACCAGAAGCCGTTTGCTTCTGGACTAGCCAACTCTTAGATAAAATAATTATTATCTTTGGTGAGCTGATTACCAATTATGGTTTTTCCACTGCCTTTACCACAAGCCATAACCTTGCGGGCTAGCCAACTCTTCACTTATAAGGATATGGTGAGTTGAATACCATACAATTTTGGGCAAATTGCAAGCCATAAACGGATTTGATATATCTTTACCTGCAGCCGTTTGCTCAGGATTAGCCAGTCCTTATGTGGGTTAGACATGGTGGACTGATAACCATTTGCTGTGTTAGTGCAAAGCACTACCACCAAATGAAAAAATTTTAAAATTTTTGGCCAAAACGGGAAAACTAGGAATAGGGCACAAATGTGATCAAATTCGCCAGAATTCCCCCCCACACTTAGAATTGAATATTGTCCTCAATATTCAAAGTACCGGCTATTATGCCGACACTTAGAACATTGCAAGGGAATACTAATGGCCAAGCGTGGGAACACAACAAAATTTATTTATTATTATTTTGAACATATATACATTTTTGAACATATATACAACAGTGGGGGCAACACCCCCACACTTAGGGTGTTAGAAAAGAGAAAGAAGTCAGAGACATGGGTGAAAACCCATGTGGTCGGCTAAGGTTTTTGTTCACCGAGTCACTAGCTTGACTCGACCCCGCATTCATTGGTTCTTGGGGAAGCAAGTGGAAGAAACCATCTCCATCGGACTTTCATTCAATGTGTTTGGATGAACATTTGAATTTCTTGAAAGTTCCACTCCGATGAGATACACACAGATCCGGCTCATAAATGATAAATGAAAATGCCGGGATCAAAGATAGTGTCTTCATTCCCGAAGGAGTGAAGAACAGGAGAAGTCACCGTGTAGGTGAAGAAAAGAAAGAAAGTCATGATAAAAATCATGACTAACTCATCATCATCAGAAGGAGAATTCATGATTTCCGTATCATGAATCTCATCATTTAAGCTCGGCTGATCAAGACATATTCTGGGTGGGAGGGATGGGATTTTGATAACAATCAAATTCTCAGTTTTGAGAATATCTCCCTCAGGAACACAACGATAATCTTTGTCAAGATCAAATATGAAGTTATCATACTCCGGCGGAGATATGATATGAGTGAGTTCATCGGAGAACTCCTCAAAGGTGAATGAATCATATTCAGATTTGATGTGAGTGAATTCATCAGTGAACTCCTCAAATGTAAATGATTCATAATCGGGGAGAGAATTATGAGAATGAGAAGTGGTGTTGCCACTAATTTTCTCTCCCATCTGATCAAAACAGAAGGCTTCCATTTCCGGAATAAAATCATCGGAAAATATGTCACTATCCTTTATGGGGATAGGAGATGAAATAGGTTTTTCTTTGAAAGCCTCTATTTTAGAAACGAGAAGACTGACATTCAATAATGTTGCTCGAAGAGCTTCATCTTTGATTTCAGTGTCAATTTCTTCATTATTCTCTTCTTCTAAGCTGACTAGCTTAGAAGGTAATTCTTCCACATAAATGATGTCTCCACAAGATAACGAATCGTCATCATTAGAATCGGAGAACATCTCAACATGATCTTTTGGGAAGATAAGAGGAGGAGGGATATCACACAAATGCTCGAGAATTCCCTGTGACTCTCTTGGGATTGGGACAAGGTTCTCGACACTAGACTTTATGAATACGTCTGATTCCTTTGCAGGAATTGTGTCAAGATGCTCATCCCCCATACTTAGAGAGTGAGTGTGAACCTCGGGTGTGATAATAACAGAATGAGTTTCAACTGATGAACTTGATAAATCATCATCAAAGATATCTTCATCATCAGCGTCATCAGGAATGAAACGGAATCGAGAGCTAGACCTGGCTGCTTTTTCTTTTGCAATTGATTCCCTAACAGCTTTTTCAAAGGCATCATGGGAATCTATTTTAGCAACCTGCTCTTCAGTCAATAATTCCGCCATGGATTTCTCATGTGAATTTAGAATTAATGAAAATTGCGGGGGTGGAGATTTGTCAAAACCGGAAGGTTGATATTGATAATCATCATGAGGACCCCCACAATATACACAAGAAAAACTGGGAGTATTCTGTAATGTTTTTTTATTAAACTCCTCAGCTCTTTTCACTAACTCTAGAAGCTCTAGATAAGTGTCTTGCTGGGTTTGCTGAGGAGTTTGAGTTATTTGGCACTGTGGAGGTTGGTCGTGATATGGATCGTCGTAATTGTTACAAGGAAATGGATTCCCTGTTTGACAATCAGAGCTAAAATGTGGACCTCCACAGTACTCACAAGAAAAGTTTGGTGTATTTTGATACGATGCATCATTGAGATTTGGACAATATGATACTTGCTCGTATGAATGTGATGGGTAATTGGAGAAATTTGAAGAGTCGTTGAATGAGTTTGGATTAGGATCATAAGCAAATGAATTCCTCGAACCACAAAACAAACAACTTCTGTTTCGAATATCATTACCACACTGATCACATGTACACCAACGACATGGCAAACCGAAAAGCGACTCACCACAACCGACACAAGGAATAAAATCCGGAGGTGGGACAAGTGGAGTGCTCTGAGAGCTAGGAATTTCCACCACTTCCGTTATGGTCTCTGGTTCTTGTTTTTGAATAACGTGAAGATTAGGTAAGTCGTTCTTTTTAGTCACTGTTCTAAGTTCTGTACGTTTGCTTGACAAACTTTTAACCGTAAATCCTGAAAGGTTAGGATCGATTCTTGATGGTTTGTCATTAATAGCACGTATCTCGGGCTGTGGAGGGTAGTAGGAAGGACTTTGAGAATCCTTGAGAGACTCTTTAGTGGATAATTCACACCAATAACAAGATCCACGATCCTTTGGTGCATGCTTTCCACACCGCTCACACGCACACTTAGAACAACGATGGCTGTCAATCAACGGGCTTTTACAATCAAAACATTTGTACCCGAGAGACGCCATAGAAGAAAGGTATAAGAAGTTTAGAATCAAAATGGATAGAGGGTAAAGGGATAAAGAATCAAAAAGGATGAGAGGGTAAAGATGAATATTTTTGGGTTTTTTGTGTTCGTTGAAAACTTGAATAAAAATGTTTTTGGTAATCGTTTAGTCAAACGAATTAACTTCACGATAATTTTGGTTTTTTCTGAAAATAAGGAAATATGAACAAAAGATGGTAAATATACAATGGGTGTATATTCAACAATCACTGATGCTTCAAATTTGCTCAACGCAGCACACCTCCCCGGCAGCGGCGCCAAAATTTGATTGGATCAAAAACGGTCTGCTTAAATCAACCACGGATGTGGTCAACAAGAGTCAGACTAGAAAGGGCACAATGCAAAAATCCAAAGGAGTACAGTGTATCCCCGGGTCGTTTAAGTCCCAGCGAGGTGTGAAATCTGTAGTAAAACGAATTTGTGATCGGGTGATAATTGAACGGAAAAGGGGTGTGATTGATTAAACTAAGGAAATATAAAGGAAATAGCTTAAACAAGCTATAAAAATAAGAACGTGAAAACAAATTAACTAGAAACGATTAAAACTAAAAAACGCGTACGTTTAAGTTTAAATTTACGTAAACGTACGAAATAAAACGCGAGTTTTTAAAAAATAAAAAGCCTACGGATATGAAAATTATATTTTTATAATCCTAATAATAAAAGAAAATTATTGGAAAAAGAAAATTATTTATTTGACTTATTAATTAATTATTATTAATTAAAAACTATTTAATAATTATTTAAACTAATTAAAATTCTAATAAATACTAAAAGATCAAACAAAAATCTGAAAATTTTTCTATAAATACTTTAAAGTAATAAAAAGATAAGAAAATTATAAAAATGAAAATTACTTAATTAAAATTTAAAAAGATAAATTCTATTAAATAGAAGCTATCACTATATTTCTATTTCGTTTGTTTCTAAGGACTAAAAATGAAATTATATTTTTCCTAGATTACAAATGACAAAAGAAAATTATGAAAATTAAAATTATATTTTTCTGATTAATATTCTATTTATTATGATTTAAATACTATTTTACAAATAAAAATACATAATAAATACTAAAACTATTTCACAAATTATGAAAATTTTTCTGGAAATACTTTATACTATTAATAAACTGGGAAAAATATAAAAAGTGTGAAATGCTTATTAAATAAGCAAAAATAAGCAGATAAGCTCAAATAAGCTTAACTAAATACTTAGTACTATTTAAATAACAAAAGAAAACTAAAACTCTAAATAACACATAGGGGAGATGGTGCGTGTGCTTGGTCTGAGTTTTGACCAGGTCAACCCTAGAGGTCCCAGGTTCGAATCCTGGCAAGCACAAAACACAAAATTATTTTATTATTTTAATTTTCTGTTACAAACACCTACTAACAACAAAAAGTAACAACTTTTGAAAAGACCAAACTTTTGAAACTTAATAATAAGCTCAGATTGAGCTTATTATTCCAACAGTTAAGGCTTTTAAGGCTTAACTTGGATTATTCAAATGCAAAAGCTTCTAACAAGCTATAAACTGGAAACAAAAAGTGAAATAAGATACAAACAGATTAAATGGACTTAAAATAAGCCAAAGAAAAGAGAAAACAAAAGAAAATAAGCAGATAAGCAAAAATAAGCAATTCCAAATCCAACTGAGAACCAAACAGCCTGCAAGTATTTTGGAGGGCAGTTTGAGCTTATCAAATAAGCTTGGATTGCCAAATAAAAACTGGAACAAGATAGATGGGTGGCTGGGCTTTCCAAAAAACTCAAGCACACCAAGTGGGGTCCACTTACAAGCTTGTTGAGAGCCTGTGAAAGTGGGTGAGTACTGAGTACTTAGTGAACAAGCAGAAATGGGACAAAAGATAAGCTCAAAGAAAGCTTATCAAATAAGATACAAAGCTGAAATTAAACTCTGGGACCTTGAGATATCTTGCTTGGCTTCCCAAAAAGCCAAAGAACAAGGTGTGGGTCCCACCAATAAGCTCAGTAAGAACTCATGAAGTTGGGACAGTTGAGTAAGTCTGCTGATGTGCAGCAGTGCACAGGGCAGAAATGGCCAAATTCAAGGCCTGAAAAAGCTAGGATAAGCTAATCTAAAAATCCTCAAAAAATTACCTAAGATAGATCAGCTAGGGAACTCTAATAATCCAAAAATTCAACTAATTTCAACTTAAAATGAGACCTATAGAAAATCTTGAAAATCTGCAAAAGTCTGAAAGTTTGAAACAAGGTACTGCTATGCTAATGGTTGACTGTTTTGAGTGAAATTAATCAACAAGACTATAGGGTCCTAACCACACATTGAAATGGATGAAAATGGAACCTGAAAATGGAAAAATGAGCTCAGAACTAGCAAGAGCTTATGGGAGCTTATGATGGGCAGTTTGAGCCTTGTGACTGCATCAACTTGGATCAAACCTGCAATAATACTCAAACAACCAAAGAAATGATGAAAACAGCTTAAAATAGCTGAGATTAGCTTAATCAACTTTGACCAAGAGGTAATGGAACAGTGACAAGTGGCTTTGACCCTCTTTAACCCATGCAGCCAAACACTCCTTAATCTATCTGTTTAGAAATTTAAAACTGATTTAGACCTAAAGAACTTATAAACCTGACTTAATAAAGTTTTAATAACTTAATGGAACTCAGAAATGTAAAATATACCTAGTAATAAGCTCCTAATAAGCTAATGTCCAATTTTGACTTTTATGACTGTTTTGAATTTATAATTGGAAATCTAGACTTAAGCTTATAATAACTGTAAAAACAACTTAATATGACTTAAAATGGGACAAGTACTCAAACAGAAAGCAATAAGCTGAGAGATAAGCACTGCTACAGTGCTGGTTGACTGAAGTTGACTTTTGTTGACTTTTGAAATTCTTGCACTAAAGTGATGTTCTGAACATAACTAAGCTCATAACAAGTTATAATTAGCTTGAATGAGCTTAATGCACAGGGATTGAAGCTTATGAGAGCTAATTGAGCACAATTGAGTTTTAATCTAAATAATAAAATTGGACTGTGAATAATTGCAACAAGAAACTGAATTACTTTGATTGAAAAGATAAATTTAGTTCTGAAAAAGAGATTACAAGACTGAATTTGAAAGATTACAATAATTTAAACTACATTCTACCTAAATTACACTACGGAAAATAAAAACTAACTAACTACTCTCACTAGTCTATTACATTGACCTATATACACTAAGTATTGCTGGGAAAGACTCTGTCGACATCCTTGATCAATTCCACACCTTTGGATTACTTCAAAACAACCCCAATCGTCCATTTGCATTTTGGCGCCAAAAGGTCTAACAAGTGGATTGAGCAGGTTTTTATCAATTAAAGATTTTGGAGGGATGTGGAGGTGGAAGGGACAAGTAGGAGAGTAGGTGAGTGAGGTGGAAGTGATAGGTGGCCAAAACCAGGTGGTTTTGGAGGAGGGTGGTTTTGGCGGGGTGTGGTGTGAGGGTGATGAAGTTTGACCGAGGGTCAAACTCTGGTATTAAATACCAGAGTTAGTTGGATCCGGGTTTTATTTAAAAAGGTGGGTTGGGCCTTTTGTATTTTTGGGCTTGGTTGGGGATTAGGATAGTGGATTGGATTTGGTTTATTGGGTGGGTTTATTTAAGGTTTAGGATAATAGGGTCCGGATTTGGATTGCTAAAAACACAAGGATTATTTTGTAATTTGCTGAAAATACATGGACCATTCCTGCCAAATTCCAAAACTATCTCTCAGGACTGAAACTGCCAAGTGTCAATAGTGCAAGGACCGTAAAACATATTTTTCCATTTTAAAACACCCGGGGACTTGTTTTGTCATTTTTAAAACCCCAGGGACTAAAACTGCCATTTGTTTTAAAGTTTCATTCAAGGACCAATTTTGCCAAGTTTGAATATTTCAGGGACCTTGAATGATAAGATTCCACTTTTTTAGATTCTAGGGACTAGATTTGCCAAATTATGAAAGTTCAGGGACTAAAATGCAAATTATGCCGTTTATTGTTTGTTTCTCCTTGAAACTTATAAAAACACAGTCAGATGATATTTTTATACATTTTTAGACTTTTTAAAGTGTTTTTGACTGTTTCTGTAGCTCAAATGTGAAAGAAATGATGAGTATTTAGACACTCATCAATAGTGTTCACGTTATGGTGATTGATGTTCATTCTAGTATTCTAACGGCGATGATCAAAATTCTTGTGCGATGTTATTCCGATATCCGAAATCTCATAGCTCGTTGATGTCTGTGGGACAGATCAACGGCTCCGAAATGAAGCTTAGTTAGGACCACGCGGACACAACCTGCTACTGCTGTTAACACAGGTTGTCGTGGTCAGCCTCTAGTCATTCCAAACTGAACTAAAAACAACTAGGTCTCGCCAAAACATGCTATGGTGAATCAAGCTCTGATTGATCAGTTAGTGGCCCAACGAGTGGCCGAGATACTAACCGAGTCGTATCACTCAAACACTTCTGCCAAAACTTCGAAACCCGAAAACGATGCCCGTAAGGGAACATATAAGGAGTTCCGAAATCGCGTGACAAATGGATTGGTGGGACTGAAGGTGTTGTTGCTCTGAAACGTTGGTTGGAAAAGACTAAAACCGTATCCCGAATTGATAATTGTGAGAAGGAAATCCCAAGCGAAACATGCCTTGTTCACTCTGTGGGATGAAGCTTTGACTTGGTGGAACATGTACCTCCGATCTGCCAGTATTGATGTGGCTTATTCAATGCCTTGAGAAGAGTCTAAGGCGATGATGCTTAGGAACTACCGTCCCTGTGATGAAGCGAGAAAGATGGAATTTGAATTCTGGAATTGTAAGGTGAAGGGCACCGACATGCCAACCCAAACCCATCGTTGCCAGAAACTGTCACTATCATGCTCTAAGATGGTTCGTACCGAAGCACTCAAGATAGAGCACTATACTAATGGATTGCCCCCATCTACCAAGGATGACATGATTACTTGGTGACCAGCCACTCTTTGCGATACCGTTGAGTTAACTCGCCGTCTGAAGGACGTAGTGATTCGGGACGCAACTGAGAAAGTGGTTAACAACAAGAGGAAGTAGGAGGACCACTCAAAGAAACAGCAACCAAGAAAACCGAGAAGGAGGAGGAAACCCAGAATAAAACGTGACGTCAAGGAATGACTGTCCCATGTAATGAGACCTACGTGCTACACTTTTCACTTTCGCCTTTATCTAACGAATTACTTGAAGTTGTCTCCTGATTGTCTGTACTCCCAACATAAACCAGTTGTCTACGTTGTTATCTCATTAATATTCCGTAAACCCACAAAAGGTTTATTATCTACTCCTTGTAACTAAACTTGGCATTGCATCATTGGACCTCAATTATACAAAGACTGGGCACCTATGTATAATTCAGGTAGGAATCATGTTATTCTAGGAATGGTTGCTTAAACCTCCACCGAGAATTAAATTTCTCATTTTATGTTTGAAAGATCGCTAGCCGATCAATTCTACCTCTCTTCCGTTCCATGAATCCAGCCTTATCTGGCGTCATACTCTAATGCGAAAGGATACATTACGTCATCTACTGTCATAGAACGATCCCGCTGCATAATGTTTCACGTTACTCTACCTCTTCCTGTTCCGAGAACCTTTTTGTCGATTTGACAAATTTTTGAGTTGGACAACTACCTGATGATTCATAACCTCATGTGTGACTGAGACATATACTATTTAAGGCATTTATGCAAACTACTACGACGGTTATATTCAGGTCCCTAATCAAAGTCATACATGCTGCACTAGAACGTTACCGATTCGACCGACCGATTGCTAGTAGCAATCAACACAGATCTTCCAGATTCTATCTTTCATGTTAAGAAGTAAGTATACCAGTGAGACTAGTTGACTATTAGTAGGAACCGATGTACACCTGCTTAGTTTGATGGAGGAGCCAACGGAAATCTTGTATCAACTACTCTTAGACCTCCACTTGACAAGACTCAAACTGCTTAGACCTAGTATATGACAATGAGCCGACCACTGTGAAGAACCGATGCCCTCTACAGAGAACCAACAATCTTTCAAATCAGCTCCAAGGTTCGAGCAACTAGTTGAGGATCGATACGGGATCTGGATACTACCATCAGAAATGGTTCGGGAAGAGAAAAATCCCGAAGGCTGTGTTAAGACCCATGGTGACTGTTATGAATCTCTAGTTATGCCCGTTGGTTATCAAACACCTCAGCCGCCTTCATGAACCTCATGAACCGCGTGCGTGAACCCTAATTAGTCAAGTTGTGATAGTATCCAACGACGATAACCAAAACTACTCGGAAGAGTAAGGAGAGACACGAAGAACACCGGGGATTAACTTTAGGTCAGCTTGAGAAGGAACAACTATAGACCAACTTCTCTTAGTACGAATTTTGAATGCCGACCGTGTTATTTCTTGGTCACGAGAATCGTATTCACATAGATCTCGCCAAGATTGAGCCCATTAAGGATTAGGCTACCCCTATAACTCCGATTGTGATACGTCAATTCTTAGGACTTGCAGGACGTTACCGGAGATTTATCAAAGGTTTTTCAAGGTAGAAAAGCCTTGAACCAAACTGACTTGCAGAATATGAAGTATGATTGGGGAGAAAACGAAGATGAAGCGTTTCAACTATTGAAGTAGAAACGGTGTAGTACACCTATCTTAGCTGTACCGGAAGAAGTGAAGGATTTGTTGTAAATTGCGATGTTTCGCATAAGGGTTTGTGAGTTGTTTTGATGTGAATGGAGAAGGAAGTAGCTAACGCCTCTCGTCAATTTGAGACATACGAGAAAAGCTACACCACTCATGAGTTAGAATTGGGTGCAGTTGTACGTGCACTCAGAATCTGGGGACATTATCTGCGTCACACGAAGTGTATAGTACACACACAGCATAAGAGTAGCAGCATGCCCCAAACCAGAAGGAACTGAACATGAGGCAGCATCGCTAGATAGAACTGCATGGTGATTATGACTGCAAAAATTTGCTATGATTCAGGTAAAGAAAAACGTTGTTTCTGACGCTCTTAGTTGATTAGAAAGAGCACAACCATTGAGAGTCCGAACTTTAGTGATAACTAGCGGTTTGCCTGTACAGACTCAAATTCTTGAAGCTTAAGCTGAAGCTGTCAAAGGAGAAAATCGAGATGGTTGATATAAATAATGCCTAAACACGTTATTAATATTTTTCGATATCTCTACGTTTTGATAATCACAAAATGTAAAATCATTAAACAGAAAATTATGACGTAAACAAGCATTTAGTTGTTAATATCTATTTTAACTACTCAAATCACTTAAGGTATGAATAAACAAATGCTTAATGCATTATATGATCAAAGGAACATTTTCTTAATCACTAGATTTTTTATAGAATGTCACAAACATTTTATATCTTTTAGAAAAACATTTTTGGTATTAAATAAAAAGGTTTAATTCATTATAAATTTATGAATTCAAATTTTCAACCAAAAATGGCAAAAATATTCCAGAAAAACCTTCCTCACAAAAAGACAAATCTGAGCAACGTTCAGGAAGGGCGGCCCCCTTAATTACACTAGGCGGTCCCCTTAATTTTAAGGGGGCCGACCACCTATTTAAGGGGACCGCCCCGCTCCTGTAGGCTCTCAGATTTTCCTATAAATACTGGTTCATTTCTGGACTTTTTCCTCACCTTTTGCACCCTCAAACCTTCTGTTCTAAATCTCTTCTAATCCTTTCTAAATCCTTTCAAAATCCTTTGATCATACATTCTTAAGCATTGGTTTCTAAGTGATCCAAGCTTCTACCATTCAAGTGCAAAAGAAGAATACTCCTTCAACAAGTAGAGAAGAAGTATTGCAACTTAGTATCATCTTGTTACCTAAGTTGCTTGTATAATCATCCATTCATTTGTGTATAAGTTGTGTATATTTGTTAGATAAGTGTGTGTATATTTGGTTAGGCTAGATTAGTGTGTAAGTAGTGAAGTTGTGAAGAGGTCAAGGTGTGTAAGTAGTGAAGTTGTGAAGAGGTCAAGGTGTGTAAGTAGTGAAGGTGTGAAGAAGTAGAAGAGTAGATTAGTCATGCTAGGTTGTGAAGAAGTAGTGAAGAAGGTGTGTAAAAAGTTGTGAAGAAGTTGTGAAGAAGTCGTAAAGAAGTCGTGAATAAGTTGTGAAGAAGTCGTGTTGAAGTTGTGAGATTGGTTTTAGCTACGATTAGAACCCGACATCTTGCTTTGTGTCGTTAAGCCGGTGTAAGCTAAAGTTGTGTAAGGTTTTCTCCGCCATAAGGGAGCTTGTTGACATAGTGAAGAAAACTCTTGATTTACGTGCTCGGGGAGTGGAGTAGGGCAAGGAAGGTGTCCTTGTAGCCGAACCACTATAAATCTCTTGTCTCGCGGTTCGATCTTTCCATCTCTATCTTTCATTTTATTTCATTACCTTACTTGCATTGCTTATTTATATTTATATTTGTTCATATTGTTCAAGAGTTGAGTTCACATAAATTCGAATCTAAGTTTTAAAAGTAAACAAAGTTTTCATAATAAAAATTAAAAAGACGTAAAACTATTCAACCCCCCTTCTAGTTTTCCACAATTGGTATCAAGAGCCACGTTAAACAAGATTTTTAAAAATAAATTGTATTTTAAAACTTGAAACGATCTATTGAATCTGAAAAATATTTAGAAGGGCAATCCATGCAAAGACCATCACTATTTGAGAGTGATGGTTTTCTTTATTGGAAAAATAGATTCGAAACTTATGTGAAATCAAAAGATCTTGATCTTTGGCATGTTATTACCTATGGTAATTTTCCACCTATTCAAAATAATCCTTTAGCTAAAATAGATGAAATTGTACCTTTTGAAAAACAAAATGATGATTTGAAAAAGAAACTAGCAAAAAATAATGAGGCTAAAATGGTAATTTATAATGCGTTACCACGTAAAGAATATGAACGAATTTTTATGTGTCAAACCGCAAAAGAAATTTGGGATTCTTTACTAATCACTCACCAAGGTAATAGTCAAGTCAAAGATAACAAAATAGATCTTCTTGTTCAACAATATGAACAATTTACAATTCCTGAAGAGGAATCTATTGATAATGCATTTGCTAAATTTAACACTATTATCACAAGTTTAAAAGCACTTGATGAGACTTTTTCTAGCAAAAATTGTGTAAGGAAATTTCTTAGGGCATTACATCCAAAATGGCGCGCGAAGGTCACGGCTATTGAAGAATCAAAGAACTTGATGACGCTATCGCTTGATGAACTTATCGGCAACTTGAAGGTCCATGAAGAAATTATAAAGAGAGACTCGGAAACGGTCAAGAGTAAGAAAGATTAAATAAAATCTCTTGCGCTAAAAGCCAAAAAGGAAATTAGTGATGATGACGACTCAAGTGACGATAGTGAAGACGAAGAATATGCAATGGCCGTAAGAGAGTTCAAGAAATTTTTCAAGAGACGAGGAAGATTCACAAGACAACCACGAGATGAAAGAAGATCGCTTCAAAGAAATAGGAATGATAACTACGGGAAAAGAAAGTGCTTTAGATGTGGAAGCCAAAACCATCTCGTTGGCGAATGTCCGAAGCCACCGGGTTATGATTACCAAAATGCCTTTGTTAGCGGAGCATGGAGTGATAGCGACAAAGATGAAGCGGAAAAAGTAAACGACGAAAAATGTCTTGTAGCTCAAGCCACCGATGAAATATGTCTAGGAATAAATTTGGAGCCCGACGAATGGATTAAGGATAGTGGATGCTCGAAGCACATGATGGGGAATCGCAAGCTATTTTCCTCCTACAAGGCATACAACGGAGGTAATGTTATTTTCGGTAGTGACTTTCGTGGTAAAATCATTGGCAAAGGTACGATCTCTCAAGACTCCCTAACTATTGAAAGTGTTGAGCATGTAGATAATTTAACATACAACTTGCTTAGTATAGGACAAATATGTGATAATAAGTGTAGAGTTACCTTTACCGATAGAGATAGCGAAATAGTTAAAGACGGAAAGGTTATAGGTAGAGGAATTAGGAAAGGTGGTGTATATGTCATGAAACTAGGAAATAAATCGGAAGATAAAATATGTCTAGCAACCTTAGATGAAAACTCTACATTGTGGCATAGGAGATTAGGTCATGCTAATATGCAACAAATACAATCCCTAGCCTCTATGGAATTAGTTAGAAATTTGCCAAACCTAAAATATGACCAACACTTTTGTGATGCTTGTAAAATGGGAAAACAAGCACACGCTAGTCACAAAGCTAAGAATATAGTCTCCACTACTAGATGCCTAGAATTATTACACATGGACCTTTTTGGTCCATCCGCAGTGCGGAGTTACGGAGGTAACCGATATACCTTGGTAATTGTAGACAACTATTCACGATACACGTGGACTAGATTTTTAAGTGATAAAACCGAAGCCTTTAATAAGTTTGAAATATTTAGTAAAATGATTCAAAACAAACTAGGATGTTCCATAGTATCTATTAGGACGGACCATGATCGGGAATTTGATAACGAAGTGCAGTTCGGAAAATATTGTGATTTAAATGGAATATCTCACAATTTCTCCGCTCCTCGCACTCCACAATCAAATGGGGTAGTAGAAAGAAAGAATCATTCCCTACAAGAAATGAGTAGAACAATGCTAAATGAACAATCTATCCCACAAAAATTTTGGTGTCACGCCGTAGATACATCAACATATATAATAAATAGAGTCTCAATTAGGAGAATTTTAGGAAAAACCCCATATGAATTATTAAGAGGTAGAAAACCTAATCTAAATTACTTTAGGGTATTTGGGAGCAAATGTTTTGTTCTCAATACAAAAGACTACCTTACTAAGTTTGATCCTAAGTCGTACGAAGGAACTTTTTTACGGTATTCACAAAATAGTAAAGCCTATATAATACTTAATAAACACACTATGAAAGTAGAAGAATCCTTGAATGTAACATTTGATGAAACTCCACCACCACCTAAAACATTGCCTCTAGAATATGATGACCTAGTTGAAGAAGAAGCTATTGAGGTTAGTAAAATTAAATCCTTAGGTGATGATAATGAAAACATAACACTAGGAGAAAACGAAATAGTTAATATTAAGGAATCTAAATCACATCCAATAGATAATATAATAGGAAGCCTAAATCAAAGAACCCTTAGATCACAAGCTCAAGATAAAAATAACTTCTTTTGCTTTCTTTCAACAATAAAACCTAAGAATATAAATGAAGCCTTAAAAGATGAAAGTTGGGTTATAGCCATGCAAGAGGAACTAAACCAATTTAAGACAAATGATGTTTGGGAACTAGTCCCAAATCCCATGAATATGACCATCATAGGAACTAAATGGGTATATAGAAATAAATTAGATGAAAATGGAATTGTTACTAGAAACAAAGCTATGTTAGTCGCCCAAGGTTATAATCAACAAGAAGGAATTGATTATGACGAAACTTATGCCCCTGTAGCTAGGTTAGAATCTATAAGAATACTCCTTGCCTATGCATGTGCCTTAGACTTTAAGTTATTTCAAATGGACGTGAAAAGTGCATTCCTTAACGGTTTTATCAATGAGGAGGTATACGTGGCACAACCTCCAGGATTCATTGACTTCGCAAAACCTGATTATGTTTATAGACTCAAGAAAGCTTTATATGGACTCAAACAAGCTCCCAAGGCTTGGTATGATCGATTAAAAGCTTTTCTTATTAAACATGATTATTCTATGGGAATTGTAGATAACAGTCTTTTCACGAAAAAGAAAAGCCCAAATCTCATCATTGTCCAAATTTATGTTGACGACATTATATTTGGATCGAATTGTCAGGATATGTGTGATGAATTCACCAAAATCATGCATGATGAGTTTGAGATGAGTATGATGGGCGAACTAAATTTCTTCCTAGGATTACAGATAAAACAATTAGAAGATGGAATATTCTTTAATCAATCTAAGTACATTAAGGAAATGCTTAAGAAATTTGGACTAGAAGACTCTAAGCCTATGAAAACACCGATGTCTACAGAAGTAAAACTCACAAGAGATGAAGAAGGTGAGTCCGTAGAAAACACTAAGTATAGAGGAATGATAGGTAGTTTATTATATCTAATGGCAAGTAGACCGGATATCATGTTTAGTGTCTGCCTTTGTGCTCGATTTCAAGAGGATCCCAAAACCTCTCACCTAGAAGCGGTTAAGCGTATCTTCCGATACATTAAAGGCACTATACACTTAGGATTATGGTATCCTAAGGGATCCGGCATAGAAACCATTGTCTATGCGGATTCGGATCATGCGGGAGACTACGTGGATAGAAAGAGCACTAGTGGCATTTGTACGTTCATGGGATGTTGTCTAACATCTTGGTTTTCGAAGAAGCAAACCGCTCTTGCTATTTCTACTACAGAAGCCGAATACGTAAGCGCTGGAAAGGCATGTCAACAAGCACTATGGATGAAACAAGCTCTCGTAGATTATGGCATTAGGTTAGATAATATCCCAATTATGTGTGATAACAAAGGTGCTATAGACTTAAGTAAGAATCCCGTTCAACACTCTAGGACTAAACATATAGAAATACGTCACCACTTCCTTCGCGATAACGTTCAAAAAGGAAACATATTTATAGAAAAGGTTGCATCAGAAGATAAATTAGTAGACATATTCACTAAACCCCTTAAGCGCGAACTCTTTAACCACTTACGTTTAGGCCTAGGAATGATGGAACAAATTGACTGTTTTTTTTTTTTTTTTTTTTTTTTTTTTTTTTTTTTTTTTTTTATTTTTTTTTGCACTTTTGGTAATTTTTCTTATCGTCAGATGGGCGGCCCTCTTAATTTTAAGGGGACCGACCATCTGTCAGAAAATAATTTTTTTTCTTTTCTTCTTCTCATCTGTGTCTAGGAATCTATTTTGCACAAAATTAAAGATTGGGAAACACTTCTATTTTTGCATAAACATATCTATATACAAAACCCAATCTATTTTATTTAAATCATTCTCACATCTAGGAAAACACATGAAAATCATTTCCCTTGCATTGTTGAATAATGCTAAAAATATTTTTCTTTCATGCATAAAATCTCACATGAATTGTCAAAATATATAACCTAATATATATCTTTGATATTCATAAATTGAGCAAAATCAAATAAAGGAGACTTTGGATTTTTTTCTTAGGAAATTTTTGCATTTAGGAGTCGAAACAATTACATCTCCACATTTGTTGCATATAGGCACACACTAGAACACATTTGCTCCATCACCAATTCCGTGTTAGCTTCTAAGTGCCCTTAGTCTAGTAACCTTGCCTTATATGATTACTTGCCTTAATATTGATTAATTGCTAGATAGAAGTTCTAGCTTGCTTATGTGTTTAATTAATATGTTTTGCATGCATAATTATTAGTATATTATATGCTTTATTGCCTCAAAGAGTGGGACTTGCCTAAAACCAAAAGCTCCAAACATAGCCCTCCTTACCTATTTCTGCAAGAAAAACTCATTTCTGGAACTCAGAATGACACCAGATGGGCGGCCCCCTTAATTCATAAGGCGGCCCCCTTAATTAATAAGGGGACCGGCCCTAATTAAGGGGACCGGCCATCTGCAGGACGAGTTCACAGAATCTTTTTCTGCTTTTTAGCCAATTTCATCCTACACTTCCCTAAATTCACAAACATATTCTGCCATGATCATCCCAACAAGTTTATCCATCCTTAATCACATCAATCCTCCACTATAAATAACCCCATTCCTCACCATATTCACTCATCCCATCATGTCTTCTCCAATCAACCCAAAACCAAAAACCTCAAAGCTAGCAAGGATGACCATGAAACCCGGGTGGAAAAGAAAACCTCACCCTCACAACAAGTCCATCACAAATGGTGTGACTAGACAACCAACACCTCCATCCACCTTCATTCCCAACTACTCTCCAAGATCTCAAAATCATTCCATTGAACCATTTCACAAACCCTATCATGTTGGCCAAACATCCACATTCATCCCAAACTACACTTCTAAACCTCAAACCACCCTCAATGAAACCTTCCAAAATCATCATCACATTGGTCAAACATCAAACTTAAACTCAAACCACACACCCCAATTTCATCCATTCCCACTAAATGATCAAAACCATATTACCATGGAGAAGCAAAAGCTCCATGAAGAAATTAACCAAATCCACGACCTTAGCGATCTCCTTGCTATGCACCTTGCACAACGCAACAAAGGACAACCTCCATCCTCACCCTACACAAATTGCCTACCCCACTCTCTCAACTTGGATCAAGTTGCAAACCACACCCACTATTGCCCTTGTTGCATCTTCCTTCAAAAACAAATTCTCCACTTGAGTGAAGATATTTCTTGGATCGAATATCTTCTTACTCGTCCTCATCCTATTCCTCCTCTAACCCGATATAACATCATTAGATCCTCTCCACCCGCTCCATTTCCTTCACCATCATACAACTAAGTCCCATTCACATGCCTTCCGCCCCAAAATAAAATCCCTCACCATTTTGTGTTGCAAGCAAGTCCAATCGCTCTTTTTGGCAATATTAGGATCATTAGTATCTTTTACTCATGTTGTAATCCTAATTTTATGTGATGTAATGATGATTCATGTTTTACACATGATCATCTTGAATGAATAAATATGATTAGTTGTTTGTTCTAAATATTTTTGCTATGCATATATATGTCTTGCGTTCTTAACTTGTTTTTGCAGCCAAGATTTCCATAGCTCGTCTCCTTGGTGCCTCGAACGAGGGGGAGTACACATCAAGGGGGAGTTCTCGTCCCGACTAATTTTATTTATAAAACTTGTCGGCATAACCTTTTTGATTCTACAAAAAGGGGGAGAAGTAGATATAAACTCACTAAATACTTGTCTAAAAATTAATTTTTCAATTTAATGAGTTTAGATTTTGTAATCATCAGACAGGGGGAAATTGTTGATATAAATAATGCCTAAACACGTTATTAATATTTTTCGATATCTCTACGTTTTGATAATCACAAAATGTAAAATCATTAAACAGAAAATTATGACGTAAACAAGCATTTAGTTGTTAATATCTATTTTAACTATTCAAATCACTTAAGGTATGAATAAACAAATGCTTAATGCATTATATGATCAAAGGAACATTTTCTTAATCACTATATTTTTTATAAAATGTCACAAACATTTTATATCTTTTAGAAAAACATTTTTGGTATTAAATAAAAAGGTTTAATTCATTATAAATTTATGAATTCAAATTTTTAACCAAAAATGGCAAAAA
This sequence comes from Artemisia tridentata subsp. tridentata, assembly GCA_021014915.2. Taxonomy (NCBI): domain Eukaryota; kingdom Viridiplantae; phylum Streptophyta; class Magnoliopsida; order Asterales; family Asteraceae; genus Artemisia; species Artemisia tridentata. Next base: position 18,965,430 of record CP139507.1, on the reverse strand, counting down.
TATTCCAGAAAAACATTCCACACAAAAAGACAAATCTTAGCAACGTTCAGGAAGGGCGGCCCCCTTAATTATACTAGGCGGTCCCCTTAATTTTAAGGGGGCCGGCCACCTATTTAAGGGGACCGCCCCGCTCCTGTAGGCTCTCAGATTTGCCTATAAATACTGGTTCATCTCTGGACTTTTTCCTCACCTTTTGCACCCTCAAACCTTCTGTTCTAAATCTCTTCTAGTCCTTTCTAAATCCTTTCAAAATCCTTTGATCATACATTCTTAAGCATTGGTTTCTAAGTGATCCAAGCTTCTACCATTCAAGTGCAAAAGAAAAATACTCCTTCAACAACTAGAGAAGAAGTATTGCAACTTAGTATCATCTTGTTACCTAAGTTGCTTGTATAATCATCCATTCATTTGTGTATAAGTTGTGTATATTTGTTAGATAAGTGTGTGTATATTTGGTTAGGCTAGATTAGTGTGTAAGTAGTGAAGTTGTGAAGAGGTCAAGGTGTGTAAGTAGTGAAGTTGTGAAGAGGTCAAGGTGTGTAAGTAGTGAAGGTGTGAAGAAGTAGAAGAGTAGATTAGTCGTGCTAGGTTGTGAAGAAGTAGTGAAGAAGGTATGTAAAAAGTTGTGAAGAAGTTGTGAAGAAGTCGTAAAGAAGTCGTGAATAAGTTGTGAAGAAGTCGTGTTGAAGTTGTGAGATTGGTTCTAGCTACGATTAGAACCCGACATCTAGCTTTGTGTCGTTAAGCCGGTGTAAGCTAAAGTTGTGTAAGGTTTTCTCCGCCATAAGGGAGCTTGTTGACATAGTGAAGAAAACTCTCGAGTTACGTGCTCGGGGAGTGGAGTAGGGCAAGGAAGGTGTCCTTGTAGCCGAACCACTATAAATCTATTGTCTCGCGGTTCGATCTTTCCATCTCTATCTTTTATTTTATTTCATTACCTTACTTGCATTGCTTATTTATATTTATATTTGTTCATATTGTTCAAGAGTTGAGTTCACATAAATTCGAATCTAAGTTTTAAAAGTAAACAAAGTTTTCATAATAAAAATTAAAAAGACGTAAAACTATTCAACCCCCCCTTCTAGTTTTCCACCGAGATTGTGGGAAACTCTATGGTATGTTAGAAAATGAAAAGCGGTTTTTTAGAGCGTTCCGATGGAACTTGATGCTTTGTGAATAGAAGTTGAATACCCCCACGTGGTATTCGTGATCTGATTATGCATAAGTCGTATAAGTCAAAATTTTCCATCCACCTCGAAACTGATAGGATGTACCAAGATCTAGAGAAACTATACGAATTGACCTAGCATGGAGGCCGAAATTGCGATATATGTCAGCAAATGCTTAACTTATTCAAAAGCGAAAGCCGAATATCAGAAACTGTTAGAGTTATTGGTACAACCCGAACTTCCCATTCAGAAGTGTGAATCAATTATCATGAACTTGACACCAGATTTCCAAGAACAACTAATGGTTTTAATACTATATGAGAAATTGTTGATCGTCCTACCGAACCTGCTCATTTTCCCGTTATCAGTGAAAGCGATAGAATGGACAAACTTGACTGTCTGTACTTGGACGAAATTATCTCCCCGGCATGTTGTGCCAATACCTATCATCTCCAATCGAGACAGATGTCTCACGACAAATCTATGGAAATCACTCCAGACGAACTTGGGGACGGATCTCGATATAAGTATTGCATAACATCCCTAAACAGATGGTCAGAGTGAGAGAACCATTCAAACGTTGGAAGATATGCTTCTAGCCTGAGTTATTAACTTTGGAAAAAGGTTAGGAGAGACATCCTCCTTAGCCCAAACTTTCCTAAGATAATAGAAATCCCACCTGCATCGAGGATGTACCGCTTCAGGCACTCTATGGTTGAAAGTGCCGACTTTCTATTTGTTGGAACGAAAATGGGAATAGCCAACTCACTAGTCCTGAACTCATTCATGAAACTTCTTAAAAGATCATTTGGATCAAAAGCGAAATGCGAATCGTTCACAATCATCAGAAGAGCTATACTGATGAATGGCACGAACCTCTTGGATTCTAAGTGAAGGCAAGGTGATGCTTAAGGCCTCACCATGGAAAGTTGCGATACGTTTAGTAAACGTGAGAAGCGTAATTCTTGCTATACCATTTTTTTTTCAAAATTCTTTCTAGAAATGAACCGGTAGCTTACGAGACTTGTACTACCACCGAGACTTGGCGAAGTCCACAATACTCTTGACGTGCGTAATCTGAAGAAACATTTTCGGAAGAAACTGCCGCTGTAATCGCTGGATTTTATCCAACTTGATGAACGTTGTAACACCCCCAACTCGGAATATGGCAGCGAAACGGAGTTTGGGGTGCTACATGAGGGGTAAGACAGTCAAATCCATAGAAAACGATCTCATAACGAGACGTTTTAGCAAAAACATATCATTTGAATACAGAATTAAACATTTAGAGTCTAAAAGACTCTCAAACATGAGTTGCAGCGGAAATAAAACATAGTTTGCAGCGGAATTAAAAGACACAGTTTTTAAAAAGGTTGTTCGAATGATATAAGAGTAGAGATAGATAGTAAAGCCCAAGATAGCCATCAAAAGTCTTCAGCCACTCCCGGTGCCCACAAATATGCATCAATTACCTGAGATAAAACATGCTAAAAAGTCAACACAAAGGTTGAGTGTAATCCATAGGTTTAATAAATAACAATTGAGCACAAGATTTTAAGTCTGGAAGATATATGTAACAAATACTGATATCGGGTAAGCGTCAAATAATTCTGCTAAGCTCATGACACACAAAGCGTTAACCGGCTCCAATAACCTTGGCGTAAGTCGACAGTAACCGCGGAATTTCATAATATAATAGTTGCCCCCAAAGCTAGGTACTTTGCCAGATACCTAGTAAAACTCAAATATAGTACATCACATATGGACCGACCTTAGTCCACATGGCGAGAAGGTCAATTCTTATAGGCCTATAAACTATAATCGCGCTCACTCGCAAGTAATTAATGGTTCATGATCGAGGGACTTGCTTTTGGCAAGGACGATACTTAACATTATCATTTCAGTCAGGAATAGCATACCAATAAATAATTGTGCTCATAAAAATAAGTAAATAGCATGTATAACCCGCATGGGTTTATAACTAATTTAAGAGTAAAAGTGGGGCTACGAATCGCACCTTAGTAGTAGATGAAATAAGATATCACAATATGATCAGATGGTACAGTGCAGCAAATGAACCTCAGCACAACCTAATATGTGAATAATATGTCTCAGCAATAAACCTCAAAGCGATTTATAAAGTAATACTCGTATTTGAAATGGAAAGGTTTTATTTCAATGGCGTTTGAGAGAAATAATGTTTAAGACTCGTGTGGATACGAGAAGTTAAGATAATAAAAGTCAAAAAACACAATGGATACGAAGAAAAGAATAACGAAAAGAGCGGAGAACTAAGATTAAGAAGAAGAATAAAATAATAAAGACAAGAAAGAAAACATCAATAGGTTGTTTCGGTGTTTTACCCATTTCCCAAATAGTTGAAAAAACATCGTGATTTAGGAAGAAAACGTATAAGTTTCGAAAAGGTTTTTAGGATATTGAGTAATCATAAACGATTAAGTTATAAAAGATTTTATCGAAATTTGGGCATGATGCGTCCGTTTATAAAGCATTTCTAAGTCGTTACGACTCTTGAATATAAGTTTTATTGTCACATTTTACAAGTTTTATATATATATATATATATATATATATATATATATATATATATATATATATATATATATATATATATATATATATATATATATATATATATATATATATATATATATATATATATATATATATATATATATAATTGGACACAATCATTTGCGTATGTATTAGTTGTCAAGTTTATCGACCATTTTGTGTATGTTCGGGTCCAAACACGGATCCCCACGTTTTTAACAAAGATAAAAAGGTTTTATTAAAAGTTTTGTTATAAAAATTGATTTTATAAAAGTTTTATGAATTATTGTTTTGGATAAAAATAAAAAAGGGAAAATGGGAAGGCGCGTGGGGTGTTACCGAGTAGAAAGGAGGTGGTGGTGAGGTGGTGGAGCGGCGGTGGTTGTTTTCGGGTGTCAAACGAGCTCCACGTGGGCTCAAACTTTCCAGAAATGAATAAGAGGGTCCGCTCTACGTTTGGTGAAAGTTTCAGAGTTCGCCGGAAAATTTTTCGGCGACGGCGGAGGTGGCAGCCGGCGGTGGTTGCCAGTCAGAGATGGTTTCCGATGAGGGTTTTAGAGAGTAAGAGGAATAGTGTTTGTGTGTGTGTTATTATGAGTGAGGAGAGAGAGAATGAGTGGTTTTATTAATTATGGAGGGAGCAAAAGTGGACAATCAAAACTAGAAGGGTGGAAGTGAAAGAAAGGGGCAGAGGGGGTTATGTAACAACTTGGTGAAACTTTTACAATAATCACTGTGGGACCCATTTGACGTACCAAATGGACTCGAAAAATTATGAAACTTGCGCCATTGTTCTCGAAATAATTTTTCTAATAAAAACGAGTATAAATATGCATAACTTTCTCGAAGTTAATTTATTTGGGAAATTTCAATTCGTTTCGTGCTTTCTATGTTGTGCTGACATAATAAAAGGATAACGTTCATGTTTCTCAAGATATCTCGCGTTTCTCAAGTTCAGGATAAATTTCAAATACTAAGGTGATGCAAAAATAAATATTTGGCTAGTGAAAAGGGTTTGGAAAATTACCGGATGTTATAGCACATACATCATATTGGGAAATCCGTCCCGGATTTTAGTTTAACTTATCAGTTCTGGTTTCAAAAAAGTGAGGGTACTTGTGCTTGAACTCGTCTTCGCGTTCCCAGGTGAATTCGGGTCCTCTCTTGGAATTCCAGCAGACTTTCACAATGGGAATACGGCTCCTCTTTAGTTGTTTAACCTCAAGTTCCATAATCTCGACGGGCTCCTCAATAAAGTTCAATTGCTCATCGATCTGAATTTCATCGAGTGGAATTACGGCTGTCTCATCGGATAAACACTTCTTCAAATTTGACACGTAGAAGGTGGGGTGTACTCTACTAAGCTCGGGAGGTAGTTCCATTCTGTAGGCTACAGGACCAACCCTGTTCAAAATCTTGAACGGTCCAATGTACCTCAGGTTCAGCTTTCCTCGCTTACCGAACCGTATCAAGCCTTTCTATGGTGATACTTTCAACATAACCTTATCTCCAACTTGAAACTCTAGTGGTTTACGCCTCACATCTGCGTAACTCTTCTGTCGGTCTCTTGCAGTTTTCAATCGGTTCTTAATTTGCATGATATTCTCGGTCGTCTCACGAACAATATTCAGCACAATGAGCTGAGCTTCTCCAACTTCAGCCCAACAAATGGGTGATCGGCATTTTCGTCCATACAATGCTTCAAACGGTGCAGCCTAATGCTTGCGTGATAACTGTTGTTGTATGAAAACTCAATCAAAGGCAAATGGGTATCCCACCCATTTCCAAAATCAATTACACATGCTCGAAGCATATCTTCTAAAGTCTGAATTGTCCTTTCACTTTGGCCATCGGTTTGCGGGTGGTATGCAGTACTCATGTGGAGGTTCGTGCCAAAGGCATCCTGAAGTGATTGCCAAAAGTTAGAAGTGAATCTGTTGTCTCGGTCAGAGATGATAGATATTGGTGCTCTATGCTTCGATACTATTTCCTTCACCTTAAGTCTAGTCAACTTGTCCATACTGTAGTTTTCTTTGATGGGTAGAAAATGTGCTGATTTCGTTAGTCGATCGACTATAACCCAAATAGCGTCAAAACCAGTTGAAGTCCTTGGAAGTTTGGTGATGAAGTCCATAGTAATCCGTTCCCATTTCCATTCGGGAATCTCAGGCTGCTGTAGAAGACCAGACGGTTTCTGATGTTCAGCTTTAACTTTCGTGCATGTAAGAGACCTGCGAACATAATCGGCAACGTCGGCTTTCATGTTTGGCCACCAATATAACTCATTGAGATCGTGATACATCTTGTCGGATCTTGGGTGTATAGAGTACTTTGACTTACGAGACTCGAGCATGATTAAGTCTCGCTGTCCTCCAAAATGTGGTACCCAACTTCTTCCTTTAAAACACAAAGTTCCATCGGAACGCTTCTCAAACTTCTTCTGTATCATACCATAAAGATTCTCACTCTTTAGATCTTCTTGTTTCACGGCTTCTTCTTGAGCATGGAGAATCTGGGCTGAAAGGTTTGAATTTATAGTCAAAACCAATGCTCGAACTCGCAGCGGCTTCATCCGTTCCTTACGGCTCAAGGCATCAGCCACGACGTTCGCCTTTCCAGGGTGGTATCAGATTTCACAGTCATAGTCGCTTAAGGTTTCCAACCATATTCGTTGTCTCATATTCAACTCCTTCTGATCCCAAATATGTTGAAGACTCTTGTGATCGGTAAAGACAACACACTTCGTCCCATATAAGTAGTGCCTCCACATTTTGAGTGCAAAAACCACTGCTCCTAACTCCAAATCATGTGTAGTATACTTCTCCTCATGGGTCTTAAGTTGTCGGGAAGCATATGCCATGACTTTCCCTCGTTGCATCAAAACTGCTCCTAACCCTTGATATGATGCATCACAATAAACCACGAAATCTTCCACTCCATCTGGTAATGCTAAAATCGGTGCACTGCAAAGTTTTTGCTTCAGGTATTGAAATGCTTTTTCTTCATCCTTTCCCCACACATACTTCTTATCCTTCTGACTCAACGTAGTTAATGGTTTAGATATTTTGGAGAATCCCTCGATGAATCTCCTGTAATGTCCCGCCAATCCCTGAAAATGATGGATTTCTATGGCGTTAGAAGGCGTTGGCCAGTTCTCAATAGCTTCGATCTTTGCGGGATCCACATGTAACCCTTCGCTGTCAATCACATGACCAAGAAATTATACCTTGCGAATCTAAAATTCACACTTAGAGAACTTTGCATACAATTGCTCTTCCTTGAGCAACGTAAGAATCATCTTCAGGTGTTGCTTGTGTTCTTCTTCACTCTTGGAGTAGATCAAAATGTCATCGATGAAAACTATGAAAAACTTGTCCAAATATGGTTTACACACTCGGTTCATGAGGTCCATGAATACAGTAGGTGCGTTTGTCAAACCAAAGGGCATCACTTGAAAATCATAGTGGCCATAGCGAGTCCTAAACGCTGTCTTGGGAATAACCTCTTCTCGGACTCTGAGTTGATGATAACCTGCCCGTAAATCTATCTTGGAGTAGTAACCAGATCCTTGTAGCTGGTCGAACAAATCGTCGATCCTAGGTAACGGGTAGCGATTCTTCACTGTTAGCTTGTTCGGTTCACGGTAGTCAATACACATTCTAAATGATCTGTCCTTTTTCTTCACGAATAACACCGGTGCTCCCCAGGGTGAGGAACTAGGTCGAATAAACCCTTTATCCAACAACTCTTGCAACTACTTAGACAACTCTTGCATCTCCGTCGGAGCTAGTCGATACGGTACACGTGCCACGGGTGCAGCTCTAGGTCAATAAGGAATTCTACTTGTCGAACTGTTGGAAGTCCAGGCAGATCTTCAGGAAATACTTCAGGAAAGTCACGCACAATCGGAACATCCTCGATTCGCTTCTCTCCCGACTCCTTCGTGGACACATGTGCTAGGAATGCATAACATCCTTTCTCGATGTACTTCAGGGTCTTAATACAAGACATGATATTCAAACGGGTTCTGCTACGGTCTCCGCGGATAACCAAGGTTTCGCCATTTAGAGGGATATGAACAACTCATTCACCACAAACGATACTCACATGATGTTTAGATAGCCAATCAATACCAACCACTACATCGAAGCTTCCGAGTTCAATAGGCATAAGATTGATACTAAACGGGTGATTTAGGAGGTTTAGGGTACAATCTCGGATTATGGTACAAGTGCTAACTAAGTTGCCATTAGCTAGTTCAATACTATAGATGGTGTCTAAAGAGGTCGTAATTTTCCAAACATTATTTTTATGATAAAAAATTTACTTACTTTTACTTGACAATTTATTTGAGCATTTTGAGCGTATTTAACTATTTCAGAAAAAAAATTCGCACACTGTAGCATAAAGTAACCCTCCAAATCACTTAATTTTATCAAGAAAAGTAAAGTAATTATTTACTGACAATCTATTTACAAAACCGAGAAGTCACCTCGCTTTTCTGAAAAACGCGACACCACACGCGTACCGACACCATAAAAGTAATGGCTTAAATTTTATAATTAATTTTCGGAGTCAATGACCCTGTTTTTAAACTATTTTTATAAAAACGTTTTCAGAAATGTATTTCTTGTATTTTTACCAAACCAATGAATCATGTTTAAAATTTAGCTCAACGGGACACGGGGTACACGGGGTAATAATAAAACAAAACTTATCCCTTTTAACCTAACCTCAGCTGCCCCACTCTCACCTATATATTCAGTTGTTTTATCTTTTCTCAATATCTTCCACAAGGTCCAAGGCTCCTTTTCAGTTTTACAGAAGATATATCACCAAGGATGGCGACCCTTGCTCTAAAACAGCCTCCCCAGGATCGAGAGCAGGAAAGGGGTAGTCAAAGTTTCTCCTTCTTCCCTATTTAAACTACCCCACGATTCACAAGCAACCCCACAACTTAAATTTTTGCTATCAAAAATCGAAGGGATAGATGTGGTGGTTCTCCTGCTTGGATCGGCTGGGATTATTCGTACTCAATTTCTTTTGGTCTTTCCTTGTTGGTCAAACTATACCACTGTTGTGCCGATCCGGCACCATTGTGCCTGTACCCTCGATATCGTTGTGTTTTGCCCTTGATGCCAGTTGTGACCGTTATGATATTTTTGCGTTGCTGCAAGCTAAGGTGAGTTCATGGCCCCTACCTTTACTTGTTTTATAACTGTTTTGGGGGAGAATACATGCTCTTTTTTAAATTAAACTCATTGACTGTTTATTTGGAATATGCAAACTAGATTTGACTGTTGGCTGAAATTGTTTATTTGGAATGCGCTATATGTATACATGACACATACATAGACTAGGTGTACTGGACAAACATATATAACAGGACTGGGTGTAACGGTCACATTTTCGGGTGTAACGGACAAACTACCAAGTGTAATGGTCATTATAAGTTAACCGATCAACCAAACATTATAAACTAGAGTTTCACATTTACGAATATTTAAACCTATGAACTCACCAACCTCGTGTTGACCCTTTTAGCATGTATTTTCAGGTTTAAGGCGAATATCTAGTTGTGAAGGATTTTGGCATGGCATGGCATGGTCATAGAAGACTCTGATGTATTTGGGACCGCTTGATTCCTTTTATGGGCTTATATTTCCGCACCGTTTTTGAATTGCTGTAAACAAAATAATTTAGAATATGAAATCTATTTTAAACGGTTGAGGTAAAACCTTTCTTTATACTTTGTGTTGTGATACCAATTTAGTAGCACCCAAAACATGTATGCTTCCGCTAAACCAGATTTTGGGGGTGTTACAGTTTGGCATCCGAGCCTTGGTTATAGAGAACTGGGTATTTTAAAACCTAGACTATAACTACTTTTACAAAAACTTGACCCTATGACCGCCACATGCCTGCCTGCCTGCCTGCCAAACCTGCTGCCTTACTAATGATAAAACATTTTCTTTTAGAGTAAGGGATATATTACTGGTGTAACTGAGCTGAGTATTTCAAAATTTATTGAACCTCGGTGGAATATAGACTGATCACCTATATTCGACCAGGGACAGTGGGACATAGCCTGATCACCTATGTCTGACTCAGAGGTAAATTTTGCAATATTTGGAATAGATATACTAGACGTTATGTCCAGATTGATTTTCTACTTGATTTTTGAAAGTCTCAAAAATTTCTGTGCGTGTACAAAAATCATTGCCTAACATAAACACTCACATCTACACACAACACACTGGCATCACAACACCTCACAAACCGTAATACACCCGGCACCGCTATACTTCGCCATTTATATGGAATTCCTTTTGCCGCCTTCTAACCGTAATTTGCATCGGATCGGTTAGACCCGATTAGCTCCGTCTGAATCCGAGTTGCTTATTTGTAACTCCTCGAGATCGTAATAAGCCCATTTGAGCTTATTGGAGCGTGTGGATTTGATCTTGGCTATGTTTGGAATTGGTTTTGGGCTATGTTTGAATTTGGACCTCACTCCACATTTGGATTTGTTATTCAGCTTTGTTTTGTTGTGGTTACGTTACAGCCACCTCCACCTCAACCCCCTACACTCAACCGATGTTGTACCTTCCATGTTAAATATTAAGTACACTTCTGAGACAGCCAACTAATGGCTAGTAGCAATCAACATACTCCTTCAGGGTCGTACCCTGAACTTGCCAAACTCCCCATTCGGTAGAAATTCTATGACCGACAGGAACCTTAAGACCCTAAGGAATAACCTGAACCGCGTTCCTTGGTACAATCACCTAATTTTTCTCTCGTCTCTCGGGAATATCAGTTATTTTTGCTACCCTCTCATAAAATAATAAACCATGTCACTAATATCATACAAACTGTTTTCGATTATTCTACAGACCATATTGCAGTCACCCAACAAATGTTTTACTACTACTTTATGAAATCAAATTTCGACCTTACAACTATTTTGTAAACAACGAATAGTTCTCGTTCTATAAACTGTTTTACAAATCATTTCACAAATTATTTTATAAACCGATTTGTTGCCTTACTACTACATCACAAATTAAACTGCAGTTTGCTATTATTTTGATAATAATAAATTGTTTTCCTAATTACCTTATAAACTGTTTTACAAATCGTTTTATAAACTATTTTGCAATCACTCGGTGAATTATCCACACACCTGGAGAGCATTTTGACACTACGTCTTGGCATTGTTAAAGTAAATTGAATATGTATGTTTATGAAATCCGTAGTGATGTCCTTCTAAAACACTCATTTTGGTGCGTAAAATTTTTTTGCTCAAACTTTATCAAACCTTTGTTAAACTTTTGTTAAGGAACGTCAGACGTCAATTTTTGTGAAAATTATCCCATCCACACCATGACTAAGAACCGTTTTACAAAACTTTAAATCTTCTAAAACCGTGTCACTCTCTTTGCCTATTGATCTCTAACAAAGGAATGTGAAATTGTTGGAAAGTTATTTTGGTCAAATTCATAAAAAGACCTACTCAAATAAAGTTTTCAAACAAAATTTGTATCCAATACTATGAGATGTAAAAACACACAACTCCGGATCAAACCTTGAAAACCAGTCATCATGTCATTTTTACCATTTAAATCAGATCCCTCATCCTATTAAACCAACTTGAGAAATCATTGTAACCTACCAAATCACAAAAAGGGGAAAACCAATGGCAAACAACCTGGGTACCCTCCCACCAACAAAGAGAAAACCCTTAAAAATCCTGGTGAGACCCAAATCTGTTGTGAGTACCAACATCTCTTCCCAGACACCAATTTATCGGATAACCCGGATTTCGCATTAAGGAGGGTAGACTGTAACCACCCGTAATTTTCCAAACATTATTTTAATGATAAAAATTTACTTATTTTTACTTAACAATTTATTTGAGCATTTTGAGCATATTTAACTATTTCAGAAAATTCTTTCGCACACTGTAGCATAAAGTAACCCTCCAAATCACTTAATTTTATCAAGAAAAGTAAAGTAATTACTTACTGACAATCTATTTACAAAACCGAGAAGTCACCTCGCTTTTCTAAAAAACGCGACACCACACGCGTACCGACACCACCTAAGTAATGGCTTAAATTTTATAATTAATTTTCAGAGTCAATGACCCAGTTTTTAAACCATTTTTATAAAAACGTTTCCAGAAATGTATTTCTCGTATTTTTACCAAACAAAGGAATCATGTTTAAAATTTAGCTCAACGGAACACGGGGTACACGGGGTAATAATAAAACAAAGCTTATCCCTTTTAACCTAACCTCAGCTGCCCCACTCTCACCCATATATTCAGTTGTGTTATCTTTTCTCGATATCTTCCACAAGGTCCAAGGCTCCTTTTTAGTTTTACATAAGATATATCACTATCACTTTTCTTGTTTTTGTCCATCGTTCCTCTTCTCAAGAAAGGTCACGAGCTTGCCTTAAAGACCACCAAGGATGGCAACCCTTGCTCTAAAACAGCCCCCCCCCCCAGGATTGAGAGCAGGAAAAGGGTAGTCAAAGTTTCTCCTTCTTCCCTTTTTAAACTACCCAACGATTCACAGGCAACCCCATAACTTAAATTTTTGCTATCAGAAATCGAAGGGATAGATGTGGTGGTTCTCCTGCTTGGATCGGCTGGATTATTCGTACTCAATTTCTTTTGGTCTCTCCTTGTCGGTCAAACTATACCACTGTTGTGCCGATCTGGCACCGTTGTGCCTGTACCCTCGATATCGTTGTGTTTTGCCCTTGATGTCAATTGTGACCGTTGTGATATTTTTGCGTTGCTACAAGCTAAGGTGAGTTCATGGCCCCTACCTTTACTTGTTTTATAACTGTTTTGGGGGAGAATACATGCTCGTTTTTAAATTAAACTCATTGACTGTTTATTTGGAATATGCAAACTAGATTTGACTGTTGGCTGAAATTGTTTATTTGTAATGCGTTATATGTATACATGACACATACATAGACCAGGTGTACTGGACAAACATATATAACAGGACCGGGTGTAACGGTCACATTTCCGGGTGTAATGGACAAACTACCAGGTGTAATGGTCATGACAAGTGAACCGATCAACCAAACATTATAAACTAGAGTTTCACATTTACGAATATTTAAACCTATGAACTCACAAACCTCATGTTGACCCTTTTAGCATGTATTTTCAGGTTTAAGGCGAATATCTAGTTGTGAAGGCTTTTGGCATGGCATGGCATGGTCATAGAAGACTCTGATGTATTTGGGACCGCTTGATTCCTTTTATGGGCTTATATTTCCGCACCGTTTTTGAATTGCTGTAAACAAAACAATTTTGAATATGAAATCTATTTTAAACGGTTGAGGTAAAACCGTTCTTTATACTTTGTGTTGTGATACCAATTTAGTAGCACCCAAAACATGTATGCTTCCGCTAAACTAGATTTTGGGGGTGTTACAGTTAAGTAGTGGTGAAATCGTAGAAGATACAAAACTCATATCGGCACCAGAATCGAATAAAACTTTAACACGAAGATTGTTGAGTAGAAACGTACCGGTGACCACATTCGGATCCTGCTGCTGCTCCCCATTGCCCATCACATATGCGCTACCACGAGCGCCTTCAGTTCTCCGACTAGTGTTCTTTGGGCAATGACTCTTGTAGTGACCACGCTCTCCACATCCAAAACAAGTTACCACTGGCTGTGCGTTACTCCCAGTAGCCACAGCTCTGCCCTTACAATGCCTAGCAACATGTCCAACCTTATGAAATTTCTGACACTTAGCTGTGCATGGTCCAGCGTGATGCTGATTACACTTATCACAAAATGGATGCGTCCCAGCATACACTCCAACTTGTGCTGGTGCAGCCACATAAGCCCTGACAGTCTCCTATCTTCTGTTCTACTGGTGGTGATGATTGTTGTTAAGGTACTGGTTGTTTTTGTTGTTGTGGTGATGGTTATGGTGGGGGTGGCTGTTGTTGTTGTTGCGGTTTTTGAAGTTGTTGTAGTTGTTGTTTCTCCTATTGTCCTCCCACTTCCGTTTGCTGTCATAGTTGTTGCCCTTCTGAACATTGCCATGCTTAACCACTTGATCCATAAGTCGTTCAGATATGCGAATAGCATCATCCAGTGTCTGAGAGTTGTAAGATGTCACGTGCCCTTCAATACTGGAAGGTAAAAAACCAATGAACTTCTCTAGTAATTTCTCATTATCTGGCACCATGTGAACACAGAAAACCTTCAATTCTTGGAATCGTCGCACATAAGTAACAAGATCGACACCCTTCACAGCCAAATTGAAGAACTCGGTATCCAACTTCCTCATATCACTTCGAGAACAATACTTCTTGACCATCTCCTTCATAAACTCTTCCCATGAAGTATTATAAGCATTCTCTAACCCCATATCCTGAGCATAAGCATTCCACCATGACAATGCATGCTCCACCAAGGTACCTGTCGCATACTTTACCTAGCAATCCTCAGAACAGTTACTCCTTAGAAACACCGACTCCATTTTCTCAAACCACTGAGTTAAACCAACAGCTCCTTCAGTTCCTTTAAAGGTAGTAGGCTTGCAATTCATGAACTCCTTATAAGTACAGAAACGGTTCTCATTGACAGCTTGCACTCCTGCTTGTCCAACATTTGGGTTGCCAACACCTGCTTGCCCGGCAAGCGCCACGGCAATGGCATCATCAATCAACTTCAGTATCGCAGCTGGGGTCATCTTCCTAGGTGGCATAATTCTATCAATCATTACAAATGTACAACACTGTAAGTATTTGTTTAACGTAACAGAATCACATCACAAGATAAACAACACCATAATATCATCATAATATAGCACGCATTCAACATCAATATTAGTACATCACCAAAATACATCATAGATTTAATACTTGCCATAAGTCTTACAAGATATGCAAAACGATTACAAGTTTCTGATAAAATCTACTAACTAAAACTATTCAGTTTAGTACGTACAAAGGTAAACCACTATCATGATACTAAACTACCATAAATAAGATGAACTCTACACTCTTACTGACGATCTCCCTCATACCTAGCCAAAACATCAATACTGTCATCAAAATGGAAACGCGTGTTGGGAATTAAACCAACAGTTAGTACTGCCAAGCATATAGTTAGTACTATCAAGCATGAAGTTACAACTGCTGAAGATTACACTAACAGTACTAAGTCAGTTAGTACTATTAGCACAGATGGTTAGTACTGATTATAAGATGAAGACAAAGATAAAGAAGACGTGTGAAGATATATATAGAATAGATATTGTGTATATCTTAATATTATAGTTTGATACGTATATTAATTTTACTTGTAAAGGACTTCTTGTGCTATAAAAGATGATCCTAGGTTAGAGTTTGCGTACGATTAATTGATAGAGCTTCAAGGTTTTTGTAACCCTAGTGATAAACAAAAGATCACTCGTATTGATAATAATATTGAAGCTATTTGGTTGTTTTACACATTGTGTTCATACAATTACTGTTACATTCATTCATCACACAAACAATCTTCTAAGTATTAGCTAGCAAATTCCGCGTGCTAGTTAATATATACTCAAAGTATCTTCAACACAAGGAGTGTGCTTAGATCGTATCAAGTGGTATCAGAGATAGGTTTCTGATACTTTAAATTAGAAGATCCAGAAGTACATAATCTCTTGTAACCAAGTAGATGGACATGGAAACACCACAAACCTCAATCCTTGCCAAACTCCCCATGCTAAAACAAAACGAATATGACTTATGGAGGTTCAGAATTGAGCAATATTTCATGGTGCAAGACTATGCACTATGGGATATTATTATCAATGGTGATTCCTTCAAATCAACAACTTCTGAAGAAACACTTGCTGATGGTTCCAAGACCACAAAGCTCAACACTGAACCAGTCACCAATGATGAGAGGATCAAAAAGAAGAATGATCTAAAGGCTAGGAATTTGTTACTCATGGCAATTCCCAATGATCAGGTGTTAAACTTCAGCCATTATGAGACTGCAAAGACACTCTTTGAAGCACTTGTGGAGAGATTTGGTGGCAATGAAGCCACCAAGAAGGCACAAAGAACTTTACTGAAGCAGAGCTATAAGAATTTTAGTGCCACAAGCACTGAAATTCTTGATCAAGTCTTTAATAGGCTACAGAGAATTGTGAGTCAGCTTGCTGGTTTGAAGATTGTGATTCCACAGGAAGACCTAAACTTAAAGTTTCTAAATAGTTTGTCTGCTGATTGGAACACTCAGGTTATTGTCTGGAGCAACAAGCCTGAATTGGAAAAGATGACACTCAATGAATTGTACAACAATCTTAATATTGTTGAACAAAATTAAAGGTGAAGAAGGCAGGAAATACCAGTTCTAGTTCTGGAAACATAACATTTTTGTCATCTTCTAGCAAAAGCAGTCCTGAGGATGATGAAGCAGTTTGTACTGCTAGCCCTAAAGTTAGTACTGCTAGTGTAAAAACTAGTACTGCTAGCTTGAGTGATGAAACTATATATGCCTATGTATCTGAGCAATCCAATGGGTCTCATATCTACAATGAAGACCTGCTTCAAATTGATGAAGATGACTTGGATGCCATGAACTTAAAGTGGCAAATGGCTTTGTTAAGCATTAGGGCAAAGAGGTACTTTCAAAGGACTGGAAAAAAGCTTACTCTCAATGGAGGAGATGTTGCTGGCTATGACAAGTCCAAGGTAGAGTGTTATAATTGTCACAAGATGGGACATTTTGCCAGAGAGTGTAGAAGCCCAAGACAACAGGATAACAAGGCTAAAGGGTATAGAAGTTAGCAGGGTAATAGGAGAACAGTGGATGTGGAAGAGACTTCTTCCAAAGCAATCGTAGCTGTTGATAGAGCTGGATTTGACTGGAGCTTCATGGATGAAGAGGAGGAACCAGCCAACTTGGGATTGATGGCCTTCTTTGACTCAGAGGTACACGAGGTTATAAAATGTTCAAATTCTTGTCAAGCTTTGAAAGATTATGAGTCTCTTAAGATACAATATGATAATCTTAGGACATATTTTAATGAAGTAAACTTTAGTCTTTCTAATCATAAAAGAGGAATAGCTATTTTAGAAGAACAACTTGTTTTTTATAGAAAGAATGAATCAAGCTTTAATGATGATATAGCTGTTTTAAAGAGGGATTTGCAACTGAGAGATGATAAGATGAGTGGGCTTATATATGAACTAGAGAAACTTAAGAAAGAAAAAGAAAATATACAGTTAAGTGTTGACACTCTTGAACATACATCAAAAGGAGTTCATAAAATAATAGAGAGTCAGTACTTAATAAAGCTAAATCTGGTTTAGGATACAAGTCTGTTGCACCCCCCAATAGAGGAATGTTTGTACCTCCAGGAATTGACTTAGCTCATACAGGTTTAGAAGAGTTTAAAGATATTGATTTTCCTGGATATGGTCCTAAAACAAATGAGAATCCTTCTAAATTTGTCAAGGCTGAGGATTCTTTTAAGAGTGCTAGTGAAACCTCACTCACTGAGGACAATGTGTCCTCTGGTAGTCATTCAGATGCTCCAACCATAGAGGATTGGACTTCTGATGATGATCAGGATAATGAGGTTAAGCCTAAGACCAATAAGGTTGTGTCTAAGGATAGGTCTGAGGTTAAGGTAGAAGTGAAACATGTTCCTAAAGTGGTCAAGAATGAAAATATAAAACCAGTTAGGAAAAATGTTAGATATGCTGAGATGTATAGGTCTACACATAGATCTTCAGTTCCTAGGGGAAATCAAAAGAACTGGAATAACTTAAAATCTCAACAACTAGACAAAACAAGTGGTTTAATAACTAACAAACAAACTGTTTCAAGTGCAAAATCATTTTCAAATCATGCACAAACAGTTAACAGGCCCTTTTACAAGAAAACATCTTTGAATAATCAAAAATGGGTGCCTAAAGTTAAACCAGCAGTTCCAACTGCTAGGCTAGCAGTTACTACTGCTAGGCCAGCAATTCCTACTGATAGGCATATGAGTGTTAAGGGTCAATGGGGCAATGCTGTGAAGGCCTCAGCACGTTAGGTATGGAAACCTACCAAACCCAATGGTGCATCAATGACTTTCAATAGATATAATTGTATTGATGCACGAGGCAGATCCAAGTCAGTGATGGCTTGGGTCCCCAAAAGGAACTAAATCCTTTATTTTATGTGCAGGAACATCCCACAGAAGATGGAGAAGATAGAGGATACTCAGATAGTGGATGTTCAAGGCACATGACTGGTAACATGTCATATCTTTCAGACTTCATAGGTCTGGATGGAGGACCTGTTATCTTTGGAGGTGGTATTGGTGGTAGGATTACTGGTAAAGGTATTATTAAAACTGGTAATCTTGACTTTGAAAATGTGTATTTTGTACCAGAGCTTAAGTATAACCTCTTTAGTGTGTCACAGATTTATGATAAGAAGAACAAGGTTCTTTTCACTGATACTGATTGTCTTATTCTTTCTCCTGATTTCAAGCTACCTGATGAAAATCAAGTATTGCTTAAAATCCCCAGAAAGGGTAACACATACAGTGTTGAGATGAATAAGCTTGTTCCTAAAGATGGTCTTACTTGCCTTGTTGCAAAAGCCACATTGGATGAGTCAATGTTGTGGCACAGAAGGCTTGGTCATGTAAATTTCAAAACCATTAACAAGATTGCTAAAAATGGTTTGGTAAGAGGTTTACCTAACAAAAAATTTCAAAATGATCAAACTTGTGTTTCTTGCCTTAAAGGTAAGCAACACAGAGCTTCTTGTAAGCCAAAGGTTTATAACTCAAACAATCAAGCTTTGTACATGCTTCATATGGACTTATTTGGTCCTACTTGTGTTAGTAGCTTGAATCATAAAAGATATTGTTTGGTTATCACTGATGATTATTCCATGTTTACATGGGTTTTCTTTTTGAGAACTAAGGATGAAACTAGTGAGATCCTTAAGTCATTTATAGTTGAGGTAGAAAACTTAGCTGATAAGAAAGTTAAGATACTCAGATGTGATAATGGCATAAAATTTAAAAACAGAGTTATGGATGAATTTTGCAAAGAAAAGGGTATTAAAAGGGAATTTAGTGTAGCTAGAACCCCACAGCAAAATGGAGTAGCTGAAAGGAAGAATAGGACCTTAATAGAGGTTGCTAGGACAATGTTAGCTGACTCTAAGTTACCTATTTCATTTTGGGCTGAAGCAGTTAGTACTGCTTGTTATGTTCAGAATAGGGTTCTAGTGGTGCAACCTCATAATAAGACTGCTTATGAGCTTTTTAGAGGTAGAACCCCTGCCTTAAGCTTTATGAGACCTTTTGGTTGCCATGTCACTATTGTTAATACCAAAGACCAACTAAGAAAGTTTGATGGGAAATCTGATGAGGGTTTCTTTGTTGGTTATTCTTTACATATTAAGGCTTTTAGGGTGTATAATAAGAGCACCAGGCATGTAGAGGAAAATCTGCACATTAAGTTTCAAGAGAATATACTAAATGTTGCAGGTGGTGGTCCAGATTGGTTGTTTGATCTTGATATGCTTTCAGATTCTATGAATTATGTGCCTGTTACAGGTAAAAATACTAACCATGATGCAGGTTCAGAAGAAGATGATGAAGATCATATCTTGATACCAATTTTGGAAGATAGTCCATTGTGTGTTTCTTCTTCTGAGGATGATGCTAAAGAGAAGAATGCTTATGAAAACAATGGAAAAGATGATAAAGAAACAGAAGTTCCTGAAAGCAGTACAAATGGAGTTAGTACTGCTGAGCCAAATGGAGTTAGTACTGTTGAGCCAGAAGATTCTACTGTTGGGCAAAATATTCCTCCTGCTGGTTCAAGTTCTACTACTGCTCCACAAATGGATTCTTTTGATATGTTTGGAGCTGGTCTGCACAACATGCCAATGAATTATGAAGTTCCTTCTACTCCCCATGCTACAGTTCACAAGAATCATCCACTTACTAATGTGATTGGAGATGTACAATCTGGTGTGAAGACTAGAAGACAAACACAAGATCCAGATCATCATGGTTTTCTAAGTGTTGTGTATGAAGAAAAACACCATGAAGATGAGAATGAATGTTTGTTTGTATGCTTCCTATCACAGATAGAACCAAAGAATGTGCTCAAGGCATTGGAGGACTCAAGTTGGGTTGAAGCAATGCAAGAAGAACTGCTTCAATTCAAGATTCAGAAAGTTTGGGATCTGATTGATTTGCCAAAAGGCATGAGAGTGATTGGTACTAAGTGGGTATTCAGGAACAAGAAGGATGAGAGAGGTAGAGTGATAAAGAACAAAGCAAGACTTGTAGCTCAAGGCTATACTCAGGAAGAAGGGATTGATTATGAGGAGGCTTTTGCTCCTGTTGCCAGGATTGAAGCAATAAGGCTTTTTCTAGCTTATGCTTCATTTATGGGATTCATGGTCTATCAGATGGATGTGAAGAGTGCCTTTCTATATGGTATAATTGATGAGGAGGTATATGTTTCTCAACCTCCAGGTTTCATAGACCCAGATCATCCTAACAAAGTTTATAAGGTGGTGAAAGCTCTCTATGGCTTACATCAAGCACCAAGAGCTTGGTATGGAACTCTGGCTACTTATCTTTTGAAGAATGGGTTCTATAAGGGAAAGATTGATCAGACTCTTTTTATCAAGAAGAACAAGGGTAATATACTACTGGTTCAAGTATATGTAGATGATATCATCTTTGGTTCTACCAAGAAGGAAATGTGCAAAGAGTTTGAGAAGCTAATGAAAGATCCATTTTAGATGAGCTCTATGGGTGAGCTTACTTTCTTTCTAGGACTTCAAGTACAGCAGAAACCAGATGGAATATTTATCTCTCAAGATAAATATGTAGCTGAAATATTGAGGAAGTTCCAATTTACAGATGTTAAAGCTGCTAGTACACCTATTGATAAGGAGACACATTTGCTTTTGAAAGATCAAAGTGGTGAAGCTGTGGATGTGCACATGTATAGATCTATGATTGGGTCTTTGATGTATCTCACATCATCCAGGCCTGATATTATGTTTGTAGTATGTGCTTGTGCAAGATTTCAAGTGAATCCCAAGGTGTCTCACTTGACTGAAGTGAAGATAATCTTTAGGTATCTTAAAGGTCAACCAAACTTAGGTCTGTGGTACCCTAAAGAGTCTCCATTTGATTTGGTAGCATTTTCAGATAGTGATTATGCTGGTGCTAGTATGGATAGAAAGTCTACAACTGGTGGTTGTCAGTTTTGGGATGTAGATTAATCTCATGGCAGTGCAAAAAGAAAACTATGGTGGCTACTTCTAAAATAGAAGCTGAATATGTAGCTGCTACTAGTTGTTGTGTTCAAGTTCTTTGGATTCAGAATCAGTTACTTGATTATGGGTATAATTTCTTAAACACAATCATTTACATAGACAATAGCAGTACAATGTGTATCATTAAAAATCCAGTTCAACACTCAAAAACTAAACACATTGAAATTAGACATCACTTTATCAGAGATTGTAATGAAAAGAAGTTAGTCCAAGTTGTCAAAATTCATACTGATGACAACTTTGCTGACTTATTAACTAAAGGTTTTGATGTGACAAGGTTTCAGTACTTGGTAACAGGTATTGGAATGCTTAACCCTTGAAAATTCGATGTCTAAGTGTTTTTGTTACAAAAAGGATTTTGTACTGCTAGTTGTGCTAGTTGTGTCTGCTATGTATAGTTTGTACTGTTTGTTCAATTTTGGTATTTTCTTTGGTTTTGGACTAATACTTGCAGGTTGAATAAGTAAATGGGTTAAGAAGTTTGTGATTTGGAAAGTATGGTGCTTTGGAATGTAAAGTGTGTGATCTTAGCACACAACAAATGGTAATTGGTTCACCATGTCTAACCCACATCAAGAACCAACTAGTCCAGAGCAAACGGTTTCTGGTAAAGACTAATCAAATCCGTTTATGGTTGATAGTTTACCAAAAACTATATGGTAATCAACTCACCATACTTCACAGCAAAGAGTTGGCTAGTCCAAAGCAAACGGCTATTGGTAAAGACACATCAAATCCGTTGATAGCTGATAGTTTGCTAAAAACTATAAGTGGGCAAAAATGTTTTCAAGTCCACATTGAGTTTCTACTGCTCATTGAAATTTTTTGCTAAACAGTTTGTACTGCTAGTTCAAACTTGCTTTGAAACTACTTTTATACTCTATGATTCACCTCTCTCAGGAGGTTACACACCTGGAAGTGATGAGAGTAGTTTGAAAATACAATGAATTGATGAAAACTTGTAAAAATTGTCTGATAACATTGGATGCTGGGTTCTAGTTCTGCACAGAGTTAAAGTTCAAAAGTTCTGATTCAAGTGATGATGAAAGTTCTTCCAAACAGGGGAGGATAATAGTTTTGAATCGTTTATAGCTCAGATTTGTTGATTCAAGATAAGTATGAAACTCAGGGGAGGAGAATATAGTTCAAGAATAGATGATTAATACAGAGTAAATTCAAAGATTAATTGATACTGATGAAGTTAAGTGCTGGAGTACTTGCTGTTTGATTTCTTCAAAGCTCTAAATGTGAAGAAAATTCTGAAGTTATTAAAGATTGAAGATAAGCGTTTGAAAGAATTCCCCCATCATCTATATTGGAGTTTAATTCAAAAAAACTTAATGATTTGCACAAAAATCATAAGTTTAGGGGAGGATTGTTGGGAATTAAACCAACAGTTAGTACTGCCAAGCATATAGTTAGTACTGTCAAGCATGAAGTTACAACTGCTGAAGATTACACTAACAGTACAAAGTCAGTTAGTACTGTTAGCACAGATGGTTAGTACTGATTATAAGATGAAGACAAAGATAAAGAAGACGTGTGAAGATATATATAGAATAGATATTGTGTATATCTTAATATTATAGTTTGATACGTATATTAGTTTTACTTGTAAAAGACTTCTTGTGCTATAAAAGAAGATCCTAGGTTAGAGTTTGCGTACGATTAATTGATAGAGCTTAAATGTTTTTGTAACCCTAGTGATAAACAAAAGATCACTTGTATTGATAATAATATTGAAGCTATTTGGTTGTTTTACACATTGTGTTCATACAATTACTGTTACATTCATTCATCACACAAACAATCTTCTAAGTATTAGCTAGCAAATTCCGCGTGCTAGTTAATATATACTCAAAGTATCTTCAACACAAGGAGTGTGTTTAGATCCTATCAACGCGCCATCCTATCATAGTACGCCTGCCACTACATGGCATGGATCTCATCCCTCAACTCCTGAATACTACGCTGGTAGTGACGACTATCGATATTAGTGAACACCACTCCAAGGTCCAACTTCTCCACAATCTTCTCGACCTATGTCATCCTCTGCTGTAATGACGCCAAACGCTCCCGAATCTTTGTATCTGCCTTCTCTATTGAACTCAACCTCGCAGTCTGCTCATATAACTCCATACACAAATCATCTGTAGCTCTCCTATCTCCCTTAATCTCCTTCTTCAACTCTAAAACATCAGAATGTCGCGCACACAATCGCCTAGACATCGACATATAACGGCCCTGGCAAGAGATATGTAGGATCCTACAAAAATCCATCGTAATAATCCTTGTTAATTAATAATAATCCAGTATTACTGTTTAACAAAACCCATTTTTACGGGGAAATTTAAAATTTTCTCTTATTATGATCACGTTACGTTTTCGCAACATATATTAATTCACGGCACATACTTTAAAATATGATTATACACAAACCACCATTTTCACTCAACTTGAACCTCGATAATTACAATTTAGTATTAGTAAAGACATACACAAATTACATTTTTAATAATTACAAATTACTTAATTTAATACCCTAATCACATTTAAATTACTCTAATTACTTCACAATTTTTAACTAAGCTACAACCCAACCGGACCCTCAGCCCATCACACGCCCCACAGCCCAACTCCAAACCCAACTTTCCTTTCTGTTATTTCATGTAACTCGACAGGCCAAACACCCTCCAAAACGACTTGTGTTCTCTCGAAAACTAAACACGACTCGTCCATGTTTTTGCACCATCTCATTCACGACCCACTAGACCTTATATGTGCCAAGTTACAGCCTCATATGTCGAATGATCCTATAGTGTCCAAGGCCATTTTGTTTGTTCCGTTTCAATTAACCCGTCAAATATAAAACTCACAAAACACAACTATAATTAAGCCACGCTTTTCCTACACATTTCTAATGACTATATTAATATTTTGTGATGTTAAAAAGGAAGCTAGAGCAGCAGCAAACAATTGTAACTCGCTAGACCCACTTGACACCCATTTATAAAATACAAATCGAATATGTACATGCCACAAACACAAAGGATAAGGTTTACCTCTTTCATGAAATCTTCTAAATATCTCATCCTGTCAGTAAACTACTTAGGTTTCCACTCCCCTACAGTACCATCAATGATTGAAGTAAAAATAAAACGTGTGAAATTTTTCTCTATATAATCCACCCTCACTTGGCAGTTTCATACTCACTCGAACTACACATTCTTACTGCCAAAGTGACCATAAAAACCATCAATAAATTCTTGTCCCTCTCGTGGAAAGCAAGTCGAGTGGAAGGAAGAGATACGAGAAGCCTATTCGAATCAGTGGACTGCCTTTCTTCACTTCCTTTCTCATTCGAACATTACTGCTTCCTTCCTTGTGCTTCGAGCTAACATCACAGCCCTTCTTCACCACCTTATCTAGAAGGTGTGGTAAGTACCTATACTCCCTCTTGCTTCCATTCTCACGAACACAAACACACACATGCATGCTTCTTATTTGCATACGAACACTTATGTATCTATACTATACGTACAATAAAGATTACAAACCCACAAGGGTGTTGCATGTCACCACTGAGGAGGTTTAGAGATCACTCCAACACACTCTGTTGCACGTTACAAATTCCATGCATCATTTCATCATCTCACTCGACCGTATATATTGACACTTAATTATTTTGCATGCATCATTTTAAGTAACCCACCTCCACTGTGAAGGTTTGAGAAACACAACTCAAACCACCCTCATTTTTAAAAACGTGCCTTGCATGCTACTGTCTTAACTCTCAAGTATAAATAAGACTTTAAAACACTTAGAACTATCTCAAAAGTTTTATTACCGAAACAGTCCCAAGTGGCCTTTAAAAATGACTTCATATCTCATAATATAACTTAAGGACCATACCCTTTCTTTACACAACCTGTTAGACCATGCTACGAACTACACTTTTCATGTTTAGAGTTTTATATGAAAAGCTCTTAAAAGCCCTTAACAACATCCAAAGTATAAGCTACTCGACGGGTATATAATGACTTAGGAAATATTGTGTTTTCAGTTTCAAAACAGGCGACTATGCAAACTCGTGACCCGTTTACTTCTAATTCGTGAAAGTGACACATATATATTTTTGTTTGTCCCGATTGAACACCTAGAAGACTACATATTTCATTTTTGTCGACACCCCTCATAAACCCATTTTGGCCTCCTAAATAATCAAGTTTACATGTTCCTCGCTAGATTTTTCTTAAAAAGCATTTCCAGAAATTGTTAACAATTCCGAATTGGACTAAGTTTAGGCCCAACAGAAATAACAAATCACAAGCCCAACAGACCCATGAAATATATTTTTAAAATCACCAAAGCAGCCCAAGTTCAGGCCCAAAAGAATCTACATGCCCTCGCCTCAAAATTTATTAACAGGCCTTAAGTTAAATCGTTAATTGGCCCATTGATACAAAAATAAGCTCTTTTCTGGAATAAGCACTTGAAATAAGTTAAAATGAACTTAAAAAAGCTATATAAATTTTCAGAATATTTTTCCGTTATTTTTATGCAAAAAGGACTAAAATGTAACGCGCTTTAACTAGAAGGACTAAAACTGCCAAATTAAGAAATGTAGGAACTGAAGCTGTGAAAACAGTTTATAAAGGACTTAAATTGACATATCATTGAACTTCAAGCCCTATATGGACATATGGACAATTGTTGGACTATTATGGACAAAGGACTTAACCGAGGACTAACGACGTAAAGCAATCGCAGTTAAACTAAAAAGTATAAAATCTGAAAAGGACAAGGACCTATTTAATTTCACTTGACATTCTTAGTTTATTTTCATTTTCACCCCATCACTTTATATGCATTTTCATATTTTTAGTTACATGTTATTTACGTTCTCGTTATTTATTATAACTAGGATTTAACGATTTCACTTTGCATATCATTTCAGCATATTTTGAGAAAGTAATATTTTGTGTTGATTAACATAAGAATCAAGATGATATCATATATGATATTATATTTTTAACTTGAGGCAGTTTAGGCATATCACAGATCTAATCGTTATACGATTTCTCACATCACACTCACTATTAGTAGTAAGTCAGAATCTTAGACTTCCCTTATATTCAGGTTTCGTATCGAAGATGTTTCCGTGATCATTTCCATAGATCTAATAATTCTATCTTGTCAGATACGCTCCAGGTGAGTCGTGGCCCCTACTTTTAACACTTGTTTTAATAACTCTTTTGGGGGAGATACATGCTTTAACTGTTTTAAGTTACTTATATACTTTGAAAACTCTCATGATTTACTCAAAATCATCCACTATGCTTTACATGTTCAAATCACCCTTGAGAGGAATATATGTTCGTTATATGTGCAAATTGCTTGTTTAGCGTAAACACTGAATTTGAAAGATAACATTTTAAACTACTTGATGTAACATGATACTGAAACTTATTGTATGC
This sequence comes from Artemisia tridentata subsp. tridentata, assembly GCA_021014915.2. Lineage (NCBI taxonomy): Eukaryota > Viridiplantae > Streptophyta > Magnoliopsida > Asterales > Asteraceae > Artemisia > Artemisia tridentata. Next base: position 18,938,847 of record CP139507.1, on the reverse strand, counting down.
ATTCATATAACAAATGAATGTACTGTTACTTTATTATGATATTTCTACATTTCACTAGAAATAATTGCCAAAACTAAAATTACGCATAATTCGTGAACCTTGAAACCTATATTGCCTAAGTTTACTTTATTGCCATAAAGTCCCTTGATCATGAGCCATTAATCACTGCGGTGAGCGCGAATATAGTGAACAGCTTCGAAACCTGTTAGAGGCTGACGACCTATCCCACTAAATACTTGGACGGAATGCCTACATGGTTAGTCGTATTTAGTCGCGATGCACTATATTTGAGAAAAATAGGAATTGGCAAATCACCTATTACATGAGGGCAAAACTTTCGTCATTAATTTGGTGAACACTCCGTTTTACGGTACTCTGTTAATGTTTTGCGTGTCATGAGGCTTAGGGCAATATAACTTTATGAATATATGAATGTTTCATATATATTAGGATACAGCTGTATTTAGTAGACCACCACTTTACACTGATAAATTTCAAACTCTAGATTATTATGTGTTATGATTATGAATCCTGTACTTGAACTTTAACTGTTATCATATGTGACTTAAATGAGAATTCTATTCGAGATAGCCCAAATTGCTTAGTATATCGTTACTTCTAAAAGTTGACCCAACACGTCATTTCGAGCGTATAACAACGTAGCTCATCTTCATTTAAAACTTGAAACTTATGATCACTTGAGATCATACATGAATCATTTGTGGATTTTTATTCAACTCATCTTGTTATTGATTTCATGAAGAACTATTATTTATTTCGACAACCGCTATACACCTTTTAAAATCATTGAAAGAAAGTTATTTTCTATCAAACTCCACGAACTCACCAACCACTGTGTTGACATTTTAAGCATGTTTATCTCAGGTAATTAACGGAGCAGGACAATACACGGAGAGGGCATCTTATACTCTGATAAATAAACTGGTGTAAAATCAAATATGTCATTCTTTCCAAATTACCACACTTTTGTGGGATTTTCAAATCAGATATTTTACCTTTATATCAAAACTATTATTTTGAATGACATATAGCTTTCAAAGCGCCTATTCTGGACCCTTTTTTTTGAAATTTTAACTCGATCCTCACCGTAACACCCTAATTACTTTTCCGCTGCCACTAAACAAATTAGGGGGTGTTACAAGATGTCCAGCCTCAAACGACTCAGCTCGGCTCTGAGCTCGGTAGGGGCAACTCATTGTGCAGTCGAAGACTCGCCGATCTCAAACGTAGACGTCACCTCTGTAGCTAGAGTGTGACCCAATGCATCTGAAGTATCGGACTCATAAGTAATGTCATACACTGCTGGTGAAGGTGGCATGGGGAGAGCCTCTTGCTCCTCCTCCAATGGCTCCTCATCATCATCATCATCAGCATCCATCTCCTCATCATCATCCATCTCCTCATTATCATCAATCTTATAATCCTCCGGGTGAGGTACATCGATAAGGTGTGGGTCCTCCTCTGGACTCGGTGGTGCAAGTGGGTAATCAACGGGTGCAACTGATAACTGACCGGTAGGGACTGGTGTAGGCATAATACTCTACAAGGAGTATCGGGAAAAGTATAAAAAATCTAGCCAAATTTTTATAAAAATAGTTTTATATGAAGTGAGAAAGCAGCGGAAAATCCAAGCATATAATAGTGCAAAAGCATGCACACACAAAAGTTTAAGTAAAGCAATTAAAGAGCGAAGTGGCACGGAGGGCTGATGGCTATCGATTTTGAAAACGTTTTGACACACACAAAAATGTTTATAGTCGAGTATGACCTCGTTCTCGATAAATAGTGGTCTGATACCATTCTGTAATACCCCCAACTCGGAATATGGCAGCGGAACGGAGCTTGGGGTGCTACGTGAGGGGTAAGACAGTCACATCCATATAAAACGATCTCATAACAAGACGTTTTAGCAAAAACATATCATTCGAATACAGAATTAAACATCTAGAGTCTAAAAGAATATCAAACATGAGTTGCAGCGGAAATAAAACATAGTTTGCAGCGGAAAGAAAACATAGTTTGCAGCGGAATGAAAAGACATAGTTTTTAAAAAGGTTGTTCGAATGATATAGTAGTAGAGATAGATAGTAAAGCCCAAGATAGCCATCAAAAGTCTTCAGCCACTCCCGGTGCCCACAAATATGCATCAATTACCTGATATAAAACATGCTAAAAAGTCAACAAAAAAGTTGAGTGTAATCCATAGTTTCATTAAATAACAGTTGAGCACAAGATTTTAAGTCTAGAAGATATATGTAACAAATACAGATATCGGGTAAGCTTCAAATAATTCTGCTAAGCTCATGACACACAAAGCGTTAACCGGCACCAATAACCTTGGCGTAAGTCGACATAACCGCGGAATTTCATAATATAATAGTTGCCCCCAAAGCTAGGTACTTTGCCAGATACCTAGTAAAACTCGAATATAGTACATCACATGTGGACCGACCTTAGTCCACATGGCGGGAAAGTCAATTCCTATAGGCCTATAAATTATAATCACACTCTTTCGCAAGTGATTAATGGTTCATGATCGAGGGACTTGCTTTTGGCAAGGACAGTACTTAGCATTATTGTTAGACTCGCTTTTTATAAAGATATCGTCACTTAAGTGAATTGGACTAGATTTGTATTAAGTAGCTCATGCAGGGACTACTTATGTTTAAATGGCAAAATTAGTGATGTAATAGGGCCTATAAATACCCCACATGACTCTCCATGTGGGGTGTGAGAATATTGTGTACTGTCCATTCATTTCTTTCAATAAAGATAAGCTTTCCAGTATTCTCCACCCTCTCACTAACTTCTCTCTCTAAAAGATGAAGATAATTATCTTCAATCACCAACCGAGACCTCCTGAACCCGATCTTGGTCTCTACAATTGGTATCAAGAGCTAACCAGGGACGATTCTTGGTGTTTTTGAGGTTCGATTACATGTTTTAGGCTGTTTTTATCTCCTTTTATGGTCATCGGAAATTTTTTTTTCCGGTCATCGGAATTTTTTCCATTTCATTCGATAAAAATAGACCTATCACTGGTCTTATGTATCATAAAAGGTCAAAACGTCATGGGTTTACTCAGTTTCATCTAAGATCGATGACTTGTTTTGTCCTTTAAATCCGTGAAAAGTGGGCAGATCTGATGGATATATGGTTGAGTTTGATGCTCAAAATGGGTTTGTTCTTTAACCCGTGAGTTTGTATGGTCAGATCTGGGTCGCAAAAAGGTTTCCAGAAAAGATGTCCGGAAGTTATGGCCGGAAAAGTGGACTTCAATTATTGGTGGAATTTCGATAAAGTCAACGCCTTATCGCAATTGTGGTTGTATTATCGCAATTGTGAGTTTTTCGCAATTGTCAGTTCTTTCGCAATTGTGATTTTTTCGCAATTGTCAGTTCTTTCGCAATTGTGGAGTCTTTTCGCAAATGTGGAGTCTTTCGCAATTGTGGGGTTTTTCGCAATTGTTGATTCTTTCGCAATTGTGGGGTTTTTTCGCAATTCTATTCTTTCGCAATTGAGAAATATGTCCGCTTATAATCCTTCCACTTTGATACCCTTCAACTTACAATCCCTTCCAAAAAAAAAAATTTTTTTGGCGGGAAAATTGGAGTAAAATTTAATTTTTTCAGGTGATTAAACGTTCAATTTTTACGCAAAATTCAAATTTTGGTATAACAGTGAAAATTTTGGCCCAAAATTCAAATTTATAGGTCAAAATTCAAATTTTTTCGGTGAAAATTGGCGTCAAAATCTGTAACACTCAAAATTTTCTAGCCTTCTTATAATTGCATTTCCTAGTATATTTCAAATTATGAAAAAAAAATAAAAAATAAAAAATAAAAATAATAATAAAAAATAATAATAATAATAATAATAATTTTGGAGGGATATAAGGATACCATCGCAACAATCACGGGGATACATCGTTCACGGCTAATATGGTTAAGAAGAATGACTACGGGGAAGTACATTATTATTGATTTGATTTTGAAGTGACATTTCTCGGGCATGTGTACTTATTTATCTAGAAGAAATCGGGGTTGGTTGGATGCGTGATTCTTCGAGATACTTGTTTGGGCACTCATGGGTATAGTGATTAAGTCTTGGATTATCTAGTTTTCATAGGTCCAGGGGTGGATGGACGAAGACCTAGTTAACTATCACTTAAAGGAGATACATTGTAGTACTCAGTGTCACACAAAGATGTGGATAATTCGAGAGAGGTTCATATACAGTTAAGGAAGGATGGATGGGTATATGAAACGACCTATGCTTTAAGGAGTTACGTTGTAGTGCTCAGTTTAGGTTCTTAGTCACACGTTCGTACAAGATTAAGTCACATATCTAAGGGGTGGTTACTTCATTTTCAAGTTGATCATATCGGGTTGTCTCCGCATGTGGTCATTTACTTGAAGCCGGTGAACTTTAAGGTTGGTTTGAGAGAAGGATTGAGAGTATTTTTTCCACATATTCTCACGAGAATATGCTTCAACGAGCTGTTATGGCTTTACAATTGCATCAAGTAAAAGGTAATCAAAGCCATGTACACTAAAATATGATGATTCCGATAACTCGCAATCATCAGGAGGGAGAAGTATGGCTTATTACCAACTTGGATGCAATACTGTGTGAGATATGTTAATGCTCCCGAACGACAACCATTGTGCTTCCTTTAGTATCTACAGTCACCGCTGCGTATTTGAAGACTAAAGAGAGGTGTCGATTCAGGAGGGAGCAGAAAAGAATAAACGGCTCACTAGTTAGGAGGGAGTAATAACCTAACTAGAACATTACTGTTGAAGTTCAGAGCTACAAGGATGTGTGCCGTCAGCACCAAAGATTGAAGCTGCAATCTTTGGAATAGAGAACTTCAAGTCTGCCTCAGGATCTAGACTACAGAGACTCTGCACTTCAACAAAAGTTTATTATTGTAATTTACTTTTTTATAGGTCTCATTGTAACCATTCACTTGTGACGACATCTTGGAATTGTTAGACTCGCTTTTTATAAAGATATCGTCACTTAAGTGAATTGGACTAGATTTGTATTAAGTAGCTCACGCAGAGACTACTTATGTTTAAATGGCAAAATTAGTGATGTAATAGGGCCTATAAATACCCCACATGACTCTCCATGTGGGGTGTGGGAATATTGTGTACTGTCCATTCATTTCTTTCAATAAAGATAAGCTTTCCAGTATTCTCAACCCTCTCACTAACTTCTCTCTCTAAAAGATGAAGATAATCATCTTCAATCACCAACCGATACCTCCTGAACCCGATCTTGGTCTCTACAATTATCATTTTAGTCAGGAATAGCATACCAATAAACAATTGCGCTCATAAAAATAAGTAAATAGCATGTATCTCCCCCATGGGTTTATAAACAATTTAAGAGTAAAAGTGGGGCAACGAATCACACCTTAGTAGTAGATGAAATAAGATATTACAATATGATCAGATGGCACAACACAGCAAATGAACCTCAGCACAACCTAATATGTGAATAATATGTCTCAGCAATAAACCTCAAAGTAAAGTAATACTCGTATTTGAAATGGAATGGTTTTATTTCGATGGCGTTTGAGAGAAATAACGTTTAAGACTCGTGTGGATACGAGAAGTTAAGATAATACAAGTCGGCAAACACAATGGGTACCAAGAAAAGAATAACAAAAAGAGCGGAGAACTAAGATTAAGAAGAAGAATAAAATAATAAAGACAAGAAAGAATAATCAATATGTTGTTTTGCTGTTTTACCCATTTCCCAAATAGTTGATAAAACATCGTGATTTAGAAAGAAAACGTATAAGTTTCGATAAGGTTTTTAGGATATTTTGTAATCATAAACGATTAAGTTATAAGAGTTTTTATCAAAATTTGGGCATGATGCGCCAGTTTATAAAGCATTTCCAAGTCGTTACGACACTTGAATATAAGTTTTATTGTCACATTTTATAAGTTATATATATATATATATATATATATATATATATATATATATATATATATATATATATATATATATATATATATATATATATATATATATATATATATATATATAAAATTGGACACTATCATTCGTGTATATATTAGTTGTCAAGTTTATCGACCATTTTGTGTAACATACTCTTCCGTCTCAATTACCAAAATCGTCCATAAGCTCAATCGGCTAATACCGTAAATCCAATACCGTCCAATCCTTGTCCAAGCAATGGTATTATAACAAATATCCAAGTTCAATGTCCAAATCATATCCCATATTGTTCAAATTATTATCCCGAAACACCTTTCGATAACAAATAAATAAATAAATAAACGTAAATGACTCAAATAAAACTAAATTCGACTCAATGTCAAATAAAATTAAATAAACGTTGTCGTGACTCCCATGAGTCACGGTTCGAAATGATTCGAACCTAGGTGGTTCTCGACTTATCACAACTCAACCAAAACTAAACCCTAGCAAACCAAACAAGTCGCAAACCATAAAAATGAATCCCAAATCTACGACGTGACTCACCACGAGTCTTGGCTTAACCCGGTGTGGGTTGCTACTCTCAGCCGAACCAGCAAACATAACCATTCCAAAAACTCAACTCCAAAACCAACTCTATCCTAATCCTAACTCTACACCACGCCTCGCCGTGACTCACCACGAGTCACGGCTCGGACCCACCGTGGGTTACCCCCACTGCCGAGACCCAACGAGCACAAAACAATACCAAAATCCAAACCAAGCTTCAAAAAAACAAGAAAATGGTTAGAAATAAAAGAAAAATAATAAAAGTACCCTACTCGCCCGAGTCAACGCGAGTTGACTCGGTGAGTCACCAACTCGGACCGAGACAATGCCGAGTCACTCTCAAAAACACGGACCCATACATTTTTAACAAAGATAAAAAGGTTTTATTAAAAGTTTTGTTATAAAAATCGATTTTATAAAAGTTTTATGAATTAGGGTTTCGGATAAAAATAAAAACGGGAAAATGGGAAAGCGTGTGGGGTATTACCGAGTAGAAAGGAGGTAGTGGTGAGGCGGTGGAGCGGCGGTGGTGGTTTTCGGGAGTCAAACGAGCTCCACGAGGGCTCAAACTTTCCAGAAATGAATAAGAGGGGCCGATCTACGTTTGGTGAAAGTTTCGGAGTTCGCCGAAAAAAATTTCGGCGACGGCGGAAGTGGCGGCCGGTGTTGGTTGCCGGTCGGAGATGGTTTCCGATGAGGGTTTTAGAGAGAGAGAGGAATAGTGTTTGTGTGTGTGTTATTATGAGTGAGGAGAGAGAGAATGAGTGGTTTTATTAATTAGGGAGGGAGCAAAAGTGGACAATCAAAACTAGAAGGGTGGAAGTGAAAGAAAGGGGCGGAGGGGTTTATGTGACAACTTGGTGAAACTTTTACAATAATCACTGTGGGACCCATTTGACGTAACAAACGGACTCGAAAAATTATGAAACTTTCGTCATTGTTCTCGAAATAATTTTTCTAATAAAAACGAGTATTTCTCGAATTTAATTTATTTGGCAAATTTTGATTCGTTTCGTGCTTTCTAGGTTGTGCTGACATAATAAAAGGATAACGTTCACGTTTCTCAGGATATCTTGCGTTTCTCAAGTTCAATTAAGTTCAGGATAAATTTCAAATACTAAGGTGATGCAAAAATAAATATTTTGCTAGTGAAAAGGGTTTGGAAAATTACCGGATGTTACAAACGTTGAATCCTGTTGAGGAACTTATTGAAATCTTGAATCGTGAAACCTAGGGATCTAAGCCAAGTCGCATTCCTGTCGTTAGAACTTGTTGGAAATCCGGAAACAATCCCGAAATTACGTGGAAACGCTAGGATGAAATCGAGCGAATCTGTTCTCATCTCTTTTCAACCTTAACGGGTAACATGAACTAAAACCCGGGATAGGTTTCTTCTGAGGCTGGAAAGCTGTGACAACTCGATAATTTGAGACCTAATCAAATACTACATTACGGTTAAAACATGATAACAAATACCTGGAAACAGTTTAGATTATTTGGGATTTGATCATGGAATATTGTTATTTGATACGTGTGTTTGCCCTGTAGAAATTAAGTTTTAGCACAACTTGAGCCGGCACAATTAAACCTAATAATACGGGAAATATTGGTTTTTGACGCTGTAAAATGAAGATCTAGCCCATCTAGGATTATAGAAACATTGATTGCATACGCAGCGGATAAACATAAAACAATCAACATTACTAACAAGGTTTTCTTTATTAAACATAAATAAAAACCTACTACTACTAAGAACACGTAAACACGTTTCAATCGACTCTCATTGAAGAGTTCGACTGTTTCTATTCAATTGAGTTATCTGTAACCTAGACGCCACCCTCTTTATATAATATAGGGAGGTTACAAAAACCCTAGCTTACTAAGAAAGCTATCTAACTATTACATATTAGGTCCCTATTGTGTCTTCTTTCTTCATTCTTGCTTGTGGTTTTGTAATCATCAAATCTGTAATTCCCAACAATCTTCCCCTATTTGATATTACAAAACAATCTGCATGAAGAAACAATGCTAAAACATGTCATCACAAATAATAAGCTGCACATCATAAATCTTCTTCCCCTTTTTGTAATCATCCAATAGGGGTCTTGTGCATCTCGTAAACGCTTCCCCTCAAGGGATGCATGTAGATGATAAATATATGATCAATAAGCTTCCCCTTAAAAGTATACTAACCATCTTCTTGAATCATGAACTCAGTGGCATAGATCATTTCTTCCTTGAGTGCGAAAAAGACATAACAAAATGTCTTTGGATAATTCTTGTAGTCAATATATGCATGGCCGATAGTCTCAGTGAGCTCAGACGGATCAACCAGAAACCACTCAATGCTTATGATTACCCTTTTTGTAATCATATCATGAACTGTATGGTATCATATGCCCCCCAAAATATTTGTAAAGAGCGTGTAACTGTTCCAATTAAGAATTATCCCATGAACTGAATCTCCAAAACGAACCATGCAACAAATGCCTTTAACCCTATCTGTTTTAGTGCGAACAAGATATGTTTATTACACCTCAGTTATGGATTGTCGTCCCTGATCCGTGCTAAAACGTATATATAAATATTATGCAGACAGATACGCGTGAATAAATACAAATCACCCCTTTGTGAAAAAGGATACTTGCAAAAACTCACGTTTGTGTGTGTAGTGTGAAACCAGGTAAGTGATTACCCAGATCGTTTCCCAACGAGGTATGAATGGGCAATTGTTTGAAGCTTGGAATTAGAGTGACTGATGATTGGAATTTGGATTTTTGCTTTTTTATGATGTTCTAATTAAATAATGAGAAACGAGTTCTCAAAACAAAATTAAGAATTAAACTAAATTATAATAAAAACGCGAAACTGGAAATCTAAAAACGGGATTTAAAAACTGAAATATTAGAAAACTAATCCTACAAGTGTAAAATTATTTTTCTTAAATCCTAAATAATAAAAGAAAATTTTAGAAAAAAGATTTATATTTTTCTGATTTTTATATTTTTTATTATGAATTGAAAACAGTTTTAAAAAGAAAAAAATACATTAAAAATACTAAAACTATTCTAAAAATTCTGGAATTTTTTCTATAAATACTATATGATAGCAGAATACTAGGAAAAATAAAAAAAAATAGATAAGCCCAATAATAAGCTGAATTTGGCAAATAAGCAGTTTAAATAAGCACTTCAAATAAGCAAATAAGCACTAGAATGCACCAAAAGCTCAGGTATAGTGTAATAGGCCTAAACAAACCTAATTCAACTCAAAAAACTAAAATAAGCCCAGGCCGCAAGCCAGATCGAGTATTAAAATTTAAACAAGCTTAAAGAACCACACAGGCCAATGAGGCAACTTAGGAGCTAAAATAAGCTAAGGAAATAAGCTACTGAGACCAAACCAAATATTGAACAAACAAACCAGCCTAACAAGCTTCCAAAATCACCAAGAATCAAGGACTAAGCCCAAGAAATGAGCAAGTTATGGGGCAATGAAAAACGGGTCAAACTGGTTTGAGCTGGGTGCAGGGCAGTTTTGAGGGGTTTACGGTCCCTCATAAGCCAACTAAAAAGAATTCTAAAAATTATAACAAAAATAGTCCAATAAGAACAAGCTACCAAATGTTATAAATCCAAAATTTCAGAAGCTAAAAGTGAAAATTAAGATCAAGAAAAATTCCTCAATTTGTAGAAAAACTGCCCAACTATGCAATTTGACTTTTTAAAGAAAACTTAATGTTTGACTTTGGTGAACTTTGATCTGATCCTAATGACTTGTATTGATGTTTTAAGTTATAATGAACCTATATTAAGCTATTGAATACACTTATGCAACAAAACGAGTGTTCATGAACCCATAAGTACTAACAGTGAACAAATTAGAACCATTAGACCAAGATTTTGACTTTTTATTAAAAACCTATGAGTTTAATGCTTTGAATGGACTCTTAGGACCTGGTGTAGTATGTTTAAACTAAAAACAACAGCAAAAGTTCACTGGAACACTTTAAAACAACTACAACCAAACACCCCTTTAAAAGTATGAATTTGAGGTTTTCAAGGCATGGGGCTAATTTAGACCAAGAAACTGATTTACAAGGTTATATAATGATAGAGAAAGCTATTTAAAGCATAAAAATACAAACAACAACAGCATAACACAAAAACTACTAATATGCAATTTTAACAGTGTAAATTAAAAACTAAGCAACCTATGAATTTTAAAGAACAAGCATGGAATTTTAAACAACAATTTGACTAAAACATATCAAAGCAACACAAAAACACAGAGATAAGCAGTATTTAAGTACTCCTACAGTAAATGGCTAAAAATGAGAAATTAGCTTACATCTTGTATTTAAGCACAGAACTTAGAACCAAGGGCCAAGAACACACCCTATAGCTTCCCAAGAAGCATTACAGCCATTTCCATCCAGTATGTACAATGCTCCATCCTTCAGTCTTCTTGTACACTGATTTTTAATTTATTAGCTATTTATGAGGTATTTTTGTGATTTTTTAGATTCTTGAATTAAGATTGATTATAATGCTTAAGGAACTTGTAAAAGTTTATAAATAACTTAACTGAGCTTATAGGATCATGAAATAACAATATTTAACAAGATTAAGTAAGTTTGTCCATTTTACTTAAAAATGACAAATTCGAATTTATAAAAGCAACCTTGAAATTAAAAGTTAAGATAGTTTAAATTACACAAAATGAACTGAGTACAACACTTTTTAACTGAAAATTACAACTGGAATAGAAATTAAGACAAGAACGACATAAATTAAAATAAAACTACTCTACTTTTCTACTATATTGCTTATTGCTGACTATATACAGATTTTTATGACTCTGTCGACATCTCTGAATGTTTCCCACCTCTTTTCAACCCTTGGATCCTTCGAATTCATCAAAACCATACAAGTGGCATTTTGGCGCCAAAAGTGAAACAGGTGGATTTGAGCAGGTTTTGTGCAATTAAGGGCTTTTGTTTAGTTGTGGAGGTGTAAAGGTGAGGTGTTGGGTGGTATTGCAGAGGACAGAGGCAAGTGGATTGAGGGTGAGGTGATGGGTGGTATTGCAGAGGCCGTTGGTATTGGCGGGTGGTTTTGAAGAAGAAGGCGGTTTGACTTTGGTCAAACGGTTTTAAGGTCTGGGTTTATTTAAAAGGAAAGGGATTTGGGCTGTGGGGTTGGATTTTATTTTATGGGATTGGGCTGGTGATGTTTGTAACTGGGTTTAGTTTTAGTTAGGATATAAATGGTTTGGATTTAGTAAGGAATTAGTGTTAAGGTTTAGGGACCATTTATGTAAATACTGAAAATCCAGGGACCATTCTTGTCATTTCTGAAAAATACTTCCAAGGACCATTTGTGTCATTTTGGGATTTTGGGGGTTGACTTTGACTCTGTCTTTGACTTCTGTCTTCACTTGATCAAATGCACAATTATTGCCGAGTCAATCCAAAAAATATTCGTTTTCTTCCCGTTTTCAATCCTTTTGCACATGAAACAGATAAAACACAATTCAAGGATATTTTCTGTATTTTGAAGCATTTCTGAGTGTTTTTAAATGTTTTTGCAGTTCAGATGGGACAAAAATGATGAGTATTTACACACTCATCAATCCCCCACACTAAACTATTGCTAGTCCCTAGCAATCATTTATGAAAATTTAATGGATTTTATGTCTCTTTACCAAAAGCCATTACTTCTGGAGTAGCCAATGTTTTAGTATGTGATACTTTGGTACAATGATAACCAAATGATTTTGAGCAAACCATCAGCTGTCAACGGATTTGATTTGTCTTTACCAAAAGCCGTTTGCTTCTGGACTAGCCAACTCTTCACTATAAAAGATATGGTGAGTCAAATACCATACGATTTTTGGCAAATTGTAAGTCATAAACGGATTTGAGACATCTTTACCAAGAGCCGTTTGCTCTTGGATTAGCCAATCCTTATGTGGGTTAGACATGGCGGACTGATAACCATTTTTTGTGTTTAGTGCATAGCACTTCCACTAATTTTTTTTTTTTTAAATTTTGGCCAAAATGAGGGAATTAGGGCACTAAAAGGTACTCATGTGATCAAATTCGCCAGAATCCCCCCCCCCCCCACACACTTAGAATTGAATATTGCCCTCAATATTCAAAGTACCGGCTATTATGCCGACACTTAGAACGTAAAAAGGTAATACTACTAGCCAAGTGTGGAAACACAACACTTATTATTATTTTTTTTTTACAATTTTCTCATTCATTCATTTTTTTATTTTTTTTTTTATTTTTTTTTTTATTTTTTTTTATTCTTTTTGAGACTATATACAATAGCAGGGGCAACTCCCCCACACTTAGGTGTTAGAAAAGAGAAAGAAGTCAGAGACATGGGTGAAAACCCATGTTGTGCTAATGTGTTTATTCACCGAGTCACTAGCTTGACTCGACCCCGCATTCATTGGTTCATGGGGAAGCAAGTGGAAGAAACAATCTCCATCGGACTTTCATTCAATGTGGTTTGGATAAACATTGAATTTAATGAAAGTTCCACACCGATGAGATACATGCCCGGCTCACAAAGAATGGCAAATGGAAATGCCGGGGTTAAAGATAGTATCCTCACTCCCGAAAGAGTGAAGAACATGAGATGTCACCGTGTAGGTGAAGAAAAGAAAGAAAGTCATGATAAAAATCATGACTAACTTATCATCATCAGAAGGAGAATTCATAATTTCAGTATCATGACTCTCATCATATAAACTCGGCTGATCAAGACATATTCTGGGTGGGAGGGATGGGATTTTGATATCAAGCAAATTCTCAGTGTTGAGAATATTTCCCTCTGGGACATAAAGATAATCTTTGTCAAGATCAAAGTAGAAGTTATCATACTCCGGCGGAGATATGATATGAGTGAGTTCATCGGAGAACTCCTCGAAGGCAAATGATTCATATTTGGGGAGAGAAATATGAGAATGAGAAGTGGCTCTGCCACTAGTCTTCTCTCCCATATGATCAAAATGGAAGGCTTCAAATTCCGATATAGAGTCATCGGAAAACAGGTCACTATCCTTTATGGGGATAGGAGATGAAATGGATTTTTCATTGAAAGCCTCGATTTTAGAAATGAGAAGATTAACATTTAATAATGTTTCACGAAGAGTTTCGTCTTTGATTATTTCTTCATCATTCTCTTCTTCTAAGCTGACAAGCTCAGAAGGTAATTCCTCCATATAAATGATGTCTCCACATGATAAAGTATCGTCATTAGTGGAATCGGAGAACATCTCAACATGATCTTTTGAAAAATCAAGAAGAGGAGGGATATCACACATTTGATCAAAAATTCCCCGTGACTCACTTGGGATTGGGACAAGGTTCTCAGCACTAGACTTTATGAATTCGTCCAATTCCTTTTCAGGAACAGTGCTAAGATGCTCGTCCCTCATAATAAGAGAATTAGTGGGAACTTTGGGTGCGATAACAGCTGACTGAGGGAGTTGAGAAAGACTAGCATACATGGGTTTTACAAATTCCATTTGTTCTTCTGCTAGTAATTCCATCATGCTCTTTTCTCCTTGAAAATTCATGGAAGGAGTCTCAACTGATGAACTTGATGAATCATCATCAAAGATATCTTCATCATCACAGTCATCAGGAATGAAACAGACTCGAGAGCTAGATTTGGCTGCTTTTTCTTTTGCAATTGTTTCCCTAACAGAGTTTTCAAAGGCATCTTGGGAATTTATTTTAGCAGCCTGCTCTTCAATTAACAATTCTTCCATGGATTTCTCATGAGGATTTTCTTGGGAATTTTTAACAGCCGAATCATTAAGTGTATCCATCACATTTTGAAGTTTTTGGAGTACATCTTCGAAAGATTCTTCAAGAGGTAGCTGAGGCTGAGTTTGAATCATTTGATGCTGTGGAGGCTGGTCGTGATAAGAATGATCATAATTGTCACAAGGGCCATGCTCATAGACAAGCGGGGTCCTCATTTGACAATCGGATTCATAATGCGGACCTCCACAGTACTCACAACAATACATTTGTTGTGACTGATTCGGTGAATAATATGGAATTTGGTCATAACCAGAATTTTGATTATTTTGGCAATCAAAACCTTGGTGAGGACCTCCACAAAATTCACAAGATAATCTCGGTGTATCTTGGAATAATGTATCATTGAAAGTCTGATAGTACGGTTCTTGCTCGTGTGAATGTGATGGGTAGTTGGAAAAATTTGAAGAGTCGTTGAAAGAGTTCGGATTAGGATCATAAGCAAATAAATTCCTCGAACCACAAAACAAACAACTTCCGTCTCGAATATCATTACCACATTGTTCACATGTATACCAATGACATGGCAATCCGAAAAGCGGCTCACCACAACCGACACAAGGAATAAAATCCGGAGGTGGGACAAGTGGTGTGCTCTGAGAGCTAGGAATTTCCACCACTTCCGTTATGGTCTCTGGTTCTTGTTCTTGATGAACGTGAAGATTAGGCAAGTCGTTCTTTTTAGTCACCGTTCTAAGCTCTGTACGTTTGCTTGACAAACTTTTAACCGTAAATCGTGAAAGGTTAGGATCGATTCTTGACGGTTTGTCACTAATAGCATGTATCTCGGGCTGTGAAGGGTAGTCGGAAGGACTTTGAGAATCATTGATGGAATTAAGCTCTCTTTCGAGGGATACTTCACACCAATAACAAGATCCTTTTGGTGCATGATTTCCACACCGCTCACACTTACACTTTGAACAACGAAGGCTGTCAATCAACGGGCTTTTACAATCAAAACATTTGTAGCCGAGAGATGCCATAGAAGAAAGGTATATGTGGAAACCGTAGAGGGGGGTGAATACGTTTCCATTTAAAAACTTAAAACCTTTTGTATCAAACACCCAATCAAGTGTGACGTAATATGAAAAGTGTCAACAATGATCACATATCATCTAAGGATGAATAAATTAAACTACAACACAAGCACAATCAACCATGACACATACATAATCAACATAACATAAGCAACTAGCCACACAAGCATAAACGCAATGCAAATATAAATATAAAGCGATAAAGAATAAAATGAAAGTAAAGAGATAAGTAAGAAGGCGCAAACCGGACACGATGATTTATAGTGGTTCGGTCACGAAGCTCCTCTTCGCCCTACTCCACTCCCCGAGTACCCAACTCGAGAGTTACTTCACTAATCAACAAACTCCCTTTAGGCGGAGAAAACCGTACACGTCGCTTAACTTGTTTTCCGACACTAAGCTAGATGTCGAGTGTTAATCTTAGCTAGCACCAATCTACCACGATCTACCCGATCTACACCGTACACGTCGCTTATCCTATTTCCGACACTAAGCTAGATGTCGAGTGCTAATCTTAGCTAGCACCAATCTACCACGATCTACCCGATCTACCCTTGATCCACATGATCAATCACACAAGCCCAATGGCTTCAAGAGATCTTCACTATCTCTACAAGATCACACTTGATCTTGACTCACTCTCTCTCACAAAGGTAAAATGATCTTGATGTATGCTATGATACAATCAAGAGTGTAACAAATGTTACAAGACCTAACAACTATAACTCTTCTATCTTCTTGGATACCTTGAGTTCTTCTCTTGCAAATGAAGAGGAATGATAACACTTTGTATCTACTTGGATACTTTGTGTTCTTCTCTTGCTAATCAAGAGGGATGACAACACTTTGTATCTTCTTGGATACTTTGTGTTCTTCTCTTGCTAATCAAGAGGAATGAAGAGGATCACTTGAGTGGATGATTGGATCACTCTTAAACAACCTAAGACTCTCCAAATGATCAAAGAAAGTTTTCTAAGTGAGGAGGGATTAGACCAGAGAAAAAGGACTGGAAAAATCAAGTTGGAAGTGTGAAATGGTCCACTATTTATAGGCAAAGAAAAATCTAGCCGTTACAGAAAATTTTGTACGGACGGCTCCGTTAATTGTGCCACGGCTCCGTTAAATTAAACGGAACCTTGGAGCCGTCGGTGTCGAAAACGCTCCAGACGCTCCAAATTTTGTCTTTTAGTGGTGAAGGTTTATTTGGGGAAGTTTGGAGCTATTTTGGGGGGGGGGGGGGGAAATAGCTGTTACTAATTCAAAATAATTTGAAATGATTTTTCCAAATAAAACATTTCTTTTTAATTCAAAAATAATTTGTAAAATGTATTTTTGAAAAATGTTTTGTCACATTTATAAAAATGTGAAGTTTAGAAAAATATAATCCTTTGATCATTTTTCAAGTAGTAGATTTGTTTGTCCATACCTTTGAGTGATTTACGTCGGGATGGAAATCTACGACTTTGTTGAAGCATACTTGAGGCATCGAGAGATGTTGATGTAAGTATGCATTGATGATTTGTGTTTACAAGTAACTTGCACATTTTACGTTATGTATTACAGGTTACATGTTTGTCATTATTAAAACCGAAGAAATCGTTTAGTTTAAATATCGTAATATTTGCACTAACAGTATAAGAAGTTTAGAATCAAATGGATAGAGGGTAAAGGGATAAAGAATCAAAAAGGGTAAGAGGGTAAAGATGAATATTTTTGGGTTTTTGGTTTTTCAATTTTTTTGGATTTTTGGAAAAAAAATATTCACTTAAATCAAGATCGAAGCAAAACACAAGGAACTTAAAACCTTAAATCAACAAGCGTACGGTAGCTCTCTGACTGAAAAACGCACAGAGTGGCGGAGAAGCAAAGGTGGGCAATTAATGCTCCTTAAAAACCCGCTTCTTTCAGTTCGACAATTTAATGTCAAACTATCCTTAAACCTCCGTTATAGTTTGTTTATCAATCAAAGGTGAGCCGAATTCGCAAGCGACACAAAGGCAAGTTTTAATCTTTGGTTTGGGAACTTATTATGATAATACCCAAGTTGAGGAATATTATATTAATTTTGCTTTTATCTTTTATTTTACAATAAAACAGAAAATGTTTTTGGGTTTTTATTTTTTATATGATATTATATATATAAAAGAAAAGAAAAATATTTTTGTATTTTATATGGTTTATGGGAAATAGGAACTTCACAAGGAAGAATCTCAAATCACTAATCGCTTAAACTTTAAACAATATTGTCGCAACACAACCTCCCCGGCAGCGGCGCCAAAATTTGATCCGTGCTAAAACGTATATATAAATACTATGCAGACGGATACGCGTGAATAAATACAAATCACCCCTTTGTGAAAAAGGATACTTGCAAAAACTCATGTTTGTGTGTGTAGTGTGAAACCAGGTAAGTGATTACCCAGATCGTTTCCCAACGAGGTATAAATGGGCAATTGTTTGAAGCTTGGAATTAGAGTGACTGGTGATTGGAATTTGAATTTTTGCTTTTTTATAATGTTCTATTTAAATAATGAGAAACGAGTTCTCAAAACAAAATTAAGAATTAAACTAAATTATAATAAAAACGTGAAACTGGAAATCTAAAAACGGGATTTAAAAACTGAAATATTAGAAAACTAATCCTACAAGTGTAAAATTATTTTTCTTAAATCCTAAATAATAAAAGAAAATTTTAGAAAAAAGATTTATATTTTTCTGATTTTTATATTTTTTATTATGAATTAAAAACAGTTTTAAAAAGAAAAAAATACATTAAAAATAATAAAACTATTCTAAAAATTCTGGAATTTTTTCTATAAATACTATATGATAGCAGAATACTAGGAAAAATAAAAAAAATAGATAAGCCCACTAATAAGCTGAATTGGGCAAATAAGCAGTTTAAATAAGCACTTCAAATAAGCAAATAAGCACTAGAATGCACCAAAAGCTCAGGTATAGTGTAATAGACCTAAACAAACCTAATTCAACTCAAAAAACTAAAATAAGCCCAGGCCGCAAGCCAGATCGAGTATTAAAATTAAAACAAGCTTAAAGAACCACACAGGCCAATGAGGCAACTTAGGAGCTAAAATAAGCTAAGGAAATAAGCTACTGAGACCAAACCAAATATTGAACAAACAAACCAGCCTAACAAGCTTCCAAAATCACCAAGAATCAAGGACTAAGCCCAAGAAATGAGCAAGTTATGGGGCAATGAAAAACGGGTCAAACTGGTTTGAGCTGGGTGCAGGGCAGTTTTGAGGGGTTTACGGTCCCTCATAAGCCAACTAAAAAGAATTCTAAAAATTATAACAAAAATAGTCCAATAAGAACAAGCTACCAAATGTTATAAATCCAAAATTTCAGAAGCTAAAAGTGAAAATTAAGATCAAGAAAAATTCCTCAATTTGTAGAAAAACTGCCCAACTATGCAATTTGACTTTTTAAAGAAAACTTAATGTTTGACTTTGGTGAACTTTGATCTGATCCTAATGACTTGTATTGATGTTTTAAGTTATAATGAACCTAGATTAAGCTATTGAATACACTTATGCAACAAAACGAGTGTTCATGAACCCATAAGTACTAACAGTGAACAAATTAGAACCATTAGACCAAGATTTTGACTTTTTATTAAAAACCTATGAGTTTAATGCTTTGAATGGACTCTTAGGACCTGGTGTAGTATGTTTAAACTAAAAACAACAGCAAAAGTTCACTGGAACACTTTAAAACAACTACAACCAAACACCCCTTTAAAAGTATGAATTTGAGGTTTTCAAGGCATGGGGCTAATTTAGACCAAGAAACTGATTTACAAGGTTATATAATGATAGAGAAAGCTATTTAAAGCATAAAAATACAAACAACAACAGCATAACACAAAAACTACTAATATGCAATTTTAACAGTGTAAATTAAAAACTAAGCAACCTATGAATTTTAAAGAACAAGCATGGAATTTTAAACAACAATTTGACTAAAACATATCAAAGCAACACAAAAACACAGAGATAAGCAGTATTTAAGTACTCCTACAGTAAATGGCTAAAAATGAGAAATTAGCTTACATCTTGTATTTAAGCACAGAACTTAGAACCAAGGGCCAAGAACACACCCTATAGCTTCCCAAGAAGCATTACAACCATTGCCATCCAGTATGTACAATGCTCCATGCTTCAGTCTTCTTGTACACTGATTTTTAATTTATTAGCTATTTATGAGGTATTTTTGTGATTTTTTAGATTCTTGAATTAAGACTGATTATAATGCTTAAAGAACTTGTAAAAGTTTATAAATAACTTAACTGAGCTTATAGGATCATGAAATAACAATATTTAACAAGATTAAGTAAATTTGTCAATTTTACTTAAAAATGCCAAATTCGAATTTATAAAAGCAACCTTGAAATTAAAAGTTAAGATAGTTTAAATTACACAAAATGAACTGAGTACAACACTTTTTAACTGAAAATTACAACTGGAAAAGAAATTAAGACAAGAACGACATAAATTAAAATAAAACTACACTACTTTTCTACTATTTGCTTATTGCTGACTATATACAGATTTTTATGACTCTGTCGACATCTCTGAATGTTTCCCACCTCTTTTCAACCCTTGAATCCTTCGAATTCATCAAAACCATACAAGTGGCATTTTGGCACCAAAAGTGAAACAGGTGGATTTGAGCAGGTTTTGTGCAATTAAGGGCTTTTGTTTAGTTGTGGAGGTGTAAAGGTGAGGTGGTGGGTGGTATTGCAGAGGACAGAGGCAAGTGGGTTGAGGGTGAGGTGATGGGTGGTATTGCAGAGGCCGTTGGTATTGGCGGGTAGTTTTGAAGAAGAAGGCGGTTTGACTTTGGTCAAACGGTTTTAAGGTCTGGGTTTATTTAAAAGGAAAGGGATTTGGGCTGTGGGGTTGGATTTTATTTTATGGAATTGGGCTGGTGATGTTTGTAACTGGGTTTAGTTTTAGTTAGGATATAAATGGTTTGGATTTAGTAAGGAATTAGTGTTAAGGTTTAGGGACCATTTATGTAAATACTGAAGAACCAGGGACCATTCTTGTCATTTCTGAAAAATACTTCCAAGGACCATTTGTGTCATTTTGGGATTTTGGGGGTTGACTTTGACTCTGTCTTTGACTTCCGTCTTCACTTGATCAAATGCACAATTATTGCCGAGTCAATCCAAAAAATGTTCATTTTCGTCCCGTTTTCAATCCTTTTGCACATGAAACAGATAAAACACAATTCAAGGATATTTTCTGTATTTTGAAGCATTTCTGAGTGTTTTTAAATGTTTTTACAGTTCAGATGGGACAAAAATGATGAGTATTTACACTCTCATCAGTCCAGGACGTTCATCATCCATAACCGCACATTTGATCCCAGATCAAACCCTATAATAATGCGTGTGGTCCCGGACCTTCCACGACATCATTACGTTAGGTACTAAACAGCTCGTAAACACCAAACCAAATAAAAGTAACCAAGCCATAAGCATCACATCGTTCAAGATCCAAGGGCGTCTGAGGACCTACTATATTAAATATAACGAAAGCAGTACCAATTGAATCCACCATCACTAGCAGCAGGAACCATCAGAAGGAACCACCAGCAAAAACCAAATAAAAACCAGCAGGAACCAACCAGTAGAAACCGAAGCAACCAGCAGGAACCAACCAATATTAAAATTATTTTTTTTTTAATAATAAGAACAATCAAAGTTTCTCCAAGGTTTTTCTTTATTAAACATAAATAAAAACCTACTACTACTAAGAACACGTAAACACGTTTCAATCGACTCTCATTGAAGAGTTCGACTGTTTCTATTCAATTGAGTTATCTGTAACCTAGACGCCACCCTCTTTATATAATAGAGGGAGGTTACAAAAACCCTAGCTTACTAAGAAAGCTATCTAACTATTACATATTAGGTCCCTATTGTTTCTTCTTTCTTCATTCCTGCTTGTGGTTTTGTAATCATCAAATTTGTAATTCCCAACAGACGCGATAAACGGATATAGACGTATGTATAGTCATTTTTTAACAGAAAATGAATGTAAAAACAGTGGCGCGACTTAGAACGTCATACGAGCACTTTTGATACGCTAAACGAGCCCGAGAACGTTTTTACCAAGAGAAAAATGAAATTTCACAAATGGTCCTAATGATTAAAAGTCCTGTTAGGAACACAATTATTCAGTTGAAGACTCGGTCACCCCGAGTATTTGTTAGTGTTAACTAGCTCGTAGGATTATCAGGAATATTAGTATTAGTTTAGATATTAAAGTATTCATGGAGTGGGTCGGGTCTTTACCCACTGTCAGCTCACTCCACAGCCTACACGGGGCAACTATTATTGTACTATAAATACCCCTTCCCTCACAAGGGAAGGGTTGGACCTTTTCGTACCTTAATCTTACTACTTCTACTTTCTCTCACTAAAGGTTCCCAACTATCTCATTCTCTCTCTAGAAATCCCTCACTATTCGGCCACAAATCAAACCATATGAGTGTTAGTTGTTAGTGAACATCTTACAATTGGTATCAAGAGCCATGGTTAGGTTCATTTGATTTCATGTTCACGAATTTGCCTAGTTTATGGTTGTTTTGGTTCGAATAGAAAAATCCAAAAATTTCTCTTTTGTGCTTTGTTTTGTGGTTGGATCTGTTAAATCCTTGTTCGTTCTTGTTTAAGAGTGGTGTATAAACCTAGATCTGTTGTGTAATAACTTGATTCGCTCCGGATTTGCTTAGATCTTGGCTTTGTGTTACTTTTTGGTTCGAATAGATATTAAGGAAAAATCTTTGATTCAACCTTGTTTGTGGTTAGATGTGTTTAAATCTTGTATTCTCTTGTTGAAGAAGTCTTATAGAAGCTTGGTTTAGTTGTTGGATTACTTGTTTCAGTCGTGTGTTGGAAGTTAGAGCAGATTCGAGTGGTTTTGGTATTTTGTTCTTCGCTGCGATTTGAGTATCGGTAAGATATTCTTAGTTGCGATTTGAGTTAATTAAGGTAAGTTACAGTTGCGATTTCGTGCCTTGAAATTGCGATTTGCCTTTTTAACTTAAAACGGAAAAAAGTGGCGATTTGACCTGATAAATCACGTGCAAGGGAATCTTTGACTTTCTAACGTTGTGATTTGAGCTGACAGTGACTGGTTTGTCCGGTAGTGCCTGCGATTTGACAGGTTGCGATTTGGGCATTCTGGTTGCGATTTGATCGTTGCTATTTGGGTATTCCGATTGCGACTTGACAGTTGCGATTTGTGTTATCTTTTTGGTTGCAATTTGACTTTGGTGACTAAGTCAAGTTTTGCGATTTGAAGAAGTGATTGTTGAGCCTGCGATTTGGTCGTTGCGATTTGTCTTACTGTTGACTAATTGCGATTTGATTAAATTGCGATTTGACAAGTTGCGATTTGACTTGTTGCATTTTGACAGATTGCGATTTAACCTATTGCGATTTGACGTTGCGAGTTAATACTTGCGATTTGTCTCATTGCGATTTGGTCTGTTGCGATTTGACTCTTGCGATTTGACAAACTGTGACTTGACTTGTTGCGATTTGATCAGTTGTGATTTGGCTTCCGTAACTCAAATCTTTGAAGATCTTTATTGTGGTTCACTCTCACTTAGTAGTATACGGTTCCTTTTGTTGATTTTAGAAAATCCCGCGAAAGATTCAATTTCTCGGTTTAAATCACAAGAGTTGTATAATCCCGTCTATATCATGACTAGCAGTGCGTCTGATGACATCAAAGTTGCAGGGTCCGACACCCGCCCTCCTATGCTAGATAGGATTGATTACGAGTCATGGGCTCAAAGAATTCGACTCTACTGCTTGGGTAAAGAAAATGGGTTCAACATTCTCAAGTCAATTGATTAAGGACCATTTCAGATGGGCACCACTCGTGATGTTGTGACTACTGCTGAAGATGGAACGGTAACTTTGGGAATTGATAGGCCACGTGAATACAATGATCTGACTGAGGAAGAAAAGAAGCGGTATGATGCTGACGTCCGAGCTTCTAACATTGTAATTCAAGGCTTGCCCAAAGATGTTTACAAACTCATCAACTTCAACACGGAAGCAAAAGCAGTTTGGGACAATGTCAAGATGCTTCTGGCAGGATCAGAATTGACAAAAGAAGATCGGGAGTCGCAACTGTATGATGAGTTTGAGCATTTCAAGATGAACCCTGGTGAAAACATCACTGATTACTATGTGAGGTTTCACAAGCTGGTAAACGACATGAGAATCATCAAAATGACTATGCCAAACATACAACTCAACTCCAAGTTTGTAAACAACATGTCACCTGAATGGGACAGATTTGTCACGGCAGTCAAGCTCAACAAAGGATTAAGGCGGACCAATTATGAACAGCTATATGCTTACCTTCAACAACATGAAAAGCACGCTGTTTATGATCGTCTTCTCAGAGAGAAACTTAATCCAACCACAAAAACAACAAATGATCCACTTGCATTGGTCTCACAAGTTTAGTCATTCAATCAACCACAACTTGATTCAGGGTATTCGGTCACTGATCAAAGGATTGATGATCTTTCCAATCAAGTCTCGTTACTTGTTCAACAATTCCGAGCAACACTTCCCCAAACTAATAATCAACTTCAAGCTTCCTCAAACCCACGCAATCAAGCAACTGTGGAAGATGGAAGAATTATTGTTCAGAATGTTCAGGGGAGACAAAATGTTAATCCAAGGAATGTTGGTAGGGGGAACATGCTAAACAGAGGTGGAAATGTCAACCAAGGACAGGGGAGGCAAGCAAAGTGTTACAACTGTGGTAGGTTGGGACACATTGCTAGGAACTGCAATCAGCACAAGCGTCTTCAGAACTCTGATTATTTCAAGGATAAGATGTTGCTGATGCAAGCTCAGGAAAAGGGTGCAGTTCTGGATGAGGAAGAGCTTTTGTTCCTTGCTGGTGAGGGGGGAAACACATTTAATGCAGATGTAGATGACCAACCGGTTCAAGATATGGCCCTCAATGATCAAAACATCTTCCAAGCTGAAGATTGTGATGCATTTGATTCGGATGTTGATGATGAGCCGACTGCTCAAACCATCTTCATGGCCAACCTATCTTATTTGGCATCATCATCTCATCAGGCCGGTTCTTCCAATACATCCGTCATATCTGAGGTACTAAAGCTATGTGATACACATAACATGATAGATGAATAGAAGATTCCTACAGAAATACAACAGACAGACGATGTTGATTCAGATAATGCTAATATGGGAAACAGCAATGTTATTCCATATGAACAATATGTGAATTACAATGACTTGCCTGTTGTATCAAGTAGTGACTCTTCTGTTGTAAATAATGCATCTGTTGTAAGTAATGAATGTGTTGTAGATAATGCTAATGTGGTAGATAATGATTGTGAGTGGCATAAAAACACTGTGTTTGTCCCAGATGATACTTTGACTACTAGGCTTAATTTATATAAAGACCAGGTAGCAATTTATGAACAACGTGCAAAATTTGAGCTCACTGCACGAGAACAGAAAATGGATAGTCAGATGCGTACACTTGTAACTGCACGTATGATAACACTCATTTTGTACATGTTTTTATCACGTTATTTGTGTGTTTTTATATGTTATTTAGTTATGTTTATGATTGTTTTATGCTTAAAAGTTGTTAAAGATGTGTTCAAGCCTAGGTACAAGGAAATATCAAGAAAGACGAAGAAAAGTTACAAAATCAAGCAAATATTGAAGAAAAATTCGTCAACAAAGATATTGATTCATGATATGATTATTTCCGTTGTACATGAGAAGGATGAAAAGATGAAGTCAAGATTAAGTGCTAAAAAGTGTATTAAAAGTTGGAGTTTCATGCTAGCTTAGAGTTAAAATTTATGTGCAAAAGTTGGTTTCAAACCCAAGGTTCACATTCCAGACCCAAGGTCGAAGCTGGGATCCCAGACCTAAGGTTCAGGAACTCGACCTCAGGTTCAGCCGACGCCCAAACCGAAGGTTGAGAAAATTCTGAGATGAAGAGTTGCATTAACTCTTAACTTTAACTACCATAATGACTTGAGTCCGATCATTACCTTCTCCTTTATGATAATTGAAGTAATATGACAGTTTTTGGGGTGTTTTACAAGCTTAAATAAGACCCCTAATCACCCATTTTGGATACAACACTTACAATCAAGCCTTACACCATAAGGTCTTGATCACATTACTTATCTAACCCAAAAGAGCTCAAAAATCTCTGCCATTCTCAAGAAAGATCCTAAGTAGAAGAGGTGGAAGATTCCCTTGTTCAATTGGAGGCCCCAAGGAGTGCTATAACTCTTTTATTACTCATTGTAATCTTACTTTTGGGTAATTTTCTTTACTTACTTTAAACATGTTAAACCATTTGATGTTGAATACAATGTTAAGTTTTATAATGATGCTTGTTATGGAATAATTAGTGATACTTGTTTGGGAATGATGTGACTTTCGTATGAATGTTGGACGTTTAGTTGGTTAGAAAAAGTGGTTATTTTCATGAGTTTGTTTAAATATAATTCGTGTTCTAAAACTTGTTGGTTAAATATTATTGTATTTAAAGGTTGAAAAGATCTCTAATATTGTTTAATTCCAAGAGTTAGTGACAAACGAATTGGTATTTGATAAGTGACGAATATCAAGTATGCAAGTTTTTAAATGGATTCGGAAATATTTAATCGCGAGAGTGGGTTGAAAAGACTCGTAAGAACTAATTTAACTAATCGACTTTTTCATACATTTGATCACACCAAGAGCTAGCATAGTGGGATGAGATTTGGCCGAAAGGACTCACCCGTGAAAATAGTAGAAACATGGATTTTCTTGATATGACCCATTGACTAGAAGTCCTTGTGAAAATTGATATGTGCCTTCTAAGTTTCACCCAAACATGTGCAACATATAGGTGATGTATGAAACAAACAATCATATTAAATAAATACACACAGCGGAAAAACATCACCATACAAGGATCCATATAGCCATATGATCAATCTAAATTAAAAACAAATTAAACAAACATGTTTTATACCTTTGTAGCGTGATCGGTAGAATCGTATGGTCACCATCACCAATATACACGAACCAAGTATGAAACCAAGTGATCAAAGGAGATCACCTCTATGCTTGATCCACACTACACGTCATCGATCACCACCCGATGCTAGTCTAAACCCCCGTAACACGCGATCTAGCCTTGAACTACATTAGAATAAGGTTAGATGAGATCTAAAACCACAAACCCTAATATGGGTGTGTTTTATTTCGTGGTTATTGAGGAGAGGAAGAGAAGAGAAAGTTGGTTAGTTATTAATTTAATAATCCATCTCCTTAATGACAAATCAATTAGGAGATAATCAAGGAAAAGTTACACTTAACCCCTTGATCTTTCTCTCTTGTTCTCTTAACCATGGCCGGCCTTATGGAGCTTCAAATGGGCTTGCCCATTTGTTGGTCCAATCCAATAAACTAAGTACTAGCTTAGTTATTAGTAGCCCGTTATCGATCCCAAGTTACGTAGTCGTTTATATATTGTAAATACGATAAATACAATCTATAAAATGGTGTCTCTGTGTATAAGTGTGTGACCCCATAGGCTCACATATGTCTAGCCATATAATTAGTAATTATGACATGAGCATACTCCAACAGCTCCCACTTGTGACGTCATAATAATCAAGTAATTATACAAGCAATGGTTAGCGTCTAGCAACACGCCAATGCCCCTAGAAATATGTGAGGTTAGTTTCTTAAACGTCTCATTTTAGATGGTTTATATGTCATCTATCCTTTTGTTACAGATACCGCGTTGAACATTAGACATGGATCAAATGTCATTCTAATAGTTCAACTATTATGTTTCTCGATATAGATATTGAACAAGATTACCAAGTGAATTAAGATTCATCTTAATCTCATTTGGGTACGGCCATACAAACCTCTGTTCAATTCATCAAGGGGCCCAATAGTATCTAACTCCAAAACAAGTGGAGGAACAAATCCCATTTTGACTACACGTGTCGTTCACATGCTTCATATCACTCCTGATAATGGCTTTTATAACTACCTTATTCAGGATAGCGTTTAACCATATCAAGGAATGAAATTCCACACGTGCAAGACCTGCTTGCATCTCAAGTCTGAGGATAAGAGACATAACCTCTTGCGAGATTCACTATTGACAACGATCCATGTAGTGAATACTCGTAGGTTGGGTCAATCCAATGTTCATCCCAATGAACAACATGTGAGTGTGGCAAATAAATCACCAACACGCTCACATTTGTCTTAATTTGATGATACTCCCGTATCGTCAACCGACAATGGATAATTTTAGAATGAATAAATTATTCATGGATTAAACATGCAAATATAGAACACAGTAGTATAAATGAAGACGATCATACCCGGTATATCAATTCATTGTATAATACGACTGCTTACAGTTCCATTATCCAAATACTAAAAATAGATATGCATAAGACTACTTATAGGTCGGGATCCGATGTTCCCACCATGATCGAATCATGTTGTACAAGACAACAAGTAGTCATCTGAGTAAACTTTGAGAATACTTGTTTCAAAACTCATGAAAGGTTTGAATGATGATTGTCCTTTGTATGTGCACATTCAAGTACAAGACGAGTATCGCAACAATACATTCCATAGGGTGTTTGAAGCCAGCAAAACACCTACTTTAGATAGTCATCTGAATAGTTTCTCAAACTATAAAGTATTCTTATTCTTTTAATGTATAACGCATTAATTCTCTCAGTCGAGCACATCTAGTCAGCAATGTCATCATTCATGATGACATCCTACCATGACTAGGGTTGAGTATTATCTCAGTTAAATAAGCATCAGCGTATGCAAACAAAACAGAGCTCATCAATTATCCGTAAACGTTTGAACATATCTTTGGTCCTATGTAGGTCCAATATAATGTTCGTTTAACAATTATCTAATGACTTTCACTTAGATATTGGTTGTTATCAACTCATCTTGCATTCATGCAAATGATAAATATATAGTCCAATACTTAATATGACTTACACGATGAATCCTTCAGTCAAACTTAAGATTTCCAATCATGTGTTCAATCTCATCAAGTAAGATTGATCATTGAGAATCCCCTCAATAACGTGTCATATTGTGTTTAGACTTAATGACCGCTTATGTTTATTCTAATAAACATATATATAACAAGGTTATATGTTTTATTTTATAAATCCCTCAAGAGAAACTTCATTCCAAGCTAAGGATTAAAGTCTAGCTTAGATGGAATAATGTTTCTAATATGTTAACGACATATGAGATTTAAGAAAATAAAGACAGTGCTCCAACTTGCTCTCAGTTTACTTAGGAGTAATCTTATTAATCAAAATCAAATTAATGATTTTATAATTAACTCAAGATCTCTGCTCCTAGATGCATGATCTAATCCACACATGGATTCTTTTATCTTGTATACTTAATAAAGATTATATGGATTCATAAACCCTTTTGATTATTCATCGTCCTCGCAAAGATAATCAACAAGAAAAGTGTTTTGATATCCGATTGTCATATTTCATTTACATGAAAACAAGTATGACAATTAATCATCTTTATACATTTAATGTTTG
Organism: Artemisia tridentata subsp. tridentata; assembly: GCA_021014915.2. Classification (NCBI taxonomy): domain Eukaryota; kingdom Viridiplantae; phylum Streptophyta; class Magnoliopsida; order Asterales; family Asteraceae; genus Artemisia; species Artemisia tridentata. Next base: position 18,909,738 of record CP139507.1, on the reverse strand, counting down.
TAGACAGGAAGATTTAATCATAGTCAATACTTGAGTATGAGTAAACTCTTTTTACTAAGCATGCATTAAATGTGTGTACAAGTCTGTCCTTTTGAGTCTTCTCTTCAGGAAACTCGTTCTTAACCTCACAGTCTAACTGATTGGTAAGAGATCAATCAAACTCCATGAGTGATTGTCTTTCAAGGACTGCATCTTAACATTCATAGTTTTGAGCTACTCATCAGATACAATATCTGATAGTGCATCTCAGTAGTTAGCAGGTTCACCATGATCCTCTAACTTATGTCCCTCAGCATTGATATAAAAACTATATCATTCAGGTGCAAGAGGTATCCTTGCGGATTTATGAATGAGAGATATCAATCTATGGTTTAACATATGCATGTTCAACCTTAGTGTGACATTAGCAAGTGTACTCAGAAGGTTGTGTATTTAGTTCTTGAATAACTTCAAGGTCTAAAGGTGCTCCCACTTGCTTTTTTATGTAGAGACTAATCTCCAGATACTCAGCATCTTGAGTAACAATAAATTGTTTTCAAGTGGGACATCCAAAATACATCGTTAGTTCTTGACTCTAGTTTGTTAATTACTTACTCTTAGGTAGTTAACAAATTCAGAACTTCAATTAAGACTTAATGAGATTCATCCCATGCCATAATACAATGGTGTCTTAAAATCCTTCTGGGTTGGAATCATATTGAGTGTACACATGGCATATCCAATTTCTAACCTTGATAGTTTTGGAGGTAAAAAACTGTTTAAGTCATCAAAGATCAAACAATATCAATAGTGTTTGATTTTCCATGATGGACATACCATAAAGTTGTGGTATTCCATGAGGACTGATGTTGTGAGACTATCACACAACTCATTAGATGAACTTATACTTTTTGGCTTACATATCTGCCAACCAAGTCAAACCAGATGACATCAATAGTAATTTTAGCCTATTGTATACTTTACTTCATGTGCATGTTTTGACTAGAAAACATAAACATTTAATATTATACGTCGTAAGTGTACATGTCTTAACAAGAAGACATAACAAATCAACGTCTTACTTTACGTTATAAGTCTTTCAACAATTAACGGAAGTTATGTTTGTGTCTTTACAAGAGACCTAAACATATTTAACTAAAGTAATTACGAGCGCCGACACTTGGCCTCAATAGTAAATTCAAGTTAATTTCATACTTCATGATTATGACTTTACAAGAAAACATAATCATATTTACTAAACAATTCAGTGAATATGTTGAAGTAGCTTTTCATGTTATCTTGATATTTGTTCTAAGTAGGGCAACCTACATTTTATGTGTAGAAGTCCTAGTAGAATCTTAGTTTCCTACCTTTCAGTCAAGAAAAACTATTAGTCATATTGTTATATGTTGTACCTTGCACACAATTGAGATTTCTCCCACTTGTGCATGGCACAACATCATGAGAGTATACAAGCACCACTACGCTCGTGTGTTTGTATGAACAATATGACAATGTCTAAGATAACATATGATTTTTAGTCAAAATCAAAATATAGATATGTAGAACTTTATCGTTTTAATAATGAATCATGCATAATGATTTTATAGATAACATTTCAGGAAGCAACATCAGAAACGCGACAAGTTATCTCATAAAATTTATGCAATGGTTCTTATATAAACTATGACGCTTAACATGTGGAAGGTAATGTTTTATTTCAAGACAATCTGGAAATAAGATAGACAACTTGCAAGGTAATAAAGCTTACAGCTCCCACTGGATTAGACAACATTACATGTGTTTCTTCACCAGTAATATAATCACGTAGCTCCCACTGGATTAGACAACATTACAATGTGTTACGTCACCAGTGGAGAGTGAGTAGCGATTTGATACTTTCCATTTTTCTTTGAATATCTACACATTATTGCTAATGTGAGTCACTTTGACTAGTAAACATGTACTTAGGTATTCAAGAAAGTGCATCAAGTTCTAACATATAGATGATGGGTTAGCCATCATTGCTATTTTAACTTGAAAATAGGTATGCATTTCCTCCATAATTGGTCTACTTTACCACAAGGGTATGTAGGACCTTAGTAGGCATATTGGGTTAAGGAAAACTGCTAGGTAATCATGCTAGTAATTGCCTTTACCACATTGCGGTTTATTGATACTTCCGTCTTCTAATTATTTAAACTCATTTTAGTTTGGTAGCTAGTACGAACTAGGTTGACCAAGCAAGAACATGCAAATATCGCCAAAGGTCTGACCAATGAGCAAAATTCGCCATGGGTTGAAATGGCCCTAAGGTCTGACCAAAGAGGTCAAGTCAAGTGCACGTGTTCTTGGTTATCCAAATATCTTATATTTCTTCAATGTTTCAAAACCGAAACAAGGGTTATAAAACAACGTTGAAGGAATAAGATGTGTAACCATACTTAACCGTTTTGACTTTTACAAGACATCACGATTTCTAGAGTAGGTTTTCCTTGAGTTTGATTAGAATTAGGAAAATTCAAATATTCCTATTATGGCTTTTCCTCATAAAGAAAAAGGATAGGAACAAGTCTCTTTCTTACAAGGAAAGAGCGACTCAGTTCGTACTTTTAACAAGAAAAGAACAAACTTTTGTTTACGGTTGTGTTGCATTAATTCATTAATTGAATTTACAAAGTTCAATTTTAGTATTTTCGATAATTATCCTTTTATAAATTAACTACCCCATGTTTATAATATAAAACAATTAATTTACGAAAAGGCTAAGATCCACATTGTGCTTCTACTATCACATCAGTTGATCTGCTAGCAATAGTAGATTCAATTGGTAGGCGACGATCACCAATTGTATTACATGTACAACTCTTAGATCCTTATGGGACTCATGGCATCTAGTGTCAAACAACTAGTGTCATGTAGGCATGTTTAGTCCCATCTTTGCCTCGGGTCAAGGTCTAACCGCTTAACTCGATTAAGTCATCCAATTTGAAAACGTGTGATAATATATCTAGGTCTCACGCATAGAGAATAGTCACCTTGGGTTACAATTCAACCTAGGTCCCACGCATAGGAAAAAAGTAATTGCAAGTGTCCTCAAAATTGGACGGCACGACTTAAATTTTGACGGGTAAAATATTTTGATGTGAATCAAAAACGTGTACGAAAGAAGCATGCATTCATTCTTCGTAGCACAAGTTAAAAACATTTCTTAACTTAAGTCTAATCATTGTTTTAATTTATGTGTGTCAAGTTGTCCATTTCAAGACTAATATATATCCTAAGTGGATTATTATTTAGTTTGGACAATACAAATAAATAAATAAACAAACAATCTCAACCGGTTTAAGTGTTGTTTAACAATGATTTTTAAGTTTCAAATCATATTTAAACTTAGTTAAACTAAATCATAAGACTTAGTTCAAAATGGTTTATGTTTTGTTTTAAGTTTTATGAAAACAATTTTCGTTTTTCATGTAGTCACAACCATACAAAAAACAACCAAACAAACATACAACCACAATATGCAAAGCCTCAACCGATGAAAATCCTATGCTTGGTCTTGTGAGCCATCACAAGAACCAAGAGTCAACTAGGGACATATATCACAACCACATGGAGGGCTCCCACTTGCTCCAAGACAATCATGAGCAAGTAAAAAGCCCATAATGCACATGAACTTCAGTTTCTGTCAGCCCAGTTTTTCTGTTTTGCAAGGCCCAAATGCCCAGGAAGATCACCTCCTCATGATTCAGCCCAGTTGACAAAGTTGTAGCCCTATGTCTTGTGGACCTGCACCAAAAAATTTAGAAAAAAATACCTTACCAATCAGCAGGTAATGACGTTTTCCCAACAGGTGTCCAGCAGCAACTTTCAGTCTACAACTCTTCAATCTTTCGCCATTTGCTTCCAAGCTCTTGTTTACAATACATATAAAGTAAAATACAACTAATCTACTTTGTATCTACTGTAAAATGCCCAAACATTGGCAAAACCAAAATTGAAATACATTACAAAAGCGCCGAAACAATGGCAAAACCCCAAAACAAAAAAAACAACCAACAATCACAATCATAACGCACAAGTGGTCTAGGTTTTCATCGGCTTTGCATATGAACACATAATAATACATTAAAATAAAGATTATTACATGGTGTTGGCTAACTCCATGAACAAACATGCATGTATTTGCCATGGATAACAAAATAAATAATAAGAAATAAATTGTTAGCCAACGAATCGAAGAAATAATTAACAAGAATTAAAACCCCGAATGGTACGCGTGACAAATGGCCAAAGAATCAAACCCCACTGATATTAGGACCTTCTTAACACCATTTTACCACAGAAAAATAAGCCTCATGGGCTGATTTGAAATCGGGTTAAAAATCTTCTAAAAAACGCGTTTTTAGGCCATTTTACGGGTACCGATCAAGTAAACAAACAACGTATGCATAACAAATGGCCATAGGATCAAAAAGTCTAGATCTTAAGACCTTATTAAAGTCGACATATTCATAATATATAAGCCCTAGGGGCTGTTTTAAAATCCCACTTTTAAATCCATTAAAAAAACATGTTTTTAGCCATTTTTACGCATACAAGATGATCATATGACGACATATGATGGCTCGTGATACCACTATAGGTGATGTATGAAATAAATAATCATATTAAATAAATACACACAGCGGAAAAACATCACCATACAAGGATCCATATAGCCATATGATCAATCTAAATTAAAAACAAATTAAACAAACATGTTTTATACCTTTGTAGCGTGATCGGTAGAATCGTATGGTCACCATCACCAATATACACGAACCAAGTATGAAACCAAGTGATCAAAGGAGATCACCTCTATGCTTGATCCACACTACACGTCATCGATCACCACCCGTCTAAACCCCCGTAACACGCGATCTAGCCTTGAACTACATTAGAATAAGGTTAGATGAGATCTAAAACCACAAACCCTAATATGGGTGTGTTTTATTTCGTGGTTATTGAGGAGAGGAAGAGAAGAGAAAGTTGGTTAGTTATTAATTTAATAATCCATCTCCTTAATGACAAATCAATTAGGAGATAATCAAGGAAAAGTTACACTTAACCCCTTGATCTTTCTCTCTTGTTCTCTTAACCATGGCCGGCCTTATGGAGCTTCAAATGGGCTTGCCCATTTGTTGGTCCAATCCAATAAACTAAGTACTAGCTTAGTTATTAGTAGCCCGTTATCGATCCCAAGTTACGTAGTCGTTTATATATTGTAAATACTATAAATACAATCTATAAAATGGTGTCTCTGTGTATATGTGTGTGACCCCATAGGCTCACATATGTCTAGCCATATAATTAGTAATTATGACACGAGCATACTCCAACACAACATTCTATCACGGTTAGTCATGGTTCCTAAACAAGTATTTATTTGTTTGATTGAGTTGAATTGAAACCATTGTTTGTTTAAATCGCTTCTAGTGCTTTTGATCGTGACAATCTTAAGTACTATTCTTATTGCTACCAACTAAAATAACTTAAACCAAAACTAGTAGTCTCTTGGGATGATCCTTATTTACCACCAACCATACTACAATCGAACGAGTATACTTGCTCGTATGTGTTTCTTAGATAAACGGTAAAAAAGGTATTTTAAAATTTTAAAATTTGAGTGAAATTGGGATATAATATATACACCCTCTAGGAACGCACATCAAGTTTTTGGCGCCGGTGCCGAGGACTATTACTCCTTTTTAGTTTAGTTTAGGTTAGTTTAGTTGTACATAGTAGTGTAAGTTTGTTCTTGTTATTTGCGTAATTTTAGAGTTTGTTTCATGTTTGTTAGTGTGATTGTTTGGTTTGTTTGGTTAATGGTTGTTAAGTGTTTGTTTGTCCTTGTTTAGATGAGTTTTCTTGATTTTATTTTTATTAAGATTAAGTTAAAAATATTAAAAAATATAAAAACTATAAAAAAAGAAGAAAAAGAAAAAATTTTGAGAAATTTTTGCTGCAAACCTTCCGTCCAAGCTCTCGACCGCCGGTTTGAAGCCATTCGAGACTTAAAAAAAAAAAAAAAAAAATTCCTCGACCGCCTGTCTAAAACTCGACTGGCCGGTCCTAGCTTTTTGTGAAACCTTTTCCATTTCAAACCTTTGGTCCAGATCTTGACCGTTCGGTTTGAACCCTCTGTAAGACTTTTTACAGCCCAAACCGCCGGTTTGGGGTGTGAACCTGTAACACCCCAACCCGACAAGGGTAAAGATATCACAATAATGGTTTCATATCAGATCAAAACAAAGCATACATCTATAGTAATACAAGAATTCTCAAAGGTTACAAATTAAATACAGATACTACAAGATTACAAATGAACTTCCAATAAATACTAATTCCGAAACAATGATAACTTCTAGTCATTTCTAAATCCAGAATAGCTATCAAGTCTTCTAAGTCCAAAGGTACTCTCCACTCATTCCCAGCTTCCTACTAAAACCTGCCGCAGGAAAAGAAATGCGGCTGAGCTACGAGAGCTCAGTGAACAGATATAACGATAACAAACAGTAATAGAGAATAGTACAGAATAACAGAAAGAAAGGTCAAACAGATGAAATATGGTTCAAGGGATAAGTCAAAGAATAAGTATAAAGGAAAGAGAAAAAAAGGATAGTAATCCACCACGAGCCCAGAAACAGATCATATCATATCGTAACCATAAATCTTCAAATCATATAAAGGGGAGACCTCTCAGATAATCAGATAATATCAGGGGTGTCCTCATTCTTCAAATGGAGTAGCTAGCTCCCAGATATATGTGAAAGGCGTGTATTGCACACAAGCACCAGTCACCAGACAATAACAAATCATATATAGATAATCCACTAAACAGATCAGATCTAGGATTGCAATCCATACGCCCCCGAACCATATACCAATCATAATAAAGCGCGCATAATCAAATGGGGATGGTGTGAGGAATCACTCACCCACACATGAGTCATGCCAGTGGTGCATCACAGACATGGACATAGAACCCCCATGCCTAGTGTCACAGAGTTTGGCTCGGGTATCAAACTAAGAGTCAGATATCATATCAAATCAGAGTGTCATATCAAAAGGTCCATATCAAATGAGTTCATAACAGATGGTTCATAACAGATATATCAGATGTAATGCCAAAAGTCCAAATCAGAGTTTACCAGATCAAGGTTCATATTAAGTAATCAAGTCAAGGTTCAAATCAAAAGTTCATTTCAAAAGTTTCTATCAAAAGTCCATTTTAAACAATCCTTTATTCATGATTTTCATAAAACGATCCTTTAAAGTGGTCTTCATAAAAATAATCTTTCAAAACGGTTTTTATAAAGATAGTCTTCAAAATATAGTTTTCATAAAAGTTAGTAACATTTTATATAAAAGTAGTTTCGCATCATTTATAAACATCTTTTTAAAATGGTTTTTCTCAAAACATTTCCATGGTATAATTAAAAGGTTTTCATAACATAGGTTCATAATAGAGGTCATATCATATGTGGTCAACAGAGAAAGTTCAAGCAAGGGAATCATAGCAATGGCATCAGTTCAGAAACTAACGGATCAGAATATGAAAGCGATCATGAGAAACCTTATAAGAAAGGTCAGAATGTCTGTACCTTATACCGCAAGTGCAAACATAACCGAAACATAAGGATTGGAAGCAACTCCTTCTTCAGCGGATCTACACGAATTCATGATCGTCTTAAATAATAACTCTTTTTAAATCAGATTACTCATTTTAGTCGGCTTTCCATTTTTAGTAACTTTCCTTTTATAGTAACTTTCCAAAAATAGTAAGTTCCCTCTTTAAGTAGTTTAACCATTTTAAATAACTTTCTATTTTTAGCAGGTTTCCCGAAATAGTAATTTAATACTTTAAGGTTATAATCGCCAATTAATAATATTCAGGAGTTAAAATGACAATTATAATAGTTTAGGATTAATTATGTCAATTTAGTAAGTTTAGGCTAAATACATAATTTACCAAAGTTTAAGGTTATAAATGTTAATTAAATAAACTTGAAGACTTACTATAATCAATATTTTAGTTTAGGGCTATATATGACACTTTTAATATTTCAGGGTCTATTTTTGTCGTTTATTAAAGTTGTGGCCTAAAGTGTAATTTACCTATTTATACTATTTTCATACGTAGCAACCTTTACTCATGCAACTTCAGCTCCCTTTCTTGACCCTTTTTAACGACACTAACTCACACGACACACATGATTTTTCACGACTCTTGTACATACCAGCCATATAACTCATATTCAACCTACTCTAACCCATCTTAACGAGACCAAAACTAACATAGAATCCATTTTAACGACCCCTCTATATTTTCCATAGTTCGACACCACAAAGGCCCATGTGAACACGCCTAATTCGACACACAACAAAACGTCACATAAACTACAACATACTCTCCCTCACTTGCCCACACAGCTCGACCATCTTTAGACCAATTTAACAACACCATCACATATGAGGTTCATTTTTATTGACACTCTAATTCACCCACAAGCACACCATAAGGTGCACATAAAATCACAAACACGAACAGCCCTAGATCGACACACCATTTACCCCAGCCTACAATACCCCATGTCGAGTCACATAAAATCACAAGAACTCATGTTTTTATCCGTTTTAACGACACATACACCCCACCAAAACACCCTAGTCAAGCCATGTTAACAGACACCAAGTAGGAACATAGTGACCCTTATTCCAGCCCTTATTACACACGACACACCAGTTCACTTACATCCACAGCCCTTCATATTTCATGCAATAACAAGACCAAAACACAACTCATGCACAGCCCATCTTTATTTAGTTTAGTTTATATTCCATATTTTGATCCTTCTTATCTACACAATATGGTTTGTTATTCCATGCACCACAGATCCGATTTAAGTCGTATAATTAGTGATCACACAAACATACTCCTATCAGATTATACTAATTGGTTCGGTTGTTTTTGTGCTAGAATAAAGCTCGATTTTTAAGTTACTGGTTCATCATTTTATGTGCTATGATAATCCTTTATATAGCATGTGTCATGAGTCTATTAAGACTTGTTTTTGGTTACAGCAGTTAGTAGCATTTCGTGTGATCAGGATGAGCAGAAAAACGAGACCAAGAGGTGATACCTTATTGTCGAATGGAACAGAATAATAGGAGAATAAATGGACCCAAAATCAGAACCTTGATCGACAACCAAAATTCTTTGAACCCAGGCAGAACCACGCCCACTACCACCTTGCTCAGCCCTCCTCTTGTAACACATATGCACGACAAAAAGGAGGGAAAAAGAACTATGCGCCACTTATATAATTCTAGGGTTTTCTGGGTGTATTTGTTTTGTGATGTACGGTTGGAAGATCAGGAACGATCACCTTTCCTCACTACTCCGATCACCACAACTTGAATATCACCTTTGTACTTCTTTTCTTGGAAAGAATGAGAGCAAAATGAAACTGCCGTCATTTATATTGTTTGTAGGGTATACTGTGTGAGAGGAATGTGATGTTCGGTTGGTATATATAAAAAAAATAGGGAGGTGGAAATTCCGAGTAAAGAGGGATAAAGGAGGACTATTTCCTTTTAAAAAATCTGAATGTATCTATTCCTTTTTAAATGGTAAAGTGTGTACAAGTTTAAAAACTGATTTTGGTCTATATATGACTCCTTTATACGTGTGATGTTTATTTATAACATAGGTTTAGTCGACTTCATGAAAGCTTATGTTATTAATTTCGAATTATTCACAAGGCTAGAGTCGCAAAATATTAAATGTACTTGGGTTAGAGTTTTGTATTTTTGTTGTTCTAAAACATAACGCATAGCTTACTTTAGATTATATTCGGGATAAAATGTCCTAATGATTTAAACGTCTTTTGTGAATTTGGGATCAAAGGGGTATTCTGGGTATTTTACATGTTCAAAAATTTTGGGTTTTACAGAATCGCCGGTCCGAATTTTTTTTTCTTTCTGTTTTTCTTTGTACTCTTTTGTATTTTAATTGTAATTTAGTTTTGTTCTAGATTTTTGTATGATTTTTTTTTCATGTTTTTTTTACTAACCCCTAACGTTTGTTTTGGATGTGTTGTCTATGAATGTTTAGCTTATTTTTGGTTATGGATTCACCTAGCGAAGTTTCGGCTTACTTGGAAAAATTGGAAATGGAATTGATGGATGATGGTGATGCTATGTCTAGAATGGAAAAATTGGTTTATTTTGAAAAGGTGAAGTTGCAAGAAAAAGGAAAGGAAGTTGAACGTATGGAATATGAGTATGAAAAGCCTCGGGTAGTTACTTTTACCCGTGCAAAGTTAAGAGAATATGACGAGCCAGGTATGAGGTATTCCACACCTTGTGGAATAGAAGGATTAGGAGCTTGGGATGCGGAATGTAACCTTTGACAAAATGATAGTTATGTGACCTTTGCTTTCTATGAAAAATTTGGAAATGGGAAATATGAAGTTGACAAGTATAATAGGAGAATTGCACGGGATGTGAAAATTAACATTCATGGTTATACCTTTGCCATGGATTTGATTATTGATAAGTATGAGGACACGACGGATCCTTCCGTGGTGTTTGGACGAAATTTCTTGTTGGCAACGAAATGTGTTATTGATTTTGATTTAGGTGAAATGCAAGTTAAGGTTGGAGAGTTACAATATGATAAAGATGTTAATTGGTTACTTGAACAAATGGAGGAAGTTTGTGAAAATGAAGATGGTAATAGTGGGAGTATGGAAATGGTTAAAATGGGAAAGGCCACTCGTATGAAACAAAAATACCTACCTTTTAAAGGTCTTATACCTTCACCGTCATTATACCTTCACCGTCATCATTACCACAACCTACCACACTAATTAAAGGAGAAAGTTCTTCTAATCAAACATCCTCACCAAAAGAAAAACCAACCAAAGAACCCATTGATGAAGCAAAATATGTTGAGGAGATTACTACAAAGTTCAAAGAATTGCTAAATGAAAAACCAATACTTAATGTGTTGGAACACTATGCTCACTATAGGAAGTTGTTGGATGAAATTTCAGTGGTGAAAACGAAACTTGATAAGAAGAAGGAAATTGAAGAAGAAGAAGAGGAGAAAGTGATGGAGAAAGGATTACCTAAAAAGAAAGAAGATCCGGGTAACTACCTTATTTCACTTAAAGTGAATGGAAGTATTGCAATCAATGCGTTGGCCGATACGGGGGCGAGTGTTAGTATAATCCCTTATAAGCTTTACAAGATTATGGAATTGGGAAGAGCTTATCCTTCCAAAGATGTGTTATTGCTGGCCGATAATACCATGGAAAAAGCTTATGGTAAAGTGAAGAATGTGAGATTACAAATTGGATTCCAAACATATTTGTGTGACTTTTTGATTTTGCATGTACCTATTGATAAAGAGACACCGATGTTGGTGGGACGCCCATTCTTGAGTACGATAGGAGCAATAATTGATAATGGAAAAGGAACTATGGAAATTGATGATGGAGTGGCTAGAAGGATTTACCACGCCAAGAAAAGAAACAAAGTTCTAGCAGATGAAGAATCAGATGAAGAAGATTGGTTGGATATATTTGATATTAGCCATGATAATGAAGGAAATCCAAAATATGGGAAAACAACCCCATCGTTTGATCATATTGAAGATGATATGGAGAGAGCATTGGCTATGGAGAATTACTTCAATCCCTTCAAAAACCTTATAGTTTACAAGAAAATGGTTGATTTCCTTGGTTCCATGCCAATTAAGCTTAAAAATATTGAATGGACATCGGATGGGTATAGCAAATATCAAAAGGTTGAAGGAGATAATGATTGGCACACTAAGATAGAGATTACTAGTCCGGGTGGACGCCGTTTCACTCGTGAGTTCAAAACGAAGGAAACCGATAGAGTTCTTTCGGGGAAATTTCATTCGGAGGATATTCTAAGGTTTGGGAGTTATTTCGATTAAAGGAAGCAAGGAATGTGGAAGAATAAAGAAGCTTATTACTAAGCTTTTGCTCATTTTGTTCTTATGAGTTTTATCTTGTTTGCTTATTGTTTATTTATTTTATTATGTTTTGCATTACTTTGTTAAGTTGAGTGTGTTTTAGCTCTTAAGTTTTATAAGAAATATTTAAGTTTAAGTTTAGTTTTTTTAGTTTATGTAGCTTGTTTAATTTTAAGATTAAATGGAATGTTGGAAGTGTTTTTGGAGTGTGGTGATGTTTGGAAATGATCAGGGAATGAAAACGTTTTGTTTTGAAACAAGTTTTGTACTAAAATTTTACAAACCCACGGTTGAAGTACCCAACCTTCGGTTGAGTATTCATTTGGTGCAGAAAAACCAAAAGGAATAAAAGAAAGAAAGAAAAAAAACACCACAATCCACAACAATTCATATCATTCCAAGATTGAAATTAAGTATCAAATTAAGGTTCTAGCAATCCTATGGCATCAAAAAGAGTAAGTAACATCCATCTAATTACTTTGCACTGTTCTTAATTCGAATTTAATTTTTAGGGTTCTTAATTGGGCGAATTTGCTATAGTTCGAATTAAGAGAAATTACTTGATGGGTTTACTAGAGGATTGTTGTAAGGATTGATTAGAAGTGGAATTAGATGAAATGGTTAAGAATTGAAAGAGAATTTGATGTTCTAAGATTTAGGGTTTATGTATGTCGAAAATTTGGGTATGAATTATCAAGATTGATTGGGTTTATTGTGGTATATGATTAAGAATTAGTGTTTGTATGCTATATGATTAGTTATATGGACCACTACTTTGTTTGAATTAATTTTGATTCATAGATTCTTGAAATGAGACATAGAGGAGATATAGGAAAAAACACTAATAAGCACTAATAAGCAAATGGAAGGAGGAGTACAATGTGGATTTGCTGGTAACTGTTTAAAAAAAAAAAAAAAAAAAAAAAAAACTGCTGCAAACCGACGGTCGGAAGATCCAACCGCCGGTCGAGTGCCCAGAAAAGAGGCCAAACCGCCAGTCTAAAGCTCGACCGGGCGGACTAGCCGAACTGTTAAAAAAAAAATATTTTTCTTTTGCTAATTAATCTTACATTCTAACCTTTAGTTTCAATATTTCTCGTGTGCTTGTTTTGTTTGTTTTGTAGAAGTGTATTCGTCAAGATGAAGAAAACCCATTAGTTGCTTTGCATAAGCGACATAGTCAAGGAGGGGATGTTAATCTTATGCCGGTAACAAGTGAACATTTGAAGTGAAGCAAATTAAGTAAAGAGGCAAAAGCTTGTTACAATAGTAGGTTAGCGAAGTTGCAAAGGAAGGAAATTGCGGTTCCAAAGTTAGTAAGTGGGAGTTTGATGAAAAAGTATAATCTTATAAAGACTCTTAAGAAGTTATGGGAGGTTAGTACGGAATTTGAAAATGGAGTTTACGAAGATTTTAGTTTTGAATATGCAGTTGTGATAGAGGAAAAACAAATCTTTAGAGAATGGTGTCTAGAGTTCTTTGCCACCATTTATTTCAACCAAAAGGTTAGTGATATCGTGGAAGAGAAGTGTATTTGGTTTAGGTTATGTGGGAACGATCATGCATTTACTTTGCCAGAATTTGGGCAATTACTTGGGTTGTATGATGAGAATGACCTTCAACATGAAGATTTTGAAGAACATCTTTCTAGGTTAGAGAAAGAACTACCAAAGTATGATGGTAGGGAGATATGGAATGAGATAGGAGATCCAAACAGTGGGAGATTCAAGGAAAAGGAGATACATTCACCGATGGCTCGGCTTCTACATAAAGTGATTGTGAACTCATTTGTGCATAGAGGGCATAGTCAAGACAAAGTTCATGGGCCAGATTTGTGGATAATTGAGATGCTTATGGATCCAAATAAGAAGATGAATATGTTATGGACTTTGGCAGTTTATTTGTGAAAGAGGGCGACCATCATGACTGAGCACGGATTCATAAATGGGGGACATTATGTGACGAAGATTGGAAAAAGCTTGGGATATGCTACGGATAGTGAGTTGAAGAAGATAACGGTGATTAAGGAATGTGAAAAACTTGATAAAAAGATTTTGAAAGATTTGCTTGATGATGAAAGAATGTGTTTGGTTGATCAAATTGAGAATGTGATTCGCAACCCACCACAACCACAACAAACTCAACAACAAAATGTTGGGGAATCTTCGGGATTGAATTCGAGTTGGGGTGATTGGCATGCGAATTTGCCACAAGAGGAAAGAAGAGAAATGTGGAGAGATATGAGCTTGATGAGACTTGGGCACCAAATGGACTATTGTGCGCCAATTCTCACTAACCTTGGACGAAATAGTGAACCACCTTATTCTTTCCCAATGGCGTATGAACCAATTGGTGTTCCACCTTACCCATACCCATACACACCTTACCCATCGGGACATGTACCTTACCCGACGTATAACACAAGTAATGAGGGGTACAATGTTAACCGGGAAGCTTTTGCGGGGTATTATTCTAATGCAGGAACACAAGGCTATGAAGCGGGAACGTCATCAGGTGGATTTGGATTTAGAACGTTGGTTAACTATGAAGAAGACGATATGGAAGATGAATGATTTTGATTATCATTCGTGACTATGATGTGTGTTGAACAATATTTATATTTTATTCGTACTTTATTATGTCGGATTATAACTATTATCATGTTTTAGGACTATGATTATCTTTGTTTAGGATTTTTAATTTGGTTATTAGTATTGTTGCATTTTGTTTTGTGTTTTTGTGTGTTTGTTTATTTTTCAGGTTTGAGATACCATGAGATCATTGCTCGTTCATATGGTTGGTATATTTTGGAGCTTGGAGCTTCCAACTCATTCGTTTAACACCAAATATGGATCTCGCTTTATTTCTCGGTGATATCATTTACTATTTTATTTTCCCTATTTTCTTTACTTTGAATTTAATTTTTCACATTGAGGACAATGTAAAACTTAAGTGTGGTGGAGGGAAGTAAATAGTGAAAATGATTCAATTTAAAAAAAAATTGTGACTATTTTGGAATTTGTTTTATTGCCCTTAAGGAAGTAGTTGTTTTTACACGTAAAAGATTATATAATTGAAACAACTTAAAATTTTCCAATAGCATAAAAAGGCAATTTGAAATTTTTAACGAATCTCGGTTAAGTGAAATGATCTGTTCTTAGGATTGATAACATTACTTGAGCATTTTTAGCCTATTCTACCAAATATGTGAGGATTTGAGCCTATCATTCGAAGCATATATTTTCTATGATTAAATTCTATTTTCTTGCTAAGAGTGTGCCGGTGATTGAATTGATTCTAGAACTTGTGCTTGTCATGCATTACGAATTCCAAAGTAAGGTCACATTCGTGTGATATAAATGAATTTAAGTGATAAGAGGCAACTTAGGATTAAACCAAATGGCCTTCCATTTTACATATATTGATATATTAGCTAGCCGAATTGGTTAGTTAACCACCTATTCTATGGACTCATTTGTTAGCACTCATTTTTAGTGCTAGATACCCTTAGAACACCCTTTGAGCCTATCTTTTCATTTTTGTTACATCCAGAAAAAAAAAGATTTTACACCTTTAAACTTGAGCCTAACCCTTTTTAGTCAAGTCGAATCGATGAATTACTTGTTAATCAGAAGAAGTTTTTGATGATTATGAGCTTACACTTTGTATTTCGGATATACATTTCTGACGAAGCCGAAGGTAGCTACTTCTTATTTATATCTTTTTGAGGTATATGCTCATCCAAAGTGTGGGGGAAGATATTAAAAAAAAAAAAAAAAAAAAAAAAAAAAAAAAAAAAAAAAAAAAAAGGAAAAAGAGATATAAATAGCCAATGAGCTACAATTATGAAGATTAGCCAATGCGCTAAGACTTGATACGAATGGTGATCGATGAATGAAATAAAGGAGGAAGGAAAGAATTGTTATGAAGGCTATAATCATTTGGGAATACATGGTTCGATTGTTTTTGCAACAAGTGATTCTGGTATTTGACTTGATTCTTGTGTATTATATTCACTAAAATAATCCCATGTCTTATCCAAACCCTTTTTGCTTTGTGAAAATAGCGATTGTATGAATATTATAGTGACCATCCGGTTTTTGAAAAGTTGGAAAACGTCGCTAGCGAACTAGAGCGTGTTTTGGTGACCATCTGTAATGTAAATAACGTTGTTAGCGAACCAAGGTACAAACTAGTGACCATCCGTTATTATTCGACTAATCAAGAATTCGTTGTTAGCGATCTATTATATTTGTGCAGTAGTTATTTGAGCATAAGTTGATATTAACCCTTAGCCTAACATTTTATCCCTAATAAAAGTCTTATTTGATAAATTAATTTATTTCTTACATGATTTGGATTAGTTTTGATACTTGTACAAGCCTATGGTATGACATGAATCACGACTGAGCAATTGAGTGAAATATATCCCCTACAAAAGAAATGAATGTGAGTGAATTATATATTATCTTTTTCTTTTCGTGAGGAGCTTAGTTGTGTTATCTAGCTTGATCGAGTAAGTCGTTTAAATTTCACATATTAAAAGTAAAAATCACTTTTTGACCTTTTGCCTTGGTATTAAGGAAGATTAGTGAAATTTTTAGAAAATCATGATTAGTGGCTATTGGAAAAATAATTTTTCAAAAGATTACTTTGCTTGAGGGCAAGCAAAACTTAAGTGAGGGAGATTTGATAACGCTCATTTTGTACATGTTTTTATCGCGTTATTTGTGTGTTTTTATATGTTATTTAGTTATGTTTATGATTGTTTTATGCTTAAAAGTTGTTAAAGATGTGTTCAAGCCTAGGTACAAGGAAATATCAAGAAAGACGAAGAAAAGTTACAAAATCAAGCAAATATTAAAGAAAAATTCGTCAACAAAGATATTGATTTATGATATGATTATTTCCGTTGTACATGAGAAGGATGAAAAGATGAAGTCAAGATTAAGTGCCAAAAAGTGTATTAAAAGATGGAGTTTCATCCTATCTTAGAGTTAAAATTTATGTGCAAAAGTTGGTTTCAAACCCAAGGTTCACATTCCAGACCCAAGGTCGAAGCTGGGATCCCAGACCTAAGTTTCAGGAACTCGACCTCAGGTTCAGCCAACGCCCAAACAGAAGGTCCATGGTCCAGACCGAAGGTTGAGAAAATTCTGAGATGAAGAGTTGCATTAACTCTTAACTTTAACTACCATAATGACTTGAGTCCGATCATTACCTTCTCCTTAATGATAATTGAAGTAATATGACAGTTTTTGGGGTGTTTTACCAGCTTAAATAAGACCCCTAATCACCCATTTTGGATACAACACTTACAATCAATCCTTACACCATAAGGTCTTGATCACATTACTTATCTAACCCAAAAGAGCTCAAAAATCTCTGCCATTCTCAAGAAAGATCCTAAGTAGAAGAGGTGTAAGATTCCCTTGTTCAATTGGAGGCCCCAAGGAGTGCTATAACTCTTTTATTACTCATTGTAATCTTACTTTTGGGTAATTTTCTTTACTTACTTTAAACATGTTAAACCATTTGATGTTGAATACAATGTTAAGTTTTATAATGATGCTTGTTATGGAATAATTAGTGATACTTGTTTGGGAATGATGTGACTTTCGTATGAATGTTGGACGTTTAGTTGGTTAGAAAAAGTGGTTATTTTCATGAGTTTATTTAAATATAATTCGTGTTCTAAAACTTGTTGGTTAAATATTATTGGATTTAAAGGTTGAAAAGATCTCTAATATTGTTTAACTCCAAGAGTTAGTGACAAACGGATTGGTATTTGATAAGTGACGAATATCAATTATACAAGTTTTTAAATGGATTCGGAAATATTTGATCACGAGAGTGGGTTAAAAAGACTCGTAAGAACTAATTTAACTAATCGACTTTTTCATACATTTGATCACACCAATAGCTAGCATAGTGGGATGAGATTTGGCCGAAAGGACTCACCCGTGAAACTAGTAGAAACATGGATTTTCTTGATATGACCCATTGACTAGAAGTCCTTGTGAAAATTGATATGTGTCTTCTAAGTTTCACCCAAACATGTGCAACATTCTATCACGATTAGTCATGGTTCCTAAACAAGTATTTATTTGTTTGTTTGTTTGATTGAGTTGAATTGAAACCATTGTTTGTTTAAATCGCTTCTAGTGCTTTTGATCGTGACAATCTTAAGTACTATTCTTATTGCTACCAACTAAAATTACTTAAACCAAAACTAGTAGTCTCTTGGGACGATCCTTATTTACCACCAACCATACTACAATTGAACGAGTATACTTGCTCGTATGTGTTTCTTAGATAAACGGTAAAAAAGGTATTTTAAAATTTTAAAATTTGAGTGAAATTGGGATATAATATATATACCCTCTAGGAACGCACATCAATGTAATTTAAGGGAAGAAACATTAAAAAAGGAGTTAGATTCTTTAAGAAAGCAACTTAATCAAACTGTTAAGCAAAAACAGGAGATTCAGGAAAGTGTAATTACACTAAAACAGAACTTCAAAGAAAAAGAATCAAAACTCCTAATTGATTTTTCCAGACTTAAAACGTTGAAAAACAAGATTGAAAACAAGTTGCACACACAAGTCCAGACCAGGCAAACTAAATTAGCTCTTCTTAAGAATGCTAAGGTAGCCCAACCTGCGTTATATGATGGAAATGAAATCCTTAAGACTATTCATGCTCCACCTGATGTGTCTTCCTTAGAAGAAAGTGATGAGATAGAGGACAGAAAAAGAGAGAGATTAGCTGATAAAATGAAGGACCCGAAATGTATAGCCAATCGAATCATAGTTAAACCCCATAATTACTATGAGCAAAATCGTTTGACTATCTTTGCACCTCAAACTAAGTTAACGCCTGAACAAATATTTTGGTCTTTGGACATGGAAAAAAGAAAGGAGGATGCACTTAAGGAAAACACTCCACACCTTAGGAAAATTGCGGCTGCAACGGTGTATCCTCCAAATACACCTAGGCACTTAGTTCCATTAACTCTTCCCACAGCATGCAATACTCTAATTAGCATCTACGTTTTATATCAACTACTTGCTGATTTTGATAAAACATGTAAGAAGAGAATTACACCAACAGGAATTACCGAAGGGGAAAGAGGGTTTGAATTAACAAAAGAGTGCTATTTAACTGAGGTCATACCATTCTTTAAACTTCTCAATGAACATTTTGAGGGCATGCAAAAATCCCTTAAAACTGAAGTCAATGAAATGAAAGTAATGTTTAAAGATATGGAGAATGAGGTGGCTCAAAATGCAATAGAACTTAAGAGTCGTGAGATTGAGCGAAAGAATATTCTCACCATCAATGAGAATTTGATTGCTAAATGTGTTGCCCAGGATGTGTTTTATACTGTTACTGATGCTACACTTATTGCTTGTCATTTTCATGAACAGTCTATTGCACTGAATGCTTCCCAGAATCGTGTTGTTGAGCTTGAGGGGGAGAATTGGAATTTGCATGAAAAAATTCAAAATGATGACCATGATAACATGGTTAAACGTTTTTCAAAACTAGAAGTTGATTATCGTAATTTGGAACTAAAGTATCAACACTTAGATGAAAGATGTAAAATTTCAAATGCCAAGACATCTTCGGATGCTCCTGAATTTGATACTTATTTTGAATTAAGCAAACGCGATGAGAAAATTCAAGCTCACTCTAACACGATTCGACAATTGAGGTCCCAAATTGCCCAATTGAAATCAAACAAGAGTGATGTGTATGGCTCCAATAAACCATCGCCTTTAGATTCTCAGAATTTTCAATATCAATACACCATCAATAAATTACACCATGAAAATGAGTGTTTTCGAGCTGAAAAGTCAAAAGTCAAACAGCATTTCAAAGAGTTATATGACTCAATCAAAGTCACACGCAATAATCATAATGAAAAGATAACTTCTTTGCTAAATGAAATTGAGAATCTAAAGACTCAGGTGAAAGGGAAAATGCCAACCATCACTGGTGATAATGTTGGTCCAAAGATTTCTGCTTGTAGTAAGTATGTTGTTGATGTAGTGCCTATTCCTTTTCCCCTTAGAAAAAATAGGTCTACCCACCAAGTATATCTCAATCTTCTTAAGGATAGTCTTGACACCCTGCGTGAGATCGTAGAAGAGGATAGAATAGTAAAACCACTTGATAGTGCTGTTGCAGATGCCTGCTACATTACTAAACGGTCTCAGGAACTTTTAGAATATGTCAGTGGCACAGATCCTAAGATGGATAACAAAAGAGATAGATTTCCTGCATCATCTTACATTACTAAGAAAAAGCATGTAACCTTTGATGCACCACCAAGAACATCAGAACCCAGCACATTGAAAACAGGAAAACAAATGACAGTAAAACAAACTAATGTTCCCACCATTACTTCTACAGGAGTAAACCGTGACACCAAAGCTAGCGGGTCAAAGTCTAGAGACAATGCAAGGAAAGATAGGACTGCGCCAGCTAAGAGTGTTCACGAGAAGAAAGTAGAAGCCCAACCTAGGAACAATAAGTTTGCAATGAATGGAAAGAATCGTGTTGATTCTAGTATTAAAAGTACTGTAATTAATTCGAATTCTAATGTTGTCTGCAAAACATGTAATGATTGTTTAATTTCCAGTAATCATGACGATTGTGTTGTGTCATTTTTGATGTCTCATAAACGATCCCAAGATAAGGATGTTAGGAAGACTGAACCGCGTAAGCAAATTTGGAAAGCCACAGGAAAGATATTTGCTAATGTTGGTTATCAATGGAAACCCACTGGAAGGAAATTCACTTTAGGAGATCAGTACCCCTTAACCAGATTAAATACTCATAAAATAGTGAATGTTAAGGAATGGAAGTCGACTGGTCGAATCTTGCCTTTAGTGACACAATGCCCTACCACTAGGTCAATTACTGCTTCTAGTGATGTTTCCACTGTGAATGCAATAGCATCTACGAATCCTGTCATTCCAGAATTTGTTTGTGCTAACCAAACGGACCCCAACTGCACGTGGGGATCCACATTTTTCAGTTTTCCATCATTGTCTGTTTTCAAATGCAGGTCGTACAAATCGTCCTTTGGTATTTGGACTCAGGCTGCTCAAAACATATGACTGGGGATCGTTCACGGCTCAAGAACTTCGTGAAAAAGTTTATCGGGACAGTTAGATTCGGGAACGACCATTTTGGGGCAATCATGGGTTATGGAGATTACGTTTTTGGTGACAGTGTAATCTCCCGGGTATACTATGTGGAAGGACTAGGGCATAAGCTTGTTTTCTGTTGGTCAATTTTGTGATTCCGATCTTGAAGTTGCATTCAGAAAACACACTTGTTTCGTCAGAGAATTGGATGGTTTCGATCTTCTTAAAGGCAGTCGTGGAACCAATCTATACACCATCTCAATTAAAGAAATGATGGAGTCCTCTCCTATTTGCTTGCTGTCAAAGGCCTCAAAGACCAAGTCTTGGCTTTGGCACCGTCGTTTAAATCACTTAAACTTTGGTACCATAAATGATCTTTCTCGTAAAGATCTTGTACCAGGCATGCCCAGATTAAACTTCAAAAAATACCATCTTTGCTCTGCATGTCAACTGGGCAAAAGTAAGAAGCAAACCCATAAACCCAAAACTGTCAACACCATCTTGGAAGTTCTTCACACCCTTCACATGGATTTGTGCGGACCAATGAGAGTGCAAAGCATTAATGGGAAGAAATACATTCTTGTAGTAGTTGATGACTACTCGCGGTTTACATGGGTGAAGTTTTTGAGAACCAAGGATGAAACTCCAGAGGTTATCATCAAACTGATCAAGCAGCTGCAAGTGAGACTCAACAAAACTGTCAGAATCATCCGGACAGACAATGGAACTAAGTTTGTTAATCAACAACTTAGTCATTTCTATGAAAGTATTGGCATTACACACCAGAAAAGTGTTCCACGCACTCCTCAGCAGAATGGTGTGGTTGAAAGAAGGAACCGTACTCTGGTGGAAGCTGCTAGAACCATGCTAATATTTTCCAAAGCACCTATATTTCTTTGGGCAGAAGCAATTGCAACTGCATGTTACACTCAAAACCGATCCCTGATTCATACTATTCACGACAAAACACCTTATGAGCTGATTCATGGCAAGAAGCCAGACCTCTCTTTTCTTCGTGTGTTCGGAGCACTGTGCTATCCGACAAATGACAGTCAAGATCTGGGAAAGTTGAAAGCTAAAGCAGACATAGGTTTCTTCATTAGGTATGCACCAGATCGCAATGGATTCAGAATCTACAACAAAAGAACCCGACAAATCATGGAAACTATTCACGTGACGTTCAATGAGCTGACTGAGCAAACGGCTCCTGGACAAGCTAGTTCTGGACCCGATTCTAACCTGTTGACACCTGGACCAATCAGTTCAGGTCTTGTACAGAATACCACACCTGCAGCTCCTTATGTACCACCCACAAGTGAGGATTTGAAGAAATTTTTTGATTCGATGTATGATGAATATTTTGAGCCACCAACTGGCGGTGTTACTTCTGAAGCCCCACCTGCACCTCCAGCTGCTGATGCTCAAGTTCAAAACAACTCAGATAGCCAATCAGTGTCTATCTTTGTCAGTCAAGCAGCACCATCTGTCAATCATTCACCATCATCATCGAATGTTTAGTCCTCTACGGTACAACACGATGATGCAATTGATAATTCTTTTGAAGTGAATCCGTTTGCTCCTGTTGATGATGTTCCATTCGAGAATATCTTTGCTCCTGAATCTTCTACAGATATTTCGTCTTCAGAGGATATTAACTCAGCTACATCAGTTCAATACCCTCAACCACATGATCATCTCAGAAAATGGACCACCGATCAACCTATTGACAATATCATAGGAAATCCTTCTCGTCCGGTATCCACTAAAAAGCAACTTGCCACCGATGCACTGTGGTGCTTCTTCAATTCTGTACTCTCCAAAATCGAACCCAAAGATTTCAAAGATGCTATGTCTAAAGACAGCTGGTTTCAGGCTATACAAGAAGAAATTCATGAGTTTGACCGACTTGAAGTATGGGAATTAGTGCCCGCTCCAGATTGTGCAATGATTATCGCTCTCAAGTGGATCTTTAAAGTGAAACTTGATGAGCATGGTGACGTTCTGAAGAATAAGGCTCGACTTGTTGCAAAAGGATATCGTCAAGAAGAGGGCATAGACTTTGAAGAATCATTCGCTCCAGTTGCTAGAATTGAAGCCATCAGAATCTTTCTAGCTAACGCTGCCAGTCAGAATATGGTTGTCTACCAAATGGATGTAAAGACAACATTTCTAAATGGTGATCTAAAGGAGGAAGTCGTCCTACTCATGTCTACCGTTTGAAGAAAGCTCTATATGGGCTAAAGCAAGCACCCAGGGCGTGGTATGATACTTTATCGAAGTTTCTTCTGGCTAATGGCTTTTCCAAAGGTGTTGTTGATCCTACGCTATTCACTAGGAAATCGGGCAAACATCTACTTCTTGTTCAGATCTACGTAGATGACATCATATTCGCCTCGTCCGATCCTAGGGAATGTGACAGGTTTTCCAATGAGATGAGCTCTAAGTTCCAAATGTCTATGATGGGACAAATGTCGTTCTTCTTGGGTTTACAAATCTCCCAAAGTCCCGGAGGCATCTTTATTAATCAATCCAAGTATGCTAATGAAATACTAAAGAAATTTGGATTTGATTCAAGTGATGCTCTTGACACCCCTATGATTGAGAGATCGAAGTTGGATGAAGATCTCTCTGGGATTCCGGTTGATCAAACAAATTTTCGAAGCATGATCGGATCCCTGATGTATATCACCGCTAGTAGGCCAGATCTATTGTTTGTTGTATGCATGTGTGCTCGATATCAGACCAAGCCTACCAAGAAGCATCTGGAAGCAGTAAAGCGGGTCTTTCGATACCTTCAAGGGACTATCCACATGGGTCTCTGGTATCCTAAAGACACTGCTATGGCCCTTACGGCCTATGCAAATGCAGATCATGCGGGGTGTCAAGATACTCGTCGAAGTACATCAGGTGGTGCTCAATTTCTGGGAGATAAGTTGGTTAGTTGGTTGTCTAGAAAGCAAATGAGTACATCTATATCTTCAACAGAGGCTGAATACATAGCCATGTCTGCATGCTGTGCTCAAATCCTTTGGATGAGATCACAACTATCGGACTATGGTTTTGCATACAACAAAATTCCTCTGTATTGTGATAACAAAAGTGCCATAGCTCTTTTCTGCAACAATGTCCAACATTCTAGATCAAAGCACATTGACATCAGACATCAATTCATAAGGGAACAGGTTGAAAAAGGGGTAGTTGAACTTTACTTCATGAGGACCGAGTTTCAGTTGGCTGATATCTTCACCAAGGCACTTCCGAGAGAAAGGTTTCAATTTATT
The DNA here is from genome assembly GCA_021014915.2 of Artemisia tridentata subsp. tridentata. Taxonomy (NCBI): domain Eukaryota; kingdom Viridiplantae; phylum Streptophyta; class Magnoliopsida; order Asterales; family Asteraceae; genus Artemisia; species Artemisia tridentata. The sequence continues at coordinate 18,885,265 of CP139507.1, read as the reverse complement.
CTCCCGCGTCTTGGCATGAAGAGTTTGACTCCAGAAACACTCAAGGGTCTTCAAGAAGAAAACGAGGAGTAAAGGATTTGCTTCACATATCCTTGTATATATCTGTGTATATCAAAAACCAAAAATAAAAACTAAAAAATAAAAAAATACCAAATATAGTTTCTCTAGGCATGTCTTCTGTTTATCGATAACATTTAAGGTCTTAGAAATGTCATTCAATAATGACACGGGACTGTAAATGAAGCTCGAGCAGAAGTTATATTTACCGGTTAAAACATGTCTAATGGCTTGCTATTACTTCAAATAGCAAACGGCGCTTTATTATGGGGAAAGCATGTCGCCAAAAAGACAGTTATTCCTCCAACTGGGTGAAGTTCACCCGGGCATGGATTACTTTATATCCATGTTTCTCCTGATTTTATGTACGATTCAGTGCATCATTTTTTGGATAAGAAGAGAAGTCTTCTTTACACCACAAACTCTTCACATCTATGATTCTTCAGGAGAGTTTTGGTGTTTCACAAGGTGGTAACTGGACTTAAATTTTCACAAATGCTTCTCACTCAATTGAATGACTACAGCTCTTTGAATAGAAAATGGGTCATTAATTGAGGGGGAGAGTAGTTGTTCAAATTTTAGACACATTTTTAAACTTTGTGCAAAATTAGCAGTGACACTCCCTCTTGGATTGAGGGGGAGCATTGTAAGCACCATCATCAGAATACATCAAACCTGACCACATTTTCTCTCACATTTTTTTAAACTTATTTAATTCAATTGGGATCCCAAATCTCAATTGGATTGAAATTTTTGATCGGGGGAGAGAATGTGATTTAAATATGAAATCTGATGAAAATGTGATTCTTTGGACTAAAGTGTAAGCTCTCCCATATGTGCTAAACTCTTTCGTATATCGTTGCACATATTAAGGGGGAGCAAATGGCGTGACAGCAGAAAGGATGCGACATCTCATGTGACTCAGACGTTACCAATGAATTGACGAAACACAAACTGTCATTAATCGAAAGGACATATCCTGGCCGGGTAATAATTTCAAGCTGGCCTAACCAGTGATGTAAGCGTGTCTCGAAGAGGATATGTCTGAGTAGAGTGTACCGTTTCGAGAAACTTTCTCTGGACTTGACCAGGTCGGGTAATAATTTCAAGCTAGTCTAACTAGTGATGTAAGCGTGTCTCGAATCGGTCATGTTCACTGAAAGTGGATCAATTCAAAAAGTGCGATCTCCACCCAATATGTGTAAATTTAAAATTAAAACATATGAGCACATGTTGAGGGGGAGCTTTTGAAAAATATAAAACTCTCAAAGTGTTAGCAAAATGTGTTTCATAATCATAGACACTTTGAGAGATTTTTCTCAAGGTTTTTGGTTAATGGCAACATAGGATAGTCATGATGTTATAAGGTGACTAAGGTTAGGAAAAACCGTCCTATGATCCGCCAGAGCCGGAAGGATCTACCCAAGGACAATACCAAATAGATAGTATTAGAAGTCCTTAGGATTGATTAAAAAATGAGTAATATGAGAAAGGAGAAAGAAGGGGTTGAAGAATTAAAAAGAACAGAAATGAGAAAGGGTGTAAAGAAATAGCCCTCCAATTGTTCAACCTTAGGGCAGAAACCGGGTTCAAATCATTTGCTACTGGTGGTTACTAAGGTAACACCGGTATTGAAGACAAGACGTCATGGACCCAGTGACGCACTGCACTAAACCTTCTAAACCACTCAAGTTCTCTTAAAAGGACTTGTTTCATTCTCACGGGGAACCCTGCATAATCTATCGACCGCTCATTACGAGTTATGTTGATATTAAAACAGGAGACACCGCTCCAGTCTCCGACTACCAAAATTGCACTTATTGAGTCTAGAGCCACGAGATGCATCATAAGATCTCATAGGAACACGTGTTACTTCTACACTGGTTGTTCAACATCAAGGACACCAGCTGTAAACTTAATGAGTCCTACGCAGGTCTTAGCAATCTGCCAGAACATTCATGAGAGAAGTTACAAATGTAATTATCAGTGATTGAATGGAAACTCCTGCCAGGGTCAACATCAAACAGCCCTGAAAGCAGGTCACTTCGGTAATTCCTTGTGGATTACGCTTAGTGGTCACGGTAGTTCCAAACGGTCTACAGTCGTGGAGTGAACTCCAGCGACTCACCTAATCGTTGATGTACTACGGTAGATCTTGTAAATCCTCTTGGGGGTTGCCGATTCAGGAACGGCCTTGGTAAGGATTAGAGAAATTTTCACACTATGATGTTGACAATCTCTATATCCAAGCCTATAAGTAACATAATTGTTATAATTCCTTTTCTGTTTGTTTCGGATATTAATGAAGTTATGCTTAAAAAAATTGATCGATGATGATTTTCTTTCGTTTGTTTGGCCTTGAGGGGTCTTGATATATCTTTGAGTAACACGGAAGAAAGAACTGAGATCTCTTGATAAAATAAGATCACGCCTTTGTGAAAGTCAACTTCAATCTCAAATAAGTGATACCCGATCAACTCCGCATTCACTTAGAAAACATTAATGTCAAATCTAGCCATTACAATTTAAATTCCACGATTCTTTATAACACTCGATCCCGGTCTCGTCACTTAAAAATCGTCATTTTACACATTGTCACATTGTCATTTTACAATTAACTCTTTAGATCAATACTATCATAAAATTGTATCCAATATAATTCAGATAACAAGTTTGATAATCCATTTATTCTTATTGCAACACAAGCCCAGTCCAATATACGGATAGAAATGCGTTAACGAAGCCCAGTCCAGATTTAGCTCCATATGCTGATCCAACAACCCGATCCGGATAACACCCGGTCCACATCCACACATATCCTAAACATACGGGTATTAAACACAACTCAACCCTAATTCTCGCATATCTTAACCCTAAACACAAATCACTTAGAAACATCCGCCCCCATCTATATTTTCCTCTCACCAAAACTTATATCTCTCATCAATACATACACGTAACTTTTTATCTCCCACATCTCATCTCAAATCATCCAAATCAAATAGCCTACGAATGCAATCGGACATCAACTAATCCTATTTAATTCTCAATCCCAAAAACCACAAACACTTGTTGGTTTCTCACTGCTACAAACGGACCAGAGACACACTCGTTATCAGTTACAAATCGAAGAACACCAACATCTTTGTCTCGTTATTCTCTGTCTTAATTTTTGAAGGACAAGGACCACAAGAGATTCGACTTCATGATCATATGAATGGTCTCGGGTAGGTGTTTATGTATTTGTGTTTTGTTTTTGGTTGTGAACGAATTAAAGATAAAGGATAACAGATTTGTTATTTACTTTATCTTTGTGTTTCGGATATGAATAGAAGCGAAGCTTTAATAAGGATTTGTGATGTCTAGTTCAATTAAAAAAAATCTTCAAAAGATTAGAAAAAAATTGAACAAACTGAGATCTATTTGCATTTGTTTATTTCGTTTGCGTCTGATCAATGATGAGTTCTTTTCTTTCGTATGCTTGACCTTTGAAGAGCTTGATTTATCTTTGATAACCACGAAAGAAAGAAAACTGAGATCTTGTAATTATTTATCATTTGGATTCGAGTGGTATATTGGAGATGGGATTATGCTTCTTTCTTCAATTAAGATCTTAATTCTTAATTCTTACCACGAAACTGAATATAAAACTCGGAGTATCATTTTGATTTGAGTAGTATATTGGAGATGGGATTATGCTTTGTTAATTATATGTGCATTAAATCACCCCTTTAATAGCATTGATGTCGTGTTTTCTTTTTTTAAAAGTGTTGTACACTATGCTTTATTTCTTGTAATTCTGAAAATTTGGTGCATTAAAAGTAAGAAGGCAGGCTGAGTGGTAGCAAAAGTTTTATCACATTGTACTTGTACATTAAGCTTAGGTAGTTGTAAATATTGGTGATGGGGTGTATTAATTGTATATATTAATTGTATGTATTTAGTGTTAGTATTTCTATTTTAATTAATTGTACTTTGAGTTTAAGAACTTGTAAATGTTATAAAATGTGTTTAATTACTTGTACTTATAGCTTTAGAACTTGTATTGCTTAATTTTAAGTATTTCTATTAATAGTAGGCCTTTGTGCATTATATATATATATATATATATATATATATATATATATATATATATAACTGAAAAGTGAAAACTTAAAACTAATTTAGGAAACTAATTGGTTCTTTTAATTAAATGGAATGTTTGAAACTAATTTAGAAAACTTAAAATTAATGTATCCTATTTATTGAATATTTGCTATTAAAAAATTTTCTTTTACTTAAAATCATTATATGTTACAATAATTTAGAGTTACATTTTGATTTTTTTACGTTATATGAATAAATGTTATACGAAACACCTAACCAAAATATCATAATCATAATTATGTGTCGCAATAAAATCTCGTTGTTCACTCGTTTAATATATATATATAGTGTTGTATTCTATGCAATACCAATATTAGATGCAGTACTTTACAGTACTCTTAAATTGAATCTAGGCCATTGGATGAGTTTGATCAATGGCTATAATGAATTGTGCCATTCATGTCATTATTTGAAAGATTAAGGCATCACTTGTAAAACTAAAAGGGCAGTATAGGAAGTTTTCATTTATTTTTTTTAAAAACCGTCCATTGTTTACACATTAATATAATCCACGTCTCTCTCTCACTTCTTATCTTCATTTTTCTATAGATCTAATCATTTTCAGTTTTTATCCTTCTTCCTCACCCTAGCCGCACTCTCCTTATCACCACCACTACTCGTCTCAAATCTGAGCAACCAACAACGAAACCACCAGATCTTGCTGCAAACCGATTTTATGGAACATAATGAGGACGATTCTGTCACTCTTGATTCGCCGAATACAATATATGCACATCCTTCATTCGCCGGATAAAATAACACCAACAATATGTGGCTGGAGGACAGCGATGGCGGCGGTTGGAGGATGATGAAGACAACGGCGACGGCTGGGACAACAGCAGTTGGATGCGGTTGAACGAGGGGATGTACGATGGCTGTGCAAGGCTAACTATATACATATGCGTAAAATTTTTTTACCTCTAAATCTTTTAAAAAACAGTAAAATACTTGTGGGTTTTGTTTAATATTCTGTGAGTGTTTGTTAATTTGGCTTAATTCATCAATGGATTTTAAAACACAGTAAAATACCGTGTTTGAGTAGCTTATGTATAAACATAGCAATTGATTTTGATTGAGTAAATTCATTTTTATATTGTTTTATTTAAAGCTACTGTATGGTAGCGTAATAGCCCAAAATAAAATAATGTTTATTAATTAATCTAATTAAATTGATTATAGCAATGGATTTTGATTGAGTAAATCCTTAATTGCTGAGTACATCTTTAAGGCTTTGACGAAAGTTGATATGAAATAAAAAAATATTTATGCATATATGTTTAGATTGTGCATATGTGTTTTCTAGATGTTCATAATAAAAATAATTATAATTGTTTTGCAATTACAGGTATTGAACATATTTTTGGAAGGCGTGCGAATATGTTTTAATGAATTTGACGAGAAAGCGCAGCGTACATATATGTTTTTGGAAGGGTACTCATATGTTCTAATGAATTTGATGAGAAAGTGAAGAGTGCACGTATGTTTTGGAATAGTGCACACATGTTTCTGAATGACGGACACATTTATATTAAAGAAGATACATTTGTATTTGAATTGTATTTCATTTTGTATATACTATTTATGTTTTTGGTTTGTTATAAATTTAGAGTTTACATGTATGCGTTTATGTTTTTTATTATAAATTTTGAAGATTAAATAATATACACTAGAAACATATGTGCAATTACCATTTTGAACAAAACAACTTTGGTATCTAAACAATTGTACGCATAAAACATATGTAAATTTACAATATTTAAAAAAAAAAAAAAAAACACATATGCACTTAATTTTTCGTAAAACATCTATGTAAAAGAAAATTTTAAAAAAAAAAAATTCTGGAAAAAAAAATTATAAAAAAAATATATTTTAAATTCCGAAAATTAAGGTGTTGAAAAACGTTTTTTAATTAAAAAAAATTCAAAAACAAAGTTAAAATGTGTTTTACTAATATACCCTTATGAATTAAATAAAAATATTTAATAGTACTAAATTCTTATTGGTCAAAAAGAGTACTGTAAAGTACTGTATCTAATATTGGTACTGCATAGAACGCGCCCCTATATATATATATATATATATATATATATATATATATATATAACAATAGGCACAGTAGTAAGCCATTGGATCAACTATTGTAGATCATAATTAATTCTAATTAATTAATTTGTTGATGATGGCACCACATTGCCCTTTTCCAAACGTCTCATATTAAATGCAGAAATTGAAATCGTATGAATCGGTCAACACAATGCCCTTTTCCAAACGTCTCATATTAAATGAAGAAATTGAAATCGCATGAATCGGTCAAGTGAGTTTATAGGGTCACATATTAAACACCATATTAAATACCATATCAAACACCATTTTTCTTTTCTTTTTTTGTAAATTTTCTTCTATTCGAAAATATTCATTTCAGTACACCTTATTTGACTTTTGCATCATATGAATTGCATCTTTTTCACATAAGGCCACTTTTTTGGCACATATTTTGTTGGTACAAAGTTACAATTGATACTAACAAAAATTATATCTCTTTGGTACATAAAAACAATAATTTTTACGACACATTATTTTTTTATGACACATATATAATGACACACAATATTTTTTATGACACACTTTTGAAAACAAACTATATCTTTTGACAAACTTAGTTTCATAATACATTTTTACTGACACACTAAGTTTTTTTACAATTTTTTTTGACACACTTAGTTTTTTGATACATTTGTAGTGACACACTAAGTTTTTTAACAATTTTTTGTGACACACTTAGTTTTTTGATATATTTGTAGTGACACGTTAATTTGTAAAAACATTTTTATTGACAAACTAAGTTTGTGAAACACTTATTTGAATTATACATTTGTAATGAAACACTAATTTTTTTGCTACATTTCAAATTAAGCATTCAGTATTGTGACACACTGATAAGTTCAATGACTCATGCTATACACACCGATAAGCAACACTTATCTTTGATACATATCTATCCAAGACAAAAAGAAGATGATGATTGTAAATTAGTTTTGGTGTTGTTGAGAATACAGATCGATTTTATAGTCTACATAGATGACGCATATGCACAATTATTAATCAATTGGTATAGTAGTATATGCAAAAAACACTCAAATCACCAACTTGAAAAACTTAATATGATACATAATTTTAGGATGCGGATTCATCATTATATTTATAAACAGCAAACTGATAATTTAGATATTACAGTAGAAAATAAGATTAGCCTATCAATTATACTCGCACCCTGAAATCTAGAAAAGAAAAGCAAAAAAACAAAATGCCAAAAACTCGATCTACAAAAAATGTAGAAGCGGCTTGGGTTTCAACTCCTTTAACCAAAACCGAATACGACATCTTACACCTGTAAGACAACGACGGCATAAGCCGCAGTCCGGCTTGGCAGATATGGCTGGTGGCGGCGGTGAGTCGTCTCAAAACCGGAACCAGAAAGTCGTCGCCAAAGACACCGATAATGGTTTTTAATGAAAAATATAGGCACCGAAGATAATTGTAAGCGGTGGTTGTCTGATGAATCTGAAATACATGCGGTGGTGTTTGATGAATCTGCGATTTTTTTGGGAGAGAAGTAGTTGCAATTTTATATTATTTTGAGAATCAGAGTATACACTAAAGAATAAGATGATACGATTCATATTTATCTTTTTCATTATGTTTATTGTTTGGGTTTGTTTTTAATTATGTTTGAGTATGGGGATTAAATTGTATTTTTCCTTGCTATTTATTTAGAATGAAAGGCTGATCAAATCAGTCAGGAAATTAGCAAATTCTCTTTCTAAACTTGTGTTCTTCTTCTTCACTGTTCTAACCCTATCATTGGTATCCAGAAATCGGTTTAGCCTCCTATCTCTTAGCTTCTTGTTTCTAACTCTATCATTGGTATCAAAGCCGTTCCGATCTCTCATCGGAATTCCTCGCCGCCATGACCAACACTCGCAACCAGGAGATCGACAACACCCTCAAGTCCCACGACAAGGCCATCCTCGACATCCAAGCTGCCTTATCAGCCCTCATGAAGCAGCAGGAGCAGTCGCTCAAGCAACAGGAGGAGATCTTGAAGGCGGTTCGTGATAAACCCACTTCCGCAACCGTACCATCACCTCCTCCAGCAGCCGAAGCCCTCCATACCCCTGCACCTTCAACATCCGTTGCAGCCACACAACCAAAATCAGCCCCTCTCTCTCTCTGGTTGTTGTTCCGAAACCACCGCTCTTGACCACACAAAAACACCCGCACCGAAGTAACATTCAAAACCCAGCCCTCAAACAAGCACCTTCACCAAAACCAACTCTGAATAAACCAACAGATGCATCAAAAGTCACACCGCCACTCTCATTGCCTGCACCGAGACCACCACCACCAGCTTCTGCAGCCTCACCACCTTCAACCGCATCCTTTAAACTCACACCGACGACACCAACACCGGCCCCGACACCGTCACAGAAGCCAGTCCATGTGAACAATGAAGCAACGATTGCAAATTTTGTGTGGAAGCGTGAAGGGCGGCCACTGTGGCGCTTGATGACAACGGCTCCGAATGCTACCGTTCGAGTCGAGTGGCGTCCGTCGTGGTTCCCACAAAGTTATGATGAGAAACAAGCGACTGAAGATGAAGACCAGGGTCCTGGATTTACTTTTTGAGGACAAAAAGTTGTTAAGCGAGGAGTATTGATACGATTTATATTTATCTTTTTCATTATGTTTATTGTTTGGGTTTGTTTTTAATTATGTTTGAGTATGAGGACTAAATTGTATTTTTCCTTGCTATTTATTTGGAATGAAAGGCTGATCAAATCACTCAGGAAATTAGCAAATTCTCTTTCTAAACTTGTGTTCTTCTTCTTCACTGTTCTAACCCTATCATAAGATCATAAGATCTTGAAAATGAATGAAAAACATGGTTTTGTTTAGATCTTCAAAATAAAATTCGGTTATTGTATGAGAGAGAATGGGAATACCTATGGTAATGAAGATGTGGAATGCCTTTGGTGAATGTGCGGTTAATTTTGTGAAAGAAGAATGACTGGTGAATGAATTCGGTGATGATGAATATCTTGTGAATGAGTAAGCGTATTTGTTAAAAGCGGCTAATAATATGGAATTGACTTTAAATATGACATTATGTAAAATGTAAAGATTACTATAATACATTTAGATACAAGATCATTTGAGGACAAAACTTTCTTTACATATCAAGGGATTAATCCTCACCCTTCATTCATTTTAATCTAAAGGCTAAGATTAAACTCAACATTTACATTACAAGGTCATTTTAGTCAAATATATAAACAAAAAATTAAAAATATAAAACACACACAAACACACTTTAGTGTGTAACTGTGTATTCTCCTCCCAGTTTCTCTGCATCTCCCCAACCTCCATAATCGTTAATTAAACCCTAATTTCACTCTTCAGTTCACCGATTCATCACCAAAATCATATATGTTCATTGTCACCGTTATCATTACATTAATCAAAAACCACAATTTATATCAGATTCAATTTTTGATCCGTTTCATGAAGGTAATCGATTTGAATTAAGCTGTTGCTTATCAAATGCGTTCGACTTCTATGCTAGGTTAATTGTTTTAATTATGTTTAAATTCTATTTTTGATACAATGCGTGTGTAGTTATACGGTTTAATGGTGTAATATGTATCTGATTGTAGTGGCTAATGGATATTTAAGTAATTTTGAAGTTTTTATTGAATGCGATATGAATTTATGATGTTTCGTTAAAATGTGTATTTTTGTTTATTGCGAGGTTTGTTATATATTTTCGTAGAGGTTAGTATAATGTGCAGTTGTATGTTAGTAATTATGAGCTAAGCTTACGAGACGAAGATGGATTATAGGTACAGCACTTAAATTAAGAGGTTGATTGGAAGGCAGTATAAGGAACCAAGTGTGCAGGAAGAGCTTAGGTTGCTACCTTTTGTGACTAGTGAGGGTCCTCGTGGTGGTATTTTGATCGAGTTGGAGTATATGAAAGATAAATTGACGTTTACACCTGTGGAGATTTTGTTCAAACATCTTAAGCAAATAGCTGAGAAAAATCTTGAATCTGCTGTTGTAGACTGCGTTGTTGGGATTCCGTCGTATTTTACTGACTTGCAAAGGCGTGAGTATCTTGATGCTGCAACTGTTGCTGGTTTAAAACCTTTGAGGTTGATGCATGATGGCACTGCCATTTCATTAGGGTATGGTATGTATAAGACTGATTTATCTGATGAAGGACCAACTATTGTTGTGTTTGTGGACATAGGTCACTGTGACACTCAGGTAACGGTTGCAGCTTTTAAACAAGGCCAAATGAAAATATTGGCCCATTCTTTTGATAACAACTTGGGAGGTAGAGACTTCGATGAAGTCATATTCAAACATTTTGCTGCACAATTCGAAGAGAAATACAAGATTGATGTTTCCTCCAATGCCCGTGCTTCTATAAAGCTTAGAGCATCGTGTGAGAAGGTGAAACTCTTGTCAACATGGTTAGGTAAAGAAAGAACATGGGGGTGAGAGACATACCGTACTCAAGAGTGTAGTTGGAACCCTTGATGTCAGCATTCGCCCCTTCTTGCATGGGGAAACCTTTCCTGGGGTAAATCTCATCATTTTGATGCAAATTGCAAATGTAGATGACGACGATCTTAACAAGCATTACTGAATTTCAGGAAATATGTAAAGCACCAATTTTCTACACCGGAGAGAGAAAAGATCCCAAAAACCGATATGGTTACATTTCAAACTTATTTGTAGCTAAATCAGCACGTCGTCAGGGTATTGCAAGAAACATGTTACATTTTGCCATCGAGTCTGCTATATCAGATGGTGACACTTCATTATCTGTAACACTAAGATACTAACATATATATGCTTAGGGGGAAAAAAAAAAAAAAAAAACCATAGGACTAATGGTTTAATTTATGAATGGCAGGTGTTGAACAAGTTTATGTGCATGTACACAGGAACAACATAGCTGCACAGGAACTGTACCAAAAGATAGGATTCAAGGTGGTTGACCTGGCTAGCCCTCAATTGTCAAAAGATAAAATGTACTTACTATGCTACAGAGCATAAAACATCAACATATGTTGTAAATTCTTGTATCATGGGAAAGAAACGACTACCCACGGTATGTAAGAATGCAAATGATTGTTTTATTTTATACATATCCCATGTGACATTGTTCGTAAGAAGCAATCATAGCATTGTTCAAACAGATATTTTGTTAAATGTATCACATGTAATTAAATATATAATTGTATCAACGTCGGCACCTGTTATATCACATGTGATATCACCTGTGATATGTGATATCACATTGATATCAATGTGATATCACATTGATATCACATGTGATATCACAGGTGTTTGAGCACAGGTGATATCCCATGTGATATCACAGGTGATATCCCATGTGATATCACAGGTGATAATTGATATCACGATATCACATGTGATATCACATGGGATATCACAGGACCTGTGATATCACGTGTGATATCCCATGTGATATCACAGGTGATAGCACATCACAGGTGATAGCACATGTGATATCACATGTGATATCACCTGTGATATGTGATATCACCTGTGATATGAAGGAACCACCTGTTCGACAAGTTAAACTTGCATTAGAAAGTTTAAAAGAGCCAAATGTGATTACAAGAAAAATATATTTTTAATAATGACTAATACTCACCTTCACCGAGTTAGGGACCAAGCCCTTGTATAATGCCCCAAAACCCTCGTGGCGGACATGAAGGCGTCAACCATTCCGGTGTACTCGAGTGATGACTTGCCATCTGCTGTAACAACTGAAGCTGCATCTTTCCAACCAACCATTTGCATTCTTACATACCAGTTACCATAAAACAATCATTTAGGTATAAAATAAAATAACTTTCTGTCTCATGGAATGCTATGATTGCTTCTTACGAACAATGTCACATGGGATATGTTGATGTTTCCCATGATACAAGAATATTAGTCATTATTAAAAATAACTTACCGTTGGATGGCACCCGAGGTATGTTGTTGCCAATTTGTTTCTTGCTCGTTAATTCATCTGTTGAGTATTTGTATGCTTTTCTTAGCTCAAATCCTTCTTATTAGAAAAAGATAAAAAATTTCCTCTTGTTCAGGTAATTCTTCAAATAAGTATTTTTAGGCCTTGTCACTTACATGTTTAATGTTAGTTTGGTACAAAAAAACTACCAATGGGCATTGTCATGTCTCTTTTTTGGAGTGTGTTTGGATGTGCATTCATATACGACGTTGAATAATCAGAATGAGCATAAAGCTGTAAACAGTTGATCTGTGTAATGCCTCTTGACGTAAGCTAATGAATAGAAAATTAGCTTTCTTGTAGCTCGTATGAAAATCTGTTCATCCAAACATTGTTGCTTTTGGGACTTTAAGTAATGATAATCGGAAAATCAGCTCTCAACTCCGAATCCAAACACTCCCATAATCTCGCATAAAACTTGTTATATTCATTTTCTTTCGATCACAAATGGCCCATTGACACAACGTACTTACTTTGTAAAGTTAACTGTTATCTTTATTGCTTTCTTTTGACAAATGGATCATCTGATTATGATCTGTATTTATTCAGACTGCAACCAGTTACCAGATGTTCAATAGTTCTAACTGAATAAACTTGAATTGTAACATTTGCAGTTGTATAGCACGGTGACCTTGCGTCAAGGGGAGAAGAAGCATTACAATAACAAGGTCGATGTTTACAGTTTCGGTATTGTGCTTTGGGAATTAGTGTCAAACCGAATGCCGTTTGAGGGCATGTCAAATTTGCAGGCTGCTTATGCTGCGGCTTTTAAGGTGCGGCCATGATTTCTCTGTTATATTGCATATCGTTTTCATGTTGGTATTTTTAACTATTTATGGATAATTACATAATATTATAAAATCGAACACTGGTATAAGAACTGGTGATGTTTAGTCAAAATGCTAAATTTGGATGTAGTTAGGTGGCTGGAATTGTCTATATGATTATTTTATGAAAAGGCGAGTTAGGTGACCCAAAAATTAGTCCTCTACATCATTGAACATAGGCAACTAGCTAACATCGTCGCCTTCTTGCTTAGAACGTGATCCAAAAGTTATATGCTTATTCTGACTTAACGTGAGGTGAGCCACATATGATCCAATAGTGGTAGACAATATCTTCTTGGAATAAGTCAGGAAAACGTGGACGCCAAAGGAAGCATAAAAATGCTATCACGCTCTTCTCGAAGATGAGAGAGGAAGGAATTAGACCAAACAGCTTTACATTCATTGCTGTGCTGACAGCGTGCAGGCATTCAGGTCTTGTAGAAGAGGGGAGAAAGCATTTTAGAAGCATGTCTGAGGACTATTTGATCATTCCTAGCATGGAGCATTGTACTTCTATGGTTGATCTTCTTGGCCGTGATGGTAAATTGCTGGAGGCTTATGAATTCATTGAGAATATGCCAATTGAGCCTGATGCTGATGTTTGGGGAGCTTTGCTTAGTGCCTGCAGAATCCATGGAAACATTTAACTAGCACAACGTGTGGCACACAGGCTTTACCAGTTAAATCCCCAAAATGTTAGTTTTTATGTCATTATGATTAATATTTACGCTGAAGCTGGTAGATGGGAGGATGTGACACGAATGAGAAAATTATTAGACGAAATGGAGGTGATAAGAATACGTGGGCAGAGTTTAGTGAGGTAAACAGAATGTTTCATGCTTTCATATGAGATGTCACTAGCAAAAAGATATATATTGTATTAACTGAGTGTTCATAATGCTGATACAAGAGTAAAAAGATGAACTTTGTTGTCAATTGGAAGAACTATTCATCTGTTTGAACTATGTAAAGTGATGCACAATTTTTAGAATAGTCAATGTGACATTTTTCATACCTAAATGATTGTTTTATGGTAACTGGTATGTAAGAACAATGTTTATGAAAAATAAAATCATAGCATTCCATGAGACAGTAAGTTATTTTATTTTATACCTAAATGATTGTTTTATGGTAACTGGTATGTAAGAATGCAAATGGTTGGTTGGAAAGATGCAGCTTCAGTTGTTACAGCAGATGGCAAGTCATCACTCGAGTACACCGGAATGGTTGACGCCTTCATGTCCGCCACGAGGGTTTTGGGGCATTATACAAGGGCTTGGTCCCTAACTCGGTGAAGGTGAGTATTAGTCATTATTAAAAATATATTTTTCTTGTAATCACATTTGGCTCTTTTAAACTTTCTAATGCAAGTTTAACTTGTCGAACAGGTGGTTCCTTCATATCACAAGTGATATCACATATCACAGGTGATATCACATGTGCTATCACCTGTGATATCACATGGGATATCACATGGGATATCACAGGTGCTCAAACACCTGTGATAGATATCAATGTGATATCACATTGATATCAATGTGATATCACATTGATATCACATGTGATATCACAGGTGATATCACATATCACATATCACAGGTGATATCACATATCACAGGTGATATCACATATCACAGGTGATATCACATGTGATATAACAGGTGCCGACGTTGATACAATTATAAATTTAATTACATGTGATACATTTAACAAAATATATTAATCACATGTTCATACTTGAATATATCAACTTCTTCAATTATGTCAGTTAAACATGTTAAATTTTAATTAAAGAGTAATGTAGTTAAATATACCTTTAATAATTTTTTAAACATGTTTAAATATACCATGATGAAACTGATTTTTTCATCAACAAATATGGTATTTTTCTGTCATTGCATTGAATTGTCACATAACGACCTTTCCCAAGATGAAACATGTTTAGTCGAAATTTTAAATATATTGCCGTTAGATAAGCTTATGAACAGTACGAATTGCATATACAGAAAGCTGGCAACCGAAACTAGCTCAAACTTCTGATCCTAGGTCCTTGGCTTGTCTTCTTCACCCGCATTATTAGCATTCTGACCTTTAACCACGGTTCTATTTGCACACGGACCATATGCCCAACTACACACCACATAATAGAGGAAATTTACACAACTCATTATAATAGTAGTTATCAAAGTGACCCTTGTTTATGTTAGTCGAAACCCAACTTTCTTTTGAAATTTAATTATAAGTTATTTAAATAGAATATTTGATCATGTTTAACTTCGGGTGATTTATAGATGGGCGGACATGACGATGCTATGGAGTGGACTGAAGATCATGAGAGGTTTTTTTAGAGATTTTAGCAGAGAGGGTTAAGAGACATGTTAATGGGTCGTCCTTTTTCACATTAACTGATTGGTTTAATATGGATGAACAAATATTTTGAAGTTTGCAATAAGATATGGCCCTGACAAGAAATAATGAAAATTTACCAACAAATTGAAGATGGTAAATTTTATGTTTCAAAGTCTTAGGCCAAGTCGAAGATGGTTTATATGTTTCTACAAGAAATATTGAATTTCTACAAGAAAAACTAAATTAAATTAAGATCAGTAACTATATCAGATTTGGAAAGTGTGTTTGACCTAAAAAGTCAGAATATACCCTCGTCTATTATATGTTACATACTCCCTTCAAAAGGTGCAAGTTTGCATTGTATGAATGATGATCACCAAGAAAAAAACGACATACTTGATGAAGGATGATATTTGTAACGAAAAATAACTATACATGTTTGTTGGTTGGTTGCAGTACACTGCATTTGATCAATTGAAACAACGACTACTGGATGGACAGATAGGTAACCCACAGTCACTTTCTGCACTAAATGCGTTTATGTTAGGGGCAGCTTCAAAGTGTGCTGCTACTTGCTTGACTTACCCCGCTATCAGGTAAACCTTTTGATTTTTAAGGTCAAAATATACTTCCTAATTCAAATTTGATATCAGTCATGTTACTTTTATGTAAGACTTTAGGAGTAAAATAAATGAAAGGGTAACCAACTTGGGTCAAACTTTTCTTTTTTGTGTAACCAATTTTTCAATTGGCTATCATAGTTTCAAATACTTTTATTGAAGGTAACTACTAAGTTAACTGGTGTCCACATGCTATGTTTGAAAAAAGTCGACACGGTCAAAGTCAAAGCTACTAAAAATGTGAGCTGACACCCAACTAACATACGGATTACATTGAATTCAGTATGTTAATATTTTGATTGTATAATAGAAAGTTGGATAACCTGGCCTTGAAATTTGACCAAGTTTGGTTACATTTAATGGAATTAGTGCTTAAAAGAATGCAATTATGCTATATGTATTCTCTTATCACATGTGATATAGATAGTGCTTAAAAGAATGCAAATATATGATTAGAATTAGGTAGTTTTGATATTATTAAGCAAACAATTACGTCGCACTAATTAAGCTTTTCAACCAAATACAAGTACAAGCTTGAAGAAAACTGCATTCAAACTTTCAAAGGGATGATTAATAGCATTAGGTTCATCTTAAATTAGAAAAAAATAAAAATAAATAAATAAAAAAAAAAAAAAAAAAAAAAAAAAAACAGAATTATTTATTATTAAACTCATCCTTAATACCTACATGGATAGATCGAATGTTATACTATCATCTACTCATAGTGAAAGACCGATACTTCTACTTACTAAAAAACAAGTTTTGTCTTTTCATATTTCGTCTTTCATTACTCTAAATTATTTTACAGTCTTCATCATATAATATCATTTGAATTTGTGGTACTAACTTCCGTCAACTAGTTATCCCTTAAATATTTCTAGAGCAAATTCAAAGTATGCCTTGAGACGTGAAGCAATTTTTGTTGTTTTCCAATGTAGTTTGTTTACACATTTATCATGTATCACTCGAATATGCTTTGTATCTTTAATAAAGAATTTAATTTGGATAGCGATTTAACATTGTCGTTACTGTGTTGGCGTAAGTTAAAAGAATAATAGCAGTTATGCGAGTCATTGAGAAAAAAGAAGAAAAAAAAAAAACTTTTACTAAGAATAGTGAAAACTTTTCTAATGACTAATTTGGACAAAAAATCATTACTTACAAATGAATAGTCATACATTATATGAAAGACCTCCACAAGTTCATATGATAAACTCAGTTATAGTAAATCATGTCGCAAAACTGCTTTTGTTCATCTGTAAATTTTTTTATTATTATTTTTTGAACTAACATCTGTAAATTTTATTTGGGGAGTTAATTTTCAATGGGTCAATTTATGTTGGGTTTGGTTTCAGATGGGTCATTTGGTCACTTTTAGGTTGGGTTCAGTTTCAATGGGTCATTGTAGGTTGGGTTTGATTTCAAACGGGTCATTGGGTCACTTTTGTGTTATGGGTCATTGATTATGATGAAAGATTTGATATGTTGCAGGCGTAGGTGTGTCTATTTAACTGTTAATTAATGTATCTAGTGAAATTGATAATATTTGCATTGCATTTAGTCCATAACTAGAAATTGATAACATTTAAGATGTAAAATGTACTTCCAGATTTCGGATAACTGAGGTAACAGGTTACAAGAAATTGTGTTTTTATAGTTGGTTGCAAGTAGGTTCTATATGCAGTTTTTGTTCTTTTTTTCATTAAAGTGAATTTGTAGGATAAACTGAGACGCTAAGAAAAGCCGCACAGGACTTTGAAATCAATGGTAACTCCCCTCAGCTCCTCCTCCATACATCAGTAAGAAACACTTGATGAGCAAACAATATATGTTGTTTTGTAAACTTTTCAGGACACAGTATAAAGAAAGGTTGGTCAGTGAACTTGGATGTAGTAGCTATTCACCATGATCCACAAGTTTTTGCTGACCCTCATAAATTTGATCCATCTCAATTCGATGTGAGTTCATCCCATTTGCATGTTCTTCCAGATATTTTCACCACATGCTTATCTTGTTTGGGTTACAGGATCCTTTACGATCGTTTAGCTTCCTTGGGTTTGGAAGTGGACCACGTATGTGCCCTGGAATTAATCTAGCCAAGCTCGAAATATCTATTTTCATTCATCACCTTGTCTGCAGATACAAGTAAGTTAATGCCATATATATACGATAACATAAATTAACGCGACATTAGTGATAACCACTACTAGCATATATATACATATGCAATAAGAGATAAATTAATTTGCAGGTGGAAGCCTATAGAGAAAGCTGACTCTGTGCAACCAACACTTGTCCGGATGCCAAAGAACAAGTACCCAATCCTTGTTGAGCCGCTTCATTGATCTGAATAATCTTCAAGGGGATCAATAAAAGCAAAAGAATTACGATAAACAAAACCTAACAAGAATTTATTTGTTATATATTTGTAATCTTTAAGATTTTCATATTTTATTATTATGAAGATAAGCATCAAGACTAGCTACTTTAATGAATGGTTTACCTCTAATTTTGATTCAGCCAAATCAACTCAAAATGCAGACGACTTCTTAATTCTCCTATTTTCTCTCCTACAAATCAACTGTTTTAATGTGTTAGATAACCAAATTTGAAGATGGTTTATATGTTTCTACAATAAATATTGAATTTTATGTTTTAGTTATAATATTTTTGTTATGTAATGTTTTTATCAAAATATTAAGAATTTGATAAGCTATTTTCATGTTGCTTATTTTTGTAATGTTGCTAAATACTTGTTGTTACCTACTAACATTATGATGTATCACCAGTGATACAAAATAACTTATTAGGTATCACCTGTGATACAAAATAACTTATTGGGTATCACCTGTGATACAAAATAACATATTAGGTATCACCTGTGATAGTTAGACTGTAGTTATCTACTTGTTTTTGTAGATACAAAATATGAGGTATCACCTGTGATACATACAAAATCATAGGTGATACAAAATAACATATTAGGTATTACCTGTGATACAAAATAAGTAAGTAAAGCACAAATAAGCAAAAACGCAAATTAAACTGAAAAACGAGTTCTTACGGAAATTAAACGAGCCTAAGAAAACCTATAAATCAAAAATTACCCCTAAATGTGTAAATTTGTTTTTTATTTTATTTTTAATGAATTAAAAACAGTTTTGGACTAAGAATAATATTAAAAATACTAAATTAATACGAAAAATTCTGAAAAACTACTTTAAGCTATATTGAACTTAGGAAAAATAAAAAGTAATCATCAGCTTATTTGAATAAGCTATGAATAAGCAAAAAGGGAAGTTAAGTTAAAAGGGAAAAAATTGGTTAAGTGAATTAAAGGTGCAAGCTATAACGAAAAAGACCCAAGGGCATAGATGGTTGTGGTGTGTTAAACTGGTTGAGGATGGTAGAGGTCTGGGGTTTGAGCTTAGGCTCACCCAGGGCTTCCCAACTTCACAGTTTTTGTTTTTGCAAAAAAAATAAAAAAAAAAAAAAAAAAAAAAAAAAAAAAAAAAAATAAAATCATGAAACTTATTAATAAGCTAAAAATGAGCAACTTTTGTGAAAACAAAATTTTTATAATTTGAGAATTAGGGTGGAAAAGGCAAAATAAACCAACAGTTAACATACTAGGTATCACCTGTGATACAATATAACTTATTAGCTATCACCTGTGATACAAAATAAGATATTAGGTATCACCTGTGATACAAAATAAGATATTAGGTATCACCTGTGATACATACCAAATATTAGGTATCACCTGTGAAAAATACTTAAATCATAATGTTGTCAAATTTCATGAAAGCAATAGAGGACCTTCGTTCTTGTCATAATGCATTCATATCAGCCAATGAAACAACGGTTTACAAGTTCTTTGTTCGGATTGAAAAATGTGAACTCTTGTCTCAAATGATAAATGTGAACTCTTGTCTCAAATGATAAAAGCCTTATCAAAATTCAATCAAGAGGTTGGAACATATTGGTGATATTCAGAATTATCACTTGTGATATTCAGAATATCACTTGTGATAGCACATGTGATATCATAGTAAGATCAAATCAATCACATCCAAAGAAGTGAAAATTTTATTATTAATCATTGATCAGTAAATCCTTTGGGGACAAAAAAAGTTCCCTAAAAGACGTAATTATTCATTGTGTATCGGAAATAGCAACGACACTTAAACTAACACCATACTGAACTCGTACTCCATACTTGTTCTTTATTCTCATAACAAAACACTATAAATAAATAAAACATGAAGATGCAGCAAGTCACCACTCTATTTGCTTCCAAATTTTAAGCAATATCAGCCCACCTGCATAACGACAAACACAAAAATTAGCAAGTATAGTTGTGAATTCATCATTACAAGAGAGTTTCAAGACTTTACCCAAGCTTGCTGAGTTTCATGTAAGACTCTGAATAAGCTTGAAAGGAAGCATTTTGATCCTGTTATATAGTAGTCCCAAGGTAAAGAAACCGTAAGTGTACGTGTATGCTTATCACCTAATGGATCAAGAATTAAATAAAGCATTATCGAATTATTTATTGTGTTCATAATATCACATGTATATATTTCATTATGCCATAATTGTTTTACATGATGTATGAATGTTCTTATCGTGTTTATGCTAATATAATCAGTATAGCTATACTTACAGCAGCAAATTTCTCAACAAGAGGCCGGAAAATAGGATCTGCAAGGAGGGCCTTATCGCTAGGTAGCTTGAGAAGCCCTGTCTTCTCACCAACCAATAGTTCTCTGTTGCAGGTTGAAGGAATTAGTACTTCTATTAATTATGTATGACGTGAGAGCGACTAAGAGATGGAAATAAATCTTACTTGTAGTAGCTGTTATCAAAGACTAACGGGTTTGATGTGCATGATCCTTCAAATCCAGACTTGTCCTTGTGACCAGATCCCTAGAAGCATAAGCAGTGGCATTATAAAACGTTTCGACATCAAAAGTTGTAATCAATAGAGTTAGAGATGACAAAATGGTCAGATCATGTAGCAACTTATAACTAGTAAGCTTTTACGGGTAGTTCTTTTACTCGTTTTGTGTCAAGCCATTTTTAATATTTTACTCATTTAAAATGTAGCTCAAAACAAGACGCCATAGCTAGTGTCACAAATGTAGCTCAAAACACATGGCATGTCTATTTGCCTAATATCTTATTTTGTATCACAGGTGATACCTAATATCTTATTTTGTATCACAGGTGATACCTAATATCTTATTTTTGTATCACAGGTGATACCTAATATTTGGTATGTATCACAGGTGATACCTAATATCTTATTTTGTATCACAAGTGATAGCACATGTATATATAACAGTTTGTGATTATATTAATTCAAGAGCATTTATATGGTCATCCTAGTAAAGTTTGCTTAAATTTTGTTGGAAACACAAACTGCCATCAAAAATCACTTGCAGTTAGTGACTTAATAGAAAACAAAAAAATTAAATTAATGCTTGCTTGTCGGATAAAGTTGCAAAATGGGTTGGGTTGGGATTAAGAATATAAAGACTGTTGTGAGTTGTAACTAAAATCAAAATTGTTATATAATCCACCACCGTTCTCATGGGTCAGGTCACTCTCTGCATCTCTTTGTGCCTGCTGAGTATTTTTCAGAGCAAGTAATGTAGTTGACCAGTATCGTCAAGTTATATAATTAAGAATAACATAAAACCTCAATATCATACATGCAACTTTAGGGAATAATTTGTTACTGTTTCTCGTCTTTTTTACATTCTGGATGTATGATATAGTTTTATGGATTACTGTATAAGGTAAATAGACAGAAACCTTGCTGTACTTTGTCATCTTTTAATCACCAACCATTATATTTTTGTTAAGGTGGAATCTTTTACCTTTTAGAGCTAGAATTTTCGTAGGGCTTAGTATAAAAAGCGAAATTTCTTCCGTGGAGGCTCATCTTGCGTGGCTGCTGATCTAACATTAAGATCCAGATAGTCATCTGTAAAATTAGGCGTCTGCACGATCATCTTTGAACTACCACTTGATACTTCTTGGTCATCATCCAAACATACCAATCTTGCACTACACTGTTTCACCATACAATTAACGCCAGAGCATTTAAATGAAACCGTAACAGAATTCTTTGCTTTCTTCCATCTTGAGTCACAATTCCTATAACACAACCATATCTGATCTGACTCACTATTTGGATCATCGGTTACCAAAAGGGAAACGCTACTAATGACAGCACCGTTAAAGTCTTTGACAGTACAGAAGGTCTCAAAATATGTACTTCTGGTGGCGGGATTTATGGGAGTAATTACAGCACAAGCAGCCAATCCCTTTATCGTTTCATAGGACCAATTAGGTGGTAAGTCCACGCTTATATAATCTCCCATACTTATATCGCTAAACCATTGTGGGATTCTACTTTCTGGAAGAACTATGTGAACCTCTTCGAATATATCAAACCGTCCCTATCCATCAAAAATCAAATCTCTGTTAATACTTTTAATCTGTCACATGAATGTGTGTGTGTGTGTGTGTGTGTGTATATATATAGAGAGGACCTGTGGCAGCAACATCATAAGCAGGCTCTCGATAGTATTGCTCTCAACCACTTTTAAACAGTTCTTAAAGTCAAAGACAGCTCTGCCACCATTGTACTAATTTGATAGCTTTGGTAGCTCCACAAGTATCTCACGATTGAATAAATGAAGGTCAAGACTTATGGTTGTTGTTGTTTTGTCTGTCATTCCCTCAGAGGATAGATATTAGCAGTTGTTCTATCCTGTCTCCAGTATCTTCAGGTGAACTAATCAGGTTTGTGGTTATGTCACTGGCTGCAACTTTCGCCTTCATGACAATTCAATGCAATGACTATTAAAATCAAAACAGCTAGACAATCTAAGCATTATCTCATATCAGGTTAACATGTAGTCCTATAGATTACACATCCAATACGATGACTATTATCGACCATAGCTTGAGATGAAAAAATGTATGTGATATAATAATGTAACAGAGCTTGTTTAGATTATAGGGTCCTGTAATGTTCAAATTTCATACAATCTTGCATTTAAAATATAAATTTATGTCCCCTTACCCTGTTCGACTGTTGTAGTTTCTGTCTAGCCTCCAAATATTTTGGATTTACATGAATACTGCGACAAGTACCACCTCAGCTCTAGACGCGGTCAGCCCTGATGAGGAACCGTTCCCCGGTGACTGGAAACCAAGTTCTTTATCTATCAATTGAAGTGTCTGCGGTTTTCCTTCTGTTTTTTTATCTTTTCTTCAGCTTCCTCAAGCGTAAGTTGCTTATACTGTGCAACTTTATTAAAGTTGTACCTGCGGGTCAAATGCAATACTTATTTATCCATGTGATATATAGGACTTAAATATAATGTTTTCGAAACAAAGTTCCGAAAAAGAGTTTGTGCATACCATGAACCTGCGGGAATGGCAACAAACTCCTTCCCCTGTAGCATCAGAAGGTAGTATGTTGCTGTCTGTGCGCCCTCGAGAACACCCTGATACTGAAATTGTCCAGTTTTGTCCTCCAAGAGCCATGGTTTGTTCTTGAATTTCTCCTACAAAATTGATACAAGATGAGCATATGACGCAAACAAGTAGAGAAGATTCAACGAGAATAAAGTATATGTTAATGCATAGCGAGAGAGTAATAATACCCTGAGGGTGTCTGTGATTTGACGTCCTTGTAGTCCTTCTTTCTGAAGAAACCACTTGTTGCTGTCGTTTTTCTTCTTAGAGAAACTTGGTAAACCAGTGACAAATCTTCCTATGAAGTAATTCTTTTCACTAGTTGAACTTGCGCGGACATTGTATTCCTAAAAAATACAAGCCACAGTCAGAAACAAACAATGACGCAAATGATAAATACATATATCAATAACTACTATAGCCATTCTAAAATGATCAGTTTGTAGTCCTCACTTCTTTTTCAGGATGGTCCAGAAAAATAGCCCCACTAACAATTTCTTCTATAAAGGCCCGCCCTAGTTTGAACATTAAAAAAGTAGAAAAACATGTCCTCAGCCCCAAATGCAATAGTGTAACTCTCGGGTTTAATGTTATAATGGCTCATAGCTTGAATCAAACACCTAACATATCATCCACATACAAGGATAAACAATCATAATTCCATCTGATATATCAAACACGTGTCATACCTCTCCAAAAGCACCTTTACCAATCAATGTCAAAAGCTCGAAATCATCAATCCCAATCTTATGCCTTTGCAACCTCATATACTCAGTCTCCTTCTTCTCCAAATTCCTTAACATCTGCTCCTCTTCCTCACTCGATACCTGCGCCTCAGCTGCCTTCCTCTGTAACACTCTTCTCCTACATCACCATAATTTCACAATCATCATCAACAATAAATCAGGCCTTAAACAACAAAATCGGCTATAATATCTTGATCATAATTAGCACTAAATTAGGTATATACATCATTATTTTATATCTTCCTGATCATAATTAATGTATAGACATCGTAATTTCGTAACTTCACAAATTAGAGATCATAACTAACACTACTAATTTCATAACTTCGTGATCCTAACTTCACAAAATCCGGTATACACATCGTCATTTCATAATTTCAAGATCATAATTAACACTATCACAATTTTATAACTTCATGATCATACCTTTAAGGCTTCAATCGTATTTTGAACCGATTTTGAAACGAGATCTTGAACGGATGTTGAAGAAGATCATTTTGCACCATGCATTGTTTAGAATACCTATATCAAGGCTAGATTAATCCATTGTATCGTGATTTGATGTAATTTTACGGTTCAGTTTTGCGTTTTTTTTTTGTTGATCTACGGCTTGTAATTTGACTGGAAATTGTACTGTGTGTTTTTGTGTGTGTTTAGTGTGTGAAGTTATGAGGAATCTGATCTATTTGCTTGTGTTGTAATTTTACCAAACTGCCCCTCCTTGTTTTTTTAATTAGTAAATACTTTTAATCTTAGCCATTGATCAAATTTAAATGAAGGGTGGGGATGTGTCCCTTCGTATGTGAGCTTTATTTGGTTTGCAAAATAACTCCACTCATACCTTTATAGATGAGTCACTTTATTTTGCATACTCCTATTTTGGTGCATACTAAAGGACAAATCCCCACCATCCATTTAGTTTGATCTAATGGTGGGGATTAACCTAAAATTAAATATGGAACCTAAGTCCATGTTTTTTTTTCCTTTTTCTTTGTCTTTTTGTCTTTTTTATTATTCACTTTTTTTCTTTCTTTTTTTTGGTGTCTTTTTTTTCAAATTCACGCTTCTTTTTTTCTTTTTTGTTTTTTTTTCTAATTCACGTTTTTTTTTTTTTTTTTTTTTTTTTTTTTTTTTTTTTTTTGTCTTTTTATCTAATGAACGTTTTTTTTCGCTTTCATACATTTTCATCTGTTTTCATACGTTTTCGTCCGTTTTCATACGTTTTTGTCTGTTTTCGTACGTTTTGGCCCGTTTTCATATATTTTCGCCCGTTTTCATACGTTTTTGTCCGGTTTCATACGTTTTCGTCTGCTTTCTTACGTTTTCGCCCGTTAACGTCTGTTTTCATACGTTTTCATCTGTATTCTTACATTTTCGTTCGTTTTCATACATTTTCGTCCGTTTTCATCCGTTTTCTTTTGTTTTCATCCATTTTTCAAACGTTTTTGTCCTATTCATACATGTTTTTACACTTTCATACGTTTTCTTCCATTTTCATACGTTTTCGTCCGTTTTCTTACATTTTCGTCCGTGTTTTTACGCTTTCATACGTTTTCGTCCGTTTTCATACATATTCGTCCGTTTTCTTACGTTTTCGTTCGTTTTCATACGTTTTCGTCCGTTTTCATCCGTTTTCTTTCGTTTTCGTCCATTTTTCAAACGTTTTTGTCCTTTTCATACATGTTTTCGCTTATTAGTTTCGCTTTTAGTTTTAACAGCTTAAGCATGATGATAATTTGCAGTATCACCAGTGATATGTTTAGCTTTTTTATAAACATGATGATAATTGTGCAGTATCACCAGTGATATGTTTAGCTTTTTTATAAACATGATGATAATTGTGCAGTATCACCAGTGATATTTTTAGCTTTTCATAAACATGATGATAAATATGTTTAGCTTTTCATAAACATGATGATAATTGTGCAGTATCACCAGTGATATGTTTAGCTTTTCATAAACATGATGATAAATGTGCAGTATCACAAGTGATATTCCGTGATATTCTTGGTGCGTACAAGAATATATCCATAGACAGAGTGTAGGTTTTTGCAGAGCCTCATACGTTTTAAAACCAGGGTTCTAGTAAAATAAAGCTTAACAAGTAAACAAAAAAACCTATAAAATATACAAAATTTCACAAGTGATAATACAAATATCACTAGTGATAATACACATATACAGTTCAACTTCAAATATCACTGGTGATACTACAGGTATGACACTTTTCACTTTTCACATTACCATATTGTAAATATGCAAGCTGTTTCATCAACCATTTATCAGATATGACATAAATAGAAAACATTCATATGAGGTATCACTGGTGATATCACATTCATATGAGGTATCACTGGTGATACCTCACTGGTATTACTGGTGATATCACTGGTATCACTGGTGATATCACATTCATATGAGGTATCACTGGTGATAGTATCTCCTGGTATTCTAAAAGCAAAGAACATGTAAAAACAAAAAAATAATTGCATGTATATTTAAAAAGGACGAAAACGAAAGAAAACAGATGAAAACGTATGAAAACGGACGAAAACGTAAGAAAATGGATGATTACGTATGAAAACGGACGAAAACATAAGAAAATCACAAGTGATATTCAGAAAATCACTTGTGATTCAGAAAATCACTTGTGATTTTCTGAATATCACTTGTCATATTTAGAAACATAAGAAAACGGACGAAAACGTAAGAAAATGGGTGAGTATGTATGAAAACTTGGGTGATATTCTGAATATCCATTGTGATATTCATAATATCACTTGGGTGATATTCTGAATATCACAGAATATCAATTGTGATATTCTGAAACGTATGAAAATGTCTGAGAATGGCCAAAAAGATTGAAAAACGGACGAAAACGATGAAAATGTAAGAAAACGGAAGAATATGTATGAAAACAGACGAAAACGTATGAAAGCGTAAAAACACGTACGAAAAAGGAAGAAAATGTATGAAAAATAGGACGAAATCGAAAGAAAACGAATGATAATGGGCGAAAACGAACGAAAACGCAAGAAAACGGATGAAAACGCAAGAAAACGGATGAATATGTATGAAACGGACAAAAACGTATGAAAGCGTGAAAACACGTCTGAAACGTTTTCGTCCGTTTTCATCCGTAATCTTTCGTTTTCGTCCATTTCCATACGTTTTAGTCCGTTTTCATACGTGTTTTTACGCTTTCATACATTTTTGTCTGTTTTCATACGTATTCGTCCATTTTCTTACATTTTCGTCCATTTTCTTACGTTTCTGAATATCACAAGTGATTTCTGAATATCACAAGTGATATTAAGTGATATCTAGAATATCACTTGTGATTTTCTGAATATCACTTGTGATATTCTGAATAGCACTTGTGATTTTCTTATGTTTTCATCCGTTTTCATACGTATTAGTCAATTTTTTTATGTTTTCGTCCATTTTTATACGTTTCTGAATATCACAATTGATAGTTTTTCTAAATATCACTTGTGATTTTTGAAATATCACTTGTGATTTTTGAAATATCACTTGTGATTTTCATGTTACAAAACATTTGTTGAAAATCACTTGTCAAATTCAGAAAATCACTTATGATATTCAGAATATCACTTGTGATACTTTGAATATCACAGAATATTACTTATAATATCCAGAATATCATTTGTGGTACTCATAGTATCACTTGTGATATTCTGCATATCATAGAAAATCACTTGTGATATTAAGAATATCACTTGTGATATTCAGAATATAACTTGTGATATTTAGAATATCACAGAATATCACTTGTGATATTCAGAATATAATTTGTGATATTCAGAATATCACTTGTGATACTTTGAATATCACAGAATATTACTTATAATATCCAGAATATCATTTGTGGTACTCATAGTATCACTTGTGATATTCTGCATATCATAGAAAATCACTTGTGATATTCTGAAAATCACAGAATATCACTTGTGATATTCTTATGTTTTCGTCCGTTTTCATACGCATTAGTCAATTTTTTTATGTTTTCGTCCATTTTTATACGTTTCTGAATATCACAATTGATAGTTTTTCTAAATATCAATGGTGATATTCTAAATATCACTTGTGATTTTCGAAATATCACTTGTGATTTTCATGTTACAAAACATTTGTTGAAAATCACTTGTCAAATTCAGAAAATCACTTATGATATTTAGAATATCACTTGTGATACTTTGAATATCACAGAATATTACTTATAATATCCAGAATATCATTTGTGGTACTCATAGTATCACTTGTGATATTCTGCATATCATAGAAAATCACTTGTGATATTTAGAATATCACTTGTGATATTCAGAATATAACTTGTGATATTTAGAATATCACAGAATATCACTTGTGATATTCAGAATAAAATTTGTGATATTCAGAATATCACTTGTGATACTTTGAATATCACAGAATATTATTTATAATATCCAGAATATCATTTGTGGTACTCATAGTATCACTTGTGATATTCTGCATATCATAGAAAATCACTTGTGATATTCAGAATATCACTTGTGATATTCTGAATATCACAGAATATCACTTGTGATATTCAGAATATCACAGAATATCACTTGTGATATTCAGAATATTACTTGTGATATTTAGAAACATATGAAAACGTCTGAAAATTGCCAAAAACATTTAAAAACGGACGAAAATGAATAAAAAATGGACGAAAACGTAAGAAAACGAATGAAAATGTATGAAAACGGAAGAAAACGTATGAAAGTGTAAAAACATGTATGAAAAGGACAAAAACATTTGAAAAATGGACGAAAACGTATGAAAACGAACGAAAACATAAGAAAATGAACGAATATGTATGAAAACGGACGAAAACGTATGAAATTGTAAAAACACGTCTGAAAACGGACTAAGACATATGAAAAACGGACGAAAACGAAAAAAAATGGATGAAAACGTATTAAAACGAACGAAAACGTATGAAAACCGACGAAAACGTATGAAAACGAACGAAAATGTAAGAAAACATATGAAAACGTATCAAAACAGATGTTAACGGGCAAAAACGTAAGAAAGCGGACGAAAACGTTTGAAAACGCACAAAACGTATGAAAACGGACGAAACGTAAGAAAACGGGCGAAAATATATGAAAGCGGGCGAAAACTTACGAAAACGGGCGAAAACAAATAAAAACGTATGAAAACGAACGAAAACGTATGAAAACAGACGAAAATAAATGAAAGCGAAAAAAAAAATGTTTATTAGGAAAAAAAACGTGAATTATAAGAAAAAAAGAAAAAAAGAAAAAAAGAAAAAAGAGAAAGGATAAAAGGAAAAAGAAAAAAATAAATGTGGAAAAAAAAGACAACAAAAAAGAAAAAAAAGATGAAAAAAAAAACCAATGAAGCGTGAAAAAAAAAACACAAAAAAAAAAAAAGAAAAAAAAAAGGAAAAAAAGAAAGAAAAAAAATGAATAATAAAAAAAATAAAAAGACAAAGAAAAAGGGGGAAAAAAAACATGGACTTATGTTTCCCTATTTAATCTTAGGTTAATCCCACCATTAAATCAAACTAGATGGATGGTGAGGATTTGTCCATTGGTATGCACCAAAATAAGAGTATGCATTTGAATTTTCCTCACTTTATAGATATATAAATTAGTTTGCATTTTCTTTTAAAGAAAAATGATACTTGCTTCATTCTTATTGGTGCATATTATTTACCATTTTAAGGTGTTCACCACTTGAACATAAAATATATATATATATATATATATATATATATATATATATATATATATATATATATATATATATATATATATATATATATGCGTGTGTATGTGTGCCCTTTTTTATTTTTTTATTATTATTATTTTTTTTTGTTGTGTGTGCAAATTGCAATTTAAGAATACTTAAATTTATAAACTTTTTGATCATGGTCATTACAACACTTCTGTGTCACTATTTTATTATATAATTAGTGAAATTGTAGTCAGACATTTGTTTTAAGTAAAAATAAACATTATATTATGTACCGAATATATACTACTAATAAAAGTTTCTATTTCTAAAGAATTAATTCAAATGTGGTCAGGACCGGCCCTGGCTATGGGCAGAGCGGGCGACAGCCCAGGGCATCAAAAAGATAAGGGGCATCAAGTTTCCGTTCTTGTGAATAGATTTGATTAAAAAAAAAGTTTTTGAAAGTATTACTTGTTCGTCTTCTTTGTGCCTCTATTTTAGCTAAGAAAAAAGTAAAAAAGATAAAAACTTGAGCTAAGTGTTGCCGGACATGAATGCCGGACGTTTTGAGGAAGAAGAAGGTTGCATCGATTGTTGTTAAATTATGTGGGTCACTGTGTATATTAAATGGTCCATCTTTAATTGATCTATTTCTATAGAACACCTCCAACTTTAAACAAAGTTTGCTTTTAAGACCTCCTAGTTTAAATTATTCTTACATTCCAATTTTCTTATATTTGGCACAATAGTTTTGAACACGCATGTTCCCAGATCTATTATATATTTTATCTTTTAAACTATTTTTACATTGTAAAAGTTGCACCTTAAAACTTATAATACACTTGAACCAACCTACAAAGTAATTTAAACTAGATAGTTGTCTAAGAAACTTTTATTTTAAGTTAATACACGAGTTTTGTTTATAAATCTAAAATATATTGTGTCGTTTGTTTACAACTTTTAGTAAGGGCATTATTCTATCATCTCGCACAGGGCATCCGAAAACTCAGGACCGGCCATGAATGTGGTATTGATGGCGAAAGTTTGATTATATTTTTCAAAATGATAAAACATACTTGTATTTTTCAAACTCAGGACCGGCCAAGAAGTAGAAAAGAGAGACGACAAAAAGCTCTCACAACACAATATTGTACTAGTATTATTATAGGCTATGCTTTTGGTCAAAGGTGATGGGTGATAAAGATGTGTAAGATTGTTATTAGAAAAGTCAATAACACTTAATTTAGAAAGTGAGTTGTTAAATCAAGAAACTTTAGTAAGTGAACCATTTCAACGAAACAGCCTACCATTTTATGTGACCCTAATTTTTCACGGCGGATGTATTCATAGGAAGAAATACATGCGTAAGCATTGCAACATCTATCATTTTGGCGACGGCTACTTTCATGATAATTGTCGCTTCTGTTTGCACCTTTGCTGTCCATTTTTGCAAAACGTGGAAACATCAGGGGTTCCTGGGTAATTTTTGACCAAAGATTCAGAAAATACTTTCATAAACGAAACCGTGGGCGCTTGAATCACTAAAAACCGACTTATAACGAAGGAGATATGATTTTTACAAGTTAGGCGACGAAAAACTATTTTCTGAAAATAAGCTTGCTGTTTGCCGAATTTTAAGGGACAAAACGAGGCGTTAGCCTTGGTCTAGATGAGCCGAGCCACTGAAAACATGTTATTTCATATTATGACGAACCCGTGGACATAAAGAACATTGAAAACGGACTTATAACGACCAAGTTATACGCGTTTGAAAACCCGACGAAACTTATTTAATTTTGACAGCTTCTAATAGCAAAAATATATTACAAGTGTAAAACAGTTTTTCTTTCAAGTCACCATATTGCGAGCTATTTTCCCGTTGATCGAGTCAGTTTTGAGAAATTTACATCAGTAACTAAAATGAAGTACACCTGGCCTAGTTTCCAAATCAATCAACCGTTCGTTGATCGGACTTATAACGAGTAAGATATGATTTTCCGAATATCTCCGAAAACAGCCATTATATGAAAATAATACTAAG
The DNA here is from genome assembly GCA_021014915.2 of Artemisia tridentata subsp. tridentata. Taxonomy (NCBI): domain Eukaryota; kingdom Viridiplantae; phylum Streptophyta; class Magnoliopsida; order Asterales; family Asteraceae; genus Artemisia; species Artemisia tridentata. The sequence continues at coordinate 18,853,115 of CP139507.1, read as the reverse complement.
TATAGAAATTGTTTTTACAAGACACTATATTGATAGCCGATTTTCTATATGATCGAGGCGCGTATGATCAAAAGTCATAAGAGTCGACATTGAGATTATGTTGCAAGGTTTTCAAAAACACCAAGCTCATTTCCTAACACTTAACGTGCAATATTTCACGACAAGTTTTGCAAGACCGTTTGGTCATATTTTGCAAGTTATAAAAAGTATTATTTTGCGACGAAACTAATATATTTGACTATATAGCACCGAATAAGGATCATGGAGTACCGTTTCAACATTTTTACACGAAATGTAGTTTATGACTTAACGAGACGTCAAAAATGTATTTTTCGACAATAAACGTTATTTTCAAAACTAACGAGTGGTATCGTTAACATACGTATTTGCATGTGTAGCATCACTTCATTTGCTCATATTAGATCATATCCTCATATTAGGTCGCGGTTAGAGACCGAGCCTCATTTCAGCATATTCATTATTATCATTGTTGCTACCGCATCAGGTGAGTTTCATAGCCCCTCCTTTTACTTGTTTTGTAACTGTTTTGGGGGAGAACACATGCTCGTTTTTCATTAAACTCTATGCTCATTTTACATTTAAACTTCATGCTCATTTTGCTTTAGACGTGAGTTGTCTTTCAAACATTATTCATTGGTTAAAATACTTGAGTCGTTGCTCGGAAGTATTTTGTGTTTACATTGTTCACCCTTAATCATTTCATTATGGACACTAGTACATTAAGCTATTTCATATTGTCTATGTTATGGACTGTTAATTTCATATTATTTTGGTTATATGACGACATTGTCATAGGCGACATTGCCAGATTCATTTATATGACGACATTGTCATAAACGACATTTTCAGATTCATTTATATGACGACATTGTCATAGGCGACATTGCCAGATTCATTTACATGACGTCATTGTTAGACTTTATCTTATGACGACATTGTCATGGCTATATTATCACACTTACATATTTTTCATTGAAACATTGTCACACTTAACATTACATTTTGTGGTTCATAAATCATTTGACGTTTACATAATCCAAATCATATTTGGCAATGGGTTGTGAACACACAGGTTGCAAGTCTTGTTATGGGCGGGACTTGGAACTGGGTGGATTTACAAGGCATTTGCTGGGAAATCATTATTCAAAGGCATTACATTTTACAATAAACTCTATGAACTCACCAACCTCGTGTTGACACTTTTAGCATGTATTTTCAGGTATAAGCATTAGCACGCTACTGGAGGCTTTTGGCAGGGCATGGCATGGTCATAGAAGACTCTGACAAACATTTGGGACCGTTCTACCTATTTTAAAGGGCCTATTTCCGCACTACTTTTAACAATGTAAATTCAACATTTTTGTTAAACAATGTTGTTCTAAATAATTGAAATGAAAACCGTTCTTTGCACTTGTGTTGTGATACCAATTGAGTTGCACCCCAGCGATGTGTAAGCTTCCGCTGGACCCGATTTTGGGGGTGTGACAGATTGGTATCAGAGCCTTGGCTATAGAGAACTGGGTGATTTTAAAACCTGGACTATAGCTACATTTACAAAAACATAACCCTATGACCGCCACGTGCCTGCCTGCCAAGCTGATGCCTCATTTGTGGTTTGTTGCTGACATATTTAATGAGATTTGTGTCTTATTATCAAATCATTTATACCTACTTATTCTCATTGATTACTATAGTTGTCTTTCATATAAGCATGCTCACATGTCATACACGTCTCAGCGTTACGCCTTTTCCTTGCGTAGTTTCATCATTTGATCTCGAGTTGGTCGCTTGCCTTAGTCTTTCAGAACGCCTTTTCAAATGTGAAGGACATAGTATTAGTATAACTGAGCTGAGTATTTCAAAATTCATTGAACCTCGGTGGAATATAGACTGGTCATCTATATTCGACCCGGGATAGTGGGACATAGGCAGACCACCTATGCCCGACTCAGAGATGAATTTTGCAATACTGAGAACAGTTATAATAGAAGTATGTCCGGGTTGCATTCCTATTCGATTTCCAAGTGTTTCAAAATTCATATGTGTGTACTCAATCGTTGCAAGAACATTCACATCCACATCACCTCGTGAACCACTGCCCAAAAGCATGTCGGCTAATCATAACTCAACTTCAAGCTTTCATTTTATGGCAAGCCACTTAGAATACCTACCTTTCGGAAACGTCTTATTTACGTTTCACTCTTCTTTTCTTGTTTTGAAGAATCATGCCACCCAAAAGAGCTACTCCTGCTATGAACTTCATGTACTATTACGAATCCCTATCTAATGGATGTTTTATCTTTTATCACCAAAATGCGACTCAAATATCATCATCTTTTCACCAAGTCTACTTCAGAGACCAACACAAACTGAACTTCGGGACGAAGTTCCTTTTAGAGGGGAAGACTGTCACAACTCGTAATTTCAGGTCCTTTTTCAAGCTTCAAATTTTACTATTCATCTCGGGAAATTACTATTCATGGGTTACTATTCACTATTACTATTCATTTTCAGTATTCATTTCCAAAATTTTTATTTCATATTCTCGTAAGTTAAACTCTTTTAATGATAATCCGAGAGTTTGACACTCGTCGGATCATTTCTGCAAAAATCACGAAACCGTGTCTGAGATTTACGTTTAGGTTTAAACGTCATTCCAACATCCCGATATGTCCATAAACAATAGAAATATGATTTTCTCTCATTTTACGACAATTCTAAAAGTTTTGGAATTTTGCGTTTTCCAGTTCAGCGTTTTACGCGAATTACGCGTTTTAGACCCGCGTTTCCAGCTTTATCAGGGTTTGAGCAACCCGATTGAACTTATCACTCATTTTGTATTTTATTATGGAGTATAATGATGATTTTAATCATTCTTGCAAGTTTCGTATTTTTACGATTCCCGGTTTTTCGTTTCGTGACTTAACTGTTTACGGTTAGCGATTAACTGGACCAAAACCTACTCCGTAAGTCAAAGATAAATATCCAACCTAAAATATCTAGATATTTTCTCAAAAATATCTAGATATTTCGAAAATATAGTGAAATTACCATTATACCCTTCCATCTAAATTACCAAAATGCCCTTGGCCTATATAAAGCCTAAACTAGCTTCATTTCACAAAAAAAAAAAATCACAAACCCTCTCCCTCTTCCTCCCTAGTCCACGGCCAAATCAAGAACACAAGAGGGATCCATAAATTTTTCAAGCTAAAGTGTTATACAAGTTCCTTATATCATCCTTGTTAGAGTTTTGCAATAAAAACTCCAAGGTTGTGGTCATTTTTCATCCTAACTCATCAATCATCAAGTAAGCTTCAAGTGAACTTTTTCATCATCTCATACTTTCATTTGATCATTAACATCATGTATTTTCAAGATATATTGGTTAAACATGCAAGTTACATATGTTATTTATACCACTTCACAAGTTTTATGGTTTTTATGAGTATATATAAAGCCTATGATCATTCCCTTGAAATCCTACAATATTTTGTGAAGTTTAGGACCCATGACACCCTAAGAAGGTGTATGGTAGGATTTGTGTATTTGTGGAGTTGATTTGAAGTAGTTTGGTTAAGTCTTGAACAAGTTTAGAACCAAGAAAATGAGTTTTAAACACTATTAGAAAGTTGCTGTCCATTTTTGCAAAACGTGGAAACATCAGGGGTTCCTGGGTAATTTTTGACCAAAGATTCAGAAAATACTTTCATAAACGAAACCGTGGGCGCTTGAATCACTAAAAACCGACTTATAACGAAGGAGATATGATTTTTACAAGTTAGGCGACGAAAAACTATTTTATGAAAATAAGCTTGCTGTTTGCCGAACTTTAAGGGACAAAACGAGGCGTTAGCCGTGGTCTAGATGAGCCGAGCCACTGAAAACATGTTATTTCATATTATGACGAACCCGTGGACATAAAGAACATTGAAAACGGACTTATAACGACCAAGTTATACACGTTTGAAAACCCGACGAAACTTATTTAATTTTGACAGCTTCTAATAGCAAAAATATATTACAAGTGTAAAACAGTTTTTCTTTCAAGTCACCATATTGCGAGCTATTTTCCCGTTGATCGAGTCAGTTTTGAGAAATTTACATCAGTAACTAAAATGAAGTACACCTGGCCTAGTTTCCAAATCAATCAACCGTTCGTTGATCGGACTTATAACGAGTAAGATATGATTTTCCGAATATCTCCGAAAACAGCCATTATATGAAAATAATACTAAGTATAGAAATTGTTTTTACAAGACACTATATTGATAGCCGATTTTCTATATGATCGAGGCGCGTATGATCAAAAGTCATAAGAGTCGACATTGAGATTATGTTGCAAGGTTTTCAAAAACACCAAGCTCATTTCCTAACACTTAACGTGCAATATTTCACGACTAGTTTTGCAAGACCGTTTGGTCATATTTTGCAAGTTATAAAAAGTATTATTTTGCGACGAAACTAATATATTTGACTATATAGCACCGAATAAGGATCATAGAGTACCGTTTCAACATTTTTACACGAAATGTAGTTTATGACTTAACGAGACGTCAAAAATGTATTTTTCGACAATAAACGTTATTTTCAAAACTAACGAGTGGTATCGTTAACATACGTATTTGCATGTGTAGCATCACTTCATTTGCTCATATTAGATCATATCCTCATATTAGGTCGCGGTTAGAGACCGAGCCTCATTTCAGCATATTCATTATTATCATTGTTGCTACCGCATCAGGTGAGTTTCATAGCCCCTCCTTTTACTTGTTTTGTAACTGTTTTGGGAGAGAATACATGCTCGTTTTTCATTAAACTCTATGCTCATTTTACATTTAAACTTCATGCTCATTTTGCTTTAGACGTGAGTTGTCTTTCAAACATTATTCATTGGTTAAAATACTTGAGTCGTTGCTCGGAAGTATTTTGTGTTTACATTGTTCACCCTTGATCATTTCATTATGGACACTAGTACATTAAGCTATTTCATATTGTCTATGTTATGGACTGTTAATTTCATATTATTTTGGTTATATGACGACATTGTCATAGGCGACATTGCCAGATTCATTTATATGACGACATTGTCATAAACGACATTTTCAGATTCATTTATATGACGACATTGTCATAGGCGACATTGCCAGATTCATTTACATGACGTCATTGTTAGACTTTATCTTATGACGACATTGTCATGGCTATATTATCACACTTACATATTTTTCATTGAAACATTGTCACACTTAACATTACATTTTGTGGTTCATAAATCATTTGACGTTTACATAATCCAAATCATATTTGGCAATGGGTTGTGAACACACAGGTTGCAAGTCTTGTTATGGGCGGGACTTGGAACTGGGTGGATTTACAAGGCATTTGCTGGGAAATCATTATTCAAAGGCATTACATTTTACAATAAACTCTATGAACTCACCAACCTCGTGTTGACACTTTTAGCATGTATTTTCAGGTATAAGCATTAGCACGCTACTGGAGGCTTTTGGCAGGGCATGGCATGGTCATAGAAGACTCTGACAAACATTTGGGACCGTTCTACCTATTTTAAAGGGCCTATTTCCGCACTACTTTTAACAATGTAAATTCAACATTTTTGTTAAACAATGTTGTTCTAAATAATTGAAATGAAAACCGTTCTTTGCACTTGTGTTGTGATACCAATTGAGTTGCACCCCAGCGATGTGTAAGCTTCCGCTGGACCCGATTTTGGGGGTGTGACAGAGTGTGGCAACAAATAATTTTTCTGAAGACAATAAGATTGGACAAGGTGGATTTGGATCAGTTTACAAGGTATGCATTCACATTTTTTTTAAACGACCGTGTCATATGGGGTTCATTTCATCATGTATTGAGAAATGGAATAAACAAATGAAGCCTAATGTTCTCAAATGTATGATATGATATATAACATTAAGGGTAAGCTTGAAAATGGACGCTGGATAGCTGTGAAGAGGTTATCAAGGGATTGTGGACAAGGTGAAAGAGAATTCAAGAACGAAGTGTTGTTAGTTGCTAAACTCCACCATCGCAATTTGGTAGGTTTGCTTGGTTTCTGCATAGAAGGAAGTGAAAGAGTCCTCATATACGAGCTTATGCCAAATGCAAGCCTAGATGGATTCTTATTCGGTAATGAAGCTCTCTAACTCCTTGATTGCTATATGCAAGCATGTTACTTTCATTTATTTGTTTTTAATGTTTGTATACGTAGATCCGGATAGGCGAACATTGCTCGATTGGGATACGAGCTACAATATCATTGAAGGTGTTGCTCGAGGACTACTTTACCTTCATGAAGACTCGCGTCTAAAAATAGTCCATCGTGATCTCAGATGTAGTAACATTTTGTTAGATGCTGAAATGAATGCTAAAATCACTGATTTTGGCATGGCAAGATTGTTTAGCCCTGATGAAACTCAAGGAAACACAAGCAGGATTGTCGGAACCTAGTAAGACTACGACCTTTGCCAAGTTAATATTCCACTCTCGTGAATCATGATTCAGTTTGGGTCACTTCCCTCTTAACAAGTATATAACTAAAAATAGCAAGCAATTTTGGTGAGGTGTTATAATCAACGAGTGCTAACTTTTTATATTTTCGCTCAATGCAATGTTGTAGTGGTTATATGGCGCCAGAATATGTCATGCATGGAGAATTCTCAGTGAAATTGGATGTCTTTAGCTTCGGAGTGTTGGTGTTAGAAATAATAACAGGTCAAGCAAATCAGAGTTACCAAAATGGTAATAGTCATGTATACCTTCTCAGCCATGTAAGTACCTAACTTTTTTTTGTCTTAAAACAAACTTAATGTTTTGGCTATTAAAGGTAACATCATAGAAATTTTATGATCTCTTTTAGGCATGGAGAAATTGGCGAGATGGAACTGCATCAAATATTATTGACCCCATGTTGTTGAAAGGATCATATTCAATAAATGAGATCATCAGAAGTATTCACATCGCGTTATTATGCGTTCAAGAAAATGTTGTAGATAGACCAACCATGTCTTTGGTTGTTCTTATGTTCAATAGCTTCTCCCTCACTCTCCAAGTACCAAAAAAACCTGCATTCTTTATTCAGGATAGTGTTGATCGTGTATTTGCATCCGTTGATGAGTATGATGTTTTGGAAGGGTGTAATAAGGGATCTGAATCATCACAGGCTTCTGGAAATGATGCTACGATTTCTGAGATTACACCTAGATAGTTTTCGTGAATATATGTATGTAGTATATATCGCTACATACAAGTGTAAACAATAATTTAATGTTTTGTCATAAACGAAAAATAGGGGCATCTATGATGATAAAATGATCATTTTTTCCTTTAAAAGTGTGATGTACGTTAATGTAATTATAAGAACTTGTAATGCCATGTATTTTTTTCTATGTTGAATTTTGAAAATATTTTTTAGAACCACATTTTTGGTGGTTAGACTAACATGAATTAATTGTCAGATCGACGAGAGTATGTAAAGTCATGTCACTCGTTCGTATCTTGTTAAGAGAGAGCTGCAAGTCTAGTAAATGACAGTTCTGGTTCTGATGGTGTGGGAAGGTTTGGGGACAATTGATTTTCGGGCATGAAGAGTGAAGACAACATTTGACATGATCGGATTGAGGGTCTTCTTGGATGAACAGTAACGTGATATTGATCCATTTAAGAGCCTCACTTACCGGAAAGTTTTAAATTAGGCTACACTCTATGAACGGTTGTACGTTCTTTGTCTTCTGTCCTTAAGCGCCACACCTTCAACTGTTATTAGAAATTTTTGGGGATCATCTTCGAGGCAAAATCTGGTGTTTCGTTGCCCGAAACAATTTCTAACAACAGCACGCCGAAACTATATTGATAACCAATTTTATAGAGGATAATCCACAACAACAAATTTGTCATTTCTACACACTTTTTTCTTCACACTTTATGAACCGTGAACTTTTTTTTAAAGATGTTCACACTTGAGAGTGTGAATAATTATTTCAAAATCCTCACACTTAAAAAGTGTGAAGAGTTTTAGTTTCACACTTAAAAGTGTGAAGAATTATTTAAAAATTAAAACCATCACAATTAAAAATGTGACAAATTATTTCAGAAAAAAAAAAAAATAAAAAAAATTATCACATTTAAAAGTATGAAGAATTGTTTTAAAACATTCACACTTACAAGAATATCCTTCTATGGCACATAGCATATGTAGTCTGTGCCATGTATCCAGTGTCACTCATGGTACAAATTCTTTCTTTAACGTATTCAATAGGAAAGTTACGACTTGTATGAGATAATAATCCATGCTAAAAACAAAACAAAAAAAACCGTCATAAATTTTCTAAAGATTTTTCATAGAACGTCCTTATTTTAATATTTATTATTCTTTCTTATAATCTTGACATTTGGAATATATGAAGTATTAGAATAGGTTTAATCCCTTGATTTCATTAAACATAACATTCGGTATATATAATTGTAACATACCGATTACATGCCAAAAACCCTTAATGGGCCTAATCCAAAGACAATAAACATAATGTAACTGGGCTAATGATAGTTCGGTTAATACCATCTTCCTTCAAAAACCCACACACAAAGTCAAGCTGATTGATTCATTCATTCAACCCCAAATCAGTCATTCCAACTTCCATTAACACACATACTTGACACACACATAAACACATAACTCTAAGAGCAAAGGGTATAATAACTCAGAGTTAAACTTTAACACACTGCCACGTCAGCGCCACATCAGCTTTAACCTTTTCACCTTTAACTCAAAAAAACACCCCTTATCATAACTCACATTAACTTAACTTTAACTCAAATATTTTCAAACTCAACCCCTAAACTTAAACTAATACTTCATTTATTAAAAACATAACATTCATTCTTAAACATATTACATTACATAGTTAATAAAAAAAAGTTACAACGAAATAATAATAATAATAATAACGAAATAAAAAAAACACAAGACTAACCAAACTACAACATTAAAAAAAAAAAAAAAAAAAAAAAAAAAAAAAAAAAAAAAAAAAAACTAAATCTAGTGACGAGGTTGGAGGTTAGATTTTTTGATGATTCGATCTTTTTCTTCATTGATCCAACACACAACGTTTGGATCCTTTCCGTCAATGTCAATCATCAAAAATTTCATCTCCTCCAATCTTGTTATCGTTTCATCTTTTATTTCGGCCGCCCGATACGCCACTTGGGCGGTTTCCCGTTTCAAACGATACTCGGATGTCATAGCCTCCCCGAATTGGCTAGACGAGCTCGTTCCTCCGGTACTTGTCGTGGTCTCGGATCTAGCTTTCTTTGAAGCACGCTTTGTTCCCATAGGACGTGGTTGTTCATCACGACCAAACAACGTCTCGTTTGTTTGGCTTTGGACATCGCCGGTTAAATCAAGCGGATCCGGCGCGTCCCATTTCTTATGAGCCCGCAAAACCTCCCAAGCCTCCTCGTTGTTAAAAGGAGCAGTTTTGTGCTCGTCACGATACATTTGTTTGGCGCGTTTAAGGATATCCATCTCACTTTCCCCACTTTTTTCTTGGCGTTGGGAACGTTTGTAATAGGCGTTGAACTTTGTGCAATCACGGTTCAACGTTTTCCACTTTACTTGAATCATATCCTTGTTTCGTTTTTGAAAATTGAGTCTATTAAACTCATTTTTCACCCGTTGCCAAAATGTATCGTGATCTTGTGAACGCCCGACTTGTGAATCCTTGGTTGCAGCCACATAACACATGGCAAGTAATTTTTCCTCGTTTTGGTTTCAACGTTTGATGAACTCGGTATTTTCTTCATCCTCCTCCAATGGTTCGGGGTCTTTCGATTTTTTTGCCTTTCGTTTACCACCCCGTTTGAATGGCTTTGGAGGAGACGTAGGTGTCTCGGGAACATCATAGGTTTCCGTTTGAGAATGTTGTGATTGTTTTGTGAATTGTAGATTAGAGAAATTCGTGTTTAGTGAGTGTTGTTGGCTTTGTTCCCAAAATAACATTTGTTGATGTTGTAAGTAAAGTTGGCTCGACAAGCCGAGTGGATTAGGGATTGGGTTGTTGGGTGATGGTGCGTTCGGGTTTGAAGATGACTTGGCGTTTGGGTTATTCCACCCACCGAAGATATTCATGAAATTTTCGTCGTTTGGGTTAAATCCGTACATTTTTTTTTAATAGATGGAAGTATATGATAGATTAGATTGATTTGTGAAAGTTTGAAAAAAAAATGTTGTGTTAATTGGGTATTTATAGTGATGGGAAAATGGTTTTAAATTATTATTATTATTTTTATCTATTTATTTATTATTATTATTTTTTTTAGAAACTTGCCGTTTGGTTCCAACGGATAGTTTGAGGGGGTGAAATGAAAATTATCTTTTTTGAATCTAACGGATATATATATATACGTTAAAGGGGGTGAAAGTGTTTTTTTTTTTTTTTTTTTTTTATTTTTTTTTAATTAAAAACAACCCCTTAACGCTGCTGCGTTAAAGGATAACGCAGCCCATTAACGCAGCGTTAACCCACAAGGACGGTATGGTTAACGCAGGGCAAGTGAAGGTTTCATGCGTTAACCATACCGTGTGCTCTAAGGCACTCCAACCCGCCACCGATTTTGTTACACCAGCGCCACCCATCTCAACCTTCCCTCACCACAATTGCTATGTGATTAATATTTACTAACAAGGTGTAGAAAAGATCTTTACTAATGTATTAATCTTGTTATGGCAGAGCTAAGGCCTGGAAAGAATCTAGTGTCAATGATAAATTAGATTGGATATTTGGTTATGTTAAAATTGCAAATTTGAGATTTCCATGTCTTTTTATTGCTGGAAAATTAATTAAAAGAAGCATATCAAATGCTGATTCACTAAAATATAACCGGTTGGGAAATCAATTACGAATATGATCGTTCTTGTAATTTTTGTGACCAAGGAAAGTGTATCATGTATATCAGTTTAAAAGCTCAAATTTGATATAGTATAGAAGATGATTGGAAAATATGGTCGGAAAATTTAAAAAGATGACCGGAAAAAATATTACCATAAAAATGGCCCCAAAAAATTGGAGAAGATGACCGGAATATGACCTGGCATCTATGTGGCATGTATACCCAATTTTGCAGGTCAACTGATAATATCGACATAAAAATGTGAAAGTTTGTAAAGTATTGTAGTAATTTTTAGGATTCATGTCTAATAACTGGACATTTAGGAATGTACGTTGTTACTAGATGTATTTAACCCTAATATATATGAATAGCTTTACACGATTGCAATGAACCAAAAAAAAAAAAAAAAATGCTACCTATGACTAAAAATCCTTTTCTGCTTGTTCCTAGAAAAATCAAGTATCAATTTCAACTACTCATATGCACAAAAGCAATGATCACATGCATGTAAGTTTCTCGTAAAAGCTCTCAAGTACCTATCGATCTAGAAGCTGTAGTGGAACTTGTTCCACTGGCAGTAAGATGTTCAGTCTGGTCACCCGTTGTCGTAGTTTGTTCCGAGACAACAGCCGCAAATCTAGCAAATGACACTGGTGGTTCAGATGGTGCAGGAAGGTTCGAGGTCCATTGACCTTCGAGCATGAATACAACTGTAGACATGGTTGGGCGATCATGAGGGTCCTCTTGGACACATAATAGTGCGATATTTATCCATCTAAGAGCTTCATCAATTGAGAAATTTTGAATTATGCGACTATCTATCAACTGTTCTCCTTTGTTTTCTTTCCATAAATGAAATGCCTTCAGTAATCAAGAACGTTAAAGATTGATTAGATTCGCGATAGACAAAATAGACCGTAAGATTTATACAAATGGGAATTAAATATGAATTGCTTACGGTTGAGAGGAAGTTTTGGGGCTGGTCTTGGTAAGAAAATCTGTTGTTTCGTTGTCCAGCAACGATTTCTAACAGCAACACACCGAAACTATAAACGTCAGATTTTGTTGAGAATAGTCCTTCCATTGCGTACTCTGGTGCCATGTATCCACTGTCACATCAAGGCTCATCTTCAGTAGAAATATATAATGGCACATTTTGTTTGGGCAGAAAGCAATTTGTGTGCGTATGATAAAAAAATGCAGGTAGATAATTATATGCTCAAATGTATTTTTGATGGTTTTAGTAATGATTTTTTACTAGCTAGTAGCTTGGATTATGAACTTACTAAGTTCCAACGATTCGATTAGTGGCAGCCTCCATTTGATTACCTCCGAATATTCTAGCAGTCCCAAAATCTGAAATTTTCGGGTTCATCTCATTATCCAAAAGAATATTGCTTGCCTTCATGTCCCGATGAATAATTTTGAGACGTGAGTCTTCGTGTAGGTACCGAAGTCCTTTGGCAATTCCAATCACAATGTTGGTGCGCGTAGCCCAGTCCAGTTCTTCACACTTGTTAGCATCTGTTAGATTAATTTGTTAAAAAAAACAGGTAAAGATACACATAAGAAAAATATGCTAGAAACTGTACGTTTGTGACAAATAGGTTTGTCACTACACGAATTCCAATTTCTAAGGATGTGTCTCCAAAGGGAGCAAATAATTGTGATAAAAAGAGAGTAAATACGAACCGAAAAGGAATGTGTCAAGGCTGTTGTTAGCCATAAACTCGTAGACGAGAAGCCGTTCAGACCCTTTTACGCAGTAACCCAAAAGACGAACAAGATTTTTGTGTTGAAGCTTTATAATCAATTGTACTTCAGTCTTAAACTCTACAAGACCTTGCCCGGAGTTCCTTGACAGTCGTTTTACCGCTATTTCCTTTCCATCTTCTAGCTTGCCCTGTAATTAGCTCAAATTGTGAATATAAAATAGGAACAATGATTTGTAAAGGTATCTAACTTGTCATCATTAATTTTTCTCGGTATCGAACTTTTTTTTTTTTTTTTTTTTTTTTTTTTTTTAATATTGTACTTATCTTTCATATTTGGTATTTTTGGGATAGTGATGACCATTTTACCTTTCAAATTACATAAATGGTCTCTGTGGTTTTGAGAAAATTGCATCCACCGTCCCTAGACTAAATTACATAAATGGTCTTTGTGGTTTGGCGAAAATTGCATCCACCGTCCCTAAACTCAACTTTTTTTTTGATCCACTCCATATGGTTTTGACTCATTATGTTTTTATATACGATTTTCTATTCAATTTTATCTACATTTTTATCCACATTTTTATTTACGTTTTTATATACTTTTTTATCTACGTTTTTACATACCTTTTTTATATGTTCTTATCTATGTTTTTATATACGTTCTTATATACATTTTTATCTACCTTTTTATCTACGTTTTTATATACGTTTTTATTTACATTTTTATCTAAGTTTTTTATTTACGTTTTTATATACGTTTTTATATACGTATTTATATACGTTCTTATATAAGTTTTTATCTATGTTTTTATATACGTTCTTGTATACGTTTTTATCTATGTTTTTTATATACATTTATATCTATGTTTTTATTTGCATTTTTATAAACGTTTTTATATACCTATATATCTACATTTATATATATACTTTTTTACATATGTTTTTATCTATGTTTTTATATACATTCTTATGTAGGGTTTTATCTACTTTTTCATCTATGTTTTTATATACGTTTTTATCTATGGTTTATAAGAACTCGCTAAATTTTCACAGTATATAAAATTGTATATAAAAACGTAAATAAAAACGTATATAAAAACGTATATAAAAACATATATAAAAACATAGATAAAACGTATATAAAAATGTATATAAAAACGTAGATAGAAACGTATATAAAAATGTATATAAAAACGTATATAAACACGTAAATAAAAACGTGTATAAAAATGTATATAAAAATGTATATGAAAATGTAGAAAAAAACGTAGATAAAAACGTATATAAAAACTTAAATAAATACGTATATAAAACGTAAATAAAAACGTATTTAAAAATGTCTATAAAAGCCTAGATTAAAATGTAGATAAAAATATATTCAAAAATGTATATAAAAATGTAGATAAAATTGCATATAAAAACATGGGTGAGCTTAACGATAAAATAGACGACAAGTTACAAAAAGGACTATGAGTGGTATTTTTTGCAGAGATAAGGACGATTGATAGAACTTTAAAATTTAGGACGGTTGATGCAATTTTTCAATCACAGGGACGATTTATGTAATTTACCCTAAGAGTGTAAAATGGTCATCCCTCATCACTAACTAAAAAAGACAGAATTTGAAAAAAAAAAAACCTCTAGTGACACAACAATACTAAGGATCGTAGAATACCTTGTAAACAGGACCAAAACCACCTTCCCCGAGCTTATTTTCCAACGAAAAGTTGTTTGTAGCAACCTGTATTACACCTAGATTGAAATAATTCATCTCTCCGGTGTCGTCATCTTCCCTTTGGTGCTTACTTCCTTCCGGAGAACTGTCGCTAAACCCCACTTGAACCTCCGGTAACAAAGAACCTATTTAGACAAAAAAAAAAACATCACAACAAAAAATAAGGCTTGTTTTTTGTATCTGAATACCCTATTTATTTATGTATCTAATCCCCCCGTCTTTTAATCTTATCTAAATTCCTTGTGTTTTGAGTTATTCTTGAACTGACCGTTTTTCTTTTTCTGGTGGCTCCGGAAAATGAAGAAGAAGACTACCACGAGCATCACCGCTGCCGCCGCTAATATTGGACCGACAATGACTCCTAGGCTGGTGCTTTTTGAACTTGGACTTCCTGCAAATGCGAGAGTTTAATACTATTCTGGCAAGAATAATGAACTTTTGCGTCGGCCACAGCATGTCTTAAAACTATAAACAAATGTACCTGTAGGTGTTGGAACCGGAGGAGCAGGAAACCATGTCGAATTGAAAAATGGAGAACTTTCGTACCGAATAAAACAATCAGAAAGATAAATTCTAACTCCGAAACTTCTTCTAAATGGTCGAGCCGAGTCAATGGCTCTGGCCAAGCAATTATCGCATTGTGTCTCTGATAAATCAGGAGTACACTGCGTCATTCCATAGACTGTCGAAAACCCTGCCGATATGTTTCCCGAAGCGTATTTCCGAAGCTGTCCCCCGAGTACAGCTTCCGGTCTCAACACTCCAAGCAAATTCACAACGCTTTGATTCCATCGATCAAAGCTAGAATTTGGAACATTATTCGTGTTAATTAATGTACTACTCCCAGTTCCATTAGCCATAGGTTGATTTGAGTACTTCAAGAAACACATATCGTACCAACCGGCCGCCTCTACTTGGTTTGGACAAACTTGTCTTAACCGACGAGTAGCATCATCTACACATCTCCTACAGCTTTCTGGCTCGATATCTCCCCGACAAAGGGCGGCCGCGTTAGCTTGTCCAGAAGTCAAGTTATAAAACCCAAACCCGTTATTTGTTCCAGTTAAGGCAAACAGCACGTCATTGAGGTTTTGTTGGTAGGCGGAGTTTTGTGTGTAGTTTTCGTCGCCGCATTGCTGATCCCAAAAATCATTTTGGGCCACGGTTATATCAAAACTATTGATTAAGATTGAAAAGCATAAAACCAACATGGGGAAAGTCATTTGTGCTTGATTATAGACTAAGGGGTTTATGGTTTGATATATATAAAGTCAAAATATGATTTGAGTTAAATGAATTGGTCTCTGGAGTTGGTCTAACTTGAGGCTTCTAAGAATAGAGACAAAGTCCAAGTTGATGATGATAAATAGTTATTGCTTGGACGGACAATTTCAGGTTTTCAACACATTTACGAGAGAATGGTACTCCTGCCATATATTATTATATACATTAAAAAGATACATGTGTGATATTAAAATTTAGGGTGCGGTCCATATGTTTGGCAAAAGTAGCTGTGAGCACTAGCTGTGAGCTGTAGTCACAGCTCACTGCTCACCACTCACAGCTTCTTAAAAGAAGCATTGAAAAAATGAGCTTTCTTAAAAAATAGCAAAGCTCGCCGCTCTTTTACCAAACGAACATTAAAAATCAAAAAACTCATTGTTCACCGCTCATCGCCTCAAAAAGATGCAAAAAGCTTTGCACCAAATATAGTCATAGTCTTAGCACTAGTTTAAATATTAATACATATCTTCTTTGGTGAGCGGTGGTTAAAAATTCATTGACTTGATAAATTTTGATGTTTTATAGATGCGTACGTAACTTGTTTTAATAGTCGCGAGTTTGATTATCTGTCTTTAACATTAAGAACATGTCATAAAGAATATAGGCTAATAACTTCAAAGTGTATCATTTTACTTGGTCAATAGGTACCCTGTTTTTTTGTATTTTACATTTTTTTCTTACCAAACACCAACCTTATTCTTCCTCCAATTACCAGGTATTAATTATACATAGTGACAAAAAACAATTAAAAAAAAATAAATAAATAAAAAATAGTAATTCTTCCAAAAAAATTACAAAAATGATTTGTTCACAAAAATTTACAACTCAACAAAAATGTTATTCTCTTAAATATCCCATTCACAATCTAAACAAAACATCCAACATCATAGGAAAACGAAAAACCATGTTCCTCCATTAATCAAAAATATATAACTAAGGGATATACTATACAAGCCCCCCTACTATGTGGGCTCCGCCTATTTTAGTCAACATGTACAAATTTTAAAGCACACAGTACAAACCGCAGCAGCATACAAAAAGTCAACACCCCCCCTATAGGGGGGCTTGAATAACTCAGCCCATAACTAAAGGTATGGACTTTTGACTTTTGATATCTTTAGGTGCAACTGTAACCTCCACATCTTTATCCTCTGATGTCATGAATTTAAGGTAATACCTCATAGGTGGTTCGTTTATTTAAAAAAACTAGCAGGGTACCCGCGCGTTGCGGCAGCGGGTACCCTGAAATAGAATTTTTCGGTGAATCATGTATTTTAGTTTATTTTGTTCTTTTTGACAATAAATTTACGGATATTAAGAATTTCGTTTAGCTCGTGCCCGTTTGGGCTCGAGCCCGTTGGCTCGTGTCCGTTCGGGCTCGAGCCCGTTTGGCCCGTGCCAGTTTGGGCTCAAGCTCATTTGGCCCGTTGCCCGTTCGGGCTTGAATATTTGTATAATGTGCTTTATTATTTGTATTAGTGACATATAATGCAGGAATTGTGTTTAAGTTGGTTGTACAATATGCTTGATAATTTGTATTTCTTATGTAAGGGGTGTTTTAATAACTGCATTAATTGTATTTATTGACCCGTTAATTAATTGTATTTAATGTACATAATGATTTATTTATTGTATTTAATGTTAGTATTTCTATTTTAATTAGTTGTACTTTGAGCTTAAGAACTTGTAAATGTTAAATTACTTGTACTTTTTGCTTTATAACTTGGATTACTTAATTTTAAGAGTTTCCATTATTAGTAGGCCTTAATGCTTTATAATATAGTAAGATGACATCACTACAACAAAATAGTTAATTTCTCACACTTATTAAGGCATATTTTCATACTTTAAAGTGTGTAAAATTAAAAAGTTCACACTTAGCTTGAGGGTGAGCCAATTGGGTGTAGCAAATAATTTCACACTTTTAAATGTGAAGATTTATAAAAAGTTCATACTTTCAAGTGTGATAATCTTGAAAGAATTCTTCACACTTTCAAGTGTGATAATTTTAAAAACAATTCCTCACATTTTTAAGTTTGAGCTTTTAATTCTTCACACTTTCAAATGTGATATTAGACCAAGAGTAGTGGGGCGTTGAAGTGGGCTTAGTTGCCCTTTCAACGCCCGTTGGCCCACCCCCATGGGGCGTTGAAGCCCGTTAAATGCTATAAAATCCAACGACCGTTGATTGATCAACGGGCGTTGAAATTTCTTTTAAACAAAAAAATACCCGTTGAAGTTAAGTTAACGTTAACATTTGCATTAAATAAACATTTAATTCCTTTTTATTTCAAGTTACCGTTAACTCTCTTTTTTTCCCTATAAATTTACCAAGTTAACATCATTTTTCTTTTACAACTACTTTCACTTCTACACTAAAAAAAAAAAAATGAATCTCAATCAATATAACATTCCCGCCTATGGCTCAAACCGAAGCACACAATTTGTTGCTCCACGAAGAGCACCCGAGCAACAAACCGATCAAGAACTAAATAACAACCAAGTTTTCGGCTACATGTCGCAATTACCATACCCAAATCAAAACCCGAATATGATGCACCCAAATTTTATGCCATTTGAAAATTCGCAAGATGATGTTCTTTCACCAACACAACCTTCACCAACACAAGCTTCACCACAAGAAGTGTGCGGGTCGTCAAAATGATCTCACAAGAAAAAACCTCGGGGTGGTGGCCGAGGCCGAGGACGAGGTGATGAAGGTGGCGTTGAAGAAATTGTTAAAAAAGTAACACAAAAAAAATGGTTGCCCGATGAACTTGCGGTGTTAACGGCTTCTTACATCGCGATATCAGAAGATCCTAATGTGGCGAATTTTCAACAACGTGGGACTTTTTGGCTACGGGTTCATCAACAATTTGTCACGAGACGTGGATGTGATGAAAGAACAAGAGATTGTTTAACGTCAAAATGGAGGGACGTTAACCAAAAGTGTTCGTTGTACAACGGGATTTATGGTCGCGTTAAACGAAATCGTCCGAGCGGAGGTGATGATGTTAAAGTGCAACAAGAGGCTATGCTTGAGTTCCAAGAGATCGATGGGAACTTTACTAACTATATCCCGTGTTGGCAACTTTTAAGGTTATCCCCCAAATGGAAACCGGTTGGCGATGGCCAGCAAAGGCGTGCCAAAAGGTCCAAAACATCTTCGTCAACCTTCGAAGATAGTCAAAGTTCGGACGCACATGTCAACTTTGATTTAAACAAAGAAGATGATGTTGATGTTTTTGAAGACATGCCCCGACCTATGGGTAGGAATAAGGCTAGAGACAAACGACCAACGAGTAGTATGGAAGAAGAATTCAAGGGTTTGACAACCAAAATGGATGATATTCTCGAATTAAGCCGTCAACGTTTAGAGAAAAAAACCGAACAAGAGGCGGCAAAGATTGAAGCACGAAACAAGATGATAAAGTTGGAGGAGGATCGTCAACTAACCGAAGATATTGAATATTTGCAAAAACCGAAACCAAACGAATCCGGTTTGGTACGAGACTTGATGTTGCTCAAAGTAGCAAAAATTAAAGAAAAATATGAAATAACCGATACCTAGTTTTTTAAGTTTTTTATTTTAATTGTTGTTTTATTTAAGTTTGTAATTGTTGTTTTATTTTAATGTATGATTTTACGTTTTTAATTGTTAACGTTAGTTATTTACCTTTTTTATTAACGTTTAATGTTAACGTTTTAATTGTTAACGTTTAAAAAAAAAAAAAAAAGTTAAAGACCAAAAACTACCTTCAACGCCCCACCTACTACTCTCATTTTTAAACAAAAACTCATCTTAAACATGGGACACATGTCAACATATGCCCCAACCCACACCATAAAAAAGCATCTTCACACTTAAAAGTGTGAGCATTTAAATCTTCACACTTAAAAGTACGAGGATTTTGAAACAATTACTACGAGAAAAATTGGCTTAGTGACGACAAGGTTTTTGTCACTAAAAGTCTATAAGTCATCACTAAAGCTGTTTAGTGACAAAAGTTAGGGTCGTCACTATAGCTTCGTCACAAAGTATTATTATTGACAACATACAAAACTCGATGCAATCAATACAAGCATAAACTTAAAATAACTTCCATTTTCTTTGATACAATCAATACAAGCACGTCGATAATAATATCAATACAATATCTCTAAAATACACATATCTGACATGACACATACAAAAAAAACACCAGGTGTTCGTGACCAAAGTTGCTTGACTTCTGAACCGGGCTTCTAAACCGATCCTTTCTTTACGATCTCAACCATCTGAATTCAATAAACGCGTTTTCAGATTCCCAAATTATGGTGATATAACGCAACTTTATTCATTCTACTAGTTGTATTAAAAGTGGTAGAATGCATTTAAAAGCATACTCACTTTTTCGAAAACTTTGGTTAAACATTAAGTCCATAACGTGTAGTCATATCACCACCTCTTCGCTAAAGTTCTTCTTAAGTACCACTTGCATTTGGTTCTCCTTAACAGCTACTGCATCCACATAACCTGAAATAAAGACAGTAATTAAGGTATGTTACACAAAATCCAGTATATGAGCAAATGAGGACGATTAGTTTCAAAGATAACGGGTCAAATATCTGAATAAGTTAAAAATCCCCCAAGGTGTATTTGCATAAATACAACCTCCTAAATCATCTAGAAAAAATGTACACGAGGAGTGTTTGGAACAACATGACCCACCCGTTTTGACCGTTACACAACTCATCCAATAATCGCAATTTTCACCCCGAATGTCAACCATTACAAACAGGACGCAGTATTTACCTGTGTACCACTAGATAAAGGACAGAGAATTTCACCAGCACCAACAACTTTAGCTTTAACACTTGCAATCGATGGAAGTCGAGAACCCAAGGCTGATGCCAGACCAATACACAGTTCTAAATCTGAGTCCTCAGATCGTTTGGCCAAGCTGATGCTGTAAACCTGGCGCAAATGTAACACAAGTAGTTGTGGATACTTCTTTCTGCTCCCGCAACACATAAGTCAAAATTGCAGCAGTTCCACCACCTAAAGAGTGTCCAACGATCTGCATCTAGCATTAACTCGTTAAACATATATATAAGAAAATAAAGGATTACTATTAAAAATTAAAGAGATAAAAAATGCATATACCATCAATACCTAATTAATAGAAGAAACGTTTTGTCTTGTGGTTGACTAATATGGTAAAAGCTGGCTTTGAAATATGCAAGCAGAAAAAGAAATAAGACAAACTATACATGTAAATTACACGCCCTTGTCATATTATAAAAATGAAAAACAGATGTTTGACAAAGCAAACAAGACTTACTCCAGCTTTTGGTTCCTGAATAAAAACATCCTCTTGTGAATAGCATGTCTCCTCTAAAAATACGGGAAATGGTTTCTTTGAGAAATGCCAACAAAGAGTCAGCAAGTCCAAAAGATATCTAAGCTAAGAAACTATTGCAGGTCCTTAAGTTGTTGGCTCTCTGTACCCCCAAATACACTACTTACATACAAATGACCCTGCATAGCAAGACATAAAAAGATATATCTGAAAACTATATGACAAAGTATTTACCATGATCAGAATCTGGTGGTTATGATTGTACTAGAATAGAGCATTCTACTTGTTCAGAATCTGGTGGTTATGATTGTACTAGAATAGAGCATTTTACTTGTTCAGACCTAATACTAGATCACAGTCAAATAAGATTCGCAATCATCTCTATATGACATACAATGACCACATTCTGTCAACCAAACATTGTTGTCTGTTTAAGAGAAGTGGTATTATAACGATTGTGCATCTAGACCACTAAGGCTGTTCACAATCACACCTACTCAAGTACTTAATGAGAAACATCCAGAATAATTCAAAAGAGAACCAGATTCACAAAATCCATGAACGGTAACAGGGTATGTTCCAACCAACTTAATCCATAAGATTGAAATCATCACTACTCACAAAGCAATTATTATGATTTATCGGTAGTATACACTATAATGCCAGAAAGATCAACAATTGTTGTGAGGAGAAGCTAGCCATAGATGTTTGATACAGTAACATGTTCTATATCATTAGATACATAAACAAAATCATATCACAATACAGTTTGCATACGTGGTAACGAGTAAAGAATAATTACAAACATACTATAACCTGTCGCTTCAACAAATAACTAATACTAAACGCCGACTCTGCAATAGGCCACTTCCCCAAAGTCTCGGAATAAGTAAACCTCGCGACAACGTCGAAATAGTTTCCAACCACGTCACAGGCACCTGAATTAGCCTATGAGAAACTCGTTCAACACCACCCGAAGGACCACTACTTTGCACAAGACTCTCACTTTTTTCATCATCTTCGGTTGTAGTAGACATTTGTAGCTTCTTATTTAACGTATAATATAACAAAGCAGCAACACCAGCTTATCAACTACCATCACTCAATTTTATATTGAATACTCTAAACCTACTGTCATAATTAACCTATGGTACTAGTTTAATTAGAATTAGTAAACTACAAAGTTATATTGGCCAACTCCTATCAACTAAATCATACGCAATGTCTTAACATTATAAAATCAAAAGAAAAAATAAAATAAAAAACTATTACCCTGGATTAGGGCGGGGCCAATCTCCGTCTCGACTGCCCTCACGTCCTCCGCCTCTACCGCCACCACCGAGCCCTCGGTCTCCTGATCCGCCTTGATGTCCACCTTCACCAAAAATAAAACACCACAAATTTAATCACATGTTTCAACATTATAATGCGATTCAATATATCATAGACAACGTCTACAAGCATACAGCCTAATTTGGCATATCACGAACTTGTAATACCACTAATTTTCATAATTAACACCTAGTTCACATATTTGATCAACTAATCACCAAAATTAACATCAATTTCAACAAGTTTCGATATCAAAACAAAACGCACTAAAGGCGCTAACAAATTTCAGAAAAATTAACAACGATGGCACATATACATCCCTATCAACCAAACATATTATCATAACCTTCAGCTAACTAATCACCAAACTAACACACACACACACTTACCTAACTGTGTGATTCAACAATTTGCAACAATACGAATAACAGTTTAGTAAGCATATATACCTGAGAGTGACGGATCTGAGACTTATCGAACCTATCGATGAAAATATTCAGCTCACGATTAACTAATCGATCGATCGATCGGTAATATTTTGATTCTCTGTTTTTTGATGGATCAAATTGATGATAGCAAGTTAGGGTTTATGTTGAGCTCGACTTCTCCTTTGAATGATGAACCGAGCTTCCTCTTTATCATACAACTCGACAAGACTAAGATGAGATGACTCACAAATGCATATTAAGAACAAGAAAAGAGTAGTGGATCTTATTAGCTTCAAGTGTAAAGGAAATAAACAAAGACTAGAGGAATACACACACACTCTCTCTATTATGAGACAACTAACTTGCAAATGGAAAGAGTGTGTGTATTATACGTACAGCCAACAACACAAAATGGGTTGATGGGCTTTGACTTGTTGGACCTAAAGTGGGCTAAAATATGTATTACACTTATACATATTCAATACAAACTAAACTAATACTCCTTGCCCACTACATTTAAAACATATTATACATAACACTTTGTTTCTAGATGTCAAATCACCATCACTTCCAAAATAGCATAAAATTAATGCTAACAATCTCCCTCTAAGGGATGGTCATTTCAATGATGCTCCCGTGATTGGTCTTTTGTCTTCAATGTCTAGAACTTTGTGTGTTGATGTATAATATTCTTTATTCAATGTTCCTTCATGCGCTGTGATCTTCAAAGAATCGTCTATTGGTCTGACTTGCCTTGATATGCTTCTTCTGTTCCCGATGCGTCGTCATAGCAGATGATGATGGTAGATGAACTTTCGTCGGTACCTGCATAAAACAGTTAGCAATAAAACGTCCAGCGGCCATCATGTCGTGAGGCAAGATCCTTAGATCTCATTAAGACTTACACAATTTGTATCCTTTTGAGTGAACACAAGTGTATTGCATAGGAAGTGTTCCTAAAAGATCTTTTGATGAATCTCATGTCTCTAGACTCAATTATGTGCGTTTTGATTTTAGTCGTCGGAGGCAGGGAGCAGAGTGCCACCTTTTCAATATCAACACTTCTCGGAGTGAGAGGTCGATAGATTATGCAGTGTTCTCCGTGAGAAATGAAACAAATATCTTTTAAGAGATATCTGAGTGGATAGGAGGGGTGGTGCAAATGCGTCACTGGGTCCATGACGTCTTGTCTTCAATACCAGTATCACCTTAGTGAGTACCGATAGCAGATATATTGACCCGGTTTCTGACCTAAGTTTTCATGGAGGGCTATTTCTTTTCACCCTTACAAAAACTTTTCTTTTTCATTCTTCAACCCCTTCTTTCTCCTTTCTCATTATACTCCTTTTTTCAACCTTACCTAAGAAATTCTAATGCCAAGCTATTGGAATTGTCCTTGGGTAGATCCTTCCGGTTCTGGCGGATCATTGGACATAACCTAACCATAATCACCTTATTACTCCATGATTATCCTAGATTATAGATCACATACCATAAAACCTTTTTATGAAAAATCTCTCAAAGTGTTTATGAGAAAACACATTTAGATAACACATTGAGATTTTTGCATTTTAGAAACACTCCCCCTTCACATGTGCTCATGCAATTTTTAAATAAACTGCGCATGTCGGGTAGAGTTTGCACATTTGAAATGATCGAATTTCAATGAACACGACCTTCGCGAGACACGCTTACATCACTAGTTAGACTAGTTTGAAATTATTACCCGTCCCGGTCATATTCAAAGATCATCTCTTGAATTGGTACATTCTACACAGACAAGTCCTTTGCGAGACACGCTTACATCACTGGAAAACTAGCTTGAAATTATTACCCGTCCCGGACTAGTCTTTTCGATAACGGACATTTAGTTTCGTCAATTCGAGGGTTCAACTGAGTCTTTTTGAAGAACTCGTTTTGAGATTCAAACCACAAAACTTCTTTTTGATCACATTTTAATCACGTCCTCTCCCCCATATATTTAAACACTTAATCTCCCCCTCAAAAATAGCATGAAGTGTTATTTTTGAAAACAATTGATTAAAATGAAACTTTTTGTAGAGATACGGACGGATTTTAGCATGAAAAATGGAACATTTTTCTTTTTATACTCCCCCTTAATCATAACATTTTATTAAACATTTGAGTTTAAAAGCATTTAGGGGACTTGGAGGGAGTTGATGTGAGTACAAAATTTATAGAAAGACTTTGAAAAATCTTTTTGAAAACAATTTTGATTAAGTGCTCACTGGATTAGCTTTTTGCCATTAACATTGCGAGTCCTGATCAGGAATAATCAGAAGTCATTCAATGTAGCCTTTAGTATGAAATCTTTTCGAGTTGGAATACTTGGGCCACGATAAAAGATTTCACAATAAAGCACGGGTTCCGTACTGAAATGTACGAAAGCCTTAATGAAGAAAAATTTGAGAAACGACATGTTTTAGAAAAACATAAAAAAGAACTCTCGCGCAAGCATCTGTACATGCCCGTATCATTGTTGAATGACATTTCTAAGTACGTACAGAATATCGATTAGACGAGAGACATGTCGTGAGAAGAATATTTTTGGATTTTGATGTTTTATATTTTTTATGGCTTTTTGAAATTTTCTGTATTTACAGTATTAAATTTGAACAAGTATATATTTACAAAAATATTTACATGCGAAGCTTGTTGATATAAATCAAGAAGATTCGAGAAGACTTTATAACTCTTCGGGAGTTAGGCTTCGCATTCCAATTCGACGAACTAAATTTTCAAACCGCTCTTTTGGGAGGGCTTTAGTAAATAGATCGGCGAATTGATATTCAGTCTTCACGAAAAACAATTCAACAGTACCCTCTTCAACGTGCTCTTTTATGAAGTGGTAGCGGACTTTAATATGCTTGGTCTTCGAGTGTTGCACTGGGTTGCACGAGATGGCTATGGCACTTTTTGAATCGCAATACAAAGGTATGCGGTTGAAAGAGAAACCATAATCTGTGAATTGTGTTCTCATCCAAAGGACTTGAGCACAACACGCAGATAGAGACACATACTCGGCTTCTGCTGTTGATAAAGCAGTGCAGTCTTGTTTCCTTGATGACCAGCCTACTAGATTTTCTCCCAGAAATTGCGCTCCGCCTGATGTACTTTTCGCTGTTACTTAGCATCCAGCATGATCGGCATCTGAAAAGGCAATTAGTGTAAACTCCGAATCCTTCGGATACCAAAGACCCATGTTAATGGTTCTTCGAAGGTATCGAAAGATCCGTTTAACCTCTTGGAGGTGAAGTTCGGTAGGCCTTGCCTGAAACCGTGCAAGTAAGCAAACAGCAAAATGAATATCTGGTCGGCTTGCAGTTAGGTACATGAGAGAACCAATCATGCTCCGATATTTCTTCGGATCCATGGGTTTCCCATATAGGTCAGCGCCAATTTTTGGTGAAGTGACCATTGGAGTACCAACAGAGTCATAATTTTCCATACCATGTTTTTTCAAAATCTCAATTGTATATTTAGCCTGATTAAGAAAAATACCACGTGGGGATTGATGAATTTGTAAACCTAAAAAGAATTTTAATTCACCCATCATGGACATTTCGAATTTGCTTTTCATGAGATTTTCAAAATGTTTTGAATGTTGCGGATTAGTGGACCCAAATATGATGTCGTCCACGTAGATCTGAACAATCAAAATATCATTTTTGTATTTTCTTGTAAACAAGGTCGGATCAATTGTTCCTTTGATGAAATTATTTGACAACAAGAAAGATGATAACTCGTCATACCACGCCCGTGGGGCTTATTTCAAACCATAGATTGCCTTCTTTAGCTTGTAGACGTATTCCGGATGATCTTTGTCAACGAAACCGTCTGGCTAACTCACGTACACTTCTTCCTTCAGAGTTCCATTCAAGAATGCTGTCTTGATGTCCATCTGATAAACCGTGATGTTCTTGTGAGCCGCATAAGCTAAGAAAATCCTGACTGCCTCAACCCTTGCAACTGGTGCGAATGACTCTTCAAAATCTATCCCTTCATCTTGTCTGTATCCCTTTGCCACCAGACGAGCTTTGTTGCGAATCACAGTCATTTCTTCATCCTTTTTGTTTTTCCATAACCACTTAAGATCAATGACGAGTTTGTCAATTGGTCTTGGAACTAAATCCCAGGTGTCATGGATTTGAAATTGAAGAAGTTCTTCCTGCATCGCTTCAATCCAGGCATTATATGCCATTGCTTCCCGAATGTTCTTAGGTTCTATGAGACTGACTGAGCAGACATAGATGCACATGTCGCAATCGGTGTGAAGTTATTTTCTCGTCTGAATTGGTCTTGAGGGTTCACCAATAACCTGTTCAATCGGATGGTCTTTTGTCCACTGTAATGTTGAAGGGTACCTTGGACTGAACAAATGTGTGTTAGTCGGTTCATGTAATCTGGAAGATGATTCACCAGATTCCGTTCCAAACTGGTTTTCAAAGACTTCTTCGTCTAACACAGCATTATTTTGTTCTTGCTCATCAATTCTTGGTAGAACAATTTCAATGAATGGAGTTGCTGGAGTAAATGTAGATGATGTTGATGTTGAGGGAGTTGGTGCGCCAGCTTCGGATGTTGTGGATGCATCTGGATTTGGTGGAGGTGGTGGTGGTTGTTGATGTTGAGTGGGTGCAGCGGAATGTTGGTTAGATGCATTTTTCGAAGCGCCACCATAGTATTCATCGTACATAAACTCGAAGAAATTATACAGTTCTTGAGATGTGGGTTGTTCGTCATGAATTGATTGAGCTCCTTGAGGTGCGAGTCCCGAACTGATATGTCCGGAAGTCATTGGGTTAAGAGCGGGTTCTAGAGCGAGTCTCTCAGAAGCCATTTGTGAAATTTCATCAAACTTCACATTCATCGTCTCCATGATCTTTTTCGTTCTCTTGTTATACACCCTGAATGCCCTCGAGTTTTCAGAATAACCAATGAAGATTCCAATATCACCCTTAGCCTTCAACTTTCCCAGATCTTCCCTTTCATTTGTTGGATAACATAAAGCGCCAAATACATGAAGATAAGAAATATCCGGTTTTCGATTGTTGACAAGGTCATATGGGGTTTTATTGAATCTTGGATGGATTAGGGATCGGTTTTGAGTAAAACAAGCAGTAGAAACAGCATCAGCCCATAAGAATAATGAAGCACTGGAATAAATCAGCATAGTGCGAGCAGCTTCTACAAGGGTTCGATTCCTTCTTTCAACTACTCCATTTTGCTGTGGAGTTCTAACAGCTGATGTCTGGTGAGTAATACCAGTTTCTTCAAAGAATGTTCTTAACTCCTGATTGACAAATTCCGTGCCATTATCAGTTCTTACTATCCTAACTGGAGCTTGAAGTAGAACTTGAATCCGCTTCAGAAAGGTGATGATGGTGCTTGGTGCTTCATCTTTTGATCTCAAAAACTTTACCCATGTATATCTTGAATAGTCGTCAACAATTACAAGAATATACTTTTTCCCATTTATGCTTTGAACTCTTATTGGGCCACATAATTCCATGTGCAGCAAATGCAACCTATCAACCAAACTAGGTACGGATTTAGGTTTATATGTTGCTCTTTTGCTCTTTCCTTGCTCACATGATGGACATAGGTGTTCTTTGGTGTATTTGAATTTAGGAAGACCGGAGACGATGTTGTCTTTGGCAAGCTTGTTGATCGTGTCAAAGTTCAGATGGGACAAACGTCTATGCCATAACCAGGATTTTGTTTCACCTGCCCTGGTCATTAGACAAATCGGAGATGAAGAGGCCATTTGGTTTATGTCAATTGCATAGAGATTGGTGCTAGGATTCCCAATTAAGAGATCATTCCCCACCAAATTCCTGACAAAACAAGTGTTTCTCCTAAAAGCAACCTCTAAATCAGCATCACAAAACTGCCCGACAGAGAACAGATTGTGTCCCAACCCTTCGACATAGTAAACCCGAGTGATCAAGTAATTCCCAAACAGAAGATCACCATAACCCAGAATAGCTGCAACATGATACCACTTGTTGAGCTCGACTTCTCCTTTGAATGATGAACCGAGCTTCCTCTTTATCATACAACTCGACAAGACTAAGATGAGATGACTCACAAATGCATATTAAGAAAAAGAAAAGAGTAGTGGATCTTATGTTAACTTTGGTCAAATGTTTATTAGCTTCAAGTGTAAAGGAAATAAACAAAGACTAGAGGAATACACACACACTCTCTCTTTCTATTATGAGACAACTAACTTGCAAATGGAAAGAGTGTGTGTGTATTATACGTACAGCCAACAACACAAAATGGGTTGATGGGCTTTGAATTGTTGGACCTAAAGTGGGATAGAATATGTATTACACTTATACATATCCAATACAAACTAAACTAATACTCCTAGCCCACTACATTTAAAACATATTATACATAACACTTTGTTTCTAGATGTCAAATGACCATCACTTCCAAAATAGCATAAAATTAATGCTAACAGTTTACCGATCCATGATTTTGATTTTGATTTTATCTTCAAGTTAGGGTTTATGAATTGAAAGTTTAATTTGATGGATTGAAAGTTTTATTAGACATGCGAATGGCGGCTACCCCATGTGCTACTTTATTCTTTTCCAATAAAATAATATCTGCATGAAAAGTTATTACTCTATCATAAAAGAAACTTAATGCAAGCACAAACTTCTAGTCAATGATACTACATATTGTGCAAAATTCCAGTTAGGTCAAAATCGTTAAATCAAATTACAGTAAACTGATCATGACAAAATTTCATTTATGGCTCATAGGATTAGACATAAGTGTGTTCTTTATGTGGTTTTACCTGGATTAATGAATATGAAATTAGCACCAACACTCAAATTGTGGGAATATACATCAATGTTCTGACTTGAATGTGAAAACTAACCTGCAATTATTCTCTACTAGTATTGTAGATGATTAATACCATGTGAGATTCCAGATAATTAATACCATGTGACATTCAACTTGCATACATAAACATATATATGACATACATTAATATAAAGATTAATAAGTGTCTTGCAACATCTTAAAAAATGGGTGGATGATACACATCACTAGGGATTCCTTAAAATCCATTAATGGATTACAAACAAGTAGGGTAATTAAGAATGAAGAAATAGATCACCGAAGCAAGATTTGTATTATCAATGGTGGGTTGTTACAGTGGTTTGTTACAAGAACCGGAATGAGAGAATTACAGAGAGGAAAGTGTTTTCACAAAATTAGCTAAAGAAATGAAATGAAACATAACGGGTATTTAAAGCATGAAAAAGAGCGGGAAAATGGTTGGGATGAGTTCTTGGCTGATTGTTGACTTTCCGTTGACTTTTCCAATATGACCCATAACAGTGGAGATTTTAACATTAAAGATTAAGTGCTAAGAGCGGGGACAGGGTCAACAAAGCAACAAAGCGGAAGTCGGATTAACAAAATTATTGATGATCAAACATAAGAGACTTATATTTCCGACATATATTACAAGTCACCTGATAAATACTCCTTTTGTCACAAATTTATAGTTCATGTTTTCTTTATGGAATGTCTTAATTTAATTGTCTAGTACTCCTTCCGTCCCAAAATAATTGTCCCCCGACAAAAAACACAGAGTTCAAGAAAAACATAATTATTTAAATAAATCACGAGACCATTTCTCAAGAGAAGATCCTCAGCCTTTTCGTTGATGGTAGGTCAAACAGGTTAGTCAAAATGGGTATTTCTGTAGGATTCAAAAGGTTCGGGTCGGATTGTGTTACTTAATTGCAAAAATTATATTATAATCTAAAGAGCCCAATAGCAGTCCTAATGAGACCTGTTGTGTAAGGATAAGCACAAAAAAGCTCGGTTACTACGGGTGGTCCTGAATCAGTCTAGATATTTAGTACACGTTGACTATTGGGGTCAAACATACCACAAATCAAACTCAGATTTATAATAGATTAAGTATGTTCTAATCCATGACCATCATACATCCACAAGTCACAGTTTGTAAGAGAACAAATTCAGTTGTTATCATGCAGAAATATATAAGAATGGAGAGCATCTATGATGTTGAAAAGTATCTGCTTGACCTCAAGAGTCAAACCACATCTTTTATCGGAAAAGAACAGTAGTTAAAAATAATGTGTTTAGTTCTTTATTAAGTAACTTTACAAACAAATGTTACGATATACATCCATCCATTGTTAATTGAATGGTTACAAATTTTCTTTCTTTATTCACGCAGTCAAATGAAACGCGAGTAATGCAACCAAAGCCAAGATAACGTCTCCTTTGTACCATATTTCTCCACCTCCTGCATCATATGAATCAGATATAAGTAAGTTTATGATCAAAACTTATAAAGAATGAGACTTAATGACTAGAACAACCTGAAGTGTCCGGTGTCGGAGTTAACCCTAAATTTGGTGACATAGTCAGGGTTGGATTTGGTGTCGGGCTCAAGGTTGAATTTGGTGTCGGAGTCAAGGTTGAATTATTGTCATAAAACCGAACATCATCATACCACATACCACAAGTCACTCCTAGCATCTCCCACCCTGTTCGATTCAGCACGTACGTCTGATAATTTGTTAGAAGACCCTCTAAGCAGTTTTCACATTCAGACTTGCTCAAATCTCGACTACATTGACCCAACCCGTACATTCCAATTTTCTTATATTTGGCACAATAGGTTTGAACACGCATGTTCCCAGATCTATTATATATTTTATCTTTTAAACTATTTTTACATTGTAAAAGTTGCACCTTAAAATATATAATGTATTTACCTTTAACACGATAGTAATATAAAATGTTTGATATATTGTTTTAGTTCTATCACAAATAAAATAAGTTATTTAGCTAAAAAATATATACACATTATAATTAACTATAGCATGTTTTCTAGTTTTAATCATATAAAATTTTCAAATCTGGCACAAATTTATTCAATTTTTTTCATTTATCTTTTTGTGTTATAAACTTATAATACACTTGAACCAACCTACAAAGTAATTTAAACTAGATAATTGTCTAAGAAACTTTTATTTTAAGTTAATACACGAGTTTTGTTTATAAATCTAAAATATATTGTGTCGTTTGTTTACAACTTTTAGTAAGGGCATTATTCTATCATCTCGCACAGGGCATCCGAAAACTCAGGACCGGCCATGAATGTGGTATTGATGGCGAAAGTTTGATTATATTTTTCAAAATGATAAAACATACTTGTATTAAAAACTAGAAAGATCGTTCAAAAAAAAAAAAAAAAAAAAAAAAAACTAGAAAGAAGTAGAAAAGAGAGACGACAAAAAGCTCTCACAACACAATATTGTACTAGTATTATTATAGGCTATGCTTTTGGTCAAAGGTGATGGGTGATAAAGATGTGTAAGATTGTTATTAGAAAAGTCAATAACACCTAATTTAGAAAGTGAGTTGTTAAATCAAGAAACTTTAGTAAGTGAACCATTTCAACAAAACAGCCTACCAATTATTATACGCTATACCAAAGGCTTTGTGGTCTAGCGGTAATCACTTTGGTGGTTAAGCGTGCTCGTGTGAGAGTAGTACCGGTTTGGGAGACCTGCCGGGAAGTTTTCACACGAGGGCCACCAATCTCTGTTGGTATTAGGCAATGAAGAGGAGAGCTTGTGAGCCAATGTTGAGCAGGTTTGAATCCGAGCCGGCCCCGGTTTTCATCCGACCGTTACTCCAGCGAGGAAACTCGTGTGGAGGCGGTACGGTTTCCAGGCGGACGCCATTAAAAGTCTCCACTACGCCAGCGTAGACCCGGTTCAGACAACATAGTCTGGGTACGTGGTGGATGAGGGCCTGCCGATGTGGTGGGTGCGACTCCAATTCAAAAAATGAAAGTCGCCGTTCAAAAAAAAAAAATTTTATTATACGCTATGCTTTTGGTCAAAGGTGATGGGTGATAAAGATGTGTAAGATTGTTATTAGAAAAGTCAATAACACTTAATTTAGAAAGTGAGTTGTTAAATCAAGAAACTTTAGTAAGTGAACCATTTCAACGAAACAGCCTACCATTTTATGTGACCCTAATTTTTCACGGCGGATGTATTCATAGGAAGAAATACACGCGTAAGCATTGCAACATCTATCATTTTGGCGACAGCTACTTTCATGATAATTGTCGCTTCTGTTTGCACCTTTGCTATGTTCCGAAAGAAGAGGATGCTCAAAAAAGCTTTGGAAGAATGTTTGCGAAGTAAGTTTTCGAATTTTAATTTTAAACTTGTCTCTAATTTCTAATTATACACTATCACTTTTCTAAAGTTTCTAAGTTTGGCATACAATATATTTTACATAGCGTTAAATGTACCTCTAGTTTGTGTAAAACTTTTAAAGCTCTATACCTCGATCACACCACTTAATTTATTCATTTTCAATCTTTAAAGCTTATTGTAGTAGATGCCTTTAGCTTGACTCTTTCACTGCTCTATAGTATCTTTCACTGCTCTATAGTATCTTCTTTGTAACGGCTAGCTGGGAAGGTTTAAGACGTTTTCCAATTCATGTATTGAATGAAACCCTATACATTGATGTTGGTTTTTCCATTGTAGATAATACAAATGACATTAGCATTGTTGAACCTTTGGAATACAATTTTGGTACTGTGAGTGTGGCAACAAATAATTTTTCTGAAGACAATAAGATTGGACAAGGTGGATTTGGATCAGTTTACAAGGTATGCATACACATTTTTTTTTAAACGACCATGTCATATGGGGTTCATTTCATCATGTATTGAGAAATGGAATAAACAAATGAAGCCTAATGTTCTCAAATGTATGATATGATATATAACATTAAGGGTAAGCTTGAAGATGGACGCTGGATAGCTGTGAAGAGGTTATCAAGGGATTGTGGACAAGGTGAAAGAGAATTCAAGAACGAAGTGTTGTTAGTTGCTAAGCTCCACCATCGCAATTTGGTAGGTTTGCTTGGTTTCTGCATAGAAGGAAGTGAAAGAGTCCTCATATACGAGCTTATGCCAAATGCAAGCCTAGATGGATTCTTATTCGGTAATGAAGCTCTCTAACTCCTTGATTGAACAAGAACGTGTTTATAGCCGTACCGATATAAACAAGAATACTCATCCGAGCTAGAAAAAAGAAAATAGGACAATAGCTGACTAAACCTCTGAGCTCTTTTTCTGTAAAGATCCTTTTCTTATTCTTAAAGGGACATTTCCGCACTCATTACCTTGATCACACCACTTAATTTATTCATTTTCAATCTTTAAAGCTTAATGTAGATGCCTTTAGCTTGACTCTTTCACTGCTCTATAGTATCTTTCACTGCTCTATAGTATCTTCTTTGTAACGGCTAGCTGGGAAGGTTTAAGACGTTTTCCAATTCATGTATTGAATGAAACCCGATACATTGATGTTAGTTTTTCCCTTGTAGATAATACAAATGACATTAGCATTGTTGAACCTTTGGAATACAATTTTGGTACTGTGAGTGTGGCAACAAATTATTTTTCTAAAGACAATAAGATTGGACAAGGTGGATTTGGATCAGTTTACAAGTTATGCATACACATTTTTTTTAAACGACCGTGTCATATGGGGTTCTGATGAACTCAAATAAGTACATTTTATTATCATCATTTATCCTATTTATTTGACTTATTTTATTATATTATATATGAGAATTGATACGTTAATGTTTACTTTTGTAATTCTCAGGTAAAAACAAGTATTATGTGAAACTCGGCGATTTTGGACTAATTATGGAGCAAAACAAGCAAGATGTTAAGAGTCTACTGAAATGTACAAGATCAAGATCATTCTGCTCCAGATACGCCGCAACATACTTCGTACATACGGCGCATCACTATCAAGATTTCACAAGTGACAATCCAAGACAGCAAAGGACATGCGCCGCATAGAGAAATGGAGTTA
Organism: Artemisia tridentata subsp. tridentata; assembly: GCA_021014915.2. NCBI lineage: Eukaryota > Viridiplantae > Streptophyta > Magnoliopsida > Asterales > Asteraceae > Artemisia > Artemisia tridentata. Next base: position 18,818,399 of record CP139507.1, on the reverse strand, counting down.
CGCCGCATCTTAAGGCGGTGTACGAATATTTCTGAATATATTAATCTTGGATCTCACGCGAAGTTAAGTCAATGCGCCGCATCTACTTATCCTATGCGCCGCATCTAACCCTCAGACAGAAACTATAAATACCCCAAGGTCAGACGAATTTTGAGATTTTTTTAGAGGTTGGACAGTGCAAGATACCAGAGCCGAATTCAGACGTTTTAGCAGCACAAGACACACCCTAAACGAAGATACAAGAGCTGTAAGAAGGCCCTGCATGTATTCAATTCATTAAATAGTTTTGTTTTATTGTATTAGTACACTTTAATTCATCAGGATTGATGGGCCGATTCCATGTGACTACGGAATATCATGGGCACCCCTTAAAATTGCTTTCCCATTAATTAAAGTTTATATGTTGATGTCTTTGGTGACTTTTATTAGTGCATTGATAACCTCTGTATCTAGCTGAGCATTGCTTGGGTCGCCATGCCCCTTCCTCGCCTATTTATTCTATCGTTTCTAGGATAGTGGGATAGACATAAGTGATCATTAAGGGTTTACTCGCCGATAAGATTAGAGCCAACGAGAAAGGGTTAATTATATACACTTCATATAAAACTAGCAATAAAACAAGTGACAAGCTACTTAATTATCAGGACAGGTCTTCTTATTGTCTCGAGTATCTATCTGTGTACGTGTGTGCTAATCGCTGATTCGTGCTTATTAGTTTAGTTTTCTATTTAATCATAACCAAACCGTGCCAGTCTCTCAGGCTGAACCCCCTTGCGTTAGATTAGGATTGTATAGCTAACCTAGGATATTAAAATACTGATTAGAATAACTAGATAATACGTTCCACTCTTAGTGATCGACACTCTACTTACCATTATGTTCATACTGACCGGGTACACTGCTCGTTAAAGTGTGTGTTTTATTGATAAGTCGGCTAAATATAAATTTAAAACTTGAGTAAGCATTAATACTGATAAAATCACAACGACATCACGCGCGCACCAAGTTTTTGGGGCCGCTGCCGTGGATATAAAAGAATTAGAGCTATACACACGCACACCAGGTTCATTTCATCATGTAATGAGAAATGGAATAAACAAATGAAACCTAATGTTCTCAAATGTATGATATGATATATAACATTAAGGGTAAGCTTGAAGATGGACGCTGGATAGCTGTGAAGAGGTTATCAAGGGATTGTGGACAAGGTGCAAGAGAATTCAAGAACGAAGTGTTGTTAGTTGCTAAGCTCCACCATCGCAATTTGGTAGGTTTGCTTGGTTTCTGCATAGAAGGAAGTGAAAGAGTCCTCATATACGAGCTTATGCCAAATGCAAGCCTAGATGGATTCTTATTCGGTAATGAAGCTCTCTAACTCCTTGATTGCTATATGCAAGCATGTTACTTTCATATATTTGTTTTTGGGATAATTATTAAAATACCCCGGTTGCCCAAGTGCTAAGACTATCCGACCCGATCTCACAAAATTCTCCCCTTAGACCAGGGCAACCGATCCAACGAACCACAGGATGCCACGTCACCGACCAAATAGTGATAATACTGTTATGTTTTTAGGGATATTTTGGTCATTTTATACCATACTATACTCTTTCTTACTGCATTCCAAACCAACTAATCTAAATCTCACAACCCTCTCCTCTCACAACTCACACCACCACAACCACCCAAAAACCCGTCGCCACCACCATCCGACGCGACCACCACCTGACGCCACCTCCACCGGACTCCACCACCACCTGACGCCACCCAAAGTTTCTTCAATTGTACACGGGTTTATGAAAAAGATTGGGTTTTGTGATGATTTGTATCTGAATAACTGTTTGATATGTATGTATGTGAGGTGTGGATGTGTTGAGTTTGCGCGTCAAGTGTTTGATGAAATGTCTGAGAGGGATTCTGTTAGTTTTAACGCTATGATTGATGGGTATGTTAAATGTGGGGAAGTGGAGTTAGCGCGTGAGTTGTTTGATAATGTGGAGTTGGGGATGAGGAATTTGGCGGTTGGTGAGGCACTTGCGTTTGCAACATTGCTGGTGGAAAGCAATCACGTGAGGTTGAGTGGTCAAGATGTCGAAAGAGGTACTTTCATTCATAGGCATTCTGTAGTTCATGATCAAGAAACGGGTGACCCTTTGGCCAATGTTGTTATAAATCAACATGAAGAAATGTTTATAGTAAGCAACAGGTTTGTTGTTATGAATTATGATATTTATAATTCTACCTGATCATTCATATTGAAATAATGATGTTTATGCTCTCAATACAGCTCTCTTTCCGAGTTTGGTGTTCTTGGATTCGAATTGGGTTATTCAATGGAAAATCCAAACTCGTTGGTGATATGGGAAGCCCAGTTTGGTGATTTTTCTAATGGAGCTCAAGTGATATTCGACCAATTCTTGAGCAATGGGGAGGCCAAATGGCTACGTCAGATCGGTTTAGTTGTGTTGTTACCTCATGGCTATGATGGTCAAGGTCAAGAACACTGAACATCCGTGTAATTTTCATTTCTGATTACAAGCGGGGCAAAACCCTAACATCACTTTTTTTTTCGGCGATTGAACCTCACTCTCCGGCGGTCACCGTTCGCCGCTCGTCGGTATACTTTTCATTTCTGATTTTGTAAATTTTCATTTCATTTGTATGTAGTTACTTTTCATTTCTGACTTTATCTGAAGCCGAGCAATATTTTGTTGGATGGTGAGATGGAGGCAAGAGTCGCAGATTTTGGCGTGGCTAAGCTCATCCATTGTGATGAATCAATGTCGGTGATTGCGGGGTCCTATGGTTACATTGCCCCTGGTATGGCTCTTTTAGATTGATTAATATGCAATTTCGTATGAAAGTGAAGAATGCTGCAAATAATTTGATATTAAACTAACATTAATTTTTATCCGAGGGCGAATTTGATAATTAAATTTTGGTTGTGGTCCAGATGCTTTTGACAAGTTTTTCGGCTGAAGAATGTGGCTTGAGTGTTGCCGAGCGGGTATTTGTGGTCCAAATGGTGTGTTTAATTTGTGGTCCAAATGGCGCGTTCTTCTGATGTGAAGGAGGTGGAAGTGCCGAGTCAGAATCAACCTTTTGTGTCTCTTGATTTTTGGCACTTCCAATACTTTGCTTACCTTTAAGTTTAGTATTTGGGGACACATTAGATTGCTTGGGTGGCAAAGGCTTAGACAAATTACCAAATGTTGGCGTACAAGGAATTGTTGTTGGCATGACAAGCGTTGATGCTTCGGACATGATTTTCTTGGCGAGTCCTCTGATTTATCATGTACGGGGACAGAAGATTTCTCCCCTTCAGTATTCTCATGAGGCGGCAGAAGGGTTGACTGAGAAGCGACCTTTTGAATATCTTGATGTTAATTTGTCGCTTCTGACTGTTTCCACATCTCCAACATAAAATTAGAAGTTTTGGACGACACAGGGTTAGAGAGCATACCAAAAGTTGTTCCAACAGATGGTGGAGTTGTATTAATAACATTCGATCATCCAGAATAACGATTTCTGGTTTATCATCTGAAATAGAGACTGTAATCGAAAGACAATCAGTCAAAGTAAGATCTTACTATTGATGAGCCTGCAAGTGATGTTGTTTTCTATTTTTCATCTCACTTTGTCTTACTTCCATATTTGCTGCCTCAGTTTTTTTTATCACTAGGAAGTAAAAACGTATTAATTCGTTTCTCTAGACTTGTCACGAGTCTTCTCATAAAGCGCCTTGAGAATTTACTGCACCATGAGTAACAGTTGCTTGATTGTTGTCAGTCATTTCCACGATTGCGTTGTACCTGTCACTTGCACATAGTAGTCAAACGCTTTAGACACTGCGGCGGATAGATCAACCTGCAAGGGAATATATATATATACACGTTAAAAATAGAATACACACAAGTATAAACCATACTCTAAAAGAAAAGTATCATACTCTTAACGTCTAAACCGAAGTTAAAGGATGTAATTATCAATAGAAATCAACCAAAACCGGGCACTTAATAATAATATTGATATAATAGTAAAGGGAAGTGATATTGGTACCACTTCTTTTGATAGTTTTACCACAATCGTGCATTACTAACTTATACAATCAAATGTAAAAATAGTGGTACCAATATTACCTTCATCCGTCCTATTTTAAATGTCCTAGTTTGACTTTTCAAGTCTTTTTCTTTCAACTTTGACCGTAAATATTTTTGTTTGTAGAGTAAATTACACCGTTCGTCCCTGTGGTTTGGGGTCATTTGCACTCTAAGTCCCTATTTTTTTTATTTATTTTTTTTTTTTTGCTTTTTTAGTCCCTAAATAGTTTGAAATGCACGCCGTAGGTCCCTAACTCCAAAAATGGGTAACGCCGTATGTTAACAGAGAAGTAAGCAGGGGTAATTTAGTCTTTATACCTTATATCATATAATAAATGTACTGGTGTCTTTCTCATACCATAACCCATTTCCTTCCCCCCATAATTCCCTCACCTAACTTTTCTTCTTCCTCAAAAAACAAAACCCTTAATCTGAAAAGGGTAATGCAATGGTGGCGTCGACACCCCAATGGTCAATGCGTGAATCAAACGATTATATTGATGTCTATGAACTTATGGAGTAAGTTCATTGCTGCTGTTAGCTTTAGCTGGTTCCTGCTGGTAGTGTTAGTTGCTACTGACGTATTTTTGGCAACTTGTGTATTTTTGGGCAACTTGTATATTTTTGGGCAACTTTTGTATTTTTGGGCAACTTTTGTATTTTTTGGGCAACTTGTGTATTTTTGGGCAACTTGTGTATTTTATGGAATAAGTTCATTGCTGCTGTTAGCTTTAGCTGGTTCCTGCTGGTAGTGTTAGTTGCTGCTGACGTATTTTTGGGCAACTTGTATATTTTTGGGCAACTTTTGTATTTTTGGGCAACTTTTGTATTTTTTGGGCAACTTGTGTATTTTATGGAATAAGTTCATTGCTGCTGTTAGCTTTAGCTGGTTCCTGCTGGTAGTGTTAGTTGCTGCTGACGTATTTTTGGGCAACTTGTGTATTTTTGGGAAACTTTTGTATTTTTTGGGCAACTTTTGTATTTTTTGGGCAACTTGTGTATTTTTGGGCAACTTGTGTATTTTATGGAATAAGTTCATTGCTGCTATTAGCTTTAGCTGGTTCCTGCTGGTAGTGTTAGTTGCCCAAAAAAATACAAAAAGTTGCCCAAAAATACACAAGTTGCCCAAAAATACGTCAGCAACAACTAGTCAAATTTGTCGCGATTATAAAACTTGAACTCATTAAAAGCCGCAGCTCATTCTGATAGTTTACAAGGAAATCAATCGATATATGTAAAACCTGCATTCATGACCCTCTACATTGTTTGTAAGCAAGTTCTTACTCATGAAATGTTGAATAAGTTCGCTTCGATGATATGTTACACCAACTTGTACAGTAAGCATATACATGTAAAATGGTGTGAAATGATTGTACAACAATGTGAATCCTATCTTGCTAACATAATGGAATATAGTGTTTTATTTGTTACTTGAAGAATTGCATCAAAGCAGTCAAATTTGTAATATGAATGTCCGAATCTCCATACACTAGTACAAAAACGACCTATGGTCACACATGGTCGATTTGGAACAGCCACACATTCAAATATTTGTGTGGCTGAAGGTAGGTAAATTGACAACATTTACGAATTAGTCACACATGAGCATTTCGAATGTGTGACCATAAGAACTCTATTGCCACACAATCGACCCTTATGTGACTAAACGTAACTGGTGATTTTGTTCCAGATCATTTAGTCACATATGCATTTGGAACGTGTGACAAATACAAGTAACCTTGATGCCATATATGGTCACACTAAACTTATAGTCACATTTGCTTCTAATAGTATGACCAAATGCCATATACGGTCACACAAAACAGTTTGTCACACATTATTTAAGTGTAGCCAAAATCTAGTACATATAGTCACACTAAACAGTTTGTCACATATTATTTAAGTGTAGCCAAAACATGATTTGTGTGACTAAATGTTACCAAAGGCCACACAAAAACCAAATTCATGTGGCAAGTGGATGATCACTTTAAACAGCATATGGTCACACTTATTAACACTTTTGGTCACTTGATGGTTAGTTGTATGTGACTAAATACACTCCCAAAAACATGCTTTGTGTGACTAAATGTTACCAAAGGCCACACAAAAACCAAATTCATGTGGCAAGTGGATGATCAATAGTCACACAAACTACACATTCCTTCACTTTAAACAGCATATGGTCACACTTATTAACACTTTTGGTCACTTGATGGTTAGTTGTATGTGACTAAATACACTCCCAAAAACATGCTTTGTGTGACTGAATGTTACCAAAGGCCACACAAAAACCAAATTCATGTGGCAAGTGGATGATCAATAGTCACACAAACTACACATTCCTTCACTTTAAACAGCATATGGTCACACTTATTAACACTTTTGGTCACTTGATGGTTAGTTTTATGTGACTAAATACACTCCCAAAAACATGCTTTGTGTGACTAAATGTTACCAAAGGCCACACAAAAACCAAATTCATGTGGCAAGTGGATGATCAATAGTCACACAGAATACACATTCCTTCACTTTAAACAACATATGGTCACACTTATTAACACTTTTGGTCACTTGATGGTTAGTTGTATGTGACTAAATACACTCCCAAAAACATGCTTTGTGTGACTGAATGTTACCAAAGGCCACACAAAAACCAAATTCATGTGGCAAGTGGATGATCAATAGTCACACAAACTACACATTCCTTCACTTTAAACAGCATATGGTCACACTTATTAACACTTTTGGTCACTTGATGGTTAGTTTTATGTGACTAAATACACTCCCAAAAACATGCTTTGTGTGACTAAATGTTACCAAAGGCCACACAAAAACCAAATTCATGTGGCAAGTGGATGATCAATAGTCACACAGAATACACATTCCTTCACTTTAAACAACATATGGTCACACTTATTAACACTTTTGGTCACTTGATGGTTAGTTGTATGTGACTAAATACACTCCCAAAAACATGCTTTGTGTGACTAAATGTTACCAAAGGCCACACAAAAACCAAATTCATGTGGCAAGTGGATGATCAATAGTCACACAAACTACACATTCCTTCACTTTAAACAGCATATGGTCACACTTATTAACACTTTTGGTCACTTGATGGTTAGTTGTATGTGACTAAATACACTCCCAAAAACATGCTTTGTGTGACTAAATGTTACCAAAGGCCACACAAAAACCAAATTCATGTGGCAAGTAGATGATCAATAGTCACACAGAATACACATTCCTTCACTTTAAACAGCATATGGTCACACTTATTAAGACTTTTGGTCACTTGATGGTTAGTTGTATGTGACTAAATACACTCCCAAAAACATGCTTTGTGTGACTAAATGTTACCAAAGGCCACACAAAAACCAAATTCATGTGGCAATTGGATGATCAATAGTCACACAAAATACACATTCCTTCACTTTAAACAGCATATGGTCACACTTATTAACACTTTTGGTCACTTGATGGTTAGTTGTATGTGACTAAATACACTCCCAAAAACATGCTTTGTGTGACTAAATGTTACCAAAGGCCACACAAAAACCAAATTCATGTGGCAAGTGGATGATCAATAGTCACACAAACTACACATTCCTTCACTTTAAACAGCATATGGTCACACTTATTAACACTTTTGGTCACATGATGGTTAGTTGTATGTGACTAAATACACTCCCAAAAACATGCTTTGTGTGACTAAATGTTACCAGAGGCCACACAAAAACCAAATTCATGTGGCAAGTGGATGATCAATAGTCACACAAAATACACATTCCTTCACTTTAAACAGCATATGTTCACACTTATTAACACTTTTGGTCACTTGATGGTTAGTTGTATGTGACTAAATACACTCCCAAAAACATGCTTTGTGTGACTAAATGTTACCAAAGGCCACACAAAAACCAAATTCATGTGGCAAGTGGATGATCAATAGTCACACAAACTACACATTCCTTCACTTTAAACAGCATATGGTCACACTTATTAACACTTTTGGTCACTTGATGGTTAGTTGTATGTGACTAAATACACTCCAAAAACATGCTTTGTGTGACTAAATGTTACCAAAGGCCACACAAAAACCAAATTCATGTGGCAAGTGGATGATCAATAGTCACACAAACTACACATTCCTTCACTTTAAACAGAATATGGTCACACTTATTAACACTTTTGGTCACTTGATGGTTAGTTGTATGTGACTAAATACACTCCCAAAAACATGCTTTGTGTGACTAAATGTTACCAAAGGCCACACAAAAACCAAATTCATGTGGCAAGTGGATGATCAATAGTCACACAAAATACATATTCATTAACTTTAAACATCATATGGTCACACTTATTAACACTTTTGGTCACTTTATGGCTAGTTATATGAGAGTAAATACACTCCCAAAACCATGGTTTGTGTGACTAAATGTTACCAAAGGCCACACAAAAACCTAATTCATGTGGCAAATGGATGGTCAATAGTTATAAAAAATACACATTCCTTGACTTTAAACAGCATATATGGTCACAGTTACTAACAATTTTGGTCACTTTATGGTTAGTTGTGTGTGACTAAATACCCAAAAGAAACATGCTTTAATTTGTGTGACTAAATGTTACAAAACGCCACACAAATATCAATTTCATGTTGCAATTGGATGAACAATAGTCACACAAAATACGCATAAATAACAGCTCAAACATTTTTTGTTTGCTTAATTAAGGTAAATTTATTAAGAAAGTGAGCCATAAAGGCAATGTTACATGAAACAACAACCAAACAAAACTATACAGCCATAACATAACACAAACACCTAAATAAAATTGGACAATTCCCAAGCTCTTATTACATAACATGGTTCACTTGGATTTTCGTATAACAACACCTCCACAGTCGGTTCGATAGTAGTCAGTTCGTGATTCGTTACCCAAGTCACGTCGATCCACACATGGCAATATGTTATCATTGTGCTGGTGAATGACGGTACTAAATTCCTCATCGACTTCATCATACTTATCTTTGTAATTCTTGGGAGGTGTCTTAAACACAATAGACAATTTTTTATCTAACTGGTCTTGCACATAAAACACTTGTCGTGCTTGTGAGGCTAATATGAACGGACCAACCTTGTGGCCTAAATTATTCAGGTCAACCAATGTATACCCAAGAATAGTATCGCGTTTCACACCACCTTTGTGATTAACCCAATCACATTTGAAAAGAGGAATTTGCCTGTAACGGTAATCTAGCTCCCATATCTCTTGCAAAACCCCATAATAAAACGCTTGCCTTGTGGTTGCAACTTCTTTAGATATGTGCATATCTAATGCCTCAACACTAACCCCACTGTTCTGGTAAACTTTGCCTTCATGACATTTCGTACGAAAGGTATACCCATTGATGATATATGCATCGTATTTCACTACGCTGGCGCGTGGTCCATATGATATCCACCTTACAGTTTCTGATACACTTTCTTTGTCGATGTTCAACTCTCTCTCAACCTGAATTTCATTACAAGTTGGAAGGATTTAGTATGGCATCCTAATTGCATTCCCAAACACACATTCATTCTATGTCTGGCAGTGAAAACTAAACTATGTATGGCAGTGAAAAAAAAAGTCAATTATAAATAGCATAAGATTAATTACCTCTTTGCGTAACCACTTAGCAAAGGATTTACTGTGTTCATTCTCCAGAAATGCAATTCGTTTACCCGGGTTTTGTGTTTTCAAAACTTGCTTGTGTCGCCTGAAACAATGTGTTTGATTATTATATTTGATAGATCATTTTAAGTAAGGAAATAGACATGTGTTATTAAAACTTACTCGATATACGGTACAATTTCATCTGTATTCTGTATTATATACAAATGTGCTTTCTGAAAGAGTTCCGCAGAAACTTCACTTGATTTGCCGGCCGACAATGGCTTTCCGTCCTCATTTTCATCAGTTTCATGTTTATCATGTGGGAGACCAATAGTTTCCATGGATTTATGATATTCGCTAAAAAACTCTATTGTTTCTTCCGCAATAGTCTCCTCAGCAATGCATCCTTCTGGTCTATTCCTGTTTCGCACATGTCCTTTAATAACCTTCATACATCTTTCGAATGGATACATCCACCGAAAGCATACGGGACCACATAATTTGACCTCCCTAGTAAGGTGCACAGTCAAGTGTATCATAATATCAAAAAAAGATGGAGGAAAGAACTTCTCGAGTAGGCAGAGTGTCACTACCAGTTCTGCTTGCATATTATCTAGTTGTTGCGATATTATTTCTTTGCTGCATATCGATTTAAAGAAAAAGCAAAACCTGATAATAGCATATCGTGTGGGTGGGTGCATGATTGAACGTATTGCAACGGGCAGAAACTCTTGCATTAACATGTGATAGTCATGCGATTTTAGGCCAATGAGCTTCCTATCCTTTAGGCTGACCAAACTAGAGAAATTTGAACAATAGCCTTGAGGTACCCTGATGTTGTGCAACGTATCACAAAAAATGTCTTTTTCAGCATTACTTAATGTGTAACCTGCTGGAGGTAGTGTTGTACCGTCTTGTTCTTGCCTAGCAAACAACTCTTGTTTTACCCCCAACTCAGCCAGATCCAATCGAGCATTCAGTCCATCTTTCGTCTTTCCTGGAACATGTAGCAAAGTTCCGACGAGGCTCTCAGCAACATTCTTTTCCACATGCATAAAATCAATACAATGTGGAACAGAATTATGCCTCCAATACCTAAGTTTTCGGTACCAAATGTTGAATTTCTTCCAATACGCACCGTTTTGTCCGTTTACTTGGCTTGAACAACCCTCTTCGTCTGTTGTGTTTCTTTTCTGCTTTTTAATCTTCCCACCTCTGCCTCCCGTATGTTCTTGGTTTTCTGATGCATTATTGTTTGTTCGTTTTCCTTTTCCCCATTTATTTTCAATATGTTGTACCTCGTTGTATATTTGTTCCCCGGTCATTGGAGTTGGAGCCGGGAGAAAAATCTGGTTGTCCATTAAATGCCTTCCTTTGCCTTCTGAACGGATGGTCATATGGTAGATATCGTCTGTGTCCAACATAACTTTGCTTGGACGAGGCAGAAAGTCTAACACAGTTTGTATCTTTCCCGCAAACCACACAACCTTTGAATCCACTGTACGGGCATCCACATAGTGTACCAAGTGCAGGGTAATCATTTATTGTCCATAACACAACGGCACGTAGCTTAAAGTAATCTTTTGTGGATGCATCATATGTATGAACCCCTTTTTCGAATAAGGTATGCAGATCATCTACCAACGGTTCTAAAAACACATCGATATCATTTCCCGGGTATCCCGATATTAATACCGAAAGATTGATAAACTTTCTTTTCATACACAACCATGGAGGAAGGTTGTATATGACAGTTAAAACTGGCCATACACTGTGATGCCTATTTCCCGTGTGTACGTCAACCCCATCAGCCGATATTCCCAGCCGTATATTTCTTGGATCTTCAGCAATTTTCGGGAATTTTTCATCTATGGTACGCCATGCCTGTGAATCTGCGGGGGTGACGTAACACACCGTCGGTTATCCTCCGTGTGGCGTGCCATCTTAAATCTTCTGAAATTCTTTCTATCTTAAATAGTCGTTGCAGTCTTGGTATAATTGGAAAGTACCACATTACCTTTGCTGGAATGTTTTCGTACACTTTATGTGTCTTCTTATCCACCTTCCATCTTGATGTCCCACAAGTTCGACACACAGTCAAATCCTTGTCATCTTTCCAGTAAAGAAGGCAGTTGTTGATACATACATGTATCTTTTTGTATCCTGAACCCATCAACTTCACAACTTTTTTGGCTTGATATGTTTTTTCCACCATTTCGTTACCAGCAGGTAGCATCTTTTTTAATAATCCTAGTAATTCAGTAAAGAACTTATCAGAACATCCGTACTTACCCTTTAAGTTGAGTAGTTTAACTATTGCGGACATCTTTGTGAAGTCGGGACATCCTTCGTAAAGAGGCTTCTCTGCATCTAATAATAGTTCTTGAAACTTGACAAGGTCATCCTCTGATTCAAAATTATCTTTTGTAGCGTTAACCATATCTACCGTTGCTGGGCCATCTGTTGGAATATATGAAGCAAAATCCGTGTCGTCAACAAATTCTGTTGTAGCGTCAACAGTTTTTGGGGAACTTTTTGATGGCTCATCCTTCTCTCCATGTTTGGTCCACTTTATGTAGGTTAGATCAATCCCTTTCGTGAATAAATGCCACTGCACTGCCTCCACTGTTTGGTTTATGTGGTTACAACAGTCTGTACACGGACATGGCATTTTAAGATGAAGTTTATTAACTTGTGGGTCGATGTTCCCCATCTTACGCAAGTTGTCTACTGCATAATTAATAAACGCCTGTACTCCATCAATATAAGATTTGGTGGTCCTTTTATTTACCATCCAAGTCTTGTCCATGTTTATGAATGTGGTCCCTGCAGGCAAGTTTAAAAGACAGCCCAAGTTATTGATGAGTATAGAAGACAAAATGAAACTCCAATTGATGAGCATAAAAAATAAAAAGACAGTCCAAGTAATGAACATTAGCAGCAGACTAATAACCTTAGCAGCAGGCTAATAAACTAACTAGCAGCAGGTTAGTTTCGTAGCAGCAGGCTAATAAACTAACTAACAGCAGGTTAGTTTCGTAAACAGCAGACTCTTAAACCAACAACGCTAACAGTACCTTAGCCAACTAGCAGTATCTTAGCATAACTAACCGTACTAACTGCTATAACTAGTAGTACCAATTCCCCTTGAACCCTCGTTAGTCCCATTAATATGCAACTAAGTATCGACCCTCATTTGCAACTAAGTGTCGATACGTATTTGCATATTAAACACCATTTACATTACACTAAAATACCAACAGGAATGTGGTATTGAATTATGCTAATAATTCAATGAAGTCTAATGAAACAGTTCCTAAAGGGGTGTTTGGGTCAAGGAGGGATAACCAATTAAGAAGCTAAATTCTTGTTCCATGTTCATGTAGTACAAGGGTTTACAGGGTTACTTATATTGTAAAACCAATTAACTATCTACATTTACCAAGAAAGTGACATAATTTACAAGAGGTTATTAGGTATCAAAACAAATGTTGAAATACCTAATATGGTTATAACTGTAGGGGTACGTATATATTTTGTTAGAACGATTAATACAAAACAAACATAAGAATACTTACCAGTGGTGACGGGTGTGGTGGCTCTATGACAGGAGAGTTATGGTGGTGACGGGATTTGTGGTGATATGAGAGGTATTCTTGGCTGTGATAGGAGGAGTTTTGAAATTTTGTTGATTAGTTTAGAATGGGATTGATGAAAACTTTGGGGGAATACATGTAAATTTTTACAAAATTTATAAAAAATTTCACGAAACTGAGCTTTTTTAAAATTTCCCTCCAATATGTTCTTCAAATATATTTGTCAATTCCCTCCAATATGACTTAAGAAGCAGTTTGGTAATGTGCCTAATTTAATTTTATTCCTCCAAAAAATGTCATCAACCCCATCCCAATACTAATCAAAAAATTTGTGGATAGTTAATTGGTTTAAGATTGAGCATTTTGTTTTCAGATAACATGTCAATTATGTCAGTTTAACAAGATTGCATAAGACATACTAAATTACATTACATGCATATTCATAAAAGTAGAGTTATATTAGATTCCATAATTGTTGAAAGTAACTAATTAACACTAATTGTTCAACTTAACTAACGTATAATTACAGTACTAATATTGTTCAAATTTAGTAATATATCATAAGTAAAATACCCCCAATGAATGCATGTTGACAACACACATCACTGCCAAAAAATTATATACTTAAGGGGGTATTTACTAACAAAAAATATAATAAATATTGTTTGAGTTCAAATGAAGCAGAAATTGTTCGAAGCTGGACACATCCAATGAAGTTAGCACAGATGAAACACGGGATACACAGAGTCTTGCAAATGATCACCACCACTGACATCAACGTTGAAATACATGAACTTGAACCTGATGAGCTTGTTTGTTGCGAAAGAGCAATCAGCGGCAAACTTCCTCCACATCCCATAGACAGTCACACCACCGGCCATCTCAGGATCGGCTTTGTGGGGCTTCATCGTCATACTCATGAAACATTCGACACCACGATGTCTCATGAGGACCTTCCGGTATGGGTGGATAGGATGCTGCAACAGGAAATCTGCCGGGATATCCTGCAGTTCAAATTACTAGTAAGTTTTTAGTTTGTTCCAACTAATTAAACAAAAGTAAAGAATATCTATGAATGCTGAGATACGTACAAGTTCTTGATTCACTCGAATTGTTGACAATCTCTTATAGAATGCATGACCTTCACCAAAGTGGTCTTGATGTGAAGGCCATTGGAAAATATGCTTCAAGCGATTGTCATCTATAAAGAATTTTAATTATAATATACATAAATCACTGACAGATATAACGTGTAGTATGAAAGTATTTCGTAAATTTTTACCTTTTTCGGTCAATAACAAACCGGGCTGATCAGGTAGCAAGCTGGTGGCACCAAGGAAATGCGCGTCTTTAGTTAGACTACCTTCACGACTGAAGCCGGTAAGCAAAAACTTTGTTGCGCGCTTCCTTGTGAAGATGATAATCATTCCAGCTTTTAAACCAATAGATTCTTCAAGCTTGTTCCAATCATCGGGGTCCAACTCATACAGCAGCTGCCCGTTGGCTCCTCCCGCTTCAACAGCATTCAAACCAACATCAAAGTTTTCCCCGTCTACTTTGATTCTAATCTGCTGTGCATTACCTAAGCCACCAAGGAATGCAGCTGGCAGTGTCTGCAAATAAATTTTAAGAGTAACCTTATAAGTACATTAAAATTTAATATTCATTGACTTATGAAATCACATGTTTGACATAAGATTAGTAAATTATGAAGCTATAATACCTGGATCTGATCATAGAAGGAAAAAACACGAGACTGGAACCTTGAAACCCGACCGGCATTCATGTGGTAGCCACCAAATTCAGCTCCGCCTTGAGTGTATCCGGTAACAAAGAAGCAGTCATCACCTTCCTCAACGAAATGCAACATCCTAACAGCCCGACTCAGGTTTTCCAAAGCAAACGTTCTCCATCTCTCTCCTGTCAGCACAATGGGGCGGTTAGTTTCAATCTCTATTTGTACTCTGAAACGAACCCGCTGAGCGCTTGTGATGTAAATCTCCCGCCTTCCATGGTAACATGATTCGGCGTAGACATGTGGTAGTTCCTGAAAGCATTTCAATAATTTATTTGACATTCATTATACAAACATTTATGGTATCAAATGTAATTAAGGCGTATGTGTGAGATTACCTGAGACTCCGGAAACGTGCTTTGGTTTAAACTTATCACAAATTCAACGGCCATATTTCTACACAAAAACAGGGCACATGTTAAGGTAATACATTGTTTATACTATAAAATTCAAACACACATAAAATCTTTATGTATCATAAACGAAAAAGTATGCGGGGGTCTAATTTTTTTGTTAATTGGCAACCTATAAATTTGCATCCTTACTTGCTAATGAAAATTTCCTAATGGAACCCAAATGGATCAACACACAAATACTTTAACATTCTCCCTTTAAAGTAATTCTATATATACAAACCGAACCCGACCGAAACCAACTCATTCCTACAGGCTAATACAAACTGAACCCGACCGAAACCAATTTTATACCACAACTTCAATCCATTCAATATATAACATTTTCCCCTAAATAATCAACAATCCCTAATAAGGTATCTCATTACTAATCAACAAAGTTACTAGACTTGACATTGCAAGTATCATCTTCGTAGATTCTAATTTCTAGGCTATCAACTGTGTTTGAGAGGGAAACCTACATGCAACTTCTTATGACTAATTAAAATAATGTTTATAACCATTTCACACAAATGAGTTTAAACTACAGTAACATGAACACATTAGTTAATCAGAGCAATACATATATAAGGTAAAGCGATCGACACATTATGAACAAGTTCGGCATACATCACTTCAAACAAGTTCATAAAAAAAGGAAATAAAAAAGTTTACTTTGATGTTGATCAAAAAGATGAAACCCTAACCTGTTGTAGTAGTGCAGACAAGTTGGAGATGACGTTTTGGTTGCCTGTGTGTGTTAGGTGGTGTTTTAATTTGTTGTGAAACCAAATGGCCGGAATTAAAGTTTACGTGAGATATAAATGGGAGATGCACGCATAATTTTTTTGGTTCAAAGTGGTAGTAAATGAAATTAAAAAAAATTTTTTTTTTTAAATAATAAATAAAAAAAATTTATATTATTTAAATGAAAATCGGACGTTCGCAAACATAAAAATATTGTTCATGTTCGTTAACTTAATTACTAAGGCTGTGTTTGGTAAAAGTAGCAGTAGCAGTGAGCTGTAGCTGTGAGCAGTGGCTGTGAGCAGTAACTGTGAGCAGTAGCCGTGAGCAGTAGCTGTCTTTTAAATAAAAACGTTTGGTAACATAGTTGTAGCTGTATTTATATATATGTAAAATGACGTAAAAGGACATATGCATATTTCAATAGAAAATTGTCTAAATAAATAATAAAGTTACGTTTACATGCTGGACAGTTCATAATACCGTTATACACTAGTAATCTACTACCGACAACGTGCATTGCCCAAAAAAGCTCCAAAAAGCTCTTAAGTCATATTGGAGGGAATTGACAAATATATTTGAAGAACATATTGGAGGGAAAGTTTAAAAATATCTTATCAAAAAGTTTTTCATAAAAAACATAAAAAGGGAAGCTGGGAAATCAAGGGGAACCATAGGCTCGAACTTGAGACCTCACCAGCCTCAACCTTTTGAACGCCTCAACACACCACACCCTTACCACTTGCCCTTGGGACTTCTTCATTAAATATCTTACATTGTTTTGTATATAAACAAACTTTTTAGGCTGTTAGCTTATTTCTCCTTTTAAGCTTATTACAGCTTATTTAAATAAGTTGGTTTGTCACTTTTATTTTTGCTTCAAACTTAAATACTTTAAGTAGTTATTGCACATTTTTCTTGTGTATTCTTAATCAGTTTACTATTTTTTATCATTTAATTACTTAAAATTAGTTTTTAGTTATTAAAAAATAAAATAAAAGTAAAAAAAATAAAATTATTTTTCCTAAAATTATTTTTAGTCATTTAGGACTTAAGAAAAGTTATTTTGCATTTCTAGGCTTTAAATTACAAATTACTATTTCCCGGCCTATTAGAATCCTGTGAGTAGCTAGGACTGTAAACGAACTGAACGTGATGACGTATAGTCTGCATTCGGTCCACGAACCCGACCCATACTCAAGTCCAACACGAATGGACTCCAGTCCATCACGAATGGGCTCAAACCCAGCACGAATGGGCTATTACGATAACGGTTTGGGCTTACGTTGGCCCAAACCCGGAATTATTTATGGTCTTGATAGGATATCTCTTATTTATGGGATACGTATCAAAACCGACCTATGCGGGATACGCTGAGGAGTGAGGAGCACGAAACCAACTAGGGTTTCGTGTGTATATAAAGAGTCTCTCGACTCTCATTAAAGGTACGACTTACAAAACCCTAACTCTTCAACTAAACCCTAAAAACCGATTACTTACTCTCACGCCGGAGGATAATCGTGGGAGAGAATCCCACGATAAGCCTAACGGTGTCTTTTTGTTTTCTAAGTGCGCAGGTCTCAAGCATTAAGATCTGATTGGTACGGAATTAAGGAACGCCCAACTTTTGTATCAACAGAACGTTCATTGAACATTTCATGATTTGTTTGGTAAAAGTTTGTTTATGTTCGTTTATTTATTAACTTAACGAACATGATCAATATTTTACATTAGCTCAGTTAAAACGACCCGGGAATATCTCAGGGAGAGAGCATCTTGACCATTTGGTCGGGTTTTTGATAACATAATATTATACATACGTACTATTCATTGAAATGACACCCTAAACAACTATAACCCAATGCCCATATGATGTCAAATACCCATTAATGAATGTGACCAGTTATAACCTACTACCATGACCCACCATGTGAATTAGCCATTATCGCTGGTCATCCATGGGTTGCATAGACTTGGTATGTGTGTAGTTATATTGTGAAGGTTATATGAAGTGTGTTAAAGTTATTAAAGGTGGGCACGTTAATTTTGACATTTGAGGAGGCCATAAAATCAGTAAAGTCATATGTACTATGATGAAGATTGTGTCATACTGTCGTTAAGGTATCTTTAGGTTATATGATACGTTTGCGTCCGTGTGTACACGTTTTCGTCCATGTTTACACGTTATCCCCCGTTTTGTCATGGATTACTCCGTCTCTACACGTTTTTATCCGTTTTCGTAGGTTTTTGTCATTTTCATGTTTTTCATACTTTTTCCTCAGTTTTCCTACGTCTTATAATTCTTAGTCGGTTTTTATACGTTTTAGTCCGTGTTTACACGTTCTCGCCCGTTTAATCATGTTTTAGACCGTTTCTACATGTTTTATACGTTTTCCTCATTTTTTATACCGTTTTGTCTGTTTTATACATTATCGTACATTATCTAACGTTTCATACCTTTTCTTACTTGCTTACACGTTTTCTTCCCGTTTATTCCGTTTTTGTCCGTTTTTGCCCGTTTACGTCCGTTTTCAAATGTCTTTACACGTTAATGTGTTTAACGACCCGAATTAAAAAGAAAACACATTTAATAAAACCGAACTAATCGACCAACCCGATAACCGAACCGATCAAGAACCCTAATCTATAGTGATATATACTTTGAAAGAAGGAGGACTTAGTGTTTCATCATCATCTTTATACTCTAACTAGTAACTAACGTCTCTCCTCAATCAAATAACCGCCGTCTGAAAACCAAACGTCCCTGTTCACACCTCTAATCTCCACCACAAACGTCCCCTATATAAATCACTCTTCCCCATTCTCCTTCCATATCACTCTTCTTCAACAAGTTTTATCAAAAATCCGATCATTATCCTATAACACCAAATATCTTTATCAATGGCAGCACCAAACGGTCCCAACCAACTTGCAAGGCGTGTGATTGACGACCTCATCGATTTTAGTGGGGAGACTGAAGTAGTGATGAACAATGTAGTATCGTTTAATCAACAATGTATGGAATTATTATAATTAATGAAAATTATGGTTAAGGTTCTTGTCTATGTTGTGTTTTTAATTCTTGTCTTGTATATATTCCTATGCAACTACGGTAGTTAGCTAAGAAATTCATTATATGAATTTGGTTATAGTAAAGAAAGTGAATTGAGGTGTTCAATTGGTATGTGTTGCTCTGTTTTTGTCTGTGCTTGCTTAGAATCAATCTCAAAGTGGCCTGTTGGGGCATTTGAATGTCCTGTGCAACCCATAACTTGTCCAAACAGCTGATATTTGATGAATTTTCATTTGCCAGAAGTTTGGTGTGCAACCCATAACAAGTGGTTTTTTCACCCTAGATTCATAAGCCCATATTTTGATCATACCTTGAGCTCATAGTTTGTAATTTGGTATTTTAGAAAGCGTCTTTGGCTGTCTTGTTTGATCCAAGCTTGTTGTGGACTGTATAGCTTATTTACTAAACTTATTTTGACCTTTTTCTTGCCCCCATAGCATCACAGCTGATTAAGCTAAGTGATCACTACTCATATTGTTTGATTCTTGTTCAAAGTTGTTTAGGCTCATTGATTGTTGCTATTAGCTCGTGTTTGTTCATTTGTATGCGCCATGTGGTGATTTTTGTGTTTATGCAGTTATATGTGTGTTTGGGACAGCGGGTTTGAAGTTATATGGGTGTTTGGGACTGTGTGTAAGCACAATTTCTGTCATGAAAAGTTATATGGGTGTTTTGGAGCTAAAAATTTAATGAAATGTTAAAATTCTTAATTAAAAATTTTGGAGCCAAATTTTTTTGTGAAATGTTTAAATTCTCAAAAAAAAAAATTTAAAATTAACTCTGGAGATTATGATTTCCTTAAATGAAAAACTGCCCCATCATATGCCCTATTTTTTCTCCAAAAAATCAGCCTTCATTCAAAACATTAAAACAATAACTTTTTAAACCATAATTCACCAATTTAGTTTACTATTTTTCTTTTACACATTGCTTCAGACGAATCATGGAAATCCAAGAGATTGATCATGATAATATTGATTTTTCTGATAATGAAAATCCTGACCACACTTTGGGATATGAATCGGAGCAGTTTTCTGATGATGGTGAAGGTGATAACAACCAATCAAATGGTTATGTCAAAAAGAGGGGCATAACCAGGTTAGCAAAGTTTCGAAGGGAATATGGAAAAGCAGGTAGAGAGAAGCTCAGTGTAACCTTCGATGCTATGAATAGGATATCAGGAAAACACCGAGCATTGTTTTCTAGTTTTTTGGGAGACTTGGTTCGTGAGCATGTAGGTGTCAGGATTCTATCCTGGAAGAAGGTTGATTCAGAAGCAAGAGACAAAATGTGGGACGAAATCACGGTAAACCTATACTATTTTTTAACCCAGTAATATAGCATGAAATATATACGTAGCATTTACATTATGTGCAACTAATTAGGAACATTGTGTTAATCTTTGCAGCGATTTTTTGATGTTGACTTGACAGCCAGAAGGATGTTAATGAATCGTCTTGGTCAACTTCTACGCAATTTCAGAAGGAAATTGACACAAAACTACATATTTCCCAACCTAGAAACACCTTCTAAGCTAAATGAAGTCCCGACTAACTATGATGCAATTGTAAAAGCCGATGATTGGGTCAATTTTGTAAATTATACACAAAGCGATGAATACAAGGTGTTAATTAGTAAATTTTTATTCAAGTTCAAGCATTTGCTGTTTCCATATATATTAGTTCTATAGTATATCAGCATTACTACATCTAAACGCCTTATGATTTTGTGTTGCAAGGTGAAATTAGCTGCAACAAAAGTGGCGCATTCCAAGTCTCTTTATCAGCATAGAATGGGACGAGGTGGATACGCCCATGTGAGAGATCAAATGGTAACTTGAAACATTTGCACTTAATAGCATCATACTTGCGTTTATATTGGTTTATCTTACGTGTGTATGAATTTGATGTTTATAAGATCGATCGTAAAGAAATTAAACCAGATGAAGAACCACCGCGTACCACGCTGTGGTTGACAGGAAGGAAGAACAAAGACGGAGATTTTTACGATGATGATACTAGAGCCGTGGGAGAAAAAATTGTAAGTTTTACTGCATATTTTATTATAATGTTCATAGTGGGGCTAAAAAGTCTTCTTGCTTATATTAAAGTGGGATCAACATATAATAACCTATTTCCCATATTGTGTGTGCAGAAAGAAACGGAGGACAAGATCAAACAAGGAACCTTGAATGTTGATCATGGCAGTGATGCCATGACAGTTGTATTAGGTAAGGAAAAGGGAGGATATGCGAGAGGAGTGGGAGGTGGAGTAACCTACAGGAGGTATTTTGATCTGCCTCGAAACAAACAACCATCTGATGAAAGAGTGGTGTTACTTCAAAGTGAACTTGAGAATGAGAGACGCCAACTTTCAGAAAAAGATGCGGTAATCCAGGATTTGATGAAGCAATTGGCTGCACAAAAGGGGCAGTCGAACTCAACGTCAACTCCATTGGCATCAACTCCATTGACGTCAACTCCATTGGCAACAACTCCATTGGCAACAACTCCATTGACGTCAACTCCATTGACGCCAAGTCCATTGACACAACCAGAAGTAACATTCCATCTTTTATTGACCCTTTTAAAAACTGCTGCAGTCTTCTTAAACACATTATATTGCAGGTGTCTCCGGTGAACATTAATCATATAAACAGCAGTGCTGATGCAGATGCCGGAACACGTGTTTCTGGATGTGAGAAAGTTGCGAGCATTCAGAAGTCTAACGGACTATCAACTTTGGAAAAGGAAAAGGAAACAAGTGTAAGTAATAAAACTTCCACATGTGATTTTTGAAATCTACATGCATGTCTTATTTACTGTGTTTTATATGTATAGGTAACTGTTAAATCTGTCGCATCTAAGAAAACGACTAGAGGAAAACGAAAGGATGCACGTCAAGCTTCCCAATCACAAGAAGATGAGTCTTCATTACTAGTACTACCACAAGTATGTATTTAAACATGTTCATATATTATTTTGTTTAACTAATTTCTGATACATACATGCAACAAATCATTTTTTTAGGTAATTAAGTGCAAACTGTGGCACTCAAAGAAAACAACTATTATTGCTTTGGGCCGCGTATACAAGAGTGATGGAAAACAAATGCTTCATAACAAACCACTCCCCAAGGATTGCTACAAAGTGTCTATTGATAAATCCTTACAGGATGCAGCTTGCATACCGGATGTAGGAGGTAACGGTTTCAAAACAGTTATGGAGGCAGTAGGTGGTTTTTATGCATGGCCAAAGGAGCAAGTGATTTTGGAAGATCAGGTACATACATGCATGTGTTTTATCAAGCTACATATATATATAATTTCTCATATTTAATTCAGTATTTGATACACCCGGCTTTTTGTTTCCTACAGGCAACACCACCAAGTACCATACAAATGATTAGTGAGCATAACAAAGTTCCACCTAAATTAACAGGGAAGCGCAACTACGTCTCTATTGAATCCATGAAAAGTGAAGCTGCTCAGAAGATCAAGACTCAGAAGTCGTTAAATTATTGAGAATTTTATTATTTACGGCATTACAATTTTATATACATTCCAATTTTATTGTATTTGAATTTGTTTTGATATATCAAAACACTGTTGGTATTACGGCATTACAATTTTATATACATTCCAATTTTACGCCAATTTTATTGTATTTGAATTTATTTGAATTTTATATATATATATATATATATATATATATATATATATTGATTTCTTAAATGTAACTAAAAGATGCATATAGTCACTATTATTAACACTGTTGGTCACTGTTTAATTAATTCGTTGTGTGACTAAATGTTACAAAAGGCCACACACGCATACAATTCATGTGGCCATTTGATGATCAATAGTCACACAAAATACAAATTTCTTCAATTTAAACGGCATATGGTCACACTTATTAACACTTTTGGCCACTTTATGATTAATTGTATGTGACTAAATACCCAAAAGAAACATGATTTGTGTGACTAAATGGTACAAAAGGCCACACAAACATACAATTCATGTGGCCATTGGATGATCAATAGTCACACAAACCACAAATTTCTTCACTTTAAACACCATATGGTCACACTTATTCACACTTTTGGCCACTTTATGCTTAATTGTATGTGACTAAATACCCAAAAGAAACATGATATGTGTGACTAAATGGTATAAAAGGCCACACAAACATACAATTCATGTGGCCATTGGATGATCAATAGTCACACAAACCACAAATTTCTTCACTTTAAACACCATATGGTCACACTTATTCACACTTTTGGCCACTTTATGCTTAATTGTATGTGACTAAATACCCAAAAGAAACATGATATGTGTGACTAAATGGTACAAAAGGCCACACAAAAATAACATTCATGTGGCCATTGGATGATCAATAGTCACACAAACCACAAATTTCTTCACTTTAAACACCATATGGTCACACTTATTCACACTTTTGGCCACTTTATAATTTATTGTATGTGACTAAATACCCAAAAGAAAAACGCTTTGTGTGACTAAATGTAACAAAAGGCCACACAAAAATAAAATTCATGTGGCCATTGGATGATCAATAGTCACACAAAACACAAATTTCTTCACTTTAAACACCATATGGTCACACTTATTCACACTTTTGGCCACTTTATGATTTATTGTATGTGACTAAATACCCAAAAGAAAAACGCTTTGTGTGACTAAATGTAACAAAAGGCCACACAAAAATAAAATTCATGTGGCCATTGGATGATCAATAGTCACACAAAACACACATTTCTTCACTTTAAACACCATATGGTCACACTTATTCACACTTTTGGCCACTTTATGATTTATTGTATGTGACTAAATACCCAAAAGAAAAACGCTTTGTGTGACTAAATGTTACAAAAGGCGACACAAAAATAAAATTCATGTGGCCATTGGATGATCAATAGTCACACAAAACACAAATTTCTTCACTTTAAACACCATATGATCACACTTATTCACACTTTTGGTCACTTTATGATTTATTGCATGTGACTAAATACCCAAAAGAAAAATGCTTTGTGTGACTAAATGTAACAAAAGGCCACACAAAAATAACATTCATGTGGCCATTGGATGATCAATAGTCACACAAACCACAAATTTCTTCATTTTAAACACCATATGGTCACACTTATTCACACTTTTGGCCACTTTATAATTTATTGTATGTGACTAAATACCCAAAAGAAAAACGCTTTGTGTGACTAAATGTAACAAAAGGCCACACAAAAATAAAATTCATGTGGCCATTGGATGATCAATAGTCACACAAAACACACATTTCTTCACTTTAAACACCATATGGTCACACTTATTCACACTTTTGGCCACTTTATGATTTATTGTATGTGACTAAATACCCAAAAGAAAAACGCTTTGTGTGACTAAATGTAACAAAAGGCCACACAAAAATAAAATTCATGTGGCCATTGGATGATCAATAGTCACACAAAACACACATTTCTTCACTTTAAACACCATATGGTCACACTTATTCACACTTTTGGCCACTTTATGATTTATTGTATGTGACTAAATACCCAAAACAAAAATGCTTTGTGTGACTAAATGTAACAAAAGGCCACACAAACATACAATTCATGTGGCCATTGGATGATCAATAGTCACACAAACCACACATTTCTTAACTTTAAAGAACATATGGTCACACTTATTCACATTTTTGGCCACTTTATGATTTATTGTATGTGACTAAATACCCAAAAGAAAAACGCTTTGTGTGACTAAGTGTTACAAAAGGCCACACAAAAATAAAATTCATGTGGCCATTGGATGATCAATAGTCACACAAAACACACATTTCTTCACTTTAAACACCATATGGTCACACTTATTCACACTTTTGGCCACTTTATGGTTAATTGTATGTGACTAAATATACAAAAAGAAAATGCTTCGTGTGACTATAAGAGTTTTTGGTCACACAAAGCTGATTAATCCAACTAAAATTGTACCTATTTAGTCACACATTTTAACATTTTGGTTACTCTTTTGTAAGTGAGACTAAAAAGAACCAAAACATGTGACCGTAGGTACCCTATGGTCACACGACCTTTAGTCACACACACGAAAAAAAACCATGTGTGACTATATGTATATCGTCACGCATATTTGGTGTAACCAATTCCACTTTTTGTTCTAGTGATAGGACCGAGCTCAACAATAAGAGCGGAAGGGTCAATGGGCCCACCTCTAACAGCTGCCGGTTCCATCCCACTTCCGCCTTCAACCTTCCATGGCATGCTCTTTATCGCAGACTCATCTTGGTTTGCAGATAAGCTAGTTTCTTTTATCTCCTTGATCTGTTAAAAAGTAACTTGATATGGTTACAATAGCAAGAAAACTTTGGTACCCATAGAAACCATTTGTGTGAGGATGTACCCTTTTTGCAGCAAACATCTTCTTCAATTCGACTTTGACTATTGTTGAAAGGTTAACATCTTCAACGGCCTAATGACATTCAAAACAAGTAAAAAAGTGATTTAAGAAACTAAATAAAAAGATTCATTAAAAAAAACAAAGCTTTAATTAATGATACCTCGTATAAATGGGCTAAACGAAGGAGCACATTTCCGCCTGTCAGTTCCTACAAAGAAACAAAGGTTAGAAAGAGCAAGGAAAACTTTCGAATCGTTATGTATAATGACAAAAAAATGTTACCTGAAGTGTAATTAATGCGACGTTAGGGGGTAAATTGTAGTTTGGATCCATTGCTGTTGATCTTGTTGAGTGAGAAGCTTTATAATCTTCTTGTTTCTGTGAGAAATATTTTTGTTATTTGGTATCTAACGAAACTCGTCGACTTTGGACAGGAAAAGAGGATAAATAATTCCCCCCCCCCTAAAACTGGAAAAGAAAAATTGGGTTCATTGAAATGAAATGTGTTTTTGATTTTCTATTCTACTTTTGACATAAAGCCCAAGCACAAGGACCCACCCGAAACAAATCATCATTTTAGACAATGTCAGGAAGGCATACCTCATGTGTAAAAGCTAAGAGAAGGGGAGAATAAATCTCTTGGCCGGTTGTCCTACGCCACCGCGATCCGCTACCAGCTTGGTCAACACTCATATAATAGTTTCCTCGAACCTAAAACCATGTTGTATTACTAGCTTTAGTATTCATTTAAATCGTTCACTTGTCATTTGTGGGTACTATCTAAGGATAGGTGGGGGAAAAAAACTGAGAGTTGAACAAGGCTTATGGTTTATACCGCAAGTCCTTGGCACGTGGTCTTATTACACACAGTCTCGTCAAGGGATTCACCCACTCCTCTACTATCATCATAGAGGATCCGCCTTGTGTAAAGAAAAGATCCAGTCAGGTTTATATGCCCGTAATAGAAAAGTTACATTAAATGAGAATTCATATCGTGTTAGGGCACGTGAGAGAGTACCTATGGAGCATAACTTCCATTTGTCCATCATTGATGCTAGCTCCACCCGTAGCACGATCAACAAGCATTGACAACTCGGTTTTGTTGTCTGTTGCGTACATCCCGAGATTGAGCTGCAAAACATCAAACTTAAGACTATATTAATATCGTGTGAGCACTCCGACTACATCACACAATTTTTATCCACAACTGGAAGGATTTTGAACTCCATGCTTCCTTTTGCATAAAAGAAAAGTTGTTGCGGATTCAACTCTTTTTTAAGCCTAATGCACTATTTTTTACATGTTTCCAATTCGCCATCATAGATTGTTGTCATGCTCACTTTATTAAATAACTCAAACCAAATGATTTTACTAAAATCACATATTGTTGTTAACATGTTAATAGGTTAAACACAATGAACTAATATGAGCCAAATATCAGGTTTGTCTCTATAAGCCAATTTTCTAAAACTAAATAAATTTACGATTATGCCGAGCATAATTATCCTATGTGTGGTCGTAATCACGGAATATCATTCGACTGTACAAAAAATATAGACATCAAGTTACCTGAAAGAGCAGCAACGTTGTATGCAACCGCAACCGTTGCTTTATTCAGAGAAAAAATTGAGTTTTGGGTTGGAGAAATGCTGAAACAAAAGTTACCATCTCGATTACAGATCTTATTTCAATGGAAAGAGGTTTATGGATACCAAGCAAGTAGTGGCCATAAGGTCCAGGACATGCACATCCTCCTCGACCTTGGATGCCAAAGAGGTCCTTGAGGAGCTTAGCAACAAAAGTCCCATCAAGAGGCTTGTAAGGAAAACAGCAAACATTAGCTAGTAAATGTTAGAAGATTACTGATGTGCTGCGTGTGTCGTTGCGGTTTAGCAGTTTTAATGCCTACTCAAGTTTTAAATTTATATTTAGCCGACTTATCAATAACACACACACCTAACGAGCAGTGTACCCGGTCAGTATGAAGATAATGGTAAGTAGAGTGTCGATCACTAAGAGTGGAACGTATTATCTCGTTATTCTAATCAGTATTTTAATATCCTAACGCAAGGGGGGTTTCAGCCTGAGAGACTGGCACGGTTTGTTTGCAATTAAATAATAAAATAAACCAATAGGCACGAATCAGCAAGTAGCACACACGTACACAGATAGATACTTGAGACAATAAGAGGGCTGTCCTTATGATTAAGTAGATTGTCACTTGTTTTATTGATAGCTTTATATGAAGTGTATATAGTTAACCCTTTCTCGTTGGTCCTATTCTTATCGGCGAGTAAACCCTTAATGATTACTTATGTCTAAAAGTTATTCCTAAGTGATCAATTTAGAAACAACCGTGGGAGCCACATTATGTCCCGCAGTCAAATGCCCGCAAGCCACTAATAAACACAGAGGTTATCAATGCACTAATAAGTAGTAACCAAAGACATCAACATATAAACTTTAATTAATGAGAAAGCAGTTTTAAGGGAGTGCAATCTTTCCGTTGCCACATTACACAAGCCACCAATCTTGATGAATTAAAGTTTGCTAACACAATAAAACAAAACTACTTAATGAATTAAATGCATGCAGCACCTTCTTACAGCTCTTGTATCTTTGATTTGGGTGTGTCTTGTGCTGCCTCCTTGACTGAATTCGTCCTTTTGTTCTTCTGTTCGAACTTCGGTTTTAAGGTTCGGAACTTGTAATTCGTCTGGTCTACGGGGTATTTATAGTTTCTGTCTGAGGGAAGATGCGGCGCATCTACTAAGTAGATGCGGCGCATGTACTTAACTTCGCGTGGGGTCCAAGATTATAATATTCAGGAATATTCGTACACCGCCAGAAGATGCGGCGTAACTCCATGATTAGATGCGGCGCATGTCCTCTTGTATCTTGGATCGTATCTGGTGATATCTTGATAGAGATGCGGCGCATGTCGAGAGTGAGATGCGGCGCATCTGGAGCAGAATTGACTTAATCTTGTCCATGTCAGTAGACTTTCACTTTATGCACGTTTTGCTCCATAATTAGTCCAAAATCGCTAAGTTTCACCAAACGCTTGTTTTTACCTGAGAATTACAAAAGTAAACGATTAAGTATCAATCCTCATACATAATATAGTAAAACAAGTCAAATTATTAGGATAAATGATAGTAATAAAATGTACTTATTTGAGTTCATCAAATATCCCCCCACTTGAACTTTACTTGTGATTTACTCAATTTATCCCAAAAGTCTACACAAAAAAAAAAGGTGAAATTTTTTATGTGAAAACCCCAGGTTCGTTGTCCCGACGAGGGTGTGAATGGAACTTCGTGTTTTCGGACGTGAAACGTGTCGTGAATGTGTAAAAAAAAAGTGAGAGATTTTGATTTTACACTACGAATGATCGAATATCAAATAAAAACGACTAATAAAGCTACGAGTACAAATCATCTACGCATACGAATTCTAAAACGAAAGTTTAAATTAAAAAAAAAAACGTACGTTACGAATTTTAAAGAACGTAAATAAAAAGTAAATTTCTAAATTTTAAAAGCTAAAAAATATAAAAATAATTTTTCTAAACTCTAAATATAAAAAGAAAATTTAACAAAAAAAGAAAAATATTTTTTTGACTTTTTAATAATTTTTTATAAATTAAAAACTATTTAAACTAAAATAATTGATTAAAAATACTAAATTGAAAAAGAAAATTCTGAAATTTTTATCTAAAATACTTTAAGTTGATAAAAAGCTAAGAAAAATGAAAAGTTTGAAAAAGCCTTAGTCCATAAGCTGTTAAAGGCCAAACAGCTTATATAAGCTTAAAAAAAAACAAAAAACAAATTGTTTAAAAGAAAAAAAAGAGGAAGAGTTTAACAAAAAAAGGGCTAGCGTATTGGTTTGGTTTGAGTGTTGTGTTGCTGCTGCCCTGGGTTCGAGTCCCAGGTTTAGCAGTTGTGCTATATTATTATTTTTTTTTTTCTTTTCTTTGCTTGATTAACTTTTGCAAAAACTCAAAGCAACCAGTGACTGATCACCACAATAACACTAAAACAAGAACAACAAGAGCAGTAATTGCAAACGATTCACCACAATAAACTCAAACACAAACAATAACCACAAGCCGATCCAAACTTACTATGATAAACATAAAATCTAAACCCAAGTACAAAATAATACGGATCCAAGATAAAACACAAAACAATAAACACATAAAACTCAAACAATAAGCACTAAAACTGATCCAAAACCAAAACAAAAGCACAAACAATAAACGATAATCGATCCAAATCCAATCTCAAACTAAAGCTACACTTAAACTATTTTTTTTTTCTTTTTCGCTTACTGAAACACAAACACAAACAAGAAACATTAACTCAAATCTAAATCCAACTCAAACTAACAAATTAGTAACGAGCAAAACATTAACTTAAAACATTAACTATATTCAGTAACAAGCAAACTAACTATATTCAGTAACAACTTAAGCAGAATCGAAGCAAAGACAACTTAAACTAAGAACAACTAAGAAAAACTATATTCAGTAACTCTATTTTTTTTTTTTTTTTTTTTTTTTTTTTTTTTTCTTTTCAAGCTTAAACTAAGAACAACTTAAAAAAGCAGAATCGAAGCAACAACAACAAGAATTAAAATAGCAGAATCGAAGCAGTAATCTAAGCAAAACAATAAACTTGACTTTCATTAACTAAATTAAAAATTACATCCGATTAAAACTGAAAATAAATTACAACTAAAAAATAAAAACTTACCGAAAAAAAAAAGCTAAACTAAACCTCTTGTAAGCGGAAAAAAAAAAACAGTAATAAAGCAGTAAAAACTAAATAAAAACAGAAATTAATTAAAACCAAATTTAAATTACATTAAAAGTAAAAGTACAAATTACCTTAAAAACTAGCTAAATAAAACCTAAAAAAAAAACAAGGGTGCGGCTGCTACTTCTATTTATATAGAAAAAATAATAAAAACCCTAGCCGAGGTGTGCTAGTTGTGTGAGAGTGTTTCCTTGTGCTCTTGTGTGCTTCTTTTATGGCCATTGGATTAAAGCTTGGTCACCACATCATAAATCTTGAACCGTTGATCTATCTTTGTAGCCTCGGATCGCTGAGGTGGAGGGGAGGGGACCATGGACACACCCATGTGGGTGTTTGTCTGGTTGTGGTGAGGTGGAGTGGGGAGATTAGGGGCGGCTTTGGAGGGAAATTAGGGATGAAGAAGAAGGTGCAATAGTGGATAAGCGAGTTTAGGGATTTTGACTTCTTTTGGGGATTTGACTAATTGCATGATCCGGTGTTAGTTATAAAAGAAGTGGGTCGGTTTGTTTTAGTTATGGGTCGGTTTAAGTTTAAGGATTGGATGGGCTTATGGGTAGTATGGTTGGGCCGGTTGTATTGTTTAGTTTTTATGTTAAGTGGGCTTGATGTGGGGTTTGGGTTTGGAGTAGTTTAATGAATGGGTCGATGTGGTGGGTCGATAGTGTTTAGTTGTGGGATGGTTTAGCTATTTTGTGGATTAAGGGTTATAGTTTTTTTAGGATCCGGCTGCATTGTGTTTTGGCTAAAAGGGATTTTAGAGTTAGGATAAATTTAGTAAAACACAAGGACCATAGGTGTAATTGCAGTCAACATCAAGGACCAAAGCAGTCATTCTTCAAAGTTAATCCAAGGGTAATTTTTCAAGTAAAAATAATCTTTGACGAATTTTTCCCCGGCTCCGGCTCTATAAATCTCTTTTCCACGTCTCGTGCTCATTTTTCTCGGATTTTGCTTGATTTTGTCCCTTTTTCAAGATATCCGTACCTGCATAGAAACAAACACAAAAACACAATATCTTTGGCATTTATGGTTAGTTTTTGGTCTATTTGGGTCCGGTTTTGATCAAGAAAAGGTATGTGTTTAAGCACATACCAACTTGTCCCCAAGTAAACCTTAGAATTTCATTTATGAAAATGTATCCTAAAAGATGTTAGGATTTATTTTTATATTTAAGCATGTATTCGTTTATTTCATAATCACACAACTAAACACTTAACGAATTAGAAATAATATAAGATAAGTCGATAAAAGCAAATCTAATCGTTTAACTGTCCAGTCGCGACGAATATTCTATCATAAGCTTGGCAAGTATACACATCTCCACCACTAAAGCTAAGGAATAACAAGTCTAAAGCGGTAAAAAGGGTTTTTAGGTTTAAGGGTTAATTATTCTCTTTCACTATCGATCTCAAATTCCAGAAAAGGCGACAAAATCACAAATACATGATCGAATCCACGAACACGATACTTGCAATTGCTCAAATCCTTAACTCGAATAGGCTAAAGATAGGTCCAAACTTCACCAATAATAATATATCAAAAAGGGCGACAAAATCATAAATACATAGCCGAATCCACGACTACGATACTTAAGATTGCTCAAATCCCTAATCTCAATAAATCAAAGGTTTGGTTGGATAAAGAATAATAAAGGGTATGGATAACATTTGGGATATAAATTGGTGTAAAATGAAAAATAAACAAAACAAATAAATTAAAATCCTAAGTGTGGTTAATCACTATCCCAACCATCCCATGAATAAGACTCATATCATCGAATAACTCACGCTTTAACACTTGAAACACACGCTTTAGGTAGACACGAATTATACTCAACAAGATCTTAATCAAAGAATAAATCTTAATTGGCGTTCCCATAACGGCCAACTCCCATTCAATCCATAAATATATACAATAAATAGTGGTGATATCGACCACTTACATAACTTTACATCATTGGTTTATCAAACATCCAACTTTTTTCTTTTTCTTTTTATTTTCTCATTTTTTCGATTTTTTTTTTTTTTTTTTTTTTTTTTTTTTTTTTTTTTTTTTTTTTTTAGATGTGTAAAATTTTACCACATCACTATAACTTTCTTTCCGGATAATTTTTCCATACTTTTCATGACTTCAGAAATAATAGTAATAGTGAAAGTAGTAAACACACGAAAAATAAACTCCAAAATATACAATATTTACTTTCACTCCAATTGCATTGTGCATTTTCCCGACCTAACCATAGATAATGAATTACGCACGCGAACACATGTAATGTAAGGAAACACACTTTGCCTATAGCAATCAACCAACCACGGATTTTAATCTACAGGGTAGGCTAAGGTGTAAGGGTGTAACGAAACATTTTAAACATAGGTGTAAGAAACGAAAGGAATGGCTCTGAGTGTTTTTCTAGGGGTATCTTACTCTAAAAATGAGAGTAACAAAAGGGTTTATACGGGGGTTAACTAACCAGTGTAGTTAGTTAATAACACATAACATATAATAGGCTATTTGGGTGTAATCCTAGAATTTTACCAAGTTAGACAAGTCATTCCAATTATATAAAATAATACTTATTATGGTGGTCTCGAATAGTATACAAGCCAAGTTCTAAAGTTTACAAGTCACCGGCACACTCATAGATTTGTGAATTTTGGAAAATCACAATTTTTGAAAATAACGCCATGTGTGCAGTTATGCAACTTAGATCTTAAACAAAAACATGCTAAATTTTTTTTTAAGTTTGATATATTAAGCATATTTTAAGCATAATTTTTGAAAAAGTTTAGGACAAGTAAGTGTTAAGTGTTCTAATTCTCCAATCCCCCCACTTAAGTTAAACAACGTCCTCGTTGTTTGTATAAAAGGTTAAAAACTGGAAAATAAAAGAATTAGAACAGAAAAACTCCCCTGAGATTTGCTCGGTATGATCCTCCATTAGTATAAGAGCAAAAATCAACTTCTTGTGGATTAGAACATTAAAGCTTCATACTTGATGTATCCACAGGAAATCCAGGAGACTATAATACCACCAACACTTTAAAACACACCTAAGATAAGAAAGGTTCAACTTGCATAATACATTAGTAGTTAGGAAAAATAAAACTTAAAAATTAAAATTGAAAATCATCAGGTCAGTCGATGCGCCGTATCTTATTGAAGAAGATACGCCGTATCGAGCCTGGAATAGATACGGATCAGAATAAAGATGCGCCGCATCCTTAACCAGGGATGCGCCGCATTAAAATAAACTGATAAATAGTTTTAAAGTCGAAAATAAAAATGCAGAAAAAAATAAAATAAGATATGACCATTGCAGGCGATGCGTCGCATCTCAGAGTTGAGATGCGCCGTATCCTCATGCGGCCTGGACTGACTCGACACAGAAAACAGAATAATAAAAGATAAATCCGGGTTGTCTCCCGGTAAGCACTTGTCTTTATTCCAGAGTCTTCAAGTTAGACTCACGTTCAGCTCTTTAATATCGATCATTGACTCCTACATTGCCGCGTAGGATCCACTTAGCAACTAATTCGTCACGTATATATTCAGGTCCCAAGTTCAAAACTCCTTTATAGAATCCTTCCATCATCTGATACGGGTATTCAATCCCTCTCTTCATGTCATCATTATTAATAAAAAGGAATGGAGAGAATTTGTAGCAGACCCTATTAGTAGCATGTTTAAATCCAGGGTGAGTTCGGGGCATCATATAAGTGATAACGTCGCTTCCACATTGAAAGGTGATCTTTCCTTCAAATCGCTTTGCATTAATAGTGATCTCCCTACAGAATGGTTTTCCAACAATCACGTCGCCCATACTGCTGTCACGATAGGCATTCATGTCTTCAACAACGGCGAACTCAGTAACAATAGTAAAGCGTCCAACGAAGATCGGGACATTAATGAAGGCTCCAACTACATTCTTTCCCCTACACTCCATTTTATTTCTCATAATAGAATTGTAAAAGCTTCTTGACATAACATTGATCGGCAAAAAAGGAAAGAAATTGGCGTCAATACATTTGTATCCAATCATGCACGGGAATTGCAAATTGTAAGCACAATCCGCGTGGATCCTTCTACCGTAATCCCAAGAACCGTCATATCCCTCAAATTCATCATAGTTCCTAGTACTAATAACGTTGACTTTTGGACTATCCACAATTTCTCCTTCTTCTGATTCAGATTCCGCATCATTCATGAATAGGTCATTGGATTCTAATGGTCCATTAAGGTCATTAAGTTCAATGTAGTCCCCATTG
Organism: Artemisia tridentata subsp. tridentata; assembly: GCA_021014915.2. Taxonomy (NCBI): domain Eukaryota; kingdom Viridiplantae; phylum Streptophyta; class Magnoliopsida; order Asterales; family Asteraceae; genus Artemisia; species Artemisia tridentata. Next base: position 18,783,508 of record CP139507.1, on the reverse strand, counting down.
TAACGTTCGGGTGATTTTTCATGTACTAATACATCGTTCATAAAATTGGCTTCGAAGTCGAAGTCAATTAGTTCTCCGAATCCTTCCATTTTCCTTCTGAAATGATCACAAAAGTATCAGTAGGATCTGTTCGCTAAGAAGAAAAATTAATGAATATAGTAACGGATATATGAATACAAATAGCTGATATCTGCAGACGATGCGCCGTATCCAAAAAATTGGATACGCCGTATCTTATAATCGTTAAAATTTAATCAGACTTTATCCAGAAAATAGATACGCCGCTTTAGAATTTAAGAATGCGCCGTATCGAATTAATTAATCAAAAATCAGCTTATCTAATTAAAATTAAATGCGTCGTATTAACGAAAGTTAATGCGCCGTATTTTCGTTAAGTTTAAAAATAAAAGATTTTTGATTCAGAAAGATGCGCCGTATCGACAGAGATCGATACGCCGTATCTGTTTAATAATTCGCAAACTGTTTTTAATTAAAATAATAGATACGCCGTATCTGAAAAAGCAGATGCGTCGTATGGCGTTAACGTTTAGAAAATTTTTTTTTTTATTAAAAACAGATACGCCGTATCTGCAAATGCAGATGCGTCGTATTACTTTATCGCTTAGAAAAATTTTCTTATTAAAAACAGATACGCCGTATCTTGGGGAAAAGATGCGTCGTATCGAATTAATTAAACGCGTTGTATTTTTTTTTAAAAATTAAACGCAATACGCCGTATCTGAGAGATCAGATGCGCCGTATCGTTTGATTTAGCACAGTACAACGATAGCAGAACAGAAAAAATACGAAAAATAAAAACAAAAAATTAAACACACAAACAAAAATAAACACACAAAAATAAAAAGAAAACAATTAACACACAATACAACAAATATGCAAAATAGTACAATGATGCAATTAATCTAATAAAAAAAAACCTAATTAAAATACTAATCAAATTAACAGATAATAACAATTCACTCCCCGGCAGCGGCGCCAAAAACTTGATGTGCTGCGTGTGTCGTTGCGGTTTAGCAGTTTTAATGCCTACTCAAGTTTTAAATTTATATTTAGCCGACTTATCAATAACACACACACCTAACGAGCAGTGTAACCGGTCAGTATGAAGATAATGGTAAGTAGAGTGTCGATCACTAAGAGTGGAACGTATTATCTCGTTATTCTAATCAGTATTTTAATATCCTAACGCAAGGGGGGTTTCAGCCTGAGAGACTGGCACGGTTTGTTTGCAATTAAATAATAAAATAAACCAATAGGCACGAATCAGCAAGTAGCACACACGTACACAGATAGATACTTGAGACAATAAGAGGGCTGTCCTTATGATTAAGTAGATTGTCACTTGTTTTATTGATAGCTTTATATGAAGTGTATATAGTTAACCCTTTCTCGTTGGTCCTATTCTTATCGGCGAGTAAACCCTTAATGATTACTTATGTCTAAAAGTTATTCCTAAGTGATCAATTTAGAAACAACCGTGGGAGCCACATTATGTCCCGCAGTCAAATGCCCGCAAGCCACTAATAAACACAGAGGTTATCAATGCACTAATAAGTAGTAACCAAAGACATCAACATATAAACTTTAATTAATGAGAAAGCAGTTTTAAGGGAGTGCAATCTTTCCGTTGCCACATTACACAAGCCACCAATCTTGATGAATTAAAGTTTGCTAACACAATAAAACAAAACTACTTAATGAATTAAATGCATGCAGCACCTTCTTACAGCTCTTGTATCTTTGATTTGGGTGTGTCTTGTGCTGCCTCCTTGACTGAATTCGTCATTTTGTTCTTCTGTTCGAACTTCGGTTTTAAGGTTCGGAACTTGTAATTCGTCTGGTCTACGGGGTATTTATAGTTTCTGTCTGAGGGAAGATGCGGCGCATCTACTAAGTAGATGCGGCGCATGTACTTAACTTCGCGTGGGGTCCAAGATTATAATATTCAGAAATATTCGTACACCGCCAGAAGATGCGGCGTAACTCCATGATTAGATGCGGCGCATGTCCTCTTGTATCTTGGATCGTATCTGGTGATATCTTGATAGAGATGCGGCGCATGTCGAGAGTGAGATGCGGCGCATCTGGAGCAGAATTGACTTAATCTTGTCCATGTCAGTAGACTTTCACTTTATGCACGTTTTGCTCCATAATTAGTCCAAAATCGCTAAGTTTCACCAAACGCTTGTTTTTACCTGAGAATTACAAAAGTAAACGATTAAGTATCAATCCTCATACATAATATAGTAAAACAAGTCAAATTATTAGGATAAATGATAGTAATAAAATGTACTTATTTGAGTTCATCAATTACGCTTGTAAGAAATTAATAAAATGCTCACCTTCCTCCAGGTCTTATATATGCATCCCATGTTCATCTCACCTGCATGCATATATACGACAATCTGGAATTAAGTGGTTTCTGAAGTAAGCAATTGAATGAATAACTTTGTAATTGCACATATTTAGGCAAAAGCAATACAATTTTTGTATAATAAATTCAGTCAATAAAACGTTGCGTCACTGCTGAAGGTGTGCAAAACGATGCAGAATTGTAAAAACTAATCAGAGTTGAAAATTATAACACTTGCCTCGATTAGTGTACCCATATCAGTACTGCTTCCATGATAATAATGATAAAATTCAAGGGGTAAGCTTGCTGAATAATCATGTCATCTGCTAGGACTTGGAACTTTAGATCCTTGTTTCTCAGATTCCATATCGGGTGTTGCACTTGAGCCTCCTTTTGTTTCAGCCTCATTTTTTTTCCTGACCGACTTTATCTCCATCTTTCAAATTGCTTTGATCTTCTGAGTTTAAAGCATTTCCACCAGTTTTATTTCAAGATTCGGGAGCAGTTGCAATGGCATCTTTAGCAGCATCTGTGTCAGCTGCAGCCTTTGCCTAGCGCTCCTCTTCCTCAACTGCAGGACGATTTCTTTCGCAAAATTTGTTGTCCTCCTCCGGGAGAAAATGGCTTGTGAGATTTATAAAACAAAACCATAGGTAAAGTTGCAATAATGTTGGTACACACTCATTTACAAATGGCCACCTCATTTACAATATTTAACAACTGCTAGTAATTGAGTACCTATAATTACTCTGAACCGATTCCAACTCCAGTACCCCATTTTCTTCTTCTTTCACTTTCGCAAGGGGCGAAAAGAACTGGAAAAAGAATCAGGCAAAGGGTTAATTGCATATCTATTTGATTCATTGATAAACAAACTCTTTCTGCCATACCTGATGCATTGAGATGAAGACAATAGAAATTCCTAGCATAAATTTTTTAGTCAGAGTATGACCAAACAAAGCTGCAGATGCAAAGCCTGTGAAGATTGTGGCAGCTGTCAAAGAGTACTTCTTCAAAATCGTATCTGCATGTCACAAACCATTCAGTCGTTAAGTAAAGAATACTCACTAACATTATACTTAAACAAAGACATTGTGAAATGTTGTAGCAAAATGCTTATGATCTTTCTAGATGATCAATAAAATATTTTGAGCACGCTTATAAGCTTACCGGCGTATTTGAAGAAAAATAATGATAAAGTTCCTTGAGATGCATTGTTTACAATTAAAAGCAGTGTAGCTCTTGAATGTCCTTCCAATATAGGCGATGTACATCTAATAAAGCATCTTCTAGTAAGTACTCACCACAGGAATATCTTCTCGCTTCTGATCCGAAAGAAGTTCACGAACACGCATGTGAAGAGGCTTTACAAACACAGCAATGACTCAAATTTTTCAGAAGGTTTAACATGTTGCATCATTTGCGCATAAAGAAACGAAACTATACTAACCTTATCCTCAACATCTTTTCAAAGATCACCACATTTAGCCATATCCAACGTGTTAACAATTAGACCATTAACCACAGCACAATTCCCCAAACAAAACATGAAATGTAATAGATATGACAAAAAATTATTGTACTTCAGTAATAAGAACGCACTTGTTTCTTAGCGGCTTTCGACTTGTTTCCTCTTTAAGTTGCTTTTTATTTTTATTTTTTATTTTACCAGTTTGCCACTTTGACCCGTCAGCGATAAAAGATAACCAAAATTGACTAGTAGTAAACTTTTTTCAAAATAGGTATCTCAAACTTAACACGAATAGGAGCTTTTCTCTCGGGAACCGCTTCTTCGTCTGTTATGCTGGGAAGATTAAACTCTGCTCTCAGCATGTATTCCTGAAAAGTTAAAACAACCAGCTTATTTTGAGTATATAAAAGAGGAACTATATTTGTGGGATAATTATATGAGATGAGGTAAAACAAAATTGCTACCTTTCCTCCTGGAAACGATTTTATTTTCCCGGATAGTGCATCACTTTCTGGTACATAGACAGCTGATCCCATTGAAGTCCGTATATCCGGGTTAATAGCATCACCAGGAAAAGGCAATTCAATTTCAACATTTGTTGCAGTGCTGCAAAGTCATAATATTTTTATGAGACAAACTGAATATATTCAGATATTTGGGATTGCACAGTTGATTGTTTTTTTTTTTTTTTTTTTTTTTTTTTTTTTTTTTTTTTGTATTTTTCTATTTCATATGTTTCCATTTGACCCGTTAGGAACAAATCATAACCCAAATCAACCCATTCATATGTAAGTGGCGTGAAATTGTTCATGTCCAATATATATCTATTATACGGTTCTTCATGTTATAATGGAAAAACTATATACCTGCGCTCCTTGAATTGGCTCCGAGCTTTTACCGTAATTTCCACACGGCTTTTTGAATGTCTTTCAACGTGAGCTTCTACCCATATGAGAGGCTTTACCTGAAAAGAAACCGTTCATATCTATATAAATCAAGATAAGGGCGAAGAGTTTGTCGTAGAAATAAAAGAATTGTGAGATCAACCTGAGTACTAAGTCGATATGTCATGAGGTCAAAAGCTCCATCAGGAGGGACAAATGATATCGTCCGATCATTTTCAAAACGGGCCAATCGCACACATCTACACCAAGTTTGTACATTGGCTGAAAACCATATAGAATACACCCATATATATGTGGTAGATGTGACAAGATAGGTAATGCTTTGTACGGGTCACAACTCGTCGGGTCGATTGGGTTTACCATCATTTCATCAAGCAACTCATACTGCATGAGACCATAAGCTATCAGTGAACTTGTTTCCTTCCGATTATGCGAACAAATATTGTTAAATGTTCATACCACTACAACAAAGTTATCTCTAAGTGATTCCTCTTCCAACTCCTCGAAGTAATGCTTAAATACCTGTTGCCAATAACGATAACAATCTGATAAATATTGAGTCATCTAACTCTATAGCGACAAACAAGAAAAACTAATTTAGCTACAAAGTAGCACTTACATCAACAAGACGATGTAGAAATAGGAGAAGACTGGCTGCATTACAGTTCTGCCTCGTAGCAGTCATTAAATATACATTGTTATGTTGTATGAACATATACGTGACACCATTATCATACACAACTGGATCTTGTGTATCTGAATCACCCTGAAGTTCATCAAAGAAGGAAAACATAAGTTCATAAGATGTTATATTCGTACTTTTTTTATTAGCAGCAAGTTATATTCAGATTCATGTTAAATAACTCCTTTAAAAACCAAACAGAAATATGAAACTGATGCAAACAAAATTAAAGAGAACAGAATTTCATCCAAATCTTATTGGTTTAATGACACGTAGTTAGCTCAATCAACCTACTTCAAAGATTTTCAATTCAAACAGAATTTCACGCACCATGCCCGATCAAAACAAACATCATTTGTCATCATTGTCGATCCTACTCCTTGGCAGCCTCAATAGCAGCAGGAGGTGCAGCACCACCTGTTGTTGGTCTGTTCATCAAAAAATAAATAAAAGTTTAGCTTCAAAACCAAGGGAAATGGGTGAGACATGATGGTGCAAGGATACTTACAGGCCAACGAACACTTTAAAAGCATCATAGATTCCCCATTGAGCTCCAGTGAGAGTTCCAATCACTAAACCAAATCACATCCATTTGGGAAGAATCACTTTGGCAGGTCGATGAAATTGATAAAGTTTTATATAAGCTATGGAACTTGACTCCAGTTTTTATTTAGTACTCCAACTCGAATGATATGCAAAACAACTACTTTTTTAGTTTAAAAAATATTCACAGGCATCCGTATATGTACATGTACATTCATACGCACATGCAATAATGTAAGTAAGTTTTCCTCATAGTTGACACATGAAAATAATGTTCTAATTGCTTCATTGATAATTCCCATTAAACTTGATCCTGCAAGCATGTACAGATACAAACCTGTAGCTGCTATAAAAATGGTTTACTTATCTATGTTCCTATCCTGTTTTGCTCTTTATAGTGTTCCTAATTCATTCCAACTATTGCTTGTGTGATGCGTGGTTTTGTAACCTTACAACAGGTTTTACCTCTCGAGGGATCTCAAGAGGCTTACAACCCCACCAGGCAGTGTACCTGACCGATGTAGTATAGTGTAGTGGTAAGTACGGGGGATTGATCGTTCTCCACAGGGAATAGTGTTCGTTAGGTATGAAAAGCTACTCTAATAGGTCTAAGGGTTGAGGAAGATTCTTTTTTATGTTTTTATATTTTTTTATGAAAGCAAGTAAAATCTCGGTTTTGAAGGAGTGGGCGGAATTAGTTGCTAGTCAACTAACCCAATTTACTACGAATACAAATAAAATAAAATAACAAAAATGAAAATGTGGTGAGAAACTTATGTGTAGAGAAATGTGTTTACTTAGATTTCCTTACTCCCTAACTATCTTTTACCGGTTAATTAGTGTGTATTAGTCGCGTGGATGACGGGTGTATTCCTTAATACCATTTGTGGGGTGGCGTACGTACTTCCCCAACTCTACAAGCTCCTACTTCACTCCTATGTCGAGCCGGCTAGGAAGCTCCTAACATGGGATCACTAGAATTCGCTTGTGCATTAAATACAACCATAAAAACCTTTAGTACGCATTTGGTTCATGTTTCTTAAGACGTTCAAGCAAGTTACCGAATAGGAAGTTAGCCAGTTTTCTTAAGCCTAACATAGATAAACAATCATCCAATACAACTAATAACACACTAATAACCAATAATCAATAGCTAGGTTTCATTAGATCTAAGCAAACACAAGATAAATTTAACCTAACATGTTAATCAAAAGACAAGAATAAGATAAAATCAAACAACACATAGACATATTGAATGATTAATTGATAACTTATCTTCAATGTAACATGGAAGATCTCAAGGCAAAAAGCCTTGAAAAAGAAGATAAATTCGTCTTAGGGTTTTCTCCCAAAATTCCACACACTAAGCTCTCCCTAATGACAAAAAATTAGAAAACTATATATAGACTTTTACATCTGACGGCGTCACCTTATGGATTGTGACGCCGTCACCTCGCCGCTTCTAGGGTTCCCGGATGACCTTCTTGACGCCGTCCCTCTTTAGCTCTTCAAAAATCCATTCTGGCTTATCAAGGCTTGACGCCGTCGAACCTTGAACGTGACGCCGTCCCCTTATGATTTAAGCCGTGACGCCCTTGATCAAGTTAAAGCGTGACGCCGTCAGAATTCACATGCTATTTTCACTGGCTTATCATGAGTAAATTTCACGTCCACTTTTTCTTGCCAAAGCATGACGCCGTCCAGAGTTAATTGTGACGCCGTCAAAGGTAACTTTCAGCCGATTTTTGAGACTTTGTCGTTTTCTTCACTTTTATGCTCCAAAAACGTCCAAAATGCCCCCTTTTCCAGATTTCTCCTCAAAAGTACCTAAAATGACAAAAGGAACGATTTAGGGCAATATTTGATCAAATAAATACGATTTAGGGCTTAAATGACCCTTTAAAAGCGGTACACTTTTCGCTTCATCAAATACCCTTACACTTGAGATTTGCTTGTCCTCAAGCAAATGCGCTTTTATTCTAATCAAAATACAAGTTAGGGGTCATTTAATGCAAACATAAAAGTAATTACAACAAATATTCGTTCCACTTCAATCATAATAAGCACGGAGATTACATACTAGCACCTCACAAGTAGTGTTTAGATACTCACATCTCTCAAGTGTCATCAAAATAAATCTCATAAATGAAAACGGATAATATCTCTCACTACCTGTCATAGCAAATAGATTACCATAGGCTTGGGAAAGGATCGAAAACCTCCTCCACTAGGCGTAAGCACCTAAGATAAACTATCAAAGAGGGCTTTTTCATGGGTTATAACGTTAGGTGTAGGGAAAAGGAAAACACGGTTTTGTTGGATAAGGGATAATTTACTGGTGGCTAGTTAAAGATCTTGATCAATTACATGTACTATACAATGTTGCTAAGCCAAGACTAGACTCGATCTTAAGCTAGAAACAAAATAACAAAATAACAAAAACGTAAAACAAACACAAAATGAAACGGGATGGTAGTCCATATGTTTTTTCTATTTTTCATTTTCTCATTTTTTTGTGTTTTTTCTTGATTTTTTCGATTTTTTTTTTTTTTTTTTTTTTTTTTTTTTTTTTTTTGCATACACTTTTGCCCTACCATCCAAAATAATACATCATAGAGGCATTGCATCCCCCTTACACTTGAACTTTTACATAACTTTACAAATAACTATTTTAATGACTCGAATTAAGATAATCGAAAAACTTGGAGTACTTTTAAAATATTAGCACATATGGGGGTAATAAATGATGTTCTTCCCCATTACTCCATTACACTAGTACTTTACCCATGAGTCCCAATCGTCCCAAAACAATATGTACAAGGATATGACTCGACTTAGCAACCATGTAATCAACTAGATAATTAACTTGGGTTTTAAACAAATGTTGTCACAATAATGCACTAAAAATGAGTGCATACAAGGTAGGCTAAGGCGATTTGGGTGTACATTTTAGTGGGGTGTAACAAATTCTTCCTTTAAGTAAAATGCTTAAAGGTCGAAACGAAAAGATAGGCTCTGAGGGGTGTACTAGGGGTATCGTGTACTAAAAATGAGTACAACGCAAAGGGGTGTGGGAGAATTACTTGACCAATGTAGCCAATGTAATTATAACAAAAACACAGGTGTAAAACAATGGGTTAATCCTAATGCCTCTTATCATGTAGTAAATCTAACTACACGAATGTGGTCTCACTTGTGGCCTCGGAATGGTCCTAACGCAAGTTCTAGAATCTAAGTGCTACCGGTACACACATCATAGCATAAATGCTTTTCCTACCAATTCTAGGGGCGAACCTCACATATTTGGGGGTGGAAAATTTTTTTAGTGGTACGGTTTTTGTGCTAGTCATATAACTCCTATCCGTGAGACGCTCATTAAGATCAAAGTTTCACTCCTATATGTTGTAAAAAATTTTAAATTTGGCACTAAAATTGCCCTAACAAGTATTTCTCTCAGTTTTATTACACATCTACTATTAAACAAACAAAAATCAAGCGCAATTGTATTCTCAAAAATCGTACTTTTACCCTCCCCTTACACTTAAGGTGAACATTGTCCCCAATGTTCAAATAACAAGATGTAAAAGAAAAAAAATAAGAGAATGAAATCAAATACTCCCCTGATTCGCTCGGTGGATAATGAAATTACACGGTTAAATCTTCCTCCAAGGTAATGTTGAAGCTCCATGACTAATGCATCGCCATAAGCTTGATTCAAAACATTTCCTTGTCCAAAATAACCTGTTAAACCTGAGAAAACAAACACGAAAACCTGCATAACATCGGCGGGAAAAATCTATATATAAGGATATAATGCTTGTGGAATGATAATTTTGCAGATTCCTGGAGATTATAAGTTGGAGATTTAATAAAAACTTTTTATGAAAACAAAACTTTCAAAAATTTCTGGAAATTAAATCTGACGCCGTCAGGTTATAAACCCTGACGCCGTCAGAAATGACCTGACAAAAATTTTCATTTTAAGTTTCCGGAAAATTTCTGGAAAAACCTTTACCTTACTTCCTGGAAATCCTACAAAACATCATTATGACTCGATACAAGCATTTGACTCAAACAAATACTAATATGTATGCTAATTTAATATTATTACGATTCATGTTCATTTGTGTTCTAATAAACCGATTTAGATTTCCCTTACACTTATCTTTTGCAAAATACCTTTATATGTAGTTAAGACGAAGTTAAAAACAAAATAAAGCATTTTCACAAATTACTTTTGAACATGAATCAATACTAATAAAAATTAAACACACATACGGAAACAAATAAAATCAAACAAAGCAAATAAATAAACACACAAAGCAAATAAAACAAATAAAGCTTGGGTTGCCTCCCAAGAAGCGCTTTTCTTTATTAACGAGTCTTGTAGCTAGACTCAAAGTAAGGCTCATCTAGTGTCGCTTATGCTCACGTATCCGAGTGTGAGCCATCTAATTGTTGCCTCATCTTTCTTGTATTCATCATTCAGCTCCAAACATCCATGATAGTATCTCTTATTTTTCTCATGTGGATATTTGAGCCCCTTCCCCTTATCATTCTCACTTAACAAGTCGATAGGCATAATTCTATTGCAAGATTCAATGGGGTAGTTCTTAAACCTAGGATGTGCTCGGGGCATTTGGTAAGTAAAATCTTCATCCCCATCAGAGAATGTAATTAACCCGTCCACAAGTTTTTCGTCAAGGTTGGTCAACCTTTTGAAGGGTTCTCCAAAAATGACTTGGGTTAATTTGTCATCGATAAATTCTCCTAAGTTCTCCATAACCATAAAATCCACCAAATACACAAAACTTCCTACGAACACGTGTAGTGGCTTAATCCTAGCAACAATGTTATCTCCTTGATATTCAAGCTCATCTACCATGATTTTATTATAATTAGCGCGAGAGATAATGTTCATAGGCAAAGATGAGTTAAGATAAGCATAAAAACTATGATAACCAATCTTACACGGAAATTGCATGTTAAAGAGGCTATCCTTTTCGATCTTAGTCCTAGGGTCAACATACTTAGAGGGATCAATTTCCTCTTTTCCCCATTCCTCGTTAACTACTTCTCCATCATCAGCATCCTCATCGGAGTCTGAATAGTAAAATGGACTAACATAGTCATTCTCATGGTCAGACTCCTCCATCTCAGAATTGTTACCAAAGTGGTGGTCGGGTGAAAGGTTATTGTTTGCTACTATGGGGGCGGGAACGGGTAGTTGAAAATTTGCACGGCGAAAAACACGAATAACAGGGATCAAATGACCAATGTTACTCATGAGGTAAGTGGAAGGTATCACAAACAAAAGTACAAAGAAATAAGATAGACTAAAGAAAACCTAGAAAAATAAAATAAAAATCTCACTAGAAAGGAATCTAGTGAGTAGACCTAATAGAAATAAAAATTCAACCTAAACAATAACTATTCCCCGGCAACGGCGCCAAAAACTTGATGCGTGGTTTTGTAACCTTACAACAGGTTTTACCTCTCGAGGGATCTCAAGAGGCTTACAACCCCACCAGGCAGTGTACCTGACCGATGTAGTATAGTGTAGTGGTAAGTACGGGGGATTGATCGTTCTCCACAGGGAATAGTGTTCGTTAGGTATGAAAAGCTACTCTAATAGGTCTAAGGGTTGAGGAAGATTCTTTTTTATGTTTTTATATTTTTTTATGAAAGCAAGTAAAATCTCGGTTTTGAAGGAGTGGGCGGAATTAGTTGCTAGTCAACTAACCCAATTTACTACGAATACAAATAAAATAAAATAACAAAAATGAAAATGTGGTGAGAAACTTATGTGTAGAGAAATGTGTTTACTTAGATTTCCTTACTCCCTAACTATCTTTTACCGGTTAATTAGTGTGTATTAGTCGCGTGGATGACGGGTGTATTCCTTAATACCATTTGTGGGGTGGCGTACGTACTTCCCCAACTCTACAAGCTCCTACTTCACTCCTATGTCGAGCCGGCTAGGAAGCTCCTAACATGGGATCACTAGAATTCGCTTGTGCATTAAATACAACCATAAAAACCTTTAGTACGCATTTGGTTCATGTTTCTTAAGACGTTCAAGCAAGTTACCGAATAGGAAGTTAGCCAGTTTTCTTAAGCCTAACATAGATAAACAATCATCCAATACAACTAATAACACACTAATAACCAATAATCAATAGCTAGGTTTCATTAGATCTAAGCAAACACAAGATAAATTTAACCTAACATGTTAATCAAAAGACAAGAATAAGATAAAATCAAACAACACATAGACATATTGAATGATTAATTGATAACTTATCTTCAATGTAACATGGAAGATCTCAAGGCAAAAAGCCTTGAAAAAGAAGATAAATTCGTCTTAGGGTTTTCTCCCAAAATTCCACACACTAAGCTCTCCCTAATGACAAAAAATTAGAAAACTATATATAGACTTTTACATCTGACGGCGTCACCTTATGGATTGTGACGCCGTCACCTCGCCGCTTCTAGGGTTCCCGGATGACCTTCTTGACGCCGTCCCTCTTTAGCTCTTCAAAAATCCATTCTGGCTTATCAAGGCTTGACGCCGTCGAACCTTGAACGTGACGCCGTCCCCTTATGATTTAAGCCGTGACGCCCTTGATCAAGTTAAAGCGTGACGCCGTCAGAATTCACATGCTATTTTCACTGGCTTATCATGAGTAAATTTCACGTCCACTTTTTCTTGCCAAAGCATGACGCCGTCCAGAGTTAATTGTGACGCCGTCAAAGGTAACTTTCAGCCGATTTTTGAGACTTTGTCGTTTTCTTCACTTTTATGCTCCAAAAACGTCCAAAATGCCCCCTTTTCCAGATTTCTCCTCAAAAGTACCTAAAATGACAAAAGGAACGATTTAGGGCAATATTTGATCAAATAAATACGATTTAGGGCTTAAATGACCCTTTAAAAGTGGTACACTTTTCGCTTCATCATTGTGAAAAGGGGTTTACTAATTGCTCAAGGTTCTAGTGTTACATCAACATGAACCCAACCCAGAAACTAAAAATGATAACTCTTATGAACTTAAATCAACCAAATCCTGGTAGTGAGCAATTTCGAGTTTTGAAGATCAAAACAATATTATGTACTAGTTATATATACTTGTACCTGAGATGGAGTCCATACTACTTGATTAATCGCATTCATAGCAGCCTCTCGGAATCCTTCAACAGAGGCAAACCATTGTTCTGTTGCCCTAAAAATTGTAGGCTTTTTTGTTCGCCAATCTTCTACTGCTAGGCTTAATGTCACCAAACTATAACACGTTCCAAAAGTCTAACCACTAATTTAACAACGCAATAATGGTTACTGTTATCCGACATTAGCCTACTTCTTCCACACAAATTACAACACTGAAATTCTGCTTCAAGTCAAAAAGCAAGTTTTCAGGTTATGCATATCATAAGCATGTAGTGGGATATTGTATACAAAGAGCTTATAACAGATTATAACTAAGTAAACTAACACTGTAAGACACATAACAAACCAAACTACTCATCATTTCAGCAAACTCTACAATGACTAATGAGTAACATTTGAGACAATATAATGTTACTCTCCTACATCAATACAACTAAAACGAACTTAGCCTACCAGCAGGAACGAACTTAGCAGCAGGAACAATAAGCTTAATAGGACCTACAATTACATTCCCTGTGCTAACCCAAGGGATTTAATACTAGTTTGGCTCAAACTTATTACCGTACATTTTCTAGTTTAAACTTATTGCTGTACATTTTCTAGTTAGCGAGTTATCTACTTTTCACCTTTAACAATTCATTCAAATAAAAATTAGAAATATCGAGAAAATTGCACATTAATCTCGACTAAATTGCATATTAATCAATCTAAAAGAGCCATACCAGGGGCAATGTAACCATAGGACCCCGCAATCACCGACATTGATTCATCACAATGGATGAGCTTAGCCACGCCAAAATCTGCAACTCTTGCCTCCATCTCACCATCCAACAAAATATTGCTCGGCTTCAGATAAAGTCAGAAATGAAAAGTAACTACATACAAATGAAATGAAATGAGAACGCCTGTTCGTAACTACATACAAATGAAATGAAAATTTACAAAATCAGAAATGAAAAGTATACCGACGAGCGGCGGACGGTGACCGCCGGAGATATTAGTTTCTGTTCAGGTAAAATAGTCAACAGTATTAACGTCTTCACATCACATTTCATTATTCCTCCGAAAATGTTTACCAAAATTGCTTTCACTTTGTCATCTGATGTCAAGATCTTGAAAACCTCAACAACCTGCTCAAGTTTTTTCCGGAATTATTATGTGCCAGTAACTTATAAAATGCCATTAATTAATTTTGTTACTTCAAACAAATACTTACCTGTCCTTCAGAAGCATTTCCACCAACATCCAGAAAATTGGCAGGTGTTCCTCCATGTAACTTGATGATATCCATGGTGGCCATAGCCAATCTAGCACCATTCACCATTACTAAAAAGGTAAGACTTTCACACATTACTAAAAAGGTTCAATATTGTATAAGAAGTATTTGGGATCAACCAACCCGAACCATTTTGACCCACCTAAAGACTATCCATTAGACATGTTTCTACCACCTATATAAAAACTGAGACAAAAGTGTGAATGAAGAGGATAGTCGACAAACCTGAATGAGGGCAAAGACCATAAGCACCATAATGGCGCCAAACAAGAATGGTCCCAAGAAATTGAAGTCATATCCTCTTTTTGCGGCCCAAAATGTGAATAAAGTGAGACTCACAACCACCACTGCGGTCAAAATTACAGCTTCCAAGATCACCTTCCCTGCAATGTTGACAAACATATTGAGCATCTTGGAAAATGCATGCGGGTATATGTACAGTTATGTAACGGGGAAATAGCAACGGTCCCACAATCAGAAATGAAAAGTATACCGTCGAGCGGCGGACGGTGACCGCCGGAGAGTGAGGTTCAATCGCCGGAAAAAAAAGTGATGTTAGGGTTTTGCCCCGCTTGTAATCAGAAATGAAAATTACACGGATGTTCAGTGTTCGTGGAGTCCGGTGGAGGTGGCGTCGGATGGCAGTGACGACGGGTTTTTGGGTGGTTGTGGTGGTGTGAGTTGTGAGAGGAGAGGGCTGTGAGATTTATATTATTAGTTGGTTTAATAAGTAAGAGTAGAGTAGAGCAAGTATAAAATTACCAAAATATCCTTGTAAACACAACAGTACTGTCACTATTTGGTCGGTGACGTGGCATCATGTGGTTTGTCGGATCAGTTGCCCTGGTCTAAGGGGAGAATTTTGTGAGATCGGGTCGGATAGTCTTAGCACTTGGGCAACCGGGGTATTTTAATAATTATCCCTTTGTTTTTAATGTTTGTATACGTAGATCCGGATAGGCGAACATTGCTCGATTGGGATACGAGCTACAATATCATTGAAGGTGTTGCTCGAGGACTACTTTACCTTCATGAAGACTCGCGTCTAAAAATATTCCATCGTGATCTCAAATGTAGTAACATTTTATTAGATGCTGAAATGAATGCTAAAATCACTGATTTTGGCATGGCAAGATTGTTTAGCCCTGATGAAACTCAAGGAAACACAAGCAGGATTGTCGGAACCTAGTAAGACTACGACCTTTGCCAAGTTAATATTCCACTCTCGTGAATCATGAATCAGTTTGGGTCACTTCCCTCTTAACAAGTATATAACTAAAAATAGCAAGCAATTTTGGTGAGGTATTATAATCAACGAGTACTAACTTTTTATATTTTCGCTCAATGCAATGTTGTAGTGGTTATATGGCGCCAGAATATGTCATGCATGGAGAATTCTCAGTGAAATTGGATGTCTTTAGCTTCGGAGTGTTGGTGTTAGAAATAATAACAGGTCAAGCAAATCAGAGCTACCAAAATGGTAATAGTCATGTATACCTTCTCAGCCATGTAAGTACCTAACTTTTTTTTGTCTTAAAACAAACTTAATGTTTTGGCTATTAAAGGTAACATCATAGGAATTTTATGATCTCTTTTAGGCATGGAGAAATTGGCGAGATGGAACTGCATCAAATATTATTGACCCCATGTTGTTGAAAGGATCATATTCAATAAATGAGATCATCAGAAGTATTCACATCTCGTTATTATGCGTTCAAGAAAATGTTTTAGACAGACCAACCATGTCTTTGGTTGTTCTTATGTTCAATAGCTTCTCCCTCACTCTCCAAGTACCAAAAAAACCTGCATTCTTTATTCAGGATAGTGTTGATCATGTATTTGCATCCGTTGATGAGTATGATGTTTTGGAAGGGTGTAGTAAGGGATCTGAATCATCACAGGCTTCTGGAAATGATGCTACGATTTCTGAGATTACACCTAGAAAGTTTTTGTGAATATATGTATGTAGTATAAATCGCTACATACAAGTGTAAACAATAATTTAATGTTTTGTCGTAAACGAAAAATAGGGACATCTATGATGATAAAATGATCATTTTTTCCTTTAAAATTGTGATGTATGTTAATGTAATTATAAGAACTTGTAATGCCATGTATTTTTTTCTATGTTGAATTTTGAAAATATTTTTTAGAACCACATTTTTTGTGGTTAGACTAACGTGAATTAATTGTCAGATCGATGGGAGTGTGTACAGTCATGTCACTCGTTCGTATCTTGTTAAGAGAGAGCTGCAAGTCTAGTAAATGACAGTTCTGGTTCTGATGGTGTGGGAAGGTTTGGGGACAATTGATTTTCGGGCATGAAGAGTGAAGACAACATTTGACATGATCGGATTGAGGGTCTTCTTGGATGAACAGTAACGTGATATTGATCCATTTAAGAGCCTCACTTACCGGAAAGTTTTAAATTAGGCAACACTCTATCAACGGTTGTACGTTCTTTGTCTTCTGTCCTTAAGCACCACACCTTCAACTGCTATTAGAAATTTTTGGGGATCATCTTCGAGGCAAAATCTGGTGTTTCGTTGCCCGAAACAATTTCTAACAACAGCACGCCGAAACTATATTGATAACCAATTTTATAGAGGATAATCCGCAACAACAAATTTGTCATTTCTACACACTTTTTTCTTCACACTTTATGAACCGTGAACTTTTTTTTAAAGATGTTCACATTTGAGAGTGAATAATTATTTCAAAATCCTCACGCTAAAAAAGTGTGAAGAGTTTTAGACTCACACTTAAAAGTGTGAAGAATTATTTAAAAATTAATACCATCACAATTAAAAATGTGAAGAATTATCTCAAAAAATAAGATTATCACATTTAAAAGTGTGAAGAATTGTTTTAAAACATTCACACTTACAAGAATATCCTTTTAAGGCACATAGCATATATAGTCTGGAGCCATGTATCCAGTGTCACACATGGTACAAATTCTTTCTTTAACGTATTCAATAGGAAAGTTACGACTTGTATGAGATAATAATCCATGCTAAAAACAAAACAAAAAAGTCCGTCATAAATTTTCTAAAGATTTTTCATAGAACGTCCTTATTTTAATATTTATTATTCTTTCTTATAATCTTGACATTTGGAATATATGAAGTATTAGAATAGGTTTAATCCCTTGATTTCATTAAACATAACATTCTGTATATATAATTGTAACATACCGATTCTGTTACACCAGCGCCACCCATCTCAACCTTCCCTCACCACAATTGCTATGTGTTGACGTATGTGTCCGGATGGCCTATCTTGACCGGCCGTCCGGACGACAGGGAGCCATCCGGAAATACCGAAGGGCACTCAACTCACCCGGCCAAGTATAACTGTAAGTCATAGGACAGGTGGCACCACCTTTTGGACAGATGGCAGCTGCAGACGCCGCCGCCTAATCCGGATATTAAGGGATTGTGTCTGCCACCTAATCCGGATATTAAGGGATTGTGTCTGCCACCTAATCCGGGTATTGTGGGATTGTGTCCCCACCTTTTCTCTCTATATATACTAACCTCATATCACATTATATCTTATCTCATAACATCATTCTCTCTCTTATACACTGCTCATACAAATATCTCATATGGATCTATACATATCTACTTACCGGATCATAACCAGAACAAGCATACTAAACCCTCTACTCCCGAGGTACTGACTTGACCGTCGGAGGGTGGTCCCCGGGGCTTCGGCCTCGGGACCCCTTCTAACGGGTTCTTTGATTGTTTGCAGTATATTTCGAAGCTCGGGACAAGGACGAATGGCATGAGAGCCGTCAAGCCTTGCCTAGCAGGAAATTACTTCAACAAATTGGCGCCATCCGTGGGACCTGGCCTTTCAGTCTACTAGAGCTGGGAAGGACGGGTCTTATCTCCATTTCGGTTCTTACAGTCCTGGGTAGATGGGTTTGTGTAGGCCCGGTTTCGATCGTAGATCTGGGTCTATAATGGCAAGAAGATATGGTTCCCTGGTCTCAAGTGGGTTTGAGTCAAGTGGGTTTGAGTCAATCGGATTTGTGGGTCTTGGCTCCTTGGTCTCAAGTGGGTTTGAGTCAATCGGATTTGTTCGCGTTCGATGAACTCGTACCAAGGACGAACGGCTCATAAGGGCGCGTCGGGTGGAGTCATGGAGGCGTGTGAGGAAGGATCAACCCATGTTTTAAAAATGGATAAAATCAGCTTGTTACCGGATGACGGGTAAGTTTGTGATCTTTGTTACCAACTATTGATCTTGATGATTCACTTTATTTAAACCTTTTAAAGAAAGGTTCATCTTCTGTTATGTTTTTTGATATTGTTCAAAGGGTTTTGACTTTTAATTAAAGTCAAACTATTGACTAAGTTTAGACTTCATATACATGGTTCTTGCGGCCGGGGTAGGTCTAGGATTAATGGGTTTATTCAAAGTGTGGTTTTGAGAAATGGGGAGGAGATTCATTTGAGAATATTTGTTGATGTGGGTGAGGATGATTGTTGTTTAAGGATTGAGAATAGTGAGCCTGTGGAAGTGCTTAAAGTTACCAGTATGAATGGTTCAAAGAGGCCGGCTTTTTTGGGTTGTTTTCCGAGTCTTAGGACAGTCGTTGTTAGGGGTTCGCTTTATGAATCGGGTGATAACTTGATAATGAATTTGCTTCCTTGTTGGTTCGATCTTGAAAAGTTTGGTTCGGTCTTGAAAAGTTGTCTTTTGTTGGGAACTTAAATGATTGCATTAGTAAGATTTATGGTAATATTTGCGGGAGGGCGTTAAGAAGCCTTGAGTTGAACTTATTGATTGATAATAGGAATGATGGTGATACTATGACCGTGATCGATGCATCTCGTTTAGAATGCCTTGGGCTTAAAGATGGGTTTTTAGCTTCGCAGTTGGGGAAAAAACAAAGGATGGGTCACATTCTCAACCCGCTTATGGGCGTTCGGCACAACCTCCCGGACGGACGTTTGGTATAAACGTTCGACCGGGTTGTTCGGATATTCAGTATCGTTCGGAGATACCATCTCGTTCGGATATAGTCGTGACACATTTGTGGTCCACACATAAGGACGTTCGGTATGAACCTCCGGTATGGAGGTCGAGTGTAGACGACAATATGGACCGACGAAGGGCTATCCGGTGTGGTCTCTTTCGGTTCGCCGTCCGAAGATACTATCTCACTCGGAGGTGGCATTGTTCAGAGGTACTTGTTCATTCGGTTATACCGATAATGGGTTCCAACCATTGAAAATACATGAAAAGCAAAAAGGTGAAAGGTTTGTTGGCTGATATTTCCTCATTTTGATCTTAAATGCCATGAAATATTCATATAAAGGAAAAATCTTGCATGAGAAAGGAAGCAATATTTGTAATATTGTTTCTCTAATGAATATGTTAGTAAATTTACATAAGGCTAAAAATTTGATTTAAATAATTAGATTGGCTGTAGAAAAACTAGTTATCTCGTAGATGACTAAACATTGATCTTTGTACTCATGTTGACTCCAAAAAGTTGGTTATTGTGCAAGAAAAATAAAAATCCAATATATATGTTAAAATTGGCTATAAAAAGATGTTATTTTTTATGTCCATGTTGGGGTAACTGTTTGGATGGTACAAATATTGTTGGTGTTTATGATCGGATTAAACATGTTATTTTATGATTGACTAAATGTGTTCAGCTTTGTATTTAAATTATAACTTTATGATATAACTATGTTTTGTACGAAAATGCGTCATATTGATTCGGCATTTAACTGATTGATATTGTGAGAATTTGGTTGCTGAATTACCTCACTTTCGGTAGGAAGAACTTGCTGTGTTGCATGATTGTAAATAGCCCTTTTATCATAGATCACTGAGTTAAAAATGAGGGTATTATAAAATAGTGAATATAGATACATGCATAAATTTGCAAGTTTGTATGACGAAGTTAGAAAGGAACCAAATGAAAATCCAGTTTGTCATCTTTAATGTGATGTTTATGCTATTTTACATGAGACACGCAGGTACTTTTTATTATTTTGTGCCAATCTTCGGTAATATTTGATTAATTTTGATCCAATTCGACAATGCTCTCTTAATTTCGATCCTCTCCCATGGCTGCCCTATAGATTGGATTATCACAAGTTTCTTATAAACTTTAGTCTATTTATGTTGCAAATCTCAGTCAACTGATTGACACAGAAAAATAGGTGATCATAAGTTGGTTTCAAGGAAAATTAGTGGGATTTTGAATGTGGATTAGATATTATACATGTGGCGCCTTTGAAACTAATGTATGTTAAGTATTTGATAGAATCGGGTCAGTGGTTGAGCACTTGGGTTTTGAGGATATAGAGTGAGAGAATGGGGAGCTTAATGCTTTAAAGAAGTTGGAAGTGATTGATCGTGAAGGGAACTTGATTAGTGGGGTTTGAGGTGTGATTTTGATGGATTGGGGGCTGTTCGGATTTTGAGTTTGGGGTTTAATAAGACATCAGGCTCGACTCCTAGTTGGTTAATGAGTTCAGCGGTTGCTATTTTGATGGCTATATGTCCTGGTTATGTATCGAAGTCTGTTGCAAGAAGTTATGATAACGAGGGTACTCTGATTCTCGTGTTGTTGACTTGTTATTTGTTTGTTAAAGCCGGTAATACGGGATCGCCGGCGTGGAGTGTAGCCTCGGCTTTTGGGGTATTTTGATATGGTTTTGGCGTGGGGCGGCTGTGTGTCTATTATTGGTTTGGTTCCGCTGTATGTGTTGATGTTGTTGATGACGGGGAGGCGTTCGATGAGATTGTATGTGTCGAACAGTTGTATATATATTGTAAGGATACTGCTCGCCATGCAAGTTAGGTCTGTTGGATTTTAATATATTCAGCCGGGTGAACACATGGCTGGTATGGGGTTTTTCTGGATTCAGGTATTTTACTTCTTGGATTGGGCGAGGCACATGTTAAACGATGCAACCAGGTTTCAGATCTTTTTGAGGATTGGCGTAACTTCTTCAGCAGCTGTGGGTGTTATTGCTTTGGGATTGGATATAGCTTCTGGTTATATCTCACCATGGGCGACGGATGACTATGGGCTGTCCGGCATGATTTCCTTTGGTTATGTTGTTCGAAGGTTGTTTAGATGTACTATGCCCCTCGGGGGGCCGCCTCGTTCAGAAATATTAGTTATGGGTTTCATCCGATTGGGCGTGAATAGCAAAATGGTGACAGGCTTGGTGACTAAAATTCTGACCCGTGTGTTCTTTCGGATCGATTATATGAATTGGTTCCTTATATGTTTGTTTTTTACGTTAACAACAACCGTTTTTCAGGGTCAATTCTATCTCTGCGTCACGCCACGTGCGAATCTTTTGATCCCTCGTCAAGGTATTCAAGATATGTAAGGGCTTTGGATGTCTCGGGGAATCAAATATTACGGATAATGCTTGACAGTTTTGGTCAGCTGGGTGTTCCCTTGTTACACTCTTGTAAGTATCTAACCTATTTTCTGCTCTTTTGACTGCCGTAAGGAGTAACGGTAAGCTAATAATCGCGGGTATTAACCTCAAACTTGGAATGAATTGGTATGTCCGTGTGTCCTGAAAACGAAATTTCTGCCATTTGTCTTTGAGTCTTCGAAATGGTAAAATTTTAATCTCATTCTGTATTCTAATTATTTGTTGCTGTTAATAATCGAGCTTCATGATTTTTTTTTTAGTTGAATATATGGTGTGATATGATCTGTTTGCTTATGTTTCGTCGCTCACGATCTGGTGTATTATGTAGTAATAAACTCGAATGTTAATAGACTTTTCGATGGGCTTCTCTAAATATATATATATGCCTTTTTTGTTATAAGTAAAACTATGTTGGTGTTGATTTTGCTTTTAAAGCAAACACTACAAAGTGAGGAAAACGAAATGAAATTTATAAATTACTCATGTTTTGTGAATGTGTAGGCGCTGTATGTAACACATGACCAATAAAGGCTTTTAACTATAAATTTTTGTGGTCTGATGTTATTGATAAGCTGAGTTGTTGAAGTGAGATACTATGTTGAGCTTATGAACTTTATATGCTCATGGGTTCAAGTGGATAGTGTGAGTACCAAAAGTCAAAGTTTTAATAAAATTCCTAATCTCATCAGTACGCTTATATTGCATTTCATATCACATGTTGGAGCACAATAATGAACATGCTGAAGTATTGACCGATATACATCACTTGTGAAGTGGCAACTGTATTATTCACGAATACCAGTTATTTCTTTTCGTCTACATGTGCTTGTACTAGTTGATCAATGTAAAACCAATAAACATTGCGTTGTGACCCATTTATTAATTGGTACAAATGGAATATTTCGTTTGTCGTATTTAACGAGAGAAAGCAAAAAAGCTTTCAAGTTTTATTCCACAGGAAAGGCAAGATCCGGCTCTGACGAGCGGATCGGGGAAAACACATGACGACTTCGTCCGGATGTCGTGCATCGTCCGGGCCATGCTAAAAATCTCCGTTGGTTACGTTGCGGTTCGGTTTTAATCTAAAATTTCCTATTATTACATGAAAATATTTTGTTGGTCGTATCTAACTGGAAAAGGAAAAAAACCTTACGTGTCTTGTTGTGCAAGAATAACTGTGTGAGTTTCCATATGCGTAACAATTACAAGCCTGAACATAATACTCGTGTGACTCCCCCGGTTGGTTGGCCACCGCCGGGGATCTGTGTAGTCAATGTTCAAAGGAAGTGCTATTCACTTCAGAAGGCCCCTAGGTGCTATTCACCGCGAAGGGTAAAATGCCCGGGTGCAAAAGTCGCCCCGGAAGACCTTAGTGCTATTCATTGGAAAGGTAAAATGCCCGAAAGCTGATCACTTCGGAAGGCCCAGGTGCTATTCACCGAACGGCAGTATACCCGAATGCTATGTCATTTCGGACGGCCTAGGTGCTATTCACCGAACGGCAATATGCCCGAGTGCTATTCACTTCGGAAGGCCCAGGTGCTATTCACCGAACGACAGTACGCCCGAGTGCCCATCCCCTCGGAAGACCCAGGTGCTGTTCACCAAGCGGTTTGGATCCACACGTTATTTGGCTATGTTTTATTTGTGCAGGGAACAAAGGGACGACGGAAAAGACATGCCTCGCTCTCGGATCCAACAATGTTTAAGTATAGCATCATTGACTGAACGTCAACAATACTATACTGGGGGGACATGTTAATGTATATGTCTGAAAGACGCACAGGGATGCAAACACAACACTAATCCGAACGACTCAGGCCGAAAGGCCATAAGGTACTCTTTAAAGTATTACGTCACTATTTTACTAACAATGCAATACTGGTGTTACACGTTGACATGTATCAGAAAACACAAGCCGAAGGCCGTAAAGATATTCTTTAAAGTATTAAATCATCGGTCTTCTACCGATAATGCAATACTGGGGGGACATGTTGACGTATGTGTCCGGATGGCCTATCTTGACCGGCCGTCCGGACGACAGGGAGCCATCCGGAAATACCGAAGGGCACTCAACTTACCCGGCCAAGTATAACTGTAAGTCATAGGACAGGTGGCACCACCTTTTGGACAGATGGCAGCTGCAGACGCCGCCGCCTAATCCGGATATTAAGGGATTGTGTCTGCCACCTAATCCGGATATTAAGGGATTGTGTCTGCCACCTAATCCGGGTATTGTGGGATTGTGTCCCCACCTTTTCTCTCTATATATACTAACCTCATATCACATTATATCTTATCTCATAACATCATTCTCTCTCTTATACACTGCTCATACAAATATCTCATATGGATCTATACATATTTGTACTTACCGGATCATAACCAGAACAAGCATACTAAACCCTCTACTCCCGAGGTACTGACTTGACCGTCGGAGGGTGGTCCCCGGGGCTTCGGCCTCGGGACCCCTTCTAACGGGTTCTTTGATTGTTTGCAGTATATTTCGAAGCTCGGGACAAGGACGAATGGCATGAGAGCCGTCAAGCCTTGCCTAGCAGGAAATTACTTCAACACTATGTGATTAATATTTACTAACAAGGTGTAGAAAAGATCTTTACTAATGTATTAATTTTGTTATGGCAGAGCTAAGGCCTGGAAAGAATCTAGTGTCAATGATAAATTAGATTGGATATTTCGTTATGTTAAAATTGCAAATTTGAGATTTCCATGTCTTTTTATAGGTGGAAAATTAATTAAAAGAAGCATATCAAATGCTGATTCACTAAAATATAACCGGTTGGGAAATCAATTACGAATATGATCGTTCTTGTAATTTTCGTGACCAAGGAAAGTGTATCATGTATATGAGTTTAAAAGCTCATATTTGATATAGTATAGAAGATGATTGGAAAATATGGTCGGAAAATTCAAAAAGATGACCGGAAAAAATATTACCATAAAAAT
This sequence comes from Artemisia tridentata subsp. tridentata, assembly GCA_021014915.2. NCBI lineage: Eukaryota > Viridiplantae > Streptophyta > Magnoliopsida > Asterales > Asteraceae > Artemisia > Artemisia tridentata. The sequence goes on along the minus strand of CP139507.1, from coordinate 18,758,692 downwards.
GGCCCCAAAAAATTGGAGAAGATGACCGGAATATGACCGGGCATCTATGTGGCATGTACATGTGTTAATACCCAATTTTGCAGGTCAAATGATAATATCGACATAAAAATGTGAAAGTTTGTATAGTATTGTAGTAATTTTTAGGATTCATGTCAAATAACTGGACATTTAGGAATGTACGTTGTTACTAGATGTATTTAACCCTAATATATATGAATAGCTTTACACGATTGCAATGAACCAAAAAAAAAAAAAGAAGCTAACTATGACTAAAAATCCTTTTCTGCTTGTTCCTAGAAAAATCAAGTACCAATTTCAACTACTCATATGCACAAAAGCAATGATCACATGTAACACCCCCAAAATTTGGTTCAGCGGAAGACAAAACAAGTTCTTGGGTGCTACGAAATTGGTACACAACACAAGCATAGAAAGCAAGATAACATTATCCGCTTACTTAAAACATTTCATAATCCATAATCTCAAGTCTGCATTTAACCAAAAATACTGAAAGTAAGGCCCAAAGAAAATACATAAGATAGGTCCTCAAAAGTATTATCAGAGTTTAGGTTGATCCTTAGTCATTCCATACGCCAAGCCTCCAACAGTAAACATCCACATAAACATCATCAATTACCTGAGAGAAACATGCTAAAAAGGGTCAGCTAACGCTAGTGAGTTCATAGGTTTAAGTGATAAATAACGGCGGACCAAGATAAGAATTTGCTACACTGGACTAAGATAGATATAAATCACAATTCCACAAATACCAACAACCACGATTCATCAAGTATCAATATGATAGGTCAGAAAATCCCTCTTTCATATTGACAATCACAGTAGGGCCCTAGATATATCAGTTCTTAGCCAGGCACCATGTTATAGCAAAATATAACTAGATTATTTGCTACCCTGGTCTAAGACAAACATGTCGCATATCTAACCTTAGCCAGTCATAAAGTTATAGCAAAACAAAAATAGTTGCAGGTCCGTTAAAACGGTTTTGCATGTTTTCTCCCCCAAGTTAAATAAACATTTATAAGAGTAAAAGTGGGCCTATGAACTCACCTCAAGCAAGCAAAGCACAAACAAGATCTACAGAAGCAAAGTACTCGGCAGCTCTCAAGTATCGGCACTCACGGACTCGGCACAACCTAATAATGTAAACTCGCCTTAACATAACCTCCAAATGCAAAAGTTCGAAAAGCTAACTATCCCAAGTAGATTCCTTTTAAATTCCAAAATCTCTTTCTTGTATTAGTTACTAGCGTTTCGTATCGACGGGTGTGTAGTGGTGACACAACATGACTCAAGTGGACTCACGCCACATAATGACTAAAACCGGAATGACTCACAAAACGAGGACGTATGACTAAATTTTGATTTGATAAGTTATGCGGACGAATTGTCGGGTTCTTATCGAGTTCGTCAACTCGATAAGTCTCGCAGTTCCTTTGTTTAATTTATCAATCCAAGACTCAATAATCATACATGGTAAGTCATAAGGATGAATTGCTCATTAATATATCTCTTCCGACATGCTTATTGGGCTCTTATTGGACACGTCAGCCCAATAAGTCCAATAACCATATGGTTCGGGTTTATTAACGTCAACTAATCCGAGACTTGACACTAAATCCACAAAACATAAATATTTCCATAAATAGCATTTCTTGATTTGCGTGCCCTCGAAATAAAAAAATAACTCACACTTATTACTTGTTATTTGTCAAAATATTAAATAACGTATTACGCGTCATTTAACTTTTCCTTTTTGACCTTTAAAATATTAAGTAACCATACGCTCGTTAATTAATATTTTTAGGTTATCATTTAATAGTGCCATTTGAGTTTCAACAAGTCATTATATATTTCGAGTCACATTTCCGAGTTTAACTCATAATCGAGTCAATATTCATTTCTCAATAGTCCAATATAAATCATAAAGTCCAATATCTCTTTTGGCTTGTCGAGGCCACAACGAGACTAAGAAGTCTCGGCGACACTCGACGTGGCTCAATATCAACATAGTTCATTATATATCCAAATAAAAATGTCGCAAATATCAATCAACCACCAACAATTTTTAACGGCCAAATAACCTACGGCGCGTTATCTACAACTCCTCCCATTCAACACAAACAACAATCAACATCCACAAGAATTATATCCAGGCCGAGACCCTAATGGTCTCGGCTCCATCTCTCGGCCCCAAAATAAACCAAATCGACCCTACATATTACTCGACAACAAATCCAGTAGCCGCAATATTATAACTAATATATAACAACAACCACAATAACCTGATGAAGCCGAGGGTTTACCAAACCCTAGTTTCGAAAGAAACAATCCACATAAGCAAAAAGAATACGGTAAACATGACTCCCAAGACTCGACTCAACCACGAATCTAACCAATAGAACTCGGCCGTGAGCTAAAGCTCACGGCATAACCACGACAAGACCACCATCGACACAACCACATAATAATAAAAGATACCAAATGTCTATTACTGATTTTTAGTTAATAAAAATGTAAAACCCGTTTGTTTTTAACCCTCAAATCGAACCAAAAACTATAAATATAACTCGACACAGTCGAGTTGTTGCACACCGAGCCACAACAACGAGTGACTCGGTGTTACCCACCTTTAATACACTCGGATATCAACAAATCTTGGTCCGAAAATTAAGTGGTGGCGCGTGGTGATGTTGGAAGGAAGAATTTGAGCGCGTGTTGTTTAGAAATGGGGTGAGGTTTGCAAGAGATGAGGTTTGGTGGTGGGGGTGTAATAAAAGGAGTGGCGGTGAGGGCTTGTGGAGTTGGCTGGAGTTTCGCCGGAGGAGATGAGGGGGAAGAGAGAGAGAACAGGGTGCGGCTGGTGAGTGAAAAAGAAGGGTATAACCCTAAGTGATCTATAACTTGAGCTTATATAGTACTAGGACTAAGAATAAATACATAATGTCCCTTAGGGACTGATTATGTAACTTGGGCGCGGGGTGGGAAGTGGCATTTAGCCAAACTTCCTATAACATGTAACGGGGATAGATTTAAGTATCGAGACGACTTTTCGAGTAATTTTAATGTGTTCCACTGATTTTAGAATAACTTTTCCGTTCAAAACGACTATAAATACGTCTATGTCCAATTAACTCGTCCAAAAGTCAATATTTCTCGTTTTTATTATATCTAATTGTGCCGACTCATGGAGTGCCTCACTGGGTATACAAAGGAATACTCATCACATTATGAAAATCCATGATATATACACCAAAATCCGGATAAAATATCCAACACATCCAAAAGTGATTTCAAGAGATAAAATATTCGTTTTAAAAACGTAATGCGGTAATTTGAAAAGGCTCCCGAAATTTACCAGTTGTCACAGCCTCCCAGCCTCATAAGAAACCCGTCCTGGGTTTCAGTTCGAGTTACCTGATACGTTTGAAAAGAGATGAGGGTACTTTCGCTTTATCTCGTCCTCACGTTCCTATGTAAACTCAGGACCATGACGTGTGTTCCATCGATCATAACGATAGGAATGTGACTGTGCTTCAGTCGTTTAACTTCACGATCCATAACTTCTACCGGTTCCTCAAAAAAGTTTAAGTTCTCGTCTATCCGGATTTCTCTCAAAGGAACAACCGGGGTTTCATCAGAAAGGCATTTCTTCAGGTTACACACATGAAACACGTTGTGCACATTATTCAATTCCGGTGGTAGCTCGAGTCGGTAGGCTACCGGTCCGATTCTGTCAAGAATTTGGAATGGTCCAATGTAACGAGGATTGAGTTTTCCGCGCTTGCCGAAACGTATCACTCCTTTCCATGGTGATACTTTTAACATGACTCTGTCTCCAACCTGGAATTCGAGGGGTTTACGTCTCTTGTCGGCATAGCTCTTTTGTCGATCTCGTGAAGCTTGCAAACGGTTTTGGATTTGAACTATCTTCTCGGTCGTTTCTAGAACAAGTTCGGGACCAGTAAGTTGACTATCGTTAACCTCAGCCCAACAGATCAGGGATCGGCATTTTCGGCCATACAGCGCCTCAAAAGGTGCGGCCTTAATGCTGGCATGATAGCTATTGTTGTAGGAAAATTCGGCCAAAGGCAAGTATCCCTCCTAGCCTTTTCTGAAATCAATAACACAGGCTCGTAGCATATCTTCCAGTGTCTGGATAGTCCTCTCGCTCTGGCCATCTGTTTGGGGATGATAGGCAGTACTCATATCGAGGTTTGATCCTATGGCCGTCTGGAGTGACTTCCAAAAATTGACGTGAAACGACCGTCTCGATCCGAAAAAATCGATATTGGCACACCATGTCGAGAAACAATTTCTTTCAGGTATAGTCGGGCAAGCTTATCCATACTGTCGTTTTCACTTATTGCAAGAAAATGAGCGAATTTAGTGAGTCAATCTACGATTACCCAAATAGCATCACACCCACTAGCTGTTTTGGGTAGTTTAGTGATGAAGTCCATGGTGATCCGCTCCCATTTCCAAACAGGGAGTTCAGGTTGTATCAATAACCCTGACGGTCTCTGATGTTCAGCCTTCACCTTCGCACATTTTAGGCACTTGCTGACATACAGGGCTATCTCGGCCTTCATGTTAGGCCACCAATACAGTTTCTTTAGGTCTTGGTACATTTTATCAGATCCTCGATGAATTGAATATTTTGATTTATGCGATTCGTGCATAATCAACTCACGAATTCCTCCATAAAGTGGTACCCAGCTTTTGTCCCTAAAGCATAAGGTTCCATCGGAACGCTTTACGAAGCCATTTTTGTTTTCTACCATTCCATAGAGGTTTTCGTGCGGTCGATTTTCTTCCTTTAATGCTTCAGCTTGGGCTTCAAGAATTTGAGATGGTAACGGTGAACTAATAGTCATTCCCAAAGATCTGACTCGTAATGGTGGTATTCTTTCCTTCCAACTAAGAGCATCAGCAACAACGTTTTCTTTACCGGGATGGTAGCGAATTTCACAGTCGTAATCACTGAGCAGTTCTAACCTGCAACGCTATCTCATGTCCAGCTCTTTCTGGTCCAAGATATGTTGCAAACTCTTATGGTCGGTATACACAATGCACTTCGTGCCGTACAGGTAATGTCTCCATATTCTGAGTGTGAATACGACTGCTCCCAATTCCAGATCATGAGTTGTGTAGTTTTTCTCATGGGTCTTAAGCTGTCGCGAAGCATATGTTATTACTTTCTCCTGTTGCATCAGGACAGCTCCCAAACCCTTGTGCGAAGCGTCGCAGTACACGACGAAGTCTTCGCTTCCTTCAAGTAAAGCTAGGATAGGTGCTCTACACAACTTTTCTTACAACAGTTGAAATGCTTCTATTTCATCTTCTCCCCATTCGTACTTTACGTTCTTCTGGGTTAGCTTAGTTAAAGACTTGGCTATTTTAGAGAATCCCTCGATGAATCTCCGATAATAACCCACTAGACCCAAAAACTGACGAACTTCAGTTGGGGTTTTTGGGGCGGCCCGTTCCTTGATGGACTCGATCTTCGCGGGATCCACGTGAATTCCCTGACTATCAATCACGTGACCCAAGAATTGTACGGTTGAGATCCAAAATTCACACTTCGAGAATTTGGCGTACAATTGTTCCTGCTTCAGTAATTCCAAGATACGCCTTAGATGCTCTTCATGTTCCTCTTTACTCTTGGAATAGATCAAGATATCGTCAATGAATACTATCACAAACTTATCCAAATAGGGATTGCACACTCGGTTCATGAGATCCATGAATACCGCTGGTGCGTTTATTAGACCGAAAGGCATCACTTGGAACTCGTAATGTCCATAACGAGTTCTGAACGCAGTCTTTGGAATATCTTCTTCTCGAACTCTGAGTTGGTGATATCCAGATCGTAGATCAATCTTTGAGTAAACACTCGATCCTTGGAGTTGATCAAACAGATCGTCGATCCTGGGTAGAGGATATCGGTTCTTCACTGTCAATTTGTTCAACTCTCGATAGTCAATGCACATGCGGAAAGATCCATCCTTCTTCTTTACAAACAATACTGGAGCTCCCCAAGGTGATGAACTTGGTCGTATGAATCCCTTTTCAGACAATTCTGCCAATTGTTTCGATAGCTCTTCCAACTCGGTAGGGGCAAGGCGGTAGGGTACTCGGGCTATGGGTGCAACTCCAGGTATCAATTTGATCTGAAATTCAACTTGCCTCATTGGTGGGAGTCCAGGTAAGTCATCTGGGAATACTTCCAAAAAGTCTCGGATGATGGGTACATCTTCAATACGTTTCTCGCTCGTCTCCTTTCCTTTATTTTCAGAAATCTGGGCCAAGAAGAAGTAACACCCTTTTTCTACGTACTTCTGATGAAGCGAAAAGTGTACCGCTTTTAAGGGGTCATTTAAGCCCTAAATCGTATTTATTTGATCAAATATTGCCCTAAATCGTTCCTTTTGTCATTTTAGGTACTTTTGAGGAGAAATCTGGAAAAGGAGGCATTTTGGACGTTTTTGGAGCATAAAAGTGAAGAAAACGACAAAGCCTCAAAAATCGGCTAAAAGTTACCTTTGACGGCGTCAGGATTTACTCCAGACGGCGTCATGGCTTGGCAAGAAAAGGTGGATGTGAAATTTACTCATGATAAGCCAGTGAAAATTACATGTGAATTCTGACGGCGTCACGCTTTAACCTGATCAAGGGCGTCACGGCTTAATTCAAAGAGGGACGGCGTCACATTCAAGGTCTGACGGCGTCAAGCCTTGATAAGCCAGAACGGATTTTGGAGAGCTAAAGAGGGACGGCGTCAAGAAGGTCATCCGGGAACCCTAGAAGCGGCGAGGTGACGGCATCACACTCCATAACGTGACGCCGTCAGATGTAAAAATCTATATATAGTTTTCTAATTTTTTGTCATTAGGGGGGAACTTAGTGTGGAATTTTTGGGAGAAAACCCTAAGACGATTTTAGCATCTTTTTTAAGGCTTTTTGCCTTGAGATCTTTCATGTTACATTGAAAGATAAGTTATCAATTAATCATTCAATATGTCTATGTGTTGTTTGATTTTATCTTCTTCTTGTCTTTTGTTTAACATGTTAGGCTAGATTTATCTTGTGTTTGCTTAGATCTAATGAAACCTAGCTATTGATTATTGGTTATTAGTGTGTTATTAGTTGTATTGGATGATTGTTATCTATGTTAGGCTTAAGAAAACTGGCTAACTTCCTATTCGGTAACTTGCTTGAACGTCTTAAGAAACATGAACCAAATGCGTACTAAAGGTTTTTATGGTTGTATTTAATGCACAAGCGAATTCTAGTGATCCCATGTTAGGAGCTTCCTAGCCGGCTCGACATAGGAGTGAAGTAGGAGCTTGTAGAGTTGGGGAAGTACGTACGCCACCCCACGATTGGTATTAAGGAATACACCCGTCATCCACGCAACTAATACACACTAATCAACCGGTAGAAGATAGTTAGGGAGTAAGGAAATCTAAGTAAACACATTTCTCTACACTTAAGTTTTCACCAAACTTTTTATTTTCAGTTATTTATTTTATTTGTATTTGTAGTTATTTGGGTTAGTTGACTAGCAACTAATTCCGCCCACTCTTTCAAACCCGAGATTTTACTTGCTTTCATAAAAATATAAAAACATAAAAAAGAATCTTCCTCAACCCTTAGACCTATTAGAGTAGTCTTTCATACCTAACGAACACTATTCCCTGTGGAGAACGATCAATCCCCCGTACTTACCACTACACTATACTACATCGGTCAGGTACACTTCCTGGTGGGGTTGTAAGCCTCTTGAGATCCCTCGAGAGGTAAAACCTGTTGTAAGGTTGCAAAACCACGCATCAAGTTTTTGGCGCCGCTGCCGGGGAATAGTTATTGTTTAGGTTGAATTTTTATTTTATAGGTCTACTCACTAGATTCCTTTCTAGTGAGATTTTTATTTTCTTTTTCTAGGTTTTCTTTAGTCTATCTATTTTCTTCGTTTCTTTGTTCGTAACCATTACCATTGGACATCATGGAAGATGGTAATATCCTTAATCCCAACAACCCACCACCACAACAACCACCACCTCCTAGAGCCCGTACTTTAGGAGAGTACTCCCGTCCTAGCCACCATGGCTATCGAAACACCATTGAGCTCACTCAAGGAGCCAATGTCACACCCTTGCGATCCGACACCATCCGGTTGGTGCAAAGCGGATGCGCATTCCATGGACTTCGTTCTGAAGATCCTAATCAACACCTCAAGGACTTTCTTAAAATCGTTGATTCTATAGACCTTGATGTTGCCACTCGAGAGACGACCCGATTGCGTCTCTTCCAATTCTCTCTGCGGGACCAAGCTAGTCAGTGGCTAGAACGTCAACCCGCAGGATCCATCACCTCTTGGGATGATCTCACCACTCGTTTCCTTGCTCAGTTTTTCCCACCGGGAAGAACTACCAAGCTAAGGAATGATATCTTGATGTTCCAACAACGTCAAGGCGAAACTCTCTACGAGGCATGGACTCGATTCAAGGACTTACTCCAAAAAGTCCCTCACCATGGCATAGAACTTTGGCTCCAAGTCCAAATCTTCTATGACCATATCAATCTCTACACGAGGCAAACCATTGACCAATCGGCCGGTGGCAAGCTACGTGATCTAAGTGCGGAACAATCATGGGCTCTCCTAGAGGATCTTGCTCTTTATGACAACGAAAGTTGGAGTGATCCCCGTGATTTGAATAAAATGGTCAAGGCAATATCTTTGCCTTCGAACAATTCAAGCACTTCCGACCGTAGGATCATAGAACTTGAAGATCAAGTCAAGTTTCTCATGAAATCCTACGAGGCTCCTAAACCTTCAAGCCAAGTGAACAAAATCACTTCTTCATGTGAATTATGTAGTGGTCCCCACGACACTCGTGATTGCATGGAACTCCCCGAACAAGCTTTTGTGGACTACGCATCCTCGCGTACCGACGGAGCGGGAGACAAGTGGTACATTTTCAAACCCGAGCCAAACCCTTATGGTGATTCATACAACCCCTCATGGAGAAATCACCCAAACCTTAGGTGGAAACAAAACCAAAATGCACAACAAACCAATTCTTCCAACCCACCTAATCGTTTCCAATCAAGCGGTTCCAACATGAACCGTACTTTCAACAACAATCCTTCCGGCAATGGTAGTACCGATAACTTTGAAGGATTGATGTCCCAATTTATTGCATCTCAAGAAGCTCGGATAGCTAGATTCGAATCCGAATTCAATCAGCAACAAACGGAGATGACCAATAAAATCGACAACTTGTTGAAAGCCCTCAATAACCAAGTGCTATCACCTCCAAATAAGGACGCTAGGAACACAAATAGCGGACCCCAAGTAAAAGACCCCTCTTCATCCAAACACGTCCACTTTGTCAACATTGTCACTATTAAACCAATTGAAAGGAATGAGGATAATAGTGAACCTAAGGATGAGGATAAGAAAGTCGAGGTTGATAAGGAAGTTAGGACAAGTGAGATTGAAGAAGTAGATGATGATAAGGACTACTTCAATAGGGTGCCCACTAAGGAAGAGCGCGCATATCATACAAACTTATTCGATGACCCCGAGACACCATACTTCCTAGGTAGACCAATTATAGAAATAGGCAACCCTTCTAATCTCAACATACCATGCAACATCGGACATTTGCATGTGTGGAAAGCCTACATCGACCTTAGATCACCCATAAACATCATGACTAGAGCCCACTACAACTTGATAATGAAAAATCAACTTGGGTATAGGATGTTCCCTGACAAGGGATGGATGAGTAACTTCACGGGAAGAGTTAGGGGATTACCGGTTTATGTAGGAAACTTCACCTATGTCACCGACTTTGTAATTGTTGAAGATATCCGCCCAATAGTCGATGCATCCTTAACTCAACTGGTTTTTGGAAAACCATTTGTTGAGGTCTCTAGAATGACTTATGAACCTTCCTTAGGGATAGTTAGATTTAAGGATGAGACCGATGAGGTAAACTACCAAATGCCATATAAGATAGAACAATTCCAACACTTGTCAAATGTTGAGAAGGAGCTCAAGCAAGCGGTTTACTATAGGAATGATGAGGATAGAAATAAAGGAGTAGACTATGTTATGGAAAGGATATTCGGTTTCTACAAGGATTGTTTGAAATTAGGACCAGAATATAAAACCGGAAAGGAGAATGGCCTAGGAACCGTGACCAATGATGGAATCACGTAATGTACGTGACTTTGAGTCTAGCTACAAGACTCGTTAATAAAGAAAAGCGCTTCTTGGGAGGCAACCCAATCTTTATTTGCTTTGTGTGTTTATTTATTTGTTTGTTTGATTTTATTTGCTTCCGTATGTATGTTTAATTTTTATTATTATTGATTCATGTTCAAAACTAAATTGTGAAAATGCTTTATTTTGTTTTTAACTTCGTCTTAACTACATATAAAGGTATTTTGCAAAAGATAAGTGTAAGGGAAAGTCAAATCGGTTTATTAGAACAAATGAACATGAATCATAATAATATTAAATTAACATACATATTAGTATTTGTTTGAGTCAAATGCTTGTATCGAGTCATAATGATATTTTGCAGGATTTCCAGGAAATGAGGTATAGGTTTTTCCAGAAATTTTCCGGAAACTTAACATGAAAATTCTGTCAGATCATTTCTGACGGCGTCAGGCATTACAACCTGACGGCGTCAGGTTTTAATTTTCTGAAATTTTTGAAAGTTTTGTTTTCATAAAAAGTTTTTATTAAATCTCTAACTTATAAACTCCAGGAACCTGCAAAACATTCATTCCGCAAGCATTATATCTTTTATTGTTTTATTTCTAAGTCTGGAATTACACCTAGTTGTGAGTTGTCTTTGTTCGGTTTGATGCTTTGGTTTTTCTTGTTTGTTTTCTCAGGATTAACAGGTTATTTTGGACAAGGAGATGTATGTGGAATCTAGCTTTTGGCGCTGCTTTAGTCTTGAAGCATCAACATTACCTTGGAAGAAGATCTAACCATGTTACTTCATATCCACCGAGCGAATCAGGGGAGTATTTGATTTCATTCTTTTACCTTATTTACTTTTACATCTTGTTATTTGAACATTGGGGACAATGTTCATCTTAAGTGTAAGGGGGGGGGGGGTAAAAGTACGATTTTAGAGAATACAATTACGCTTGATTTTTGTTTGTTTAATAGTAGATATGTAATAAAACTGAGAGAAATACCTGTTAGGGCAATTTTAGTGCCAAATTTAAAATTTTTTACAACGTATAGGAGTGAAACTTTGATCTTAATGAGCGTCTCACGGATAGGAGTTATATGACTAGCACAAAAAAACCGTACCACTAAAAAATTTTCCACCCCCAAATATGTGAGGTTCGCCCCTAGAATTGGTAGGAAAAGCATTTATGCTATGATGTGTGTACCGGTAGCACTTAGATTCTAGAACTTGCATTAGGACCATTCCAAGGCCACAAGTGAGACTACATTCGTGTAGTTAGATTTACTACATGATAAGAGGCATTAGGATTAACCCATTGTTTTACACCTGTGTTTTTGTTATAATTACATTGGCTACATTGGTCAAGTAATTCTCCCACACCCTTTGCGTTGTACTCATTTTTAGTACACGATACCCCTAGTACACCCCTCAGAGCCTATCTTTTCGTTTCGACCTTTAAGCATTTTACTTAAAGGAAGAATTTGTTTACACCCCACTTAAATGTACACCCAAATCGCCTTAGCCTACCTTGTATGCACTCATTTTTAGTGCATTATTGTGACAACATTTGTTTAAACCCAAGTTAATTATCTAGTTGATTACATGGTTGCTAAGTCGAGTCATATCCTTGTACATATTGTTTTGGGACGATTGGAACTCATGGGTAAAGTACTAGTGTAATGGAGTAATGGGGAAGAACATCATTCATTACCCCCATATGTGCTAAATATTTTAAAAGTACTCCAAGTGTTTTAATTATCTTAATTCGAGTCATTAGAATAGTTATTTGTAAAGTTATGTAAAAATTCAAGTGTAAGGGGATGCAACGCCCCTATGATGTATTATTTTGGATGGTAGGGCAAAAGTGTATGCAAAAAAAAAAAAAAAAAAAAAAAAAAAAAAAAAAAAAAAAAAAAATCAAGAAAAATACAAAAAAAAAAAAGGAGAAAAAGAAAAGTAGAAAAAACATACGGACTACCATCCCGTTTTATTTTATGTTTATTTTATGTTTTTGTTATTTTCTTTCATTAGCTTAAGATTGAGTCGAGTCTTGGCTTAGCAACATTGTATAGTACATGTAATTAATCAAGATCTTTAACTAGCCACCAGTAAAATATCCTTTATCCAACAAAACCGTGTTTTCCTTTTCCCTACACCTAACGTTATAACCCATTTAAAAGCCCTCTTTGATAGTTTATCTTAGGTGCTTACGCCTAGTGGAGGAGGTTTTCGATCCTTTCCCAAGCCTATGGTAATCTATTTGCTATGACAGGTAGTGAGAGATATTATCCGTTTTCATTTATGAGATATATTTTGATGACACTTGAGAGATGTGAGTATCTAAACACTACTTGTGAGGTGCTAGTTTATAATCTCCGTGCTTATTATGATTGAAGTGGAACGATTATTTGTTGTAATTACTTTTATATTTGCATTAAATGACCCCTAACTTGTATTTTGATTAGAATAAAAGCGCATTTGCTTGAGGACAAGCAAATCTCAAGTGTAAGGGTATTTGATGAAGCGAAAAGTGTACCGCTTTTAAGGGGTCATTTAAGCCCTAAATCGTATTTATTTGATCAAATATTGCCCTAAATCGTTCCTTTTGTCATTTTAGGTACTTTTGAGGAGAAATCTGGAAAAGGAGGCATTTTGGACGTTTTTGGAGCATAAAAGTGAAGAAAACGACAAAGCCTCAAAAATCGGCTAAAAGTTACCTTTGACGGCGTCAGGATTTACTCCAGACGGCGTCATGGCTTGGCAAGAAAAGGTGGATGTGAAATTTACTCATGATAAGCCAGTGAAAATTACATGTGAATTCTGACGGCGTCACGCTTTAACCTGATCAAGGGCGTCACGGCTTAATTCAAAGAGGGACGGCGTCACATTCAAGGTCTGACGGCGTCAAGCCTTGATAAGCCAGAACGGATTTTGGAGAGCTAAAGAGGGACGGCGTCAAGAAGGTCATCCGGGAACCCTAGAAGCGGCGAGGTGACGGCATCACACTCCATAACGTGACGCCGTCAGATGTAAAAATCTATATATAGTTTTCTAATTTTTTGTCATTAGGGGGGAACTTAGTGCGGAATTTTTGGGAGAAAACCCTAAGACGATTTTAGCATCTTTTTCAAGGCTTTTTGCCTTGAGATCTTCCATGTTACATTGAAAGATAAGTTATCAATTAATCATTCAATATGTCTATGTGTTGTTTGATTTTATCTTGTTCTTGTCTTTTGTTTAACATGTTAGGCTAGATTTATCTTGTGTTTGCTTAGATCTAATGAAACCTAGCTATTGATTATTGGTTATTAGTGTGTTATTAGTTGTATTGGATGATTGTTATCTATGTTAGGCTTAAGAAAACTGGCTAACTTCCTATTCGGTAACTTGCTTGAACGTCTTAAGAAACATGAACCAAATGCGTACTAAAGGTTTTTATGGTTGTATTTAATGCACAAGCGAATTCTAGTGATCCCATGTTAGGAGCTTCCTAGCCGGCTCGACATAGGAGTGAAGTAGGAGCTTGTAGAGTTGGGGAAGTACGTACGCCACCCCACGATTGGTATTAAGGAATACACCCGTCATCCACGCAACTAATACACACTAATCAACCGGTAGAAGATAGTTAGGGAGTAAGGAAATCTAAGTAAACACATTTCTCTACACTTAAGTTTTCACCAAACTTTTTATTTTCAGTTATTTATTTTATTTGCATTTGTAGTTATTTGGGTTAGTTGACTAGCAACTAATTCCGCCCACTCTTTCAAACCCGAGATTTTACTTGCTTTCATAAAAATATAAAAACATAAAAAAGAATCTTCCTCAACCCTTAGACCTATTAGAGTAGTCTTTCATACCTAATGAACACTATTCCCTGTGGAGAACGATCAATCCCCCGTACTTACCACTACACTATACTACATCGGTCAGGTACACTGCCTGGTGGGGTTGTAAGCCTCTTGAGATCCCTCGAGAGGTAAAACCTGTTGTAAGGTTGCAAAACCACGCATCAACTTCTGTGCCTTAGTACAAGAGATAATGTTCAATCTGGAGGGACCTCCACGATCACTCCTATCTCCTTGTATGTTCAAGACTTCTCTTCCATAGGGCACACGAACAATTTTCTCGTCGCAGATAATATTAGCATGGTACTTGGATAACCAATCCATACCGATGATGACATCGAAACTTCCTAAGGTGACGGGTAAGAGATCGATGTTGAAAGGATGGTTTAAGAAATTCAGCGTACAGCCACGGATAATGGTGTCTATCTTTTCAAGGTTTCCATTTGCTAACTCTACATTGTACTCAATACCTAAGGCTGTCGGGGGATTTTCGAGCAAGGGCATAAATGTAGTGGATACAAAACTCCTATCGGCACCAGTATCAAACAATATAGAAGCATAACGGTTTTTGAGAAGGAACGTACCAGTAACAATGTTCGGGTCCTCCTTGATCTCCTTCCCAATAACATACACCCTTCCTTGGGCTGCTCTCACATCTCCCTGTTGATTTCCAGTGCCTTGGTTTCCCCGATTTCCTCCTGCTCCTCGATTACCATGATTATGTCCATATCCTCCCGCACCTCGATTCCCATGATTTCCCTTGTTTCCTGGGTTTCCTTGATTCCCTTGGTTCCACTGTTCACGACACTCATTCCGGTAGTGTCCCTTTTTCCCACATCCATAACAGGTGACACTAGCTTTCCATTCCGTTCCCTGAGTTGTTTGCACCATGGCCAGGGGTCAGGATTTACAATCCTTAGCTATGTGTCCAACCTTTGAGCAATTTCGGCACACAATACTGCATTGCCCGTGATGATGACGCTTACAACGGTTGCAATACGGTTTGTTCCCACTGTAACCCTTCTTTTCCCCATCAGCACTAGCATAAACCTTGGCGACCTCTTGTCGTTTGTTGGGGTGATCATTATCCTTAGGTTGATCCTCCCTTTTCCTCTTATCATTCCTCCCCTTCTCTGCACATTCAAGAACTAGTGAATCCATCAAACGTTGAGCTATTGTGATGGCTTCATGAAGGTTATTCGGGTTTGCAGCAATCACATCATTCCTAGTAGCCAGTGGCAACCTATCAGTGTAGCGCACAATCTTGAGTGCCTCAGAATGAACCATCTCGGGGCAAAGTAGTGACAATTCTTGGAAACGACGATTGTAAGTTGTCATGTCAGTACCTTTCACCTTATGATTCCAGAATTCAATTTCCTGTTTCTTAACCTCATTCCGTGGACAGTAGGTCTTAATCAACAATGCCTTGAACTGATCCCACGTCATAGCATAGGCCACATCCCTCCCAACAGATTTGAGGTTATTGTTCCACCAAGTCAATGCTTCATCCTTCAAGTAGAAAGTGGCATACTTAACCTTGTCATCTTCCTCACGGTTACTAACAAAGAACACATACTCAATTTTATCCATCCACCTCATTAATACAACCACTCCTTCGGTTCCGCCAAATTCAGTTGGCCCACAACTACGAAATTCTTTGTAAGTACAACCACGGTTTCTGTTAGGTGTTGGAGTTCCAGCAGAGGTATTTGAGTGATTAGACTTAGCTAAGATTTCAGCAACACGATGAGCCACCAGCTGATGAATTAGAGCTTGACACCCTGATCATTCACATTCTGATCTTCATTAGTTGGGGTGTTGGTATTTTGGTTGTTGGTATTCTGACCGTAAAGATTTCGAACTGGACGCCAGCCTCAACAACCGGTGTTGACAACAGCAGGCCCTATTCGGGTGGTCCTGGCTGGGTTTCATCTTGGAGCCATTGATCTGAATAACAAGATAAGAGAGTCATGAGATTCCAAACAATATATAATATCACACCAGAAAGTGGTCATCACAGGGTTGAATACCAACACGAATACCAATCACAACAACAGGAATACTATTCCGTTCATATCACAAACAATACATGCTCAAAACCATATTTCTCAAAAGTTCTCTTCCATAATAACATTAGTAACGATACAAGTTTCTCGAAGTACAACGGAAAGAAAGGATAACTGATCGTTCATAGACGATACTGATAACTAAAGATAACAAAGATAGCTAATAACACCAACATCTCTAATTAAGGACTCCTTAGTTTAAGGATGGTACAACAGTCATATGTATAAGTACAACTAGCCACGAGCTCGGCGAATCTCTCTCAAAGTAGCCTCCAGGTCTGCCATCTCTCTCCACACAGATGATATCTCAAGGCGGTCTACCTTACAGTCTCTCCTAAGCTGAGCGATCACAGTCTGCTGCTCTGTGACCCTGTGCCAAAGGGCTCTGTCAGTGTCTCGCGCATTCAAGAGACCTCTCTGCAAATCTCTGAATGCATCACGCCAATCCAACAAGTCACGCCTCAGTGATGTGGTCCTGCCATACAATACTCCCACATCTCTCTCAATCTCCCCGAACCTCGCTGCTAACACACCCACTAGTCGATCAGTTATCTGACTGATCCTCTCCTCGTGGGTGGTGATCTGCTCCCAAATCTGACCCATCTCTCCATGGGCTGCTGCCTCTGAGGCAACCTCTGATGGAGTGTCTGGGGCTGGCAGACTCTTTGGCCCAGGTGAGTGAGGAGCTGAGGCCAGCTTGAAAGAATGCTCTGGAGAATCAGGCTCTGGTATGTGATCGGGAGAGTCTGGCCCAGGTCAGTGCACTAAGGGTTCAAGACCCTGATCTGGTGGAACGGCCTCATCTGGATCAACCTCCTCCTCCTCCTAAGGTTCTCCCTTAGGGTCATCGTCTTCATCCTCGTCCTCATCCTCTGAATCTGAGTCACTGAAATGACGTCTCTGTGGAATAGGTGAGTCATGTGATGATAGGGTATGTGATCGAGGTCTTCAGTGGGATGATGATGCAAGTGGTGATGACAGACGAGAGTGAGCTGAGACATGCATGGGTGGCGATGGTGATCGCATCAACATGTATGTAGCAGTGCTGCAGGTAAGCCGAGGAGTCTGAGCTCGGGCTAATGCCTGGTGTAGAGTAAGCTGTCGCAAGGAGCTAGGGCGACCAGCTGATGATGATGGCTGAGTAGTAAGTGAAGTATGTGGTACAGGAACAACTGATGATGATGACGTAAGAGCTGAGTGTCAAACAATCGCATAAGGATCATCCTGAGCTGATGTCATCATAGTCCGCACTAAGCGGGATGCAGGAGTAAGGATCTCCTCATAAACATCATGTGCTAAAGAAGGCATCGTCTGTGACAACGGCATAAGGTAGGTATAAGCGTACAAGAATAGCCAATCTCATAAACCAAAATCATATCCAAAACAATCAACATAGAATACAACATAAGTCATAAAGTATCATTCTAGTATATCGCCAAGATCTCACATATAAGTTCCACATATAAACCAATCGTAACTCATAATCATAATATTGCAGTTCTCAACTCATGCGGCTTCGGCTTGGCAGGCTGGCATGTCTTGGTTAAGGATCAATTTTGAAAAATGGTTATAGTCTAGGTTGTTGATAAGTACCCAGTTCTCTATAACCTTGAGCACTGATACCAAATGTCTATTACTGATTTTTAGTTAATAAAAATGTATAACCCATTTGTTTTTAACCCTCAAATCGAACCAAAAACTATAAATATAACTCGACACAATCGAGTTGTTGCACACCGAGCCACAACAACGAGTGACTCGGTGTTACCCACCTTTAATACACTCGGATATCAACAAATCTTGGTCGAAAAATTAAGTGGTGGCGCGTGGTGATGTTGGAAGGAAGAATTTGAGCGCGTGTTGTTTAGAAATGGGGTGAGGTTTGCAAGAGATGAGGTTTGGTGGTGGGGGTGTAATAAAAGGAGTGGCGGTGAGGGCTTGTGGAGTTGGATGGAGTTTCGCCGGAGGAGATGAGGGGGAAGAGAGAGAAAACAGGGTGCGGCTGGTGAGTGAAAAAGAAGGGTATAACCCTAAGTGATCTATAACTTGAGCTTATATAGTACTAGGACTAAGAATAAATACATAATGTCCCTTAGGGACTGATTGTGTAACTTGGGCGCGGGGTGGGAAGTGGCATTTGGCCAAACTTCCTATAACACGTAACGGGGATAGATTTAAGTATCGAGACGACTTTTCGAGTAATTTTAATGTGTTCCACTGATTTTAGAATAACTTTTCCGTTCAAAACGACTATAAATACGTCTATGTCCAATTAACGCGTCCAAAAGTCAATATTTCTCGTTTTTATTAGATCTAATTGTGCCGACTCATGGAGTGCCTCACTGGGTACACAAAGGAATACTCATCACATTATGAAAATCCACGATATATAAACCAAAATCCGGATAAAATATCCAAAACATCCAAAAGTGATTTCAAGAGATAAAATATTCGTTTTAAAAACGTAATGCGGTATTTTGAAAAGGCTCCCGAAATTTACTAGTTGTCACAGCCCATGCATGGAAGCTTCTCGTAAAAGCTCTCAAGTACCTATCGACCTGGAAGCTGTAGTGGAACTTGTTCCACTGACAGTAAGATGTTCAGTCTGGTAACCCGTTGTCGTAGTTTGTTCAGAGACAACAGCCGCAAATCTAGGAAATGACACTGGTGGTTCAGATGGTGCGGGAAGGTTCGGGGTCCATTGACCTTCGAGCATGAATACAACTGTGGACATGGTTGGGCGATCATGAGGGTCCTCTTGGACACATAATAGTGCAATATTTATCCATCTAAGAGCTTCATCAATTGAGAAATTTTGAATTATGCGACTATCTATCAACTGTTCTCCTTTGTTTTCTTTCCATAAATGAAATGCCTTCAGTAATCAAGAACGTTAAAGATTCATTAGATTCGCGATAGAAAAAATAGACCCTAAGATTTATACAAATGGGAATTAAATATGAATTGCTTACGGTTGAGAGGAAGTTTTTGGGCTGGTCTTGGTAAGAAAATCTGTTGTTTCGTTGTCCAGCAACAATTTCTAACAGCAACACACCGAAACTATAGACGTCAGATTTTGTTGAGAATAGTCCTTCCATTGCGTACTCTGGTGCCATGTATCCACTGTCACATCAAGGCTCATCTTCAGTAGAAATATATAATGGCACATTTTGTTTGGGCAGAAAGCAATTTGTGTGCGTATGATAAAAAAATGCAGGTGGATAATTATATGCTCAAATGTATTTTTGACGGTTTTAGTAATGATTTGTTACTAGCTAGTAGCTTGGATTATGAACTTACTAAGTTCCAACGATTCGATTAGTGGCAGCCTCCATTTGATTACCTCCGAATATTCTAGCAGTCCCAAAATCTGAAATTTTCGGGTTCATCTCATTATCCAAAAGAATATTGCTTGCCTTCATGTCCCGATGAATAATTTTGAGACGTGAGTCTTCGTGTAGGTACCGAAGTCCTTTGGCAATTCCAATCACAATGTTGGTGCGCGTAGCCCAGTCCAGTTCTTCACACTTGTTAGCATCTGTTGGATTAATTTGTTAAAAAAATCGGGTAAATATACACATAAGAAAAATATGCTACAAACTCTACGTTTGTGACAAATAGGTTTGTCACTACACGTATTCCAATTTCTAAGGATGTGTCTCCAAAGGGAGCAAATAATTGCGATAAAAAGAGAGTAAAAACGAACCGAAAAGGAATGTGTCAAGGCTGTTGTTAGCCATAAACTCGTAGACGAGAAGCCGTTCAGACCCTTTTACGCAGTAACCCAAAAGACGAACAAGATTTTTGTGTTGAAGCTTTATAATCAATTGTACTTCAGTCTTAAACTCTACAAGACCTTGCCCGGAGTTCCTTGACAGTCGTTTTACCGCTATTTCCTTTCCATCTTCTAGCTTGCCCTGTAATTAGCTCAAATTGTGAATATAAAAAAGGAATAATGATTTTTAAAGGTATCTAACTTGTCATCATTACTTTTTCTCGGTATCAAACTATATATATATATATATTTTTTTTTTTTTTTCAAATATGGTACTTATCTTTCAAATTTGGTATTTTTGGGATAGTGATGACCATTTTACCTTTCAAATTACATAAATAGTCCCTGTAGTTTTGAGAAAATTCCATCCACCGTCCCTGGAGTAAATTACATAAATGGTCTTTGTGGTTTGGCAAAAACTGCATCCACCGTCCCTAAACTCAACTTTTTTTTGGATCCACTCCATATGGTTTTGACTCATTATGTTTTTGTATATGCTTTTATATACAATTTTATCTACATTTTTGTCCACGTTTTTATTTACGTTTTTATATACTTTTTTATATTCGTTTTTATATACGTTTTTTATACGTCCTTATCAACGTTTTTATATACGTTCTTATATACGTTTTTATCTACCTTTTTATCTACGTTTTTATGCATGTTTTTATTCACATTTTTATCTACGTTTTTTATTTAAGTTTTTTATTTACGTTTTTATATACGTTCTTATATAAGTTTTTATCTATGTTTTTATATACGTTCTTGTGTACGTTTTTATCTACTTTTTTATCTATGTTTTTTATATATGTTTATATCTATGTTTATATCTGCATTTTTATATACGTTTTTATATACCTATTTATCTATGTTTAGATATACTTTTTTTATATATGTTTTTATCTATGTTTTTATATACATTCTTATGTAGGGTTTTATCTACTTTTTTATCTATGTTTTTATATACTTTTTTATCTAAGGTTTATAAGAACTCAATCAATTTTCACATTATATAAAAATGTATATAAAAACGTAAATAAAACCGTAAATAAAAACGTATATAAAAACGTAGATAAAACATATATAAAAATTTATATAAAAACATAGATAAAAACGTATATAAAAATGTATATAAAAACGTATATAAAAACGTATATAAACACGTAAATAAAAACGTATATAAAAATGTATATAAAAATGTATATGAAAATGTTGAAAAAAACGTAGATAAAAACGTATATAAAAACGTAGATAAAAACATAGATAAAAACGTATATAAAAATGTAAATAAATACGTATATAAAACGTAGATAAAAACTTATAAAAAACGTATTTAAAAATGCATATAAAAGCGTAGACTAAAATGTAGATAAAAATGTATTCAAAAATGTATATAACAAAACGTATATAAAAATGTAGATAAAAACGTAGATAAAAGTGTATATAAAATTGCATATAAAAACATGAGTGAGCTTAACGATAAAATAGACGACAAGTTACAAAAAGGACTATGAGTGGTATTTTTTGCAGAGATAAGGACGATTGACAGAACTTTAAAATTTTAGGACGGTTGATGCAATTTTTCAATCACAAGGACGATTTATGTAATTTACCCTAAGAGTATAAAATGGTCATCACTCATCACTGGCTCAAGAAGACCGAATTTGAAAAATAAGTACCCACGTTAAAAAAAAAATAATAATAATAATAAAAAAATATAAAAAATAAAATAGTTAGAAATTGTGAAAAGTTAGATACTTTTAAAAATCATAATCCATTAAAAAAAAAAAAAAAAAAAAAAAAAAAAAAAAAAAAAAACACACAAACTCTAGTGACACAACGATACTAAGGATCGTAGAATACCTTGTAAACAGGACCAAAACCACCTTCCCCAAGCTTATTTTCCAACGAAAAGTTGTTGGTAGCAACCAGTATTATACCTAGATTGAAATAATTCATCTCTCCGGTGTCGTCATCTTCCCTTTGGTGCTTACTTCCTTCCGGAGAACTGTCGCTAAACCCCACTTGAACCTCTGGTAACAAAGAACCTATTTAGACAAAAAAAAAAAAAAAAAAATCACAACAAAAAATAAGACTTGTTTTTTGTATCTAGATACCCTATTTATTTAAGTATCTAATCCCCCCGTCTTTTTTAATCTTATCTAAATTCCTTGTGTTTTGAGTTATTCTTGTACTGACCGTTTCTCTTTTTCTGGTGGCTCCGGAAAATGAAGAAGAAGACTACCACGAGCATCACCGCTGCCGCCGCTAATATTGGACCGACAATGACTCCTAGGCTGGTGCTTTTTGAACTTGGACTTCCTGCAAATGCGAGAGTTTAATACTATTCTGGCAAGAATAATGAACTTTTGCGTCGGCCACAGCGTGTCTTAAAGCTATAAACAAACGTACCTGTAGGTGTTGGAACCGGAGGAGCAGGAAACCATGTCGAATTGAAAAACAGATAACTCTCGTACCGAATAAAACAATCAGAAAGATAACTTCTAACTCCCAAACGTCTTCTAAATGGTCGAGCCGAGTCAATGGCTCTGGCCAAGCAATTATCGCATTGTGTCGCTGATAAATCAGGAGTACACTGCGTTAATCCATAGACTGTCGAAAACCCTGCCGATATGTTTCCCGAAGCGTATTTCCGAAGCTGTCCACTGAGTACAGCTTCCGATCTCAACACTCCAAGCAAATTCACAACGCTTTGATTCCATCGATCAAAGCTAGAATTTGGAACATTAATCGTGTTAAATGCTGTAATACTCCCAGTTCCATTAGCCATAGATTGATTTGAGTACTTCAAGAAACACATATCGTACCAACCGGCCGCCTCTACTTGGTTTGGACAAACCTGTCTTAACCGACGAGTAGCATCATCTACACATCTCCTACAGCTTTCTGGTTCGATATCTCCCCGACAAAGGGCGGCCGCGTTAGCTTGTCCAGAAGTCAAGTTATAAAACCCAAACCCGTTATTTGTTCCAGTTAAGGCGAACAGCACGTCATCGAGGTTTTGTCGGTAGGCGGAGTTTTGTGTGTAGTTTTCGTCGCCGCAATGCTCACCCCAAAAATCATTTTGGGCTACGGTTATATCAAAACTATTGATTAAGATTGAAAAGCAAAAAACCAACATGGGGAAAGTCATTTGTGCTTGATTATAGACTAAGCGGTTTATGGTTTGATATATATAAAGTCAAATATGATTTGAATTAAATGAATTGGACTCTGGAATTGGTCAAACTTGAGGCTTCTAAGAATAGAGACAAAGTCCAAGTTGGTGATGATAGATAGTTATTGCCTGGACGGACAATTTTAGGTTTTCAACACATTTACGAGAGAATGGTACTCCTGCCATATTAGAGTAAACTCCAAAATACATCCCTGTGGTTTGCCCAATTTCGCACCATACATCCATTTTTTTTTTGAGTTTTATACATCCTCCGTTAGTAAAAGTCAAACACAATACATCCACGAGGACGAACGGTGCAAACATTGTGTCGTTAATTTGTCCACGTGGTAGTTATCTCTTTTTAAGAAGGGTAATTATGTCTTTTTATCATAAACACAAACACAAATCCAGATCCAAGATCAAAAACCCAAATCAAAATAAAAAACACAAACATAAATCACTTAAACCCAAATCATAAACTCAAACCCATATCAAAAACTCAAACCCAAATCATAAACACAAACACATTCGACCCTCTTATCTGATTTCAAAATGATACATTCAAATCTCGTTGAGTTTTTGTTTATGAAACGAAGTAGCCATGTTGTCATAGTTTTAAGATGCAAACCCACGTAGAGATCCCAAATACCCATTCCAACACTTCTTACCCTAATTTTAACATATTTGATAACCCTAATTGTTATAACAATCGCCCTCAGTTTTCTTCTCTCCACCAAACACAGTCACACACACACCAACACCTCCCTTATCCCTCCATCTAATCCAACACCAAAATCTGCTACTACTTCTTTACAACCCACGAATCAAACCAACACACGACTCAAGACGATACCTTCTTTGCTTTGTTACTGCTAAGAACAAACCCCATGAATCAGTTATTTTAATTTCTTATGAATCGGCTTCAAGGTCTCAAGATGAGGTCTCGGGTAAGTATTGTGTCTTGATTTATGTTCGTTTCTTGTTAACCGAAAGAAAGACATGGATAAAACAAACTTGTTATAATCCGTTCTTTAGTTTTTTGGATATTAAAAGAAGAGTATGCTTCAATAACGATCTATGGTGTGTGTATGTTTAAACTTCAAATCTTTAAAGATTATTACTTAAGTTGAACACCAACTAAGATCTTGTCGTTGGTTTGGAGATGAGATGTAGTTGAGTAGCTTTTATTTGTTGACTATTATTGTTCGTGATGTTGTTGGGATTTAGAAGTATATTGTTCGTGATGTTGTTGACTATTATTGTTCGAATGTGTTTGTGTTTATGATTTGGGTTTGAGTTTTTGATTTGGGTTTGAGTTTATGATTTGGGTTTAAGTGATTTTTGTTTGTGTTTGTGTTTTTGAAAAAGAGTGGTGTTTGTGTTTTTGATTTTGATTTGGGTTTTTGATCTTGGATCTGGATTTGTGTTTATGATAAAAAGACATAATTACCCTTCTTAAAAAGAGATAACTGCCACGTGGACAAGTTAACGACACAATCTTTGCACCGTTCGTCCTCGTGGATGTATTGTGTTTAACTTTTACTAACGGAGGATGTTTAAAACTCAAAAATAAAAATAAAATTTGGATGTATGGTGCGAAATTGGGCAAACCACAGGGATATATTTTGGAGTTTACTCGCCATATTATTATATACATTAAAAAGATAGAGTAAATTACACAGATCGTCCATGTGGTTTGTCCAAAATTTCACGTATAGTCCCTCAAAGTTTAAAGTTGCATGTAACGTCCCTCTAACTGCAAAAGAATAGCATCTATGGTCCCTGTGATGGATGTCCGTCTATTTCTCTGTTAAACAACCCTCACGTGATAAACACGTGAGGGTAATTAAGTCTTTTTCCATCAAGTACTTAAATAATGGTTTTAACTTATTATACTTATCCCTTCAACACACCCATCTCATCTCTCTCTCTTTTAAATGAAGCAAACAAACTCTCTTTTCAGTTTTCACTCACATCTCATCTCTCTCTCTCTAGGGGCCTTTGGGGTTTGATAAGCAGAGTGGGAAGGCGAAAGGGTTTTAATCTTTATCGAAAATCTTGAATAGGATATTTTATTTTTATACATTTTGTTAAGATATTTGATTTTGGTGAATTGGGTTTTAATCTTTATCGAAAATCTTGAATTGGGTATTTGGAAAAATTTGATCTTGTTAAGTATAAGTCCCCAATTGATTTTGGGGATTTTGCATATGGTTAGGTGATTTTGGGTGAAATTTAGGGGAAGATGTGGAGGTTAGGTAGTTATATAACTCAAGGGGTTTATACGGTTTCTGGTCCGTTTCATCCGTTTGGTGGGGCGGTTGATATTGTTGTTGTGCAACAACAAGACAGTAGCTTTAAATCGTCTCCTTGGTATGTTAAGTTTGGGAAATTTCAAGGGGTTTTAAAGGCTAAAGAAAGAGTTGTTGATATGGGTGTTTTATGATTGCGTTTTAATGTTCATATAGGTTTAATATTTTTTTGATTGATCTTGTCTTGTTAGGGTGTTTAGATTAGCTTATTCTGGCTGCTTATGGGGGTTTTGTTGTTAGCAGAGGCCGGTGGTTTGTTGTTAGGTGGGGGCTTTGGGCTGTGGTGGTGGTGGGTCGGGTTTTGGGGGTGGATGGTGGTGGTGGGTTGGGTTTTGGGGGTGTATATCTGTCCCCAAATATGTTTTTTGATAACAAAGTTCATGAATCAGTCACTGATGAAGGAATAAGATTAGAGTCGGGATGATGAGGAGAGTGCTAACATGCGCCATAACTTTGATTTCATTGGTGGCTTTGTTTTCTGCTCATTTGCATATCTTTTTCCCTCCTTCTCATGTTGTTTCTATGCTTCCTGATCCTTATAACCTTCCAACGGTACATTTCTTTTTCAGTTTTTGGTGTTTTTAATGATTCTTGATCATGGGTTTTATTAGGGTTCTTTTTTTTTTGTAATTTATTTGGTTTGTTATGCTGTTTGTAGTGGTTTACTGTTATTGGAATGTGATTTTGGTTTGCCATTCAAAAGAAAGAAAAAACCCGAAGATTTATTGGTTTTTGGTAAATTTTATGTTGTGATCATGTGTATATCCAAATGGGGATTTATGCATTTTTTGTAAATTATGTATGCTTAAGATTTATGTGTGTTAATCGGCATTTCAGTTTATGAACCAGAAGTACATATTGGTATATGTGGAAGAAGGGAAAAGAAAACCCTTATTTAATTATTAGTCAAACCATAATGAAAAAGACGTTATTACCCTCACGTGTTTATCACGTGAGGGCTGTTTAACGGAGAAATAGACGGACATCCATCACAGGGACCATAGATGTTATTATTTTGCAGTCAGAGGGACGATACATGCAACTTTAAACTATGAGGGACTATACGTGAAATTTTGGACAAACCACAGGGACGATCCGTGTAATTTACTCAAAAAGATATGTGTGTGATATTAAAATTTAGGGTGTGGTCGATATAGTCTTAGCACTAGTTTAAACATTAATACATATCTTCTTTGGTGAGCGGTGGTTAAAAATTCATTGACTTGATAATTTTGATGTTTTATAGATGCGTACGTAACTTGTTTTAATAGTCGCGAGTTTGATTATCTGGCTTTAACATTAAGAACATGTCATAAGAATATAGGCTAATCACTTCAAAATGTATCAACTTCTCATATTTTTCACATTTAATCACTGAACATAAAAGTTTTTTTATCGTTATCATAAACTTTTGAATTTCATCAGTTTGGTGTATCATTTTACGTGGTCAATAGATACCCTGTTTTTTTTTGTATTTTACATTTTTTTTCTTACCAAACACCAACCTTATTCTTCCTCCAATTACTAGGTATTAATTATAAATAGTGACAAAAAAAATAGTAATTCTTCCACAAAAATTACAAAAATGATTTGTTTACAAAAATTTACAACTCAACAAAATTGTTATTCTCTTAAATATCCCATTCACAATCTAAACAAAACATCCAAAAACATCATAGGAAAACGAAAAACCATGTTCCTCCATACATAAATATTCAAATTTGAAGTAGTATTAGATTACTTCATTTATTTATATAATTTTCATAATACATAAATATTTAGTTTGAATTAGTCTCACTATCATATTGACACTTGTTCTAATAGGTATCTAATTTAAAAACTCTAAATTCTCCATGTACAGTCTCACGTAATCATGAAAATTCACCTTGTCATTGCAATCTAGTCAAGGTCTCACTTAAGCTGAATTCCAACAACAAGTGTTTCTTGAATTAGATGTGTATTAGTCATATTTAGAATGTTAACATCTTACCTTGCGGGCAAGACAATCCTTTAAATCATATTCCTATGTGTTGTACCTTGCACATAATGTAAGATTTCTCCCACTTGTGCATGGAACAACATCATGTATCAGATAAACAATACATCACTCGTTTGTTTATGTGATCAATATGATTGCGTCATAGATATTAGCAAAATTAGTAGATATAGAACCACATTGTCTAGTAAGGAAACGTACATGACTATCCTTAAAACCACAAGTGTCTACTATTAGAAAGTAATTATCTCAAGACATTCTAAAGATAATCTGGGTTACTACCAAGATGACAAAGCTTGTAGCTCCCACTAAATTACAGATCATTACAATAATTCATTATTCAGTAATTACAACACAATGCTCCCACTGAATTTGACAACATTGTAAGTGTTTCATTACCAGTAAAAGAAAATATTGTGCTATTAACTTTCCTACACCTTTGCGAAGACCCATTCGTAACAATTACTTAGGTGTTAAAAAGAGTGTATTCTACTATGTAGATGATGGACTATCCACCAATGCAATTCAATTGAAAATTGGGCATGCAATTTTTCCTTAATATGTCTACCATCCCCACAATGGTATGTAGCATCTTTAAATCGTCAAAGCACAACAACTAGATAAATTATGCTAGTTTGCCTTTTACCAATTTTGCGATAATTAGTCTAGATTCTAATTTAATAACTCAGAAAATGTGCAAATTTCTTTAACTATTAAAGTTTGCTAAGAGTTATTCCTTAGAATTTAGACAATTCTAATTTTCCTATCATACCTTTCTCATTCATGAAAAAGAATAGGATTAAGTCTCACTCTTCTCTCATAGAAAGTAGACTAGGTTTATTCTTTTAGTAAAGTTGACTCTAGCCAAAAAACCCCTACGTGTGTAGATAAATTTACCAATAAAAGAATATCCCACGTTTACGGTTTAATGTTGCATTAGTACATTTAAAAGAATTTATAAAATTCAATTTTAGTATTTTCGATAATACAATCTTTTCAAGAAAATAGAATACCCAAGGAAATATTCATATAACCATTGAATTTTCTTGAAAACTAGGATCTAAATTTTTATAATTTCATTGCATCAGTTGATATGCTAGTAATGAAAGTATAAAATATGGTAATCTGTCAAACAATAATTGGCAAACAATTTCCAATTCCTAGATCACTATGGGATTTACATTTGCCAAATTCAATTTGCAAAGTAAGCATGTGTCATCCCATCTCATGCCTTAAGTTTCTAGGTCTCACTAACAACTTAATTAAGTTGTCTAATTTAGAAACTACAAATTCTCCATATATGGTCTCACGCATTAACGGAAATTTACCTTGTCATTGTAATCTAGTCAAGGTCTCACTTAAGCTAAATTACAACTTCAAGTGTTTCTTATAATTAGATGGCATGAACTTAAATTTTAGGGTACTTATTTTGATGTGACAATCAAAATATGTACGAAAAAGCATGCACACATCTTCGTATCATAAGTTTTTCAAAACCTTTTATTTACCAATTTTAAGCTAAGATTTTAAATCAACAAAGTTTTAATTGAAGTATTGGGTTCACCAATCAAAGAATTACCTAAAATTATCGCCCACTATATCCTACGACTGTATGAGTCAAAAGACCCAAGTTATTTGGATAATTACCACAAAGTGGCACGTGGAATTGAGGTCAATTCACCCTTAAGATGATTTTGTACATAAATAGTTGTACTTGGTAGCTCCAATTTGACGCACAAAGGAGAGGAGAGACAAACGTCAGCACAAGTGCCAATTGAAAACGCGTCTCTTTCGGTTTGACAATTTAATGTCAATCCTCCTTATACCCCTCTTATAGTTTGTCAAAACAGGGTGAGCCGTTCACACTATTGGTATAAAACTCATCACTCAATTAAAAGTTTATGACTTTAACTCTTAAAAAAACATGTTATAAATTATAATCTTGCTAGTCTCGTCTGGGAGCAAATTACCATGCAAAGCGAACCACTATTGGCACATAAGACTTTGCAAGGTTCATAATTTATTACATCAAGTTTCATAGTTATTTAGTCCATTTATTTTCTATTCAAAATTACCCTTTTTTGCTTACAACGTGTCATACAATTTAAACAAAAAATCAAGTAATAATAAAAATAAATAACTAAATAACTCACATAATTTTAACAATTAATTTATGTAACAATTAGCCAAATGCAAACTTGTTTGATAAAACCTATTAATAATCTTTGTATGTTTCATTATGCATATATTTAACTAAGACTATCACTTACAATGGTAAGTGAGCCACATGCATCGACGTATCGATTGCGTTAGTCTTAGCAAACATATACCAAATTGCACATAATAGATTCATTAATATTATTAATTGATGTCTTCCCCAATTTTAGATCTATCATAATTACATGTGTAAATCAACTTAACAATTAAGCAAACATAATCCATGATAAACATGCATGTTTCATCATGGATTAATGCAAGTCACAAGATACGCAACTTTAAACACATAAACATGTTACAATTTTAGGGTTTCAAAACAACAAAACTAATTTTTTTATATATTAGGGCATCGCCCCCCCCCCCCCCCCCTAAAAATTAGGGTTTTTGATTTTTTAAACCCTAAAAAATCGATTAACATTAAAACCTAAACACATAAAGAATTAACCGAATATTAAAGTGAACGTACCTTTTGATTCTAGCACAACAAGAATCAAACTTCAAATCTTCTTCAATCTTTATAAAGAATGGATTAACGAGATACCCCTTACCGTTTTATATCTCAATCTAAGATATTAACTATAATGAGTTAATACCACGATCTTGTACACACGTACTGTAACACCCCAAAATCGGATCAGCGAAAACATATGGGTCGGGGGTGTTATTGAATAGTTATCACAATCACAAGGTACAAAGAACGGTTTTACTTAAACCATTTTAGAAGAAATTTCATAATTTAAAATAAATTTTCATAAAAGGGTTTAGAGTGGTCCCAAATAGTTTTCTGAGTCTTTTATGACCATGACATGCCCTTCGCCAAACTCCTCCAAAGGTAAGATATGCAGCGTAAATGATGTAACACCTGAGATAAAACATGCTAAAAGCCAACACAAAGGTTGAGTGAATTCATAGGTTTAAATAAAATAGTTGATCACAATATTTCAAGTTTCCAAGAAAGTGGGCTACGTTGTTATACGCCCGAAAGTTCAAATATTGCCACTGCACTAAGCTCATGACACACAAAGCGTTAACCAGCACCAGTAATCCTAGCGTAAGTCGACAATAATCGCGGAATTTTATAATCATAATAGTTGCCCCCAAAGTAGGTATTTTGCCAGATACCTAGTAACTCAATTACATGCTGACCGACCTTAGTCAACATGGCGGGATGGTCAAATCCTATATGCCTATAAACAGTAATCGCGCTCACCCATAGGTGATTAATGGTTCATGATCAAGGGACTTGCTTTTGGCAAGGACGGTACTTAGTGCTTATCAGGTGGTTCGCAAAGTGGCTACTGCTTCACTCACAGTACCAGAAAAGTATAAATGTTGTTTCAGCTCAAATAAAGTTTCAGATAGCAGAAAACATAGTTTTCAGTTCAAAGTATAGTTTTCAAACAATTGTGATCATAGTCAAAACAGTAGCATGTATCCCACCCCAAGTAGCTTATAAAACAGTTTAAGCAAGTAAAAAGTGGGGCTATGAACTCACCTCAGTATGCATCAATGCAAGATATCACAACATCACAACTAGCATCAAAGAGTAAAGGCACAACGATGATATCAAAAGTAGAGCACAACGGTACTCGATCGGCACAACCTAGTATATGAATAATATGTCTCAGCACTAACCTTAAAGTGATTTGTAAAACAATACTTGTATTTGAAATGAAAATGTTTTATTTCAATGGCGTTTTGAGTTAAATAAAGTTTAAGACTCGTGTGGATCCGGGATGTTAAAATAAATAAAAGTCGGCAAACACGAACGGTACGAAGAAAGAATAACGACAGGAAAAGAGGAATTAAAAGGAAGAAAAGAATCATAAGAAAGACAATAAAAAATTATATAAACATCGACAAGGTTTATAAGTTATTAGTATATGATTAAATTATAAAAGATATTATCGAAATTTGGGCATGACGCACCCATTTATAAGATATATCCAAGTCGTTATGACTTTTGATTACAAGTTTTATTATTACGCTTTATAAGTTTAATATATCTAATCGATCGATATTATACGAGTATATATTAGTTATTAGACTTATCGTCTATATCGTTTATGTTAATTCTATATATGGGTTTATAGTCCATTAGACAATTGCCGTGACTCGTTGAGTCACGGCTCGAGTCTATTCGAGCCAAAGGCTTTGGTTTTTGGCTATAAGCCAAACCAAATTCAAATGTTATAAACTTTGTAATTGCGGTTTTGAATCAAGTTTTTAATACATTTTTGTGTGTCAAGTTTTATAGTAGCTAAACCGTTTTAGATCAAATTTTAATATGTTAATTCTCAACGCAACACCAACCAAAACCTGTTTTCCAATTTTTAAAACACAACACAGCCACAATGTAACATCCAAATCCAACACAAACACAACCAAAAATCTGTTTTCAAACACAAACACAACCTCAATTCTGTTATGGGTCAAAAGTGGGTCATATGGGTTATGTCGTGACTCTTTTGAGTCACGGCTTGAACCATCCAAATCTATGGACTCTTTGACCAACAGCACAACCACAGACACAATCGGCACAGCCAATTAACCAAAAACCTTAATCCAAAGGTTTGCCACAATCCATAATCACAACACAAATCCTAATATAATCAAATCAGATCAGTCCACAATCAATCCATCCCCAAACCACAAACAAACAAACCCTAATCAAACCCAAAAACTGCTACTGCTTATATCATATCAGTATCCACTCAACCCAAAACCACAATAAATCAAAGCACAATCATATCCCTACTGCTTACTCTACTCAGCTGACATCAATCCAACAAATCCAAACACAACCACAACTAATATTACAACCAAATCGAATAAGTGAAAATAGATACAACCATATCGAAATAAATTAAAAAAATAAATATAACTATAAATAACTGATAAGAATAAATAATAAATAATAAAAAAATGAAAAGAATAAAAGTGTAACCCGAATGCTAGGTTAATCCGGCTGCCGTGACTCAGTGGGCCACTGAGTCACGGTTAAAGCGTCTTACGTGCTCTAAGGCTCCTCGGTTTCACCCACCTGGATAACTCGGTCTTAACTCAATCCGATGCTACAACAGTCGAATTAAAATCAGAAAGAAATAGAAATAATGAGTAAATAATAAAAGGATAAAAATAGATACTATTATATACGATTTACACTGAGTCAACACGAGTTGACTCAGTGAGTTACCTGACTCGGACTGATTCAGGGTGTTTTACGGCGAGATAATCTAGATCCACACGATTTTATATTAGATCAAAAGGTTTTTATAATGTTTAAATAAAAATAAAAGTTATACGAAACTAGGGTTTCGATTAAATTAAAAAAAATAAAGCAAGTTAGAGCACGTGAGTTACCTTAGATAAGAGAGAGGGTGGTGGGGATTCTTCTGTGAATGATTGGTGGACAGTGGTGGTGGTGGTGGCACGTGGCGGTGCTACACTGGTCGGACGAAGGTAAGGCTCTCCATAAATGATCAGCGTGAGCTGATCTATCGATTTGTGTAAGTAGTTAGGTTCGCCGAAATTTTTTTCCGGCGACGGAGTTTGCCGGACGGTGGTGGCTGCCGGAATTCGGCCGGAGAAGAAGGGGAGGGACGGAGAGAGAGTTTTATTTGTGTATGTGTGTGTTTTATAATAATAAAATAAAAAAATTCGGCCTTTTATAGTGCTTGAGGGACTGAACTTGGGCCAAAACCAAACATGAGGGGGTGCAAGGAAATTAAAGGGCGGAGAGGTGTATTCTGCCAAGTGGGAATACTTTTACTTTATTGCTTGTGGGACCCATTAGGTGTATCAAACGGACTCGAAAAATTACGAAACTTGCGCCATTGTTTCCGAAATAATTTTTCTGTTAAAAACGAGTATGAATATGCATAACTTTCCAAAATTCAATTTATTTGGCAAATTCGATTCATTTCGTGTTTTCTAGGTTGTGCTGACGTAATACGGGACTAAGGTTCATGTTTCTCACGATATCTCACGTTTCCCAAGTTCAAATAAATTCAGAAATAGTACAAATACTAAGGTGATGTGAAAATAATTATTTGGCTAGTTAAAATAGTTTGGGAAATTTTCGAATGTTAGAACACATACATCATATAGGGAATCCGTCCTGGATTTCAATTTAACTTATAAGTTCTGGTTTCAAAGAGGTTTAAAAGCTAAGGGAAATCAAAATAATAGCTTTGGCTCGTAAAATAAGTTTAAGGAATTTGTCGGTTGTTACACGTACCATAACCGAATTAATGTTTATGCTAATAATTAAACACAAAACTTGTTTTTCTAAAACACAATTTTGATCGACCCTTTTAGGGTGTATGTTCGATCGATCCAAGCAAGAAAGAAGAAGGAAAAGACTTTAGGGTTATAGCAAGTGCACAAGAGTTAATGAATCAATAACCCTAGGTCTTGTATACATAGCATGACAATCTTGGAGAACAAGTTGGCATAGGATTGGGTTTCCCAAGCCCATAGCCGATCAGCCTAGTGAACCCATAGGGATTCTGAAAGCTTCTTGTTCCTCTAATTTCATCTATATTCCTTCTCTTATTCCCTAACAGTCGTTAGTCAATTGTCGTTAATTACTTAACGCCCGTTAGTCGTTATTTTGGGTTTTAATAATTAAATATATAACGTTTTATATATTACTTATTATCCATTAATTCTTCATACGTAATGTGTGCAATCCCGTGGTCTCGATTTCGATTCTAGACATTGATGCGCATGTGTGTCGTTGCGGTTTAGCAGTATTAATGTCTACTCAAGTTTTAAATTTATATTTAGCCGACTTATCAATAACACACACACTTAACGAGCAGTGTACCCGGTCAGTATGAATATAATGGTAAGTAGAGTGTCGATCACTAAGAGTGGAACGTATTATCTAGTTATTCTAATTAGTATTTTAATATCTTAAGTTAGCTGTACAACCTAATCTAACGCAAGGGGGTTTCAGCCTGAGAGACTGGCACGGTTTGGTTATGATTAAATATAAACTAAACTAATGAGCACGAATCAGCGATTAACACACACGTACACAGATAGATACTTGAGACAATAAGAAGACCTGTCCTGATAATTAAGTAGCTTGTCACTTGTTTTATTTCTAGTTTTATATGAAGTGTATATAATTAAACCTTTCTCGTTGGCTCTAATCTTATCGGCGAGTAAACCCTTAATGATTACTTATGTCTATCTTATTTATTAAAGAGACGCTGAAACAAATAGATGAGGAAGGGGCATGGCGACCCAAGCAATGCTCAGCTAGACACATAGGTTATCAATGCACTAATAAAAGTCACCAAAGACATCAACATATAAACTTTAATTAATGGGAAAGCAATTTTAAGGGGTGGACATGATTTTCCGTAGTCACATGACATCAGCCCATCAATCCTGATGAATTAAAGTGTACTAATACAATAAAACAAAACTACTTAATGAATTGAATACATGCAGGACCTTCTTACAGCTCTTGTATCTTCGTTTAGGGTGTGTCTTGTGCTGCTAATTCGTCTGAATTCGGCTTTTAGGGTTTCTGTCTCTCTCTTCTAAGTTTAACTAAGTGTCTCGAAATTCGTCTGGCCTTGGGGTATTTATAGTTTATGTCTGAGGGATAGATGCGGCGCATAGGATAAGTAGATGCGGCGCATTGACTTAACTTCGTGTGGGGTCCAAGATTAATATATTCAGGAATATTCGTACACCGCCTTAAGATGCGGCGTAACTCCATTTCTCTATGCGGCGCATGTCCTTTGCTGTCTTGGATTGTAACTTGTGAAATCTTGATAGTGATACGCCGTATGTAAGAAGTATGTTGCGGCGTATCTGGAGCAGAATGATCTTGATCTTGTACATTTCAGTAGACTCTTAACATCTTGCTTGTTTTGCTCCATAATTAGTCCAAAATCGCCAAGTTTCACATAATACCTGTTTTTACCTGAGAATTACAAAAGTAAACATTAACGTATCAATTCTCATATATAATATAATAAAACAAGTCAAATAAATAGGACAAATGATGATAATAAAATGTACTTATTTCAGTTCATCAGACATACACATATTAATATTTTTCCATACAACTAACAATAATCACATTCAATTGACAATAAATCAGGACTACACTGCATGTAGCCATCAATAGGTGGCACTGATCCATTTGCAGCTATGTTGCGGGAAGCGTATTTCTGAAGTGTCCCACCAGCAGCGGCTTCAGGTCACAACTCTCCAAGCGTATTCTGAATTGATTGATTCCATTGATCATAGCTAGAGTTTGAAATCCAAAGCGTATTGTTGGTGACCCAAAATGAATCATCAATTCCGTAACCCATAGGCTGATTTGAGTACCTTAATAAACAATGTTCAAACCATATGACAGCATCGAATTAATAAGGACAAAGTAGAGGTTGTTATATATTACGGGTATATTGCTACTAGAGACAAATAAAATATAACATAAAAACCATAAAAGTGTAAAGAAACGATACCGTAAATCTTTGGATGTGGAGACTCAAAAAACACAAACAAGGAAAATGTTGAGGCTTGTGATGCTCACAGTTTCCTTAAGACAGATTCGTCCTCTCCAAGGTGCTTGAGAATCGTGAATGTCTATCTCCCAGGATACAACAACAACGGATAACTTTGTTAGCACAAACGGGTTATCAAGGTGAACCAAAACCGTGCCTTCTCTCTATTACGAACCGATACAAAAACGAATCAACATTGAAGTCAACAACAAAAGGAGAGGAATTAGTTATGTGTTTTCGGTGTATAGAAAGATGAAAGAAGAGTACACAATTTATAGGGAATAAAGATGAAGGAAATGGTCACATTAATTACCAAAAATTAATCTTTACTAATGTCTCATGATTTAAAAATTAATCACACATTAATTTATTCTTAATTCACATTAGTATGTTTGATGACACCATTAGTTGTCATTCAACACTTTGACCACTTATTCCAACAATCCCCCACATGAATGAAATTGATGATGGAAAACAAATTTCAATCAATGTTGTAATAGAGTTTTGTAGTTGATATTTGCATAGGATAGGTAGGTGTTACCCTTTGAACCTTCCCTCGTAAGATATACTTAGCCTCCTAGCAGCCAGTAGAACTCGATGTCTTTGAACTGTCTGCTGTTTGTGGAGACGACAATATATAATCAAACAAATATCTCCTTGACACATTTTGGTTCTCATAGTTATGTTCGTTATGGTCATGAACATTAGCCTGGTTCTGCGAGAGCTTTTAAGAATTTCCCCCCTCCCCCCACAATTCCCTTCGAAGCAACCCCACTTCTCTCTCACATAGGTGATTCTCGATTAATCATTAAAAGCCATATGCTTAACCTCATATTGTCACTGTTATAGGAATGGATTAGGAAGTTTACTAACTCCCTTAAATAAATGTGGAGTTTATTACTCCCCCACAGTGACCTCAGTTTATACAAGTAGGTTGTCCTGTTGAACT
Organism: Artemisia tridentata subsp. tridentata; assembly: GCA_021014915.2. Taxonomy (NCBI): domain Eukaryota; kingdom Viridiplantae; phylum Streptophyta; class Magnoliopsida; order Asterales; family Asteraceae; genus Artemisia; species Artemisia tridentata. Next base: position 18,721,571 of record CP139507.1, on the reverse strand, counting down.
CAGATCTTGGGATCTCCAGTCAGCTGGGTTAGGTTTTCCTTCATATAAACTTTTCAAGGGCTTTAGTCCCATTCCTCTTCACGACTTTTTAACTAACTCTCTCATTTAGCATTTTGCAAGCGGATCCGCAATGTTATTCTATGACTTCACATTGTCAATAGGGATAACTCATGTTGAGAGTAGTTGTCGTATCGACATAAAATGTCTGTGCAAATTCGAGTTTTGTTTAACTCTTTAAATATATCATACTACAAGTAATTCTTGAGTATTCCAAATGGGCAAGAACTTCACTTTTGTTGGTGTTCTTTTGAACTCTAGCTAGGCCCGAATCCCCACACATGGAATCTATCTCAAGAATTTTGTAAAAAGGTTCTCCTTTTTATTGTATTAATCTTGTTTATAAGATTATTCTCACAAAGATATGACATCAAGATCATTAGTAATTTGTCACCACACAAGTTTCATACTAGTGTATACACACCATTTGAATGTTTTATGTTAATTATATATTTTTCGTATCATAATTAACAAATTCCAAGTCTAGCATGCTATAGACTAAGGAATCAAGCGTATGAAAGAAGATGCATCATTCTCATTACTCATAGCTTCATTTACTAACATTCTTCTTTTAGACAAATCACCATCCTAAACCACACATGTTTTAGGAGGATTTCATACGTTATATGTGTAAGTCCTACACTTATAACATGTCATTCAAATTCACTTGTGATTATATACATAATCACATTTAATCTCTTATCATTATATGATTATCACAACTTATTATGTGATTATAATCATATAAAATCAATGTGTAATCATTTTACACAATCAAAATATGTCCAACTTAGCGAATGGACAATATAGCTCACATTAAATGACAATCACACCATTCAGGTTAGTTAGATAAACCAACGTAAATTTTTTTTTCAACTATATGTGTGTTCTTTCTTGACATTTCACAATGTCGTAGACGGTTATGTTTGACATTTAGTCATTTCTTACATAATGACAAACCGTTAGATTATTAACAATATGAGTTTGAACAAGTCTTAGGAATTGTTCATCTTTCTAGAATAACAAGTAGTTTGATTATTTGCAACAATATTCACAATAGAATATTTGCAACATCTAAATTTCCAAATACTCGGTACAAAACCGAACGACTTGTTTATCCTAATATTACAAATTAGTTGCACAATGCTAAACAACACCGCACTAAACAACCTTAAATAGGCACCACTTTGCCATAATATCATCGTAGTTTTCTTGACACTATATACACCACAATGTGTATCAATCAAGTAAACAAGTGTATGAAGTAATATTATTCATTATCGACATTGTGTCTTTAAACACATCAACCTATGATTCAACAACATATGCGATCAACACAAAGTAACAATAAACTTTGTTCTAACCGTGAACCACAAGTGTTTTAATAACACTTACCATGCTCAAAACAATCAAACACAAATACAGTAGCACATTTTATTTATTTATTTTTTTTTTCAAAATTTTCATTGAAAGCAAAGAGTTGTTTGATAATAAGGTAGTATGTCCAAAGACTACTCTTGTACCAAAATAAAAGTGTCATTGATCATCCCATCCATTAAAACTTTTTTTTCCCCAGAAATCACTTTCAATGTCTTAGCTACACACTTAAGAAAATTGGGCTCAAACTCATTCATTTACTATGCGAATAACACATATTCCCCGAGTGCACAATTGCAACAGTTTGTGTTTCGGAGTCGCATATTACACCAAATTCTCATTTCACATAAATGATTTCCATGAGAGCAGTAGTGGTTCTCAAACCAAATCCATGACATGCTTTTAAATAATATTAAAGTAGTTCTATTATACAATTGTATTTCAGAGAAACTTCCAAAACAACAAACATTACAAGAAATCATTTCACATAAATGATTTCCATGAGAGCAGTAGTGGTTCTCAAACCAAATCCATGACATGCTTTTAAACAATATTAAAGTAGTTCTATTATACAATTGTATTTCAGAGAAACTTCCAAAACAACAAACATTACATGAAATCATTTCACATAAATGATTTCCATGAGAGCAGTAGTGGTTCTCAAACCAAATCCATGACATGCTTTTAAACAATATTAAAGTAGTTCTATTATACAATTGTATTTTAGAGAAACTTCCAAAACAACAAACGTTACAAACAGTTTTATGTCCATCGTTATTCAAAACATAATTTTAGAAGACAATTTGCGTTACGACTTTTAATAAAGTCACACATTAGCTGATACTTGACTCACTTGATGGTATCAAAATAGTTACTAACAAATTTTTTCCGGACTGTAAAATTTTCGTTTCATTTTGGTTGGCACAAAATGATAAAAGGTACTAATTCATTTTCACATATTGATACGTACATCAAACCTTTTTGTAAGCCACTTATTAGTTAGATAATTTAAATAGCAGATTGTTCGAGAACAATGGCCTTAAAACCATTTCTTCTTAAGTGACTCAAACACGTCAAGATCAATTTTGGATACACATATTACCATGATAGAGATTCAAACATAAATTTATCGTTTTACCATTATTATTCTAAAATTACTTGTAATCGGAAGATTCAAACGTAAATTTACCATGATAGTATCAACTTAACCATTCACATGTTTAACATAATAGTAATATACAAATAAGCATTCATGCTTAAGGTGTCCCATTTCATTAAAGACAAAGCAATATAACAATTAAACATATATGAACTATCGAAGTTTTCAAAACCAAGTATACAAACTCAATAAATTGTATATTACAGTTAGTCATCGTTTAGGACATTCTTATTCTAAGATTACTAATTTTTACCATCAATCCACTTGTATTTCATTAATAAATATGCCTAGAGAGAGCAAATTTACTACAACACCAAAACAATTTTCGTTATCCTCAAAGAGACAAAGCCATCAGATTGTTTTATGCCATAATCATATTATATTTAGTTATTTCACATATCAAAGCCACTCTAATAGCAATAAATAATCTGTCTTAAGATTGTTATATATTACGGGTATATTGCTACTAGAGACAAATAAAATATAACATAAAAACCATAAAAGTGTAAAGAAACAATACCATAAATCTTTGGATGTGGAGACTCGAAAAACACAAACAAGGAAAATGTTGAGGCTTGTGATGCTCACAGTTTCCTTAAGACAGATTCGTCCTCTCCAAGGTGCTTGAGAATCGTGAATGTCTATCTCCCAGGATACAAAAACAATGGATAACTTCGTTAGCACAAACGGGTTATCAAGGTGAACAAAAACCGTGCCTTCTCTCTATTACGAACCGATACAAAAATGAATCAACATTGAATTCAACAAAAAAAGGAGAGGAATTAGTTATGTGTTTTCGGTGTATAGAAAGATGAAAGAAGAGTACACAATTTATAGGGAATAAAGATGAAGGAAATGGTCACATTAATTACCAAAAATTAATCTTTACTAATGTCTCATGATTTAAAAATTAATCACACATTAATTTATTCTTAATTCACATTAGTATGTTTGATGACACCATCAATTGTCATTCAACACTTTGACCACTTATTCCAACAGAGGTAACCAGCGACTAGCCTAGACTACACACTTCTGGCTAGTTTTTGGCTCCATGTCTCCACGGCAAAAGGCAGCGGCGTTAGCTTGTCCTGACATGGAATTGTAAAACCCGAACCCGTTGTTTCTCCCTTTCAAGGAGTTGAGAACATTGTCAAGGTCGCTTTTGTAGGTTGAGTTTAGTGTGTAGTTGCTGGAGACACCGCAGGCCTGTGCCCATAAATTATTTTTGGCAGTTGTTTGGTAACATGTAAACATTAAGGCTGTAAAAAGAAACAAACCACGGATGAGAATGTCCATCTTGTATTGATCCTTATCAAAATTTTGTATGTGCTTAGAGTAACTTGTTAAAATTATAACATCTTTTGTCAAACTTATGAAATTTCAGGGTTGATTGTGTAAATATTTTATAACTGACTTCTCTAACTTTTATGTTTGAGCTATGTTTGTTTAGTCTGTGTAAGTGCAGGGTGCTAAGTGGAAGTTTCAGCTATATATATTCATCATATCAAGCTAGGTTTGCAGTATTCATTCTCACCCAAAGTTTATTCTCTCAGTTGTTGGTTTCTCTCAAGAGATTATCACCTTCAGGTTGTTTAGTTAGTTTCTGGGTTTTAGTATAAGTTTGTATCATCAACATCTTCTTGATCTTGATAGTTTGGTATTGTTTCAGTTAGGGTTTAGGTTAGAGTGTGAGTAATTGTAGACAACACCTATTAGAGGGACTGTCATCTTTATCTTTGTATTGTAAGGCTTGAATCCGTGTTGGGGACAAGTCAACTGTGTATATTGTTATAATAAAAGTAAAGATCATTAAGGGATAGTTGGTTGGGTGATTAAAATCTTGTGTTAGTTTTTGTTTGATACCATTTTAACACGGTATCCGAGCCTTAGGATCTGATTGGTTTACTTCTTGGTCGATCTTGGTTCGGTTTTTGTTGATTCAACATTCTTGGTGTTGAATCGTGTTGTTACTGGGTTTGATTGAAGTTTGGTGAATTCAATTGAAGGTTTAGGGTTTTTTCTTGAAACCTTAAATTTTGGGGGTTTTTTGTTTCTGATCAATTAGAAGGTTCTGGTGTTGGTTTCTTGAAGAATTAACAATTAATTGTTAGTTCTTGGTCCGATTCTTGTAAACCCTAATTTGGCATTTGGGGGTTTTGGGGATCTGTGGTTTCTGGGCTAATTCTTGGGTCAGTTACTCTAGACTAAGTGAATCTAGAGTGATTGATTGTGGTTTTCTCCGCTGCTTCTGGTTATAGCACGGTAAGTATTATCTTCTTCCTTTAGGGTTAACTGGTTCTGATTTTAGCGGGGGCAAACGGTTTGGCTAACATCTTGATCTGCCACCTTGAGTGGTAAGAATACCTGCTCTGGCCATTCAAAGTCTGCTGGCTTGGGCCAAGTTGACTCTGGGTGTGAGTTTTAGGTTTTCTGTTCTAGTTTTTTGGTTTTTTGAGTCTAGGTCGCAGGAGGATAGGATTAAGTTAGTCTTGGAAGTTGATTTGAGGCAGTTGTTTTCTTGGTTGTTGAGTTTATCTATTTTGGTGATTGTTTGGTTGTTGATTAGTTTTTTGGTTTCTTTGATTGGTAGTTGTTTGTTGTTTGTTGTTTAGTTGTTAGTTTTCTGGTTTTATCTGATTATTTGTTTATCTGTTTGTTTCTTTTCTTTCATCATGGCTATTATGATTAGTAGTTTAGATCAGAGTAATCCTCTGCATTTGCATCCAAATGATTCTAATTGTGCTTCTATTGTGACTATTAAGTTGTCTGGTGTTGAGAATTATAGAGTTTGATCTAGTGCTGTTAAGTTGGCTATGCAAATTAAAAATAAGATGGGGTTTCTTGATGGTACATGTGTTAAATATGATTATGCTGCTAGTCCTTTACTTGAGGCCCAATGGGATAGGTGTAATGCAGTTGCTTTGAATTGGATTTTAAGTTATTTGTCCCAAGATGTGTATCTTGGTCATGTGTTTTCTGATAATTCTTATGTGGTATGGAGAGACTTAAAAGATACTTATGATAGAATTGATGGGTCAGTTGTGTTTAACCTGCTTCAGAAAATTAATAGTTTTAAACAAGGTGGTTTTCCTGTGTCTGAATATTATCATAAGTTGAATTCTCTATGGAGAGAATTTGACACTCTTACCAAACTACCTGATTGTACTTGTGAAGCTAGGACTGAGTTGATTGATCATGCTAAATTGTTGAAGTTAATGCAATTTCTTATGGGTCTTGATGACATTTATCAGCCCATAAGGAGCAATATCTTAACCAGGGAAATCCTTCCTGAAGTTAAGGATGCTTTTGTTATTGTTTCTAGAGAAGAATCTCATAGAGGGGTTTCTTCTACTAGTGCTGCTGTGAAAAATGATAAGTATCAAGTGTCTGCATTTGTCTCTAAAACATTTGATAATAATAGGAAAAGAAACAGTGGAAATTGGAATAATTCTGGGTCTAACAATAGAGGAAATTATGATAGTTTACTTTGTACTAATTGTGGTTTAAAAGGTCATACAGTTGATAGATGCTTTGAGATTATTGGTTATCCTCCTGGATTCAAAAAGAATCCTAATCTTAAACCTGTTAGTGGCTTTAACAAAGTCAATGATTCTAAGGCTAACTCTGTGGTTAATAATTGTTTTAAAAATGTTGCAGGAAATTTGTCTCTTAGTAATGAACAGGTTATGAAATTGATGAGTCTTATAAATGAGAAACCTGGTACTTCTGCTCATGCTAACATGGCAGGTAGTTCTTCTTGTTCATTTTTTAATTGCAGTGTGTTCTTTAATCAACATTTCTATCAGTTTTTTTGTGCTAATGTTAAACTTAATGGAGTCAATTATCACTTGGGGTGGATAATTGACTCAGGGGCTAATCAGCATCTTACTAATAGCACTTTAAACATGTTTAATCTTGTTGACGTTTCTGACTTAAGACTTACTGTTGGTCATCCCAATGGTACTCTAGCCAAAATTACTCATGTTGGTAATTTGAGACTTAATAAAGATGTTGTTCTGTTTGATGTTTTAGTCATTCTTGAGTATTGTGTTAGTTTAATGTCTGTGAACAAGTTGATTAAGGATAGCAAGTTAAGAGTTGGTTTTGATGAGACTAAATGTTATATTCAGGATTTGAGTCAGCAGAATGTGCTGGGGACTAGTAGTGAATATGAGGGCCTGTATCTGTTTGATAAGTCTGATAATATGTCTGCTTGTGTGTTTCAAAGTGAGTTTCTTAGTTGTTTTGTATCTAAGGAAATCTGGCATAATAGACTAGGGCATCCTGCTAATCAGGTTTTGAAGTTGTTAAAAGGGTCTTTAAATCTGACTAATGTTGATCATAATGGTCCTTGTGAAGTTTGCCATAAGGCTAAACAGACCAGGGATGCTTTTCCTATTAGTGAACACAAATCAACTGTTTTTGGTGACCTCATTCATTTGGATGTTTGGGGTCCTTACAAGGTGGTTAGCAGAGATGGCTTTAGATATTTCTTAATTGTTGTTGATGACTTTAGTAGATCTGTGTGGGTGTATTTGCTTAAGAGGAAAGATGAATTTTTTGACATGTTTGTTAGGTTCTTTAATATGGTTTTGACTCAGTTTGATAAGAAAATTAAGGTTATTAGATCTGATAATGGAACTGAGTTTGTGAATAATAGAATGAATGATTTTTTAAATAATATGGGAATTATTCATCAAACCACTGTAGCATATACACCTCAGAAAAATGGGGTTGCTGAGAGGAAACACAGACATCTGCTAAATGTAGCTAGAAGTCTTATGTTTCAGGGGGGGATTCCTCTTGTGTTTTGGTCTGAGTGTATTTTAACTGCTACATACTTGATTAACAGGTTACCTTCCTCTGTTCTGAATGGGAAATCTCCTTTTTATATGGTATATGGTAGGGAACCTAGTCTTGTTCATCTTACGAGTTTTGGTTGTTTGTGTTTTGCCACTATTTTAAAAGAAACTGATAAATTTTCTGAAAGGCCTGAAAATATTGTATTAAATCATAAAGAGACTGTTGATGATAAGTATTTGAAGAATTTTACTTCTTATCAAAAGCTTGTAGGGAAACTGATATACCTCACTTTGACTAGACCAGATATAGCTTATGCTGTACACTGTCTTAGTCAACATATGCATTCCCCTTTGCAGTCTCATTTTGAGATTGGGTTAAGAGTTCTTAAGTACTTGAAGTTGGCTCCTGGTAGTGGCATTAGTTTCAATAAGAGTCAGTTTGGATTTAAAGTTATAGCTTTCTTTGATTCTGATTGGGCTAAGTGTCCTATGATAAGGAGGTCTGTTTCTAGATATTGTGTGTTTGTAAATGGAAATTTGGTATCTTGGAAAAGTAAGAAGCAAAATACTTTGTCTAAGTCTTCTGCAGAGGTAGAATATAGGTCTATGGCCTCTGCTACTTATGAAGTTATGTGAGTGCTTAAAATTTTAAAGGACTTGGTTGTTAATGAGAATTTGTTGCCAGTAGATTTGCATTGTGATAACAAGTCAGCAATTCAGATTGCTGCTAATCCTATTATGCATGAAAAAACTAAGCACTTTGATGTTGATGTTCATCTCATTAGAGAGAAGGTTGCATCTGGGTTGATAAAAACTGTTAGTATTGGTTCTAAGGACCAAACTGCAGATGTGTTAACAAAGGCTCTTGGCACTGTGCAACATGGAGTTATGGTGAAGAAGTTGGGCATGGTTAACTTGTTTGTTTCATCAGTTTGAGGGGGGTGTTAAAATTATAACATCTTTTGTCAAACTTATGAAACTTCAGGGTTGATTGTGAAAATATTTTATAACTGATTTCTCTAACTTTTATGTTTGAGCTATGTTTGTTTAGTCTGTGTAAGTGCAGGGTGCTAAGTGGAAGCTTCAGCTATATATATTCATCATATCAAGCTAGGGTTTGCAGTATTCATTCTCACCCAAAGTTTATTCTCTCAGTTGTTGGTTTCTCTTAAGAGATTATCACCTTCAGGTTGTTTAGTTAGTTTATGGGTTTTAGTATAAGTTTGTATCATCAATATCTTCTTGATCTTGATAGTTTGATATTGTTTCAGTTAGGGTTTGGGTTAGAGTGTGAGTAATTGTAGACAACACTTATTAGAGGGACTGTCATCTTTATCTTTGTATTGTAAGGCTTGAATCCGTGTTGGGGACAAGTCAACTGTGTATATTGTTATAATAAAAGCGAAGATTACCAAGGGGTGGTTGGTTGGGTGATTAAAATCTTGTGTTAGTTTGTGTTTGATACCATTTTAACATAACTGAATTTTCTTATCCAACTTTAAGAAACTAATTTCACTTAAATAAAACAGTTTATCATTTGATCATGAGCTGGCAACGACATAATAACTATCGATGACATGCTAATTAATGATCGGTTCTGTTACTTAAAAAAATCAGTCGAGTATAAACAACATTTTTGTTTCTTTTTCTATAATGGCAACTGCTAATTGAAGATTCTGTCGGTAATTCAAATTAATAACAAGAAGTTAACTAATTAAGGATAAAAATGCATGCATGGCCCTTCAAACGAAATAAGACGAATCAAAATGTGTATATTTTCGCCTCACCTCTTTGCAATACAGAATTGGAAGAATAAATTAAAAATCGATATCCTTTTAAGTAATCTGTCCAAGAATTTCGTATTAAATACTTAGAAGAGTATTTCCTTTTCGAGGATAAGCATGACGCTAGTGAAGATTTAGGACCATAAATCCGTTACTAAGTTTATGTATTTCCAACTAAATTAGCAATAAAATGTTATCATTTAAGTTTGGGATTTCTTACAATTTACCAATGTAATGTATCGATTTTGCATGCCAAAAATGCATATGGAAAAAATGGCAACAACTTTTCGGTTGCTTATGTTATTGGATATATAAGAATTTTCAGATGCTAAATGACACTAGCATCGGGCTTATTTTCAACACCACTAATATTGATGAAAACTGAATAACTTGTTAAGCAACGCATTTTAAGTGTTGTTACTTGTTACGTGCCAAATTTCTAGTCGTGATGATTTATCATCTCTTACCGAGTAACATATAAGAGTATCTAGAATTTTTATTTTTTGAAGTTTTTAAATTTTTATGCTTACACACTTGCTATTACTAAAAAACTTTATCAAAAAAAAAAAAATAAAAAATAATAATAATAATAATAATAATAATAATAATAATAAACAATAATAATAAATATTCAATTTAATAAGAGTAATATTTATTCATTATAACTATCAATTATTTATAATTGTACACATCGATTTGAACATTAAACTTAAGTTAGAACAACATAAATACAAATTTGTAACTATACAACTTTATAGTAATGGTCAGGGCTGGCAAATGAAATTGGAGGCCCTGGACGAAAATTAAAAAGAAGCCCATCAAAACTAAAAAAATAACTGGTGTGCATAAAGGGTGTTCATTTATAACAATTTATTATTATGAGGCCCATTAATGACGTTTTATTTATTGTGGAAAGATGAGTTGTATTTAACTAATGAGATTTACAAAGAAAATGCAGTCAGATATATAGCATAAGTAGATAAAGTGAGGCCTCTTAGATTGTGGGGCCGTGTGCGACCGCGCCACTTGCACACCCTCTTCACTGCCACTGGTAATGGGCATTGAGTTATTAACTACACATATGTATAATTAGGGATGAGCTCGGGACCAATCCCGTCCCGATCCCGTCCCGAATTGATGCTCCCGAATTTTTCCCGAGCATGAAAAGTGTATCCCGGTACCGTACCGAACGGGATTTCGGTACCGGTACCGGTTCCGGGATTCGGTACCGGGAAATCGGTACGTATCGGGATATTCCCGTTTTAGTTTAGATAAAACTGGTAAAATAATTTTACACAAAGCAATAAACTCTGATGACAATCATAAACTGCACATAAATGCATAAGCAACCCCACATGTTTCTTAGCCGGTTTTTATCTTGAAAATACATGCTCCTTTGACTACATTCATTTGGCTTCTCATTTTCACTAGCGGTGTATTAAATGCTAAACATAAAACATCCTTATATCTAAAAGGAGCTCATTACTTGTTGCATTAGTTGTACAGATTAGCTATTGGATTACACATGTTTAGGTATAGTGATACAAAGCTAACTAATACCATCATTAGCACATGTTTCGTATGGAGCACTTCTAAGAAGATCAAGTATATACCATCAAAATACCATCAAAATACATGTTATCGGCAGTAATACCATTAAAATAAACAAACTAATCATGTTCAACAAAACAATTAATCTTGTGCAACTCCCATCCTTTTTCCAATGATAAATATTGAGATGACTTGTGTGATTGATAATAAATTAGGGTTTAATTTTTTGGAAGATTTTGTGAAATAGTTTTTTTTTTTTTTTTTTTTTTTTTTTTTTTTTTTTTTTTTTTTAACCTTTGGTTTGCTTGTTGGATGGAACAAATGGGTGTTTGGATAACACAATTCATTAAAAAACATGGACTATTCTAATTTCGGTACCAAATCGGGATTTCCCGAATAATTCCCGTCCCGAACCCGAAATGTCCCGAATTTTTTTTGGCCTCATTTAGTAGTCCCGGTACCGTACCGTATATCGAGACTCGGTACGGTTTCGGGACGGGATCGGGACGGGATCGGGACGGTTTCGGGATTCGGTTCGATATGCTCATCCCTATGTATAATGATCATTCAATCTTTAAAATTCAGTTTTGTAACTGAATATTTATATAATTATCAGTATAACAATCTTAAACTAAAAAGATTATAAAATTTGCAACTTGTTATCTCATGGCCGATCTTACGCAGTCATGCTAATAGTATAAACATTCAACATGGTGTAATAATAAGTTTCACGTAATTTATGAGACACGCAAGTTTGCCACTACTTATATATTTCGACAATTGATGAAACAAACTTTTTGTGTAAAGTTTTAGAAAAGGGGATAATTATGTTCCTTGTGGCGATTAGTTTAGCAAACATATGTTTGAAGTAGGAAATGTTTTCAATTTACTAAGTTCAGATGATTCTTATGGCGGCAGCTTCCATTTGATTGCCTCCAAGAAGTCTAGCTGTAATTTAAAATCTGAAATTTTTTAAGTTCATCTGTTTGTCCAAACTGTTGCTCGCCTTCATGTCCTAATGAATAGTTTTGACACGTGAGCTTTCTTGTAGGTAAAGAATCCCATTCACGGTTACACATATAATGTTTGACAAGCTTAGCCTAGTCTAGTTCTCGTTAATGTATATTTTTGTTAATGATATAATTTTATCATAGTCATCTTAATATCTTGTTAACCAAAAATTGTCAATGTCAATCCATATGCCTTAAAAGAGGTTCACTGTATTCACTTCTTATGATTATCTCTACTACTTATAATGTATGCATATGAATTTTTCAAACTTAAAATGCTTAAAATTTGAGTAATTTTAGTAGACTATTAAACCATTGATTAAAAATTGTAACATCATCTACAACTAAATTAATATTTTAAATAGGGATAATTACTAATATGCCCCAGTTGCCCAATGCGTTTGCTTATCGACCCGATCTCACAAAATTCTTATATTAGACCAGGGCAACTTGTCCGACCAACTACGGGATGCCACGTGTCCGACCAAAGTACGGCATCAACTGTTGGTACGATGTACATGGAAGGTATTATTTTTTGGGCAACTTTTAATTTTTGGGCAATTAATACATGCGCAACTAGATATTTTGGTCATTTTACATTCATTAAAATAAGGAACTTTTTATAGATATTAGTACGATTACAATTCATTAAAGAATACACATTAATACACACACATCTTCTTCTCCACAGGCAAAGCATCACACAGCTACCAAATCATAATTCCTTAACACCCTGTAATTCGATATGCCGATTCAGTTGTACAGTTGTAAAATCGCTGTTCAATCTACAGTGAAGTTGCTTACAGATATCAAAGACATTTTGTCGAAGAATAAAAAGCAGGAAAGGTTGTTTAGAAACACAGTCTTTGGTCCTTGGTTGGATATTTGGTTTTGCGATAATGACTGCCATTTGATACATTTTGTTTTACAACATCAGGTAAAAGTTTCTAACATATCGTCCGATTCCCCACCATTGCAATTCAAAATTGGGGATGATTTGTTAGAGTTCGGGCGTAAAGAATTTTGTTTAATAACAGGGTTTCGATTTGGTAAAGTTTGTAAAATTCAAAATAAAACAAGTGCATTTCGTGACCGTGTATTTCCTGAAAAAAAGATAGATGGTATAAATTCTGTATATGCTAGTGATTGTTTGGAACTAGTTAAAGATGAAAATAGGTTCTTAGCTGTTTCTGATGATGATGCTGTTAGGTTGTGTCTTTTGATAGTTGCTATGTTGGTGTTTATGGGTATTGAAGAAAGGAATTGTATCCCTAATCATATATTGTCTTTGGTGGAGGAATTTGATGATTGGAATGTTTTTCCTTGGGGTGAATACATGTGGCATAAATTTTATCAAAGTACTATGAATGTGTTTGACAGACACATAAAAGATCATTTGGCCAAGTTGAAAAAAAACCCAAAGTTCAGTGCGACATACAATCTATACGATTTTTCTTGGGCTTTCAAGGTATGCCATAATCACTAGTCTGTACTAAAGTTCACCACTATATTCATTAGACTATTTAGTATTGTTGTATTTAGTCTGAATTCTGACTAATTGCTATATACCTTCGCCATATACCCATAGTTTTCTTTTGTAAAAGTATTAATATAGGTTTTTTCTATTAGATATATAGTTTATATATAGTTTTGAACACGGTTATAACCTGCATTTTGAACAACTTTTTCCACATTTTATACATTGGAAACAAACATCATATGTTTTCCAATTTATCTTGCATTGGAAACAAACATCATATGTTTTCCAATTTATCTTGCATACATACACATCAAATTTTAAACAACCACATATTACAGATATGGATTTTGGAGAGTTATCCAAAAAGCAGCAATTGGTGGGCGAAAGACACGAAGGTCATTCCACGAGGTCTTGCTTGGTCTACATGTCAAAAGTTTCGAAAATCAGACCATAAAATACTCTTTGGACCGGTACACACCACATTATCTTTGAAGGCAAATTTATTGGACATTTATTTAAATTTGTTCACATACCAAGTTATTTAGTATTTGGTTTTTTAGGATTCAATTCCCATTATGGCACTTTATGCAACGAAACGCGAATTGAGACAACCGTGGTGTATTACTAGCATCCCTTTTATCAAGGGTTTGTCTGATCCAGACCTGTCAAGTGCAGAGGATCACCAACAAGCTGATAGCGCAGACGATGACCAACAAGCTGATAGTGCAGAGGATCACCAACAAGCTGATAGCGCAGACGATCAACATGAAGCACCACGTTTACAAATTTTAGATAAAAATGATGTTGAAAACGCAAATCGTGTCCAATCAAGTGAAGCCCAAAATGAAATGAATGTTTCAGCAACTGCTATTTTCGGTGAGTTATTTCATTTGCAAACTGATCTTGCATTGATAGCGAAGCACATTGCGCCTGTCCCAAAATAAGACATTCGCGAGCTGTTTCAGAAGGTGAAAACAAGAGTTTCAGAGTTAGAGACAGTTTTGAATGAAAATTCTGATGGTGGTGTTGTTTCTGATCAAGAAAAAACTGATGACCCAAATATTAAGGTTACCAACACAGATATTCCATTCGAGTCTGATGTCAACCCTGATATTTACATGGTTTGTATTTACCTTTTATGTTTTTTTTCTCCTAACTTTATACGAAGGTCAATACCTCGTTAACGTTTACACTTATATCATTTTGTCAACTACAGACCCCGTCATCACCTTGTGAAGCTGATCATGATGTTGATGTTGATAATGATGTTACGGGCCGAGATGTTGATGATGATCATGATGTTGATGATGATAATCCAATGGAAGTTGACAACCCTTTTTTGTTCAAGGTTTGTTTTTACTTTCTGTTTTTTGGTATACGTTTATAAGTATCTCAATTCCGCGTTAATGTTTACCCTTATATCATTTGGTTAGCATACTTTAATCGTACATTTAATTCATTAAATGTTGTATTATTTTGTCAACTACAGGCCATGTCATTAGCTTGTGAAGCTGATAATGGTGTTACGACCAGTGTTGCAGCCCATCCCATGGAAATTGACAAGGAAGTTGGGAAGAAAGGCTACAACGAATCTCAACTGGGTTCGATGGACGTTCTTTTACAAGCATGTCAAGTAGGGGTTGCCCCTGACTTCCCTGCTCTTGATGAACATCAACCTGCTACTCAAGTTGGAGCATTTCATGAGAAGGACATTAAACAAACAACATCCCTCGTCCACGGTGATGTATGTTATCTTTAATAAATACTTTCGCAACATACAAGCTTCCTTATTTGCCCATTTAGTTATACATCTTTATTGTACCAGGATCACCCGTTGTATGATGATTTCATGAATTTTATAAACGACGAAGCGGATGCGACTAGGGTTTCGTTAGAAGAAATATCGTTTGATAATGAAAATGGGAAGGGTGTTGAGAATGAAAAGGTGATGGAACAAGTATCCGGTAAGAATGTTAGTTTCGTGCATAAAGAACAAACAACACCATTGCAGACAGATATTGAGGTACATGGTTTATTTTTATTTTAAAAAGGTTAATAAGTTTTTCTTTCTATGTCTTGTGGTCGGTGGTAATCACAACCTATGCTATGCAGAAAGATCAAACAACACCATTGCAACAAACAGTCAGCAACCAAGGATATGCAAATGTGGTCGGTCCTAATGAAAAACTTTGCTTGGACTCTGTTTTTTTGGATCGCAAAATGAAGAAAATCCTTAAAAAAAAAAAAAAAAAAAAAATGAAAAAAAAAGGCGGCAAAAATTAAAAACTTGGCTAAAACCTTTAAATCAAGGCAGGAGAAGTTTTCTGGATCTCTGAATTCAGACAACGTCCAACGCACACGACAGACAAGAACATCTAGTTGCAGAAAGGAGTCGATTGAGCCTATTGTCATTTTAGATGTAAAGCACCGTATTACATTCATACTGAAATCAATATCTGGTTGGCATCTATTAATATATGTTATGTATCTTTTTAGGACGTCTCTGGAAACCCAAAAACACGGTCAATTACTGAATTCTATTCAGCCAACATAGATCCTTTTGTAGAGGTAGTCTGTTTTTTATTCTTAAATTAGCAATATTATGATTCGTTTAATGTTAATCATTTATTTGTTTATTTTAGGATCTGTCTCGACATCCCAAATACAAAAAGGACAAGGTGTCTTTGCCTTATTCGCTTCGTAGTTATTTAAAGTAAAAAAAACCAACAGACTTTAAGTTTCAATGGGGCGGTCGTACCATTGTTTCTGGTAGGAATTTTTGGCTAGCGTTGGCTTGTCATGAAGATTGTAAAGGCGGTTGGTTGTATGACTATGTAAGGAACCATCATCACTATCTGGTCAAATACATTTGTATATAGTTTTGATTGAGTAACCACTATAAGTTTTATAATTTTTGTTTTTTGTACACGGCACTTGGATATATGGTTTGACCTGATGTGGTCTCTTAGACCAAGCAATGCAGATTGGACTTTGGTAAGGTCTCTTTTCTTACGGCACATCTTGGCTGGTCAAATGTATGATCATTATTCAAATGGCATGTACTACCCTGTGGCTTGGCGAGATGTCGAAAAGGTTAGTTTACCACAATCTTTTTTAATATAGAATTGTAATTGTATACATAGTAATTTGTACATTTGTTTGTCTATATTAGGTGTATTTTCCCGTGAATGAACATGAGAAACACTGGTGTCTCGCTGAGCTTCAACTGTGTACTGGAGTTGTTTCCTTTTATGACACTCTTGGGTGTGTCCATGGCAATGGCAAACAGTGGTGGGGAAATATGAAGAGAATTTTGCAAAAACAGCTTACGATGTATTTGGACCAGCAAGGGATATTGGCGAGCAAGGGCATATCAGCCAAGGACTATAAAATAACATGCCAGTGTCCTGCAGTCCCAAAACAAGCAGAAGTATATGGTGATTGCGGCGTATGGGTTTGTATTATTTTGTACAGATTGTGCCGTAACCAACCACTGGAAGTAGACGACCCTCTTGAAACAGCTTTAGCATACCGTGAACGGATGCTTCAATACTTCTGGAAGTACAAGGAGCCAGTAAACAAGGTTTAACGGTTACTGTCATCAATGGAAGGCGTTCAATAACATGTAACCTTAAAATAATTGACAATTATCTAGTAATCGTTGTTGTTTGTAACCGTTGTGGTTTGTAACCGTTGTTGTTTATGATACATGAGTAGTTGTAACCGTTGTGGTTTGTAACCGTTGTTGTTTATGATACATCAAGTTTCTTTTAAGCCTTAAACCATCACCAGGAGGATGCTTCCAAACACTTACTTCATCATCTTTCTCCTATAATCTGGCCCATACAGTTGTCTTTTCATCTTTCTTAGTAGATCAAGAACCATTTGACTCCGAAAATCAATGAGAAGTTTAATATCTCCATTAACCAACATATCAATGGAAGTTCTATGCAGAGGGTAATCCTTTTCTACCAGCAAGTAAAGTTGAAATCCTCCCTGCATACTTACATGGTGAACTCCACATGACTGATATAATCTCCAAAGGGTAATTTTAGCACATTTCTGTTGCTCCAACCAAACTTTGTCTTCAACATAAACTTCAAACATAACCTTTAAATCTCCCCAGAGTACTCTATCAAAATCATTTTGTGGCCTTGAATTTCCATATTTGTTCTTGATTAAGCTCCACAAGTTCACCAAATCTTGTCTATCAAAGTTTCTGAGCATTTGAGAAAATGTCAAAAACCTTTGAGTTTTTCCACCAGCTCTGTTGATCTCAAACCAAATCCTCTTATTATGATATCCAACCTTCCATCCAACAATAGGAGCTTTAGAATGTAAAGGAGCAGTATCAACAAATATGTCATCATCATTGTCTACAACTCTAGTCATTTTTTGCAGATCAGCTATTTCATCTTCATTCTCAGAATCTGACTCAGAACTACTCTTCTCAACTGCCTTTGACTTATTAGCTTTTCTCTTTTTCTTCCTTCCAACACTCTTTAAAACCCTTCCAGTTATTTTGACACCAATATTAGAACTCTCTTTCTCTTCCTCCTTCACCTTTTCTTTTACCTCTTCAACAAATATGCATTTACCCTTTCCTGAGTATTGATATGTAGAAGCAGCAGCAGCTTCATGTTCACCAGCAGTAGGATGATTCACTCCAGCAGTAGAATCAACCTTAGCTTTTTTATCACCAGCAGCAGATTCAACTTGAACTTCAAAACTTTCACCAACAGCAGAACTTGCAGCAGTAGGATTACCCAAGCTCGTAACAGCTTCCACCATAACCTCATTTTGCTTGATAACCTGTTCAGGCTCCAAAGTCTTTAGCTTTTCAAGTACACCCTCATTTCCTTCCTTGTCAGCAACCACAAAACCATCTGCATTATCCCCACTATCCATATCATTGCCAGCAGCACCTTCAACATTCAAATCCTCAGCCTCCCCTGAATCCTTGGTAGCCTCCCCTGAATCCTTGTCCATATCCCTCCCCTATTTGGGAGCATCCTTCCCCAAAATTGGTTCAGAAAGGCTGACCCTTTGTGCTATCCGCACCTTTTCCAATCTTTGGAGGTCAACAACTTGTGATTCCAACTTGTGATTCACTTCGTAGTTATTTAAAGCAAAAGAAAACCAACAGACTTTAAGTTTCCGTGGGGCGGTCGTACCATTGTTTCTGGTAGGAATTTTTGGCTAGCATTGGCCTGTCATGAAGATTCTAAAGGCGGTTGGTTGTATGACTATGTAAGGAACCATCATCACTATCTGGTCAAATACATTTGTATATAGTTTTGATTGAGTAACCACTATAAGTTTTATAATTTTTGTTTTTTTGTACACAACACTTGGATATATGGTTTGACCTGATGTGGTCTCTTAGACCAAGCAATGCAGATTGGACTTTGTGTTGGGAATTAAATATTCTGAAGTTAGAGTATCGAAAAATACTTTAAGAAGAAGGTACTGCTAGTTCATGATCAAGGTACTGCTTATCGAAGGTACTGCTAGTTCATGATCAAGGTACTGCTAGAACAAGAAGGTACTGCTGATCAGTGAGTCATAGAGCTGCTACAAGGATAAGATCGAAGAAGATATTATTTGTATGAGTCACTCTTATGCAAAAATAATATCTAGATATGTTCTCAGTCAACAAGTTGATGCATGTGCTTTCATTAATTCATTTGAACAACTTGAGAGATATAATCTTCCATACGCTAGCTCGACTTGATCTTTTGTAAGACAAGTGTTGATTAGACATAAAGCAATATTGTAAGAGATCTCTTGGACTATAAAAGAGATCTTAGACTAGTGATTTTATGTGTGGATATACGCTTAACTAAGAACTCATATCTGTTAAGACATAGAACAAACAAAAACATATATCACAAATCTAGAAACATAAGATTCAAGGTCTTTGTAACCCTAGTGATAAATTCAAGATCACTCGTATTATTTTGAATAATATTGAATCGTTTTGGTGATAAACTTTCTTTGTTCATTGTTAAGTAACAAACATAATTCTTCCATTTCCATAACATACATAACCTTCTAAGTGTGATTAAGTAAATTCCGCGTACTTAATCATATAAACTCAATATATCATTACACACAAAGTATACAAGGTTTAACCACCTTAACCGTGTGTCGAATCCTCTCAGTTGGTATCAGAGACAGGCTGATATAATTGAATTAGAAGAAACAGAAATGGATGCACATGAGGCTCAAACAAATGTTGCTGCAAAGTTGCCCATGATCAAACCAAATGAGTTTGAGTTATGGAGGATGAGAATTGAGCAATATTTCATGGTCCAAGATTACACTCTTTGGGATATCATTATATATGGTGATTCCTTTTCACCAAGCTATTCAGATGTTGTCCTAGAAGGTAAAACACTTAGGAAAAGAAATACTGGACCAGTTTCAAATGAAGAGAAGATACTGAAGAGAAATGATCAGAAAGCAAGAAATTTGTTGCTTATGACCATTCCTAGTGAACAGATGTTATCTTTTAACAAGTATCTTGATGCAAAAACTCTTTTTGAAGAGATTTGTGCATATTTTGGTGGTAATGAAACTACCAAAAAGATACAAAAGACATTACTAAAGCAACAATTTGAGAACTTTACTGCTTTTAGTAATGAGTCTCTTGATAAGCTATTCTCAAGGTTACACAAGCTTGTCAGTCAGTTGGCTGTGTTGGGTGTTGAGACAGAGAAGGAAGATCTCAACATGAAGTTTTTGAGAAGTCTACCTGATGAGTTCCATACTCATGTTATTGTCTGGATGAACAAACCAGACATTGAAACAATGAAGCTCAATGATTTGTACAACAACTTCAAAATTGTTGAACAAAGTCTTAGAAAGTCTGGAACTTATGGTACTAGTTCTGGGAACGTGGCACTTTTGTCATCTCCTAGTAATGGTAAGTCTGAAGAGGTAGAAGAAGTTGAAGGTTTTTCTAATGCTACTTATGGTGGTCCTTCTACTAGTTCACAAAAGACTGTTGCAGGACTTGGTGATCCAGCATTCTATGTATTCATGTCTAGTCAATCTAGTGGTTCTTCTCTAAATCATGAAGACCTTGAGCAGGTTGATGGTGATGATTTGGAAGAGATGGACATCAAATGGCAGGTTGCTTTGCTTAGCATGAGGGCCAAGAAGCATTGGCAGAGAATTGGGAAGTAAATTACCATAAATGGTAATGACACTGCTGGGTTTGACAAGAAGAAAGTGGAATGTTTCAACTGTCATAGGTTGGGACACTTTGCTAAGGAGTGTAGAAGCCCAAGGAAGCAGGAAAATAGAAACACATGGTATAAGCAAGATAGGAGAAAGGAAGTTACTGTTGAAGAGCCAAAAGCTATGTTGGCTATTGATGGTATTGGTTATGATTGGAGCTCTATGGCTATTGAAGAGGAAGCACCACCAAATGCTGCTCTTGTGGCCAATGAATTTGCTCTAATGGCCTTTTCTGATTCAGAGGTAAATTCTATTCAAAATTGTACTGAATCATGTCCTAATCTTAAATCTTATGAAGACCTTAGTAAGAGATTTGATGCTCATAGAGAAGAGCTAATTGATGCTCTTTTTAATTTAGCTAATCACAAAAGAGGTCTAGGTGTTGTAGAAAAACAAGTCTTACATTTTAAAAGTAATGAATCTAATTTTACTAATGACATCAATATACTAAAAAATGACATTAAGATCAGAGATGAGTGTATTGTTGAGTTGAATGATTCATTAGCTAAACACAAAAATGAAAGAGAAAATGTTAAGGTATCTGTGGATGTTTTGGCTCATGCCTCAGATGGATTCAATAAGCTTTGGGAAGCTCAAGTAATTGATAAGGTTAATTCTGGTGTTGGATTTAAGTCTGTCCCCCCACCATACAGAGGTGTTCATTCACCTCCAGGTATTGATTTAGCACATACAGGATTAGCTGAGTTTCAAGAACCAATCTTGGAATATGGTTCTAAGGCCACTAAGAGTTCTAAGATAGAAAAGGTAAGTAAAAGTTTAGATAAAACTTTATCTTATCAGGACAAGGTGTCCTTTGTTAAGAAAGGAGATGCTATAGTTGTTAAGGATAGTACAACTAATAGTGATGATGATGATGAACAGGTTATGTCTAAACCTGTCTTGGTTAAGAAAGTAGGAACAAGTGTTCCTAAGATAGTCAATCACAACACTAACAGGGATAAGAACAATGTTAAAAATGTTAGGCAACCAGTTAGATATTATGAACAATATAGAACAACAAACAAGCCCAGAGGTAACCAAAGGAATTGGAATGACCTCAAGTCTCACCAACTAGGTAATGATTTTGATGTTTACAACAAAGCTTGTTATATATGTGGTAGTTTTGACCATCTTGCAGCTTTCTGCAACCAATGGGTAACTGGGTATGAAAACAATAGGGTGAACTACAAAAGGCAAACTCCTCACATTCACTTTCACTCTAAAACTCATAGAACAAAACCCAGAACAGTCTCAAACAAGTCTGGACCAAAAGGTCCTGATAGACAAAAAGGTCCTGCTAATACAGACAAAAAGGTATTGCCAGTACAAATAAAAGGTACGGTTAGACCTTTGATGACTGTTAACCCAAAATCAACAGCTAAGGATGCAAAAACAACTCTCAAACATGCATCTACAACTGTTATAAGGCCCGTTCAAACAATGGAAGTGGTCCACAAACTCATTTGGAGACCAAATAGGTCAACTACAAAGTTAGCAGACTCTGCTGCTAAGCATGTGGTTCACTCTGCTGCTAAGGGAAATAGGGCAAATGCTGTTAAGGCCTCAGCATGTTGGATTCTTAAATCCAATGTTGCATCAACTGTCCTTAAAAGATTAAATTACATTGATGCAAGAGGCAGATCCAAGTCTGTAATGGCTTGGATCCCCAAAGAAAACTAACACTCTTATTTGTGTGCAGGAACATTCAACTGATAAACAAGAAGATCAAGGATAATCAGATAGTGGATGTTCAAGGCACATGACAGGCAACATGTCTTATCTTTCAGATTTTCAGGAATTTAATGGAGGATATGTTACCTTTGGAGGTGGTTTTCGTGGCAAAATTTCTGGTAAAGGTACTATTAAAACTGGAAATTTAGATTTTGAAAATGTGTACTATGTACAAGAGCTAAAGTATAATCTTTTTAGTGTTTCACAAATGTGTGACAGAAAGAAAAATGTTCTCTTTACTGACACTGAGTGTCTTGTTCTATCTAAGGATTTTAAGATGCCTGATGAAAATCAAGTGCTTCTTAGAATTCCTAGAAAGGCCAATATGTATAGTGTTGATATGAAGAACATTATTCCTAAAAAGGATTTAACTTGTCTTGTTGCAAAAGCCACATTGGATGAATCAATGTTATGGCATAGAAGGCTTGGTCATATTAATTTCAAAACCATAAATAAAATTGTTAAGAATGGTTTGGTAAGAGGTTTACCTCACAAAAGATTTGAAAATGATCAAACATGCATTGCTTGTCTAAAAGGCAAACAACACAAAGCCACTTGTAAGCCCAAGATTTTTAACTCTATCAATCAATCATTGTTTATGCTTCCTGTTTCAGTAAGGAGTATGCAACATAAGAAATATTGTCTTGTTATAACTGATGACTATAGCAGATTTACATGGGTTTTCTTTTTAGTGTCTAAGGATGAAACATCAAGCACTCTTAAGACTTTCATAACAGAAATAGAAAACCTAGTAAGCAAGAAAGTAAAAGTCATTAGGTGTGATAATGGGACAGAATTCAAAAATAGAGTTATGGATGATTTCTGCAAAGAAAAAGGTATTAGGAGAGAATATAGTGTTGCTAGAACTCCACAACAGAATGGAGTGGCTGAAAGAAAGAATAGAACACTAATTGAAGCTGCTAGAACAATGTTAGCTGATTCTAAGCTACCTATAATCTTTGGGGCAGAGGCAATCAACACTGCTTGCTATATTCAAAATAGAGTTTTAGTTGTGCAGCCTCACAATAAGACATGTTGGGAATTAAATATTCTGAAGTTAGAGTATGAGAAAATACTTTAAGAAGAAGGTACTGCTAGAACAATAAGGTACTGCTAGTTCAAGTAGAAGGTACTGCTAGTAGAGAATGGTACTGCTGATCAATGAGTCATAGAGCTGCTACAAGGATAAGATCGAAGAAGATATTATTTGTATGAGTCACTCTTATGCAAAAATAATATCTAGATATGTTCTCAGTCAACAAGTTGATGCATGTGCTTGCATTAATTCATTTGAACAACTTGTGAGATATAAACTTCTATACGCTAGCTCGACTTGATCTTTTGTAAGACAAGTGTTGATTAGACTTAAAGTAATATTGTAAGAGATCTCTTGGACTATAAAAGAGATCTTAGATTACTGATTATGTACGTGCACTATTAAAAACTCATATCTGTTAAGACATAGAACAAACAAAAACATATATCACAAATCTAGAAACATAAGATTCAAGGTCTTTGTAACCCTAGTGATAAACACAAGATCACTCGTATTATTTTGAATAATATTGAATCGTTCAGTGATAAACTTTCTTTGTTCATTGTTAAGTAACAAACATAATTCTTCCATTTCCATAACATACATAACCTTCTAAGTGTGGTTAAGTAAATTCCGCGTACTTAATCATATAAACTCAATATATCATTACACACAAAGTATACAAGGTTTAAGCACCTTAACCGTGTGTCGAATCCCTCTCAGTTGGTAACAGAGCCAGGTTGATATAATTGATATAGAAGAAACAGAAATGGATGCACATGATGCTCAAACAAATGTTGCTGCAAAGTTGCCCATGATCAAACCAAATGAGTTTGAGTTATGGAGGATGAGAATTGAGCAATATTTCATGGTCCAAGATTACACTCTTTGGGATATCATTATATATGGTGATTCTTTTTCACCAAGCTATTCAGAGGTTGTCCTAGAAGGTAAAACAATTAGGAAAAGAAATACTGGACCAGTTTCTAATGAAGAAAAGATACTGAAGAGAAATGATCAGAAAGCAAGAAATTTGTTGCTTATGACCATTCCTAGTGA
Organism: Artemisia tridentata subsp. tridentata; assembly: GCA_021014915.2. NCBI lineage: Eukaryota > Viridiplantae > Streptophyta > Magnoliopsida > Asterales > Asteraceae > Artemisia > Artemisia tridentata. Next base: position 18,697,277 of record CP139507.1, on the reverse strand, counting down.
ACAGATGTTATCTTTTAACAAGTATCTTGATGCAAAAACTCTTTTTGAAGAGATTTGTGCATATTTTGGTGGTAATGAAACTACCAAAAAGACACAGAAGACACTACTAAAGCAACAATTTGAAAACTTTACTGCTTTTAGTAATGAGTCTCTTGATAAGCTTTTCTCAAGGTTACACAAGCTTGTCAGTCAGTTGGCTGTGTTGGGTGTTGAGACAGAGAAGGAAGATCTCAGCATGAAGTTTTTGAGAAGTCTACCTGATGAGTTCCATACTCATGTTATTGTCTGGATGAACAAACCAGACATTGAAACCATGAAGCTCAATGATTTGTACAACAACTTCAAAATTGTTGAACAAAGTCTAAAGAAATCTGGTCATTATGGTACTAGTTCTGGAAACGTGGCACTTTTGTCAGCTCCTAGTATTAGTAAGAGTGAAGAGGTTGATGAAGGTGAAAGTGTTTCTAATGCAAGTTATGGTGCTCCTTCTACAAGTTCTCAAAAGGATGTTGCTGGTCTTGGAGATTCAACATTCTATGCTTTTATTACCAGTCAATCTAGTGGCTCTCCTCTCAACCATGAAGACCTTGAGCAGGTAGATGGTGATGATTTGGAAGCTATGGATATTAAATGGCAGGTTGCTTTGCTTAGCATGAGGGCTAAGAAGTATTGGCAAAGAACTGGGAAGCAGATTACCATAAATGGTAATGACACTGCTGGGTTTGATAAAAAGAAAGTGGAGTGTTTCAACTGTCATAGGTTAGGACACTTTGCTAAGGAGTGTAGAAGCCCAAGAAAGCAGGAAAATAGAAACACATGGTATAAGCAAGATAGGAGAAAGGAAGTTACTGTTGAAGAGTCAAAGGCTATGTTGGCTATTGATGGTATTGGTTATGATTGGAGATCTATGGCTATTGAAGAGGAAGCACCAACAAATGCTGCTCTTATGGCCAATGAATTTGCTCTAATGGCCCATTCTGATTCAGAGGTAAATTCTATTCAAAATTGTACTGAATCATGTCCTAATCTTAAAGCTTATGAAGACCTTAGTAAGAGATTTGATGCTCATAGAGCAGAGCTAATTGATACTCTTTTTAATTTAGCTAATCACAAAAGAGGTCTAGGTGTTGTAGAAAGACAAGTCTTACATTTTAAAAGTAATGAATCTCATTTTACTAATGATATCAATATACTAAAAAATGACATTAAGATCAGAGATGAGTGTATTGTTGAGTTGAATGATTCATTAGCTAAACACAAAAACAAAAGAGAAAATGTTAAGATATCTGTGGATGTTTTGGCTCATGCCTCAGATGGATTCAATAAGCTTTGGGAAGCTCAAGTTATTGATAAGGTTAATTCTGGTGTTGGATTTAAGTCTGTCCCCCCACCATACAGAGGTGTTCATTCACCTCCAGGTATTGATTTAGCACACACAGGATTAGCTGAGTTTCAAGAACCAATCATGGAATATGGTTCTAAGGCCACTAAGAGTCCAAAGATAGAAAAGGTAAGTAAAAGTTTAGATAAAACTTTATCTTATCAGGACAAAGTGTCCTTTGTTAAGAAAGGAGATGCTATAGTTGTTGAAGATTGTACAACTGATAGTGATGATGATGAAGAAGATCAGGTTATGTCTAAACCTGTATTGGTTAAGAAAGTAGGAACAAGTGTTCCTAAGATAGTCAATCACAACACTAACAGGCCTAAGTCAAATGTTAAGACTGTTAGGAAACCAGTTAGATATTATGAACAATATAGAACTACAAACAAGCCCAGAGGTAACCAAAGGAATTGGAACAACCTCAAGTCTAACCAATTAGGTGATGACTTTGCTTTTTATAACAAAGCTTGTTATACATGTGGTAGTTTTGACCATCTTGCAGCTTTCTGCAACCAAAGGGTAACTGGGTATGAAAACAATAGGGTGAACTACAAAAGGCAAACTCCTCAAACTCACTTTTACTCTAACACTCATAGAACAAAACCCAGAACAGTCTCAAACAAGTCTTGACCAAAAGGTCCTGATAGACAAAAAGGTCCTGCTAATACATACAAAAAGGTACTACCAGTACAAATAAAAGGTACGGGTAGAACAATAAGTACTGCTAGACCTTTGACGACTGTTAACCCAAAATCAACAGCTAAGGATGCAAAAACAACTTTCATACATGCATCTAAAACTATTCTAAGGCCCATTCAAACAAGAGCAGTGGTCCATAAACAAATTTGGAGACCAAAGAGTTCAACTACAAAGTTAGCAGACTCTGCTGATAAGCATGTGGTTCACTCTGCTGCTAAGGGAAATAGGGCAAATGCTGTTAAGGCCTCAGCATGTTGGATTCTTAAATCCAATGTTGCATCAACAGTTCTTAAAAGATTTAATTACATTGATGCAAGTGGCAGATCCAAGTCAGTAATGGCTTGGATCCCCAAAGAAAACTAACACTCTTATTTGTGTGCAGGAACATTCTATTGATCATCAAGATCAAGGATACTCAGATAGTGGATGTTCCAATCACATGACAGGCAACATGTCTTATCTTTCAGATTTTCAGGAATTTAATGGAGGATATGTTACCTTTGGAGGTGGTTTTCGTGGCAAAATTTCTGGTAAAGGTACTATTAAAACTGGAAATTTAGATTTTGAAAATGTGTACTATGTACAAGAGCTAAAGTATAATCTTTTTAGTGTTTCAAAAATGTGTGACAGAAAGAACAATGTTCTCTTTACTGACACTGAGTGTCTTGTTCTATCTAAGGATTTTAAGATGCCTGATGAAAATCAAGTGCTTCTTAGAATTCCTAGAAAGGCCAATATGTATAGTGTTGATATGAAGAACATTATTACTAAAAAGGATTTAACTTGTCTTGTATCAAAAGCCACATTGGATGAATCAATGTTATGGCATAGAAGGCTTGGTCATATTAATTTCAAAACCATAAATAAAATTGTTAAGAATGGTTTGGTAAAAGGTTTACCTCACAAAAGATTTGAAAATGATCAAACATGCATTGCTTGTCTAAAAGGCAAACAACACAAAGCCACTTGTAAGCCCAAGATTTTTAACTCTATCAATCAGTCATTGTTTATGCTTCATATGGACTTATTTGGACCTGTTTCAGTCAGAAGTATGCAACATAAAAAATATTGTCTTGTTATAACTGATGACTATAGCAGATTTACATGGGTTTTCTTTTTAGCCACTAAGGATGAGACATCAAGCATCCTTAAGGACTTCATTACACTGATAGAAAACCAAGTAAGCAAGAAAGTAAAAGTCATTAGGTGTGATAATGGGACAGAATTCAAAAATAGAGTTATGGATGATTTCTGCAAAGAAAAAGGTATTAGGAGAGAATATAGTGTTGCTAGAACACCACAACGGAATGGTGTGGCTGAAAGAAAGAATAGAACACTAATTGAAGCTGCTAGAACAATGTTAGCTGATTCTAAGCTACCTATAATCTTTTGGGCAGAGGCAATCAACACTAATTGCTATGTTCAAAATAGAGTTTTAGTTGTGCGGCCTCTCAATAAGACATCATATGAACTCTTTAATGGTAGAACTCCTGCAATAGGATTTCTTAGACCTTTTGGATGTCATGTGACAATTCTCAATACCTTAGACCATTTAGGAAAATTCGATGGTAAAGCTGATGAAGGTTTCTTAGTTGGATATTCTCTTGTTAGCAAAGCTTTTAGAGTTTACAACTTAAGAACTGAGAAAGTACAAGAAGAACTACATGTGGAGTTTCTGGAAAACAAGTCCAATGTAGTAGGTCAAGGACCAAAATGGATATTTGATCTTGATTATCTAACAAATTCTATGAATTATATACCTGTTGTTGCAGAAACTAATGACTTTTCAGGTTCACAAGCAACAAATGAGGTGGAGTTAGATAAAGATCAATCTGATGTTATTATGCCATTGTGGTCAAGTACAAGTGTGGAATCAGCTTCAAACAATGATGAATCTTTTTCTGGTAAAGCAAAAGAAGATGTTGAGGCTCAAAGAAAAGATGTTGGAATAGAGGAACAACACAATATTTCAAATATAGATGGTACTGCCGAGACAGAGCAAGGTACTGCTAGTACTTCTAAAGGTACTGGTAGTTCATTTGAAGGAACTGTTAGTTCCGTTGAAGGTACTGCTGGTCCTTCACAATCAAAAGATGCAGAGTTCCAAGAAGATGAAGTGGATTTGAGTAATCTTCCACCATCTTATCATGTTCCTTCTACCCCACACACAAGAATTCACAGAGTTCATTCCCTTGATAATGTGATTGGAGATGTATAATATGGTGTGAAGACAAGAAGACAACTGGTCTCTTCAGACCAACAAGGGATTCTTGATGCCCTTTATGCTTCAAAACAACATGAGGTTTCAAACTCTTGTTTATTTGTATGTTTTCTCTCTCAAAAAGAACCAAAGAACATTCTTATAGCCCTAGATGATTCAAGCTGGGTAGAGGCTATGCAAGAAGAGCTTCTTTAGTTCAAGATTCAAAAGGTTTGGGTGCTAGTTGATTTACCTAGAAATGAAAAGGTGATTGGCATTAGATGGGTTTTTAAGAACAAAAGGGATGAAAGAGGGATAGTTATTAGAAATAAGGCTATATTAGTAGCCCAAGGTTACACACAAGAAGAAGGGATAGATTATGATGAAGTTTATGCTCCAGTAGCAAGGATTGAGGCAATTAGGCTGTTTCTAGCTTATGCTTCATTTTTAGGCTTCACAGTCTACCAAATGGATGTCAAAAGTGCATTTTTATATGGTGAAATTGGACAAGAGGTGTATGTTTCACAGCCTCCTGGTTTCATTGATCCATTACATCCAAACAAAGTGTATAGAGTAGTGAAAGCTCTATATTGCCTTCATCAGGCACCAAGAGCTTGGTATGCAACACTTGCTTCCTATTTATTAGAAAATGGATTTCAAAGAGGAAAGATTGATCAGACACTTTTCATCAAACAGCACAAGAAGGATCTTCTGTTAGTGCAGGTGTATGTGGATGACATTATCTTTGGATCTACTAGGAAAGAGATGTGTTTAGAGTTTGAGAAGCTTATGAAAGATAAGTTTCAGATGAGTTCTATGGGAGAACTTACATTCTTTTTGGGTTTGCAAATTAAACAATCATCTGAAGGCATTTTTATCTCTCAAGACAAATATGTTGCAGAGATACTTAGAAAATTTCAATTTGCTGATTCAAAAATAGCAAGCACACCAATGGACTCTGAGAAGCACCTTCTGAAAGATGAAGATGGAGAAAATGTAGATGTACACAATTACAGATCTATGATAGGCTCTTTGATGTACCTTACATCATCTAGACCTGATATCATGTTTCCTGTTTGTGTCTGTGCAAGATTTCAAGTTACTCCAAAGGTTTCTCATTTAACTGCAGTCAAGAGAATTTTTAGATATCTCAAAGGTCAACCAAGGTTAGGTATAGGGTATTCTAGAGAATCTCCTTTTGACTTAGTAGCATTTTCGGATAGTGATTGTGCTGGTGCTAGCTTGGACAGAAAGTCAACAACTGGAGGATGTCAATTCCTTGGATGTAGACTTGTCTCATGGCAGTGTAAGAAGCAAACTAGTGTGGCAAATTCAACAACTGAAGCTGAATATATAGCTGCTGCAAGTTGCTATGCTCAAGTCTTATGGCTTCAAAACCAACTTCTTGACTATGGGTACAATTTCTTAAACACTGTTATTCATATTGATAATAGTAGTACAATTTGTATTATTTGAAATCCAGTGCAACATTCTAAAACAAAACACATTGAAATTAGACATCACTTTATTAGAGATTGCAATGAGAAAAGATTAATTCAAGTAATGAAAATTGCTTCAGAATATAATTTTGCAGATCTACTTACAAAAGCTTTTGATGTTGGAAGATTTGAGTACTTGGTAGCAAGTATTGGAATGCTTAATCTTTAAAATTTTCAAATGATGTGTTTATGTACATAAATTTTTGTTGGTACTGCTGGATTTATAAGGTACTGCTAATATATCAAAAATGTAAATTGTGTTATTCATACAGTTGGTTCTATGCTTATTCTAATGTAAGACAAGTACTTTGTAAATTGTTCTTTTGGTTTTAGACTAACTATTTCAGGTATGAATATGTAAACACAAAGGATATTTCAAGTGAAATGGGAACAGCAGAATGCTTATCAAATTGCTGACCATAATAGGTTTATGATGGACTAAGTTTAGGAACTTAACCTCCTTAGAACTTCTTTCTTGAAACCTAGTTATGATATTTCACATTGAATTGATGACTTAGTTGATCAGATAGTAACTGATGCAACTCACTTTCTATCATTTTATACTTTCAAGTATAATGAGCTAGTCTAAGGACATCTGATAGAAAGAACAACTAGTAAAAGTGAATCTAACACTTGTGTTAGAGGCAACAATTGCTATGAGCTGGATACCCTGTCAAGAAAATCTTTTGAATAGATTTATCTTTACACAGGCAGTTATTTATAACTGAAAAACAATGGTTCTCACACAACCAGAGGTTGCTTTAAACCGAAATGCTAATTAAGTGTCTGTTATACACTTGATTCCTTCAAAATGGTTGAAAGTAGTCTGATTTTTCAATTCTAAAATCATGAACATACTACTAAGTCAAAAAGGTTTCTTAAAAGGATTTTCAAGAGATTCACAAAAACCATCCATTGATGGATTATGAATCAAAATGTCCACTGATTCACCTCTCATAGGAGTTAACATACCTAGAAGTGATGAGGACAGTAACTTCAACTCTTAAGGAATTGATGGCTTCATGTACAAAATTGTCTGACAACAAGTTCACAAAGTAGATCAGTCAAAGGTACATAGTGAGATCTTCCAAACAAGGGGAGGAAACAAAAGTTATTTGCTTTAGGGGAGGTTACAATCTCAGAGAAGGAAATAATTGCCCAGAAAAGGAAGAATAATCCAATATATGGAAGGAGAAGATAAGAGCATACAAGATGATGTAGAGGTTGAAAATGACAAGAATAGATCATATATCTAGAAAGGATGAAGCATTCCTAAAGGAGAAAGTTCTATCTAGATCAAACGAAGAAAAGTTTCAATTTCACTTCAAAGACATGCTGGTTAGATGATTTCACTTGTTGAAATCATTACCTCTTACAATTCCTCCATCCAAGGAAATTGCACCATCTTTTGGTTCAATGTTTTGATATTGCTGAAAGATCTTCTCAAGTCCTCATTTAATTCAGAAAAACATATTTGAAATGATTCACATGTTTAGGGGAGGATTGTTGGGAATTAAATATTCTGAAGTTAGAGTATGAGAAAATACTTTAAGAAGAAGGTACTGCTAGAACAATAAGGTACTGCTAGTTCAAGTAGAAGGTACTGCTAGTAGAGAATGGTACTGCTGATCAATGAGTCATAGAGCCGCTACAAGGATAAGATCGAAGAAGATATTATTTGTATGAGTCACTCTTATGCAAAAATAATATCTAGATATGTTCTCAGTCAACAAGTTGATGCATGTGCTTGCATTAATTCATTTGAACAACTTGTGAGATATAAACTTCTACACGCTAGCTCGACTTGATCTTTTGTAAGACAAGTGTTGATTAGACTTAAAGTAATATTGTAAGAGATCTCTTGGACTATAAAAGAGATCATAGATTAGTGATTATGTACGTGCACTATTAAAAACTCATATCTGTTAAGACATAGAACAAACAAAAACATATATCACAAATCTAGAAACATAAGATTCAAGGTCTTTGTAACCCTAGTGATAAACACAAGATCACTCATATTATTTTGAATAATATTGAATCGTTCAGTGATAAACTTTCTTTGTTCATTGTTAAGTAACAAACATAATTCTTCCATTTCCATAACATACAAAACCTTCTAAGTGTGGTTAAGTAAATTCCGCGTACTTAATCATATAAACTCAATATATCATTACACACAAAGTATACAAGGTTTAACTACTGATGCGTGCGATGTGTCGTTGCGGTTTAGCAGTATTAATGCCTACTCAAGTTTTAAATTTATATTTAGCCGACTTATCAATAACACACACACTTAACGAGCAGTGTACCCGGTCAGTATGAATATAATGGTAAGTAGAGTGTCGATCACTAAGAGTGGAACGTATTATCTCGTTATTCTAATCAGTATTTTAATATATTAAGTTAGCTATACAACCTAATCTAACGCAAGGGGGTTTCAGCCTGAGAGACTGGCATGATTGGTTGAAATTAAATAATAAACTAAACTAATAGGCACGAATCAGCAAGTAGCATACACGTACACAGATAAATACTCGAGACAATAAGAAGACCTGTCCTGATAGATAAATAGCTTGTCACTTGTTTTATTGCTAGTTTTATATGAAGTGTATAGTTCGATGCAACGCACCGAGATTAAGTCCTTTCTCGTTGGTTCTAATCTTATCGGCGAGTAAACCCTTAATGATTACTTATGACTATCCCGTTTATCTTTCTTCCTACTTTTCTACAGACCATAGAATTCATAGGCGATCTAATAAACAGGCGAGGGCAGAGGCATGGCGACCCGATCAACGCTCAGCTAGACACAGAGGTTATCAATGCACTAATAAAAGTCACCAAAGACATCAACATATAAACTTTAATTAATGGGAAAGCAGTTTTAAGGGAGTGCAATCTTTCCGTTGTCACATTACATAAGCCACCAATCCTGATGAATTAAAGTTTACTAACACAATAAAACAAAACTACTTAATGAATTAAATACATGCAGGACCTTCTTATAGCTCTCGTATCTTCGTTCAAGGTGTGTCTTGTGCTGCTGCCTTGACTGAATTCGTCCTAGGGTTTCTGTACTTCGGTCTTCTGTCGAACTTCGGAACTCGGGAACTCGGAACTCGTCTGGTCTTTGGGGTATTTATAGTTTCTGTCTGAGGGTAAGATGCGGCGCATCTAGTAAGTAGATGCGGCGCATTGACTTAACTTCGCGTGGGGTCCAAGATTAATATATTCAGGAATATTCGTACACCGCCAGAAGATGCGGCGTAACTCCATAAATAGATGCGGCGCATGTCCTCTTGAATCTTGGATCGTATCTGGTGAAATCTTGATAGTGATGCGCCGTATGTAATAAGCAAGATGCGACGCATCTGGAACAGAATGTCTTGATCTTGTACATTTCGGTAGACTCTTAACTTCTTGCTTGTTTTGCTCCATAATTAGTCCAAAATCGCCAAGTTTCACCAAATGCTTGTTTTTACCTGAGAATTACAAAAGTAAACGATTAAGTATCAATCCTCATACATAGTATAATAAAACAAGTCAAATTAATAGGATAAATGATGGTAATAAAATGTACTTATTTGAGTTCATCAACCACCTTAACCGTGTGTCGAATCCCTCTCAAGACATCATATGAACTCTTTAACGGTAGAACTCCTGCAATAGGATTTCTTAGACCTTTTGGATGTCATGTGACAATTCTCAATACCTTAGACCATTTAGGAAAATTTGATGGTAAAGCAGATGAAGGTTTCTTAGTTGGATATTCTCTAGTTAGCAAAGCTTTTAGAGTTTACAACTTAAGAACTGAGAAAGTACAAGAAGAACTACATGTGGAGTTTCTGGAAAACAAATCCAATGTAGTAGGCCAAGGACCAAAATGGATATTTGATCTTGAGTATCTAACAAATTCAATGAATTATATACCTATTGTTGCAGAAACCAATGATTTTTCAGGTTCACAAGCAACAAATGAGGCAGAGTTAGAAAAGGATCAACATGATGGCACAATGCCAATATGGTCAAATTCAAATGTGGAATCAACTTCAACAAATGATGTATCTTCTTCTAGTAAAGCTAAAGGAGATGTTGAAGATGACAAAAAGGATGATGGAACAAAGGAACAACTCAATATTTCAAATATTGATGGTACTGCTGAGACAGAGCAAGGTACTGCTAGTATCTATAAAGGTACTGTTAGTACATTTGGAGGTACGGCTAGTTCATTTGAAGATACTGCTGGTCCTTCAAATTCAAGAGAAGCAGAGTTCCAAGAAGATGAAGTGGATTTGGGTAATCTTCCACCATCTTATCAAGTTCCTTCTACACCACACACAAGGATTCATAAAGTCCACTCCCTGGATAATGTGATTGGAGATGTACAATCAGGTGTGAAGACAAGGAAACAATTGATGTCTTCAGACCAACAAGGGCTTCTTGATGCCCTTTATGCTTCAAAACAGCATGAGGTTTCAAACTCTTGCTTATTTGTATGTTTTCTCTCACAAAAGGAACCAAAGAACATTCTTACAGCCCTAGATGATTCAAGCTGGGTAGAGGCTATGCAAGAAGAGCTTCTTCAGTTCAAGATTCAAAAGGTTTGGGTGCTAGTTGATTTACCTAGGAATGAAAAGGTGATTGGCACCAGATGGGTTTTTAAGAACAAAAGGGATGAAAGAGGGATAGTTATTAGAAATAAGGCTAGATTAGTAGCCCAAGGGTACACATAAGAAGAAGGGATATACTATGATGAAGTTTATGCTCCAGTAGCAAGGATTGAGGCAATTAGGCTGTTTCTAGCTTATGCTTCATTTTTAGGTGATGCGTGGTTTTGCAACCTTACAACAGGTTTTACCTCTCAAGGGATCTTGAGAAGTTTGCAATCCCCACCAGGCAGTGTACCTGACCGTTGTAGTATAGTAAAGTGGCAAGTACCGGGGGATTGATCGTTCAACTCAAAGAATAGTGTTCGTTAGGATTGAAATTATTCTAACTAGGTCTAGAGGTGATGGATGATTCTTTTTATGTTTTTATATTTTTTTATGGAAAGCAAGTAAAAATCTCTGGTTTTGGAAGAAGGGGCGGAATTAGTTGCTAATCAACTAACCCAAAAGCTACTAATTAAACTAATATGCAAGAAAAGTAAACTAGGGTTCTACAAGGGAAATGAAGCATGTCTACTTATGATATGTTACTCCTTGCTAGCTATCCAATTCTACCTATTGAATTGTCACACCTTGTTTTAATTGACGGGTTGTATTCCTTAATACCAATCGTGGGGTGGCGTACGTACTTCCCCAACTCTATAAGCTCCTACTTCACTCCTATGTCGAGCCGGCTAAGAAGCTCCTAACATGGGATCACTAGAATTCGCTCATGCATTAAATACAACCAAATAAACCTAGTACGCATTGGTTCATGTTTCTTAAGACGTTCAAGCAAGTTACCGTATAGGAGGTTAGCCAGTTTTCTTAAGCCTAACATCGATATCACCCAATCAAACAAGAGATAATAGGAAACAAGAATTATAAACTAAACCAACTAGATCTATTGAAGTTGTCACGCCCTAATTGATGAAGATGGACACACACATCAACAAGAAATCAATAAGATCTAATTAGTTATACACAAGTTTCACACAATCATAAGTAAACACAAGGTGATTTAGCCAAGCATAATTAATGAAGAGCAATCAACAATAATCATAATTGAAGACATAACATAAGATTGAATCGATAAACAAACCATTAAAAGATGTTTATGGCATGATTAGGACCCTCTAAGTTGCTGGAAAAACACCTACCTAAACCCTAGAATCGGACTTAGGGTTTAGGGCTTACAAATAATGAAGTTGTGAAGTTATATTTATAGGCATTTTTCTGTCGGCCCGATCTGACGGCGTCATACTTACACGTGACGCCGTCACGTCCAATTTTTCACCAAATTGTAGATCTTTTCGTCCCGATCGCGTGGCCTTTTGAATCACCTAAATCCGAGTTCGTATGAGGATTTTATGGCCAAAACAGTAACAGCTACCGCGCGCGCAAGTAGTGACTAGTTAACACGTGATGGCCTTCTTGACGCCGTCTCCCTTTAAACCTCCAAAATCCGTTCTGGCCTATCAGAAGCTGACGCCGTCAGAATATAGGCATGACGCCGTCCCTCTTTAAATTAAGCCGTGACGACCTTGATCACTCCAAAGGGTGACGCCGTCAGAATTCCCATGCAAATTTCTCTGGCTTATCATGAGTAAATTTCACATCCACCACTTTTGCCAAGCCATGACGCCGTCTGGAGTAAATCCTGACGCCGTCAAAGGTAACTTTTTAGCCGATTTTGAGACTTTGTCGTTTTCTTCACTTTTATGCTCCAAAAACGTCCAAAATGCTTCCTTTTCCATATTTCTTCTCAAAAGTACCTAAAATGACAAAAGGAATGATTTAGGGCAATATTTGATCAAATAAATACGATTTAGGGCTTAAATGACCCCCTAAAAGCGGTACACTTTTCGCTTCATCAAATACCCTTACACTTGAGATTTGCTTGTCCTCAAGCAAATGCGCTTTTATTCTAATCAAAATACAAGTTAGGGGTCATTTAATGCTAACATAAAAGTAATTACAACAAATATTCGTTCCTCTTCAATCATAATAAGCACGGAGATTACATACTAGCACCTCACAAGTAGTGTTTAGATACTCACATCTCTCAAGTGTCATCAAAATAAATCTCATAAATGAAAACGGATAATATCTCTCACTACCTGTCATAGCAAATAGATTACCATAGGCTTGGGAAAGGATCAAAAACCTCCTCCACTAGGCGTAAGCACCTAAGATAAACTATCAAAGAGGGCTTTTACATGGGTTATAACATTAGGTGTAGGGAAAAGGAAAACACGGTTTTGTTGGATAAGGGATATTTTACTGGTGGCGAGTTAAAGATCTTGATCAATTACATGTACTATACAATGTTGCTAAGCCAAGACTCGACTCAATCTTAAGCTAAAAACAAAATAACAAAAACATAAAATAAAGATAAAATGAAACGGGATGGTAGTCCGTATGTTTTTCTCTTTTTCTTTTTCTCATTTTTTTGTATTTTTTTTGTATTTTTCTTGATTTTTTTTTTTTTTTTTTTTTTTTTTTTTTTTTCATACACTTTTGCCCTACCATCCAAAATAATACATCATAGGGGCATTGCATCCCCTTACACTTGAACTTTTACATAACTTTACAATTAACTATTCTAATGACTCGAATTAAGATAATCGAAAAACTTGGAGTACTTTTAAAATATTTAGCACATATGGGGGTAATAAATGATGTTCTTCCCCATTACTCCATTACACTAGTACTTTACCCATGAGTCCCAATCGTCCCAAAACAATATGTACAAGGATATGACTCGACTTAGCAACCATGTAATCAACTAGATAATTAACTTGGGTTTAAACAGATGTTGTCACAATAATGCACTGAAAATGAGTGCATACAAGGTAGGCTAAGGCGATTTGGGTGTACATTTAAGTGGGGTGTAACAAATTCTTCCTTTAAGTAAAATGCTTAAAGGTCGAAACGAAAAGATAGGCTCTGAGGGGTGTACTAGGGTATCGTGTACTAAAAATGAGTACAACGCAAAGGGTGTGGGAGAATTACTTGACCAATGTAGCCAAAGTAATTATAACAAAAATACAGGTGTAAAACAATGGGTTAATCCTAATGCCTCTTATCATGTAGTAAATCTAACTACACGAATGTAGTCTCACTTGTGGCCTCGGAATGGTCCTAACGCAAGTTCTAGAATCTAAGTGCTACCGGTACACACATCATAGCATAAATGCTTTTCCTACCAATTCTAGGGGCGAACCTCACATATTTGGGGGTGGAAAATTTTTTTAGTGGTACGGTTTTTGTGCTAGTCATATAACTCCTATCCGTGAGACGCTCATTAAGATCAAAGTTTCACTCCTAAATGTTGTGAAAATTTTTAAATTTGGCACTAAAATTGCCCTAACAGGTATTTATCTAGTTTTATTACACATCTTCTATTAAACAAATAAAAATCAAGCGTAAGAGCATTCTCTAATCGTACTTTTACCCCCCCTTACACTTAAGATGAACATTGTTCCCAATGTTCAAATAACAAGATGTAAAAGCATAAAGTAAAAGAATGAAATCAAATACTCCCCTGATTCGCTCGGTGGATAATGAAGTAACACGGTTAGATCTTCTTCCAAGGTAATGTTGAAGCTCCATGACTAATGCATCGCCAAAAGCTAGATTCCACATACATCTCCTTGTCCAAAATAACCTGTTAATCCTGAGAAAACAAACAAGAAAAACCAAAGCATCAAACCGAACAAAGACAACTCACAACTAGGTGTAATTCCAGACTTAGAAATAAAACAATAAAAGATATAATGCTTGCGGAATGAATGTTTTGCAGGTTCCTGGAATTTATAAGTTAGAGATTTAATAAAAACTTTTTATGAAAACAAAACTTTCAAAAATTTCAGAAAATTAAAACCTGACGCCGTCAGGTTGTAATTCCTGACGCCGTCAGAAATGATCTGACAGAATTCTCATGTTAAGTTTCCGAAAAATTTCTGGAAAAACCTATACCTCATTTCCTGGAAATTCTGCAAAATATCATTATGACTCGATACAAGCATTTGACTCAAACAAATACTAATATGTATGTTAATTTAATATTATTATGATTCATGTTCATTTGTTCTAATAAACCGATTTAGATTTCCCTTACACTTATCTTTTGCAAAATACCTTTATATGTAGTTAAGACGAAGTTAAAAACAACATAAAGCATTTTCACAATTTACTTTTGAACATGAATCAATAATAATAAAAATTAAACATACATACGGAAGCAAATAAAATCAAACAAACAAATAAATAAACACACAAAGCAAATAAAGCATGGGCTGCCTCCCAAGAGCGCTTGTTTTTGTTCGAGTCACGAGCCTGACTCTACCCTTATTTAACGGAAATAGGGGACGTTTTCCCTACACTTAGGATTAAGTGTGGGTGAAAGTAGCGATACACACCCTTAGGGTGTGAATATGCCACGTGAGGTGAAGGGGGTGAGTGAATGGCTTCCTTCATCCTAAAACTACCCGGATAATATTGGTTGATGGGTGGGTCGGTTCCTCTTTTTTCTCCTAGATGTAAATCTAAGGATGAAAAGTTGTGTAAAGGTTGAGGTTCCAATTCATCAACACTAGGAAATTCCCTAGAACTATGAGTAAGGTCATCACTAAAAGTGTGCAAACCTATATCCTCTAGTTGTGCTTGATCCAAGGGTTCTACCTCCATCGGGATTCCTAAAGTCTCTCCTACTTCTTCCGGGTAAGTCACGGGCGGTGTGGGTGCCTCAAATGATGGTTGAGTATTTTGTGGGCTTATGGTGTTTACCTCATTATTCCACGTGTCAAGATCACCTATATCCTCGTCAATTGTTTTCTTAGGTAGTGATAATAACAAACCTAGTGCTTCATCCAACTTATGATTTATTGATATGGCTCTATCCACAATTCCTTGGCAAACTAGGTTGCTTTTCCTATTAGCCTCACTAAAACAAGACCCTAAACATGGAGGTTGTTCATAAGAATCTATCCTAGGTGAAGGCTCATATGATTCATAAGTGTCTCTAAATGAGGTATTTTGAACTTCTTGGTGTTCTAGCCACTCAACCATATCTTGCAATCTTAGAACTCTAAGTGAAAAGTCCATTTGAAGCAAATTACAAACAAAATCACAAAGAAAAGATAGACTACGAGAAAGCTACAAAATAAAAAGAAAATATCTCACTTGATAGGAATCTTGTGAGTAGACCTAATAAAAATAAAATTTCAACCTAAGCAATAACTACTCCCCGGGCTGCGGCGCCAAAAACTTGATGCGTGGTTTTGCAACCTTACAACAGGTTTTACCTCTCAAGGGATCTTGAGAAGTTTGCAATCCCCACCAGGCAGTGTACCTGACCGTTGTAGTATAGTAAAGTGGCAAGTACCGGGGGATTGATCGTTCAACTCAAAGAATAGTGTTCGTTAGGATTGAAATTATTCTAACTAGGTCTAGAGGTGATGGATGATTCTTTTTATGTTTTTATATTTTTTTATGGAAAGCAAGTAAAAATCTCTGGTTTTGGAAGAAGGGGCGGAATTAGTTGCTAATCAACTAACCCAAAAGCTACTAATTAAACTAATATGCAAGAAAAGTAAACTAGAGTTCTACAAGGGAAATGAAGCATGTCTACTTATGATATGTTACTCCTTGCTAGCTATCCAATTCTACCTATTGAATTGTCACACCTTGTTTTAATTGACGGGTTGTATTCCTTAATACCAATCGTGGGGTGGCGTACGTACTTCCCCAACTCTATAAGCTCCTACTTCACTCCTATGTCGAGCCGGCTAAGAAGCTCCTAACATGGGATCACTAGAATTCGCTCATGCATTAAATACAACCAAATAAACCTAGTACGCATTGGTTCATGTTTCTTAAGACGTTCAAGCAAGTTACCGTATAGGAGGTTAGCCAGTTTTCTTAAGCCTAACATCGATATCACCCAATCAAACAAGAGACAATAGGAAACAAGAATTATAAACTAAACCAACTAGATCTATTGAAGTTGTCACGCCCTAATTGATGAAGATGGACACACACATCAACAAGAAATCAATAAGATCTAATTAGTTATACACAAGTTTCACACAATCATAAGTAAACACAAGGTGATTTAGCCAAGCATAATTAATGAAGAGCAATCAACAATAATCATAATTGAAGACATAACATAAGATTGAATCGATAAACAAACCATTAAAAGATGTTTATGGCATGATTAGGACCCTCTAAGTTGCTGGAAAAACACCTACCTAAACCCTAGAATCGGACTTAGGGTTTAGGGCTTACAAATAATGAAGTTGTGAAGTTATATTTATAGGCATTTTTCTGTCGGCCCGATCTGACGGCGTCATACTTACACGTGACGCCGTCATGTCCAATTTTTCACCAAATTGTAGATCTTTTCGTCCCGATCGCGTGGCCTTTTGAATCACCTAAATCCGAGTTCGTATGAGGATTTTATGGCCAAAACAGTAACAGCTACCGCGCGCGCAAGTAGTGACTAGTTAACACGTGATGGCCTTCTTGACGCCGTCTCCCTTTAAACCTCCAAAATCCGTTCTGGCCTATCAGAAGCTGACGCCGTCAGAATATAGGCATGACGCCGTCCCTCTTTAAATTAAGCCGTGACGACCTTGATCACTCCAAAGGGTGACGCCGTCAGAATTCCCATGCAAATTTCTCTGGCTTATCATGAGTAAATTTCACATCCACCACTTTTGCCAAGCCATGACGCCGTCTGGAGTAAATCCTGACGCCGTCAAAGGTAACTTTTTAGCCGATTTTGAGACTTTGTCGTTTTCTTCACTTTTATGCTCCAAAAACGTCCAAAATGCTTCCTTTTCCATATTTCTTCTCAAAAGTACCTAAAATGACAAAAGGAACGATTTAGGGCAATATTTGATCAAATAAATACGATTTAGGGCTTAAATGACCCCTTAAAAGCGGTACACTTTTCGCTTCATCATTAGGCTTCACAGTCTACCAAATGGATGTCAAGAGTGCATTTTTATATGGTACAATTGGAGAAGAGGTGTATGTTTCACAACCTCCAGGCTTCATTGACCCTGACCATCCAAACAAAGTGTACAAAGTAATGAAAGCTCTATATGGCCTACATCAGGCACCAAGAGCTTGGTATGCAACACTTGCTTCCTATTTATTAGAAAATGGATTTCAAAGAGGAAAGATTGATCAGACACTTTTCATCAAACAGCACAAGAAGGATCTTCTGTTAGTACAGGTGTATGTGGATGACATTATCTTTGGATCTACAAGGAAGGAAATGTGTTTAGAGTTCGAGAAGCTTATGCATGATAAGTTTCAGATGAGTTCTATGGGAGAACTCACATTCTTTTTGGGTTTGCAAATTAAACAATCATCTGAAGGCATTTTTATCTCCCAAGATAAATATGTTGCAGAAATTCTTAGAAAGTTTCAATTTGCTGATTCAAAAATGGCAAGCACACCAATGGACTCAGAAAAGCACCTTTTGAAAGATGAAGATGGAGAGAATGTAGATGTGCACACTTACAGATCTATGATAGGCTCTTTGATGTATCTTACATCATCTAGACCTGACATCATGTTCCCTGTTTGTGCTTGTGCAAGATTTCAAGTAACTCCAAAGGTTTCTCATTTAACTGCAGTCAAGAGAATTTTTAGATATCTCAAAGGACAACCAAGGTTGGGTATATGGTATTCTAGAGACTCTCCTTTTGACTTAGTAGCATTTTCGGATAGTGATTATGCTGGTGCTAGCTTGGACAGAAAGTCAACAACTGGAGGATGTCAATTCCTTGGATGTAGACTTGTCTCATGGCAGTGTAAGAAGCAAACAAGTGTGGCAAATTCAACAACTGAAGCTGAATATATAGCTACTGCAAGTTGCTGTGCTCAAGTCTTATGGCTTCAAAACCAACTTCTTGACTATGGGTACAATTTCTTAAACACTGTTATTCATATTGATAATAGTAGTACCATTTGTATTATTAGAAATCCAGTGCAACATTCTAAAAAGAAACACATTGAAATTAGACATCACTTTATTAGAGATTGCAATGAGAAAAGATTAATTCAAGTAATGAAAATTGCTTCAGAATATAATTTTGCAGATATACTTACAAAAGCTTTTGATGTTGGAAGATTTGAGTACTTAGTAGCAAGTATTGGAATGCTTAATCTTTAAAATTTTCAAATGATGTGTTTATGTACATAAATTTTTGTTGGTACTGCTGGATTTATAAGGTACTGCTAATATATCATAAGGTACTGCTAAGCACACAAGGTGCTGCTAGTACAAATGTAAATTGTGTTATTCATACAGTTGGTATTATGCTTATTCTAATGCAAGACAAGTACTTTGTACTTTGTTCTTTTGGTTTTAGACTAACTATTTCAGGTATGAATATGTGAACACAAAGGAGATTTCAAGTGAAATGGGAGCAGCAGAATGCTTATCCAGTTGCTAACATAGTAGGTTTATGATGGACTGAGTTTAGGAATTTAAACTCCTTAAAACTTCTTTCTTGAAACCTAGTTATGATATTTCACATTGAATTGATGACTTAGTTGATCAGATAGTAACTGATGCAACTCACTTTCTATCATTTTATACTTTCAAGTTTAATGAGCAAGTCTAAGGACATCTGATAGAAAGAACAGCTAGTAAAAGTGAATCTAACACTTGTGTTAGAGGCAACAATTGCTATGAGCAGGAAACCCTGTCAAGAAAGCCTTTTGAATGGGTTTATCTTTACACAGGCAGTTATTTATAACTGAAAACATTGGTTCTCACACAACCAGAGGTTGCTTTAAACCGAAATTTTGATTAGGTGTCTGTTACACACTTAATGCTTTCAAAATGGTTGGAAGCAGTATGATTTTTCAATTCTAAAATCATGAACATACTGCTAAGGCAAAAGTTTCTTAAATAATTTTTTTTAAAGGACTCTCAAAACCATCCATTGATGGACCATGAGTCAAATGCCCCATGAATCACCTCTCATAGGAGTTAACACACCTAGAAGTGATGAGGGCAGCAACTTAAACTTTTAAGGAATTGATGGCTTCATGTACAATATTGTCTGACAACAAGTTCACTTTGATAGATCAGTCAAAGGTACATAGTGAGATCTTCCAAACAAGGGGAGGAAACAAAATTTATTTGCTTCAGGGGAGGTAAGAATCTTAGTGAAGGAAATAATTACCCAGAAAAGGAAGAATAATCCAATAGAAAGAAGGAGAAGATAAGAGCATACAAGATGATGACATAGAGGTTGAAAATGACAAGAATAGATCATATATTCAGAAGGGATGAAGCATTCCTAAAGGAGAAAGTTCTATCTAGATCAAACGAAGGAAAGTTTCAATTCGGTTCATTATGTTTGTTCATCACTTGCAAAGGCATGCTGATAGATGATTTCACTTGTTGAAATCATTGCCTCTTATAATTCCTCCATCAAAGGAAATTGCACCATCTTTTGGTTCAATGTTTTGATATTGCTGAAGTCAAAGAAGAACAAAGCAGATCAGTTCAGAATAAGAAGAATAGTTTAGATTCATGAAGTGTTTGAAAGATCTTCTCAAGTCCTCATTTAATTCAGAAAACATGTTTGAAATGATTCACATGTTTAGGGGAGGATTGTTGGGAATTAAATATTCTGAAGTTAGAGTATCAAAAAATACTTTAAGAAGAAGGTACTGCTAGTTCATGATCAAGGTACTGCTAGAACAAGAAGGTACTGCTTATCGAAGGTACTGCTAGTTCATGATCAAGGTACTGCTAGAACAAGAAGGTACTGCTGATCAGTGAGTCATAGAGCTGCTAAAAGGATAAGATCGAAGAAGATATTATTTGTATGAGTCACTCTTATGCAAAAATAATATCTAGATATGTTCTCAGTCAACAAGTTGATGCATGTACTTTCATTAATTCATTTGAACAACTTGAGAGATATAATCTTCCATACGCTAGCTCGACTTGATCTTTTGTAAGACAAGTGTTGATTAGACATAAAACAATATTGTAAGAGATCTCTTGGACTATAAAAGAGATCTTAGACTAGTGATTTTATGTGTGGATATACGCTTAATTAAGAACTCATATCTGTTAAGACATAGAACAAACAAAAACATATATCACAAATCTAGAAACATAAGATTCAAGGTCTTTGTAACCCTAGTGATAAATTCAAGATCACTCGTATTATTTTGAATAATATTGAATCGTTTTGGTGATAAACTTTCTTTGTTCATTGTTAAGTAACAAACATAATTCTTCCATTTCCATAACATACATAACCTTCTAAGTGTGATTAAGTAAATTCCGCGTACTTAATCATATAAACTCAATATATCATTACACACAAAGTATACAAGGTTTAACCACCTTAACCGTGTGTCGAATCCTCTCACTTTGGCAGGGTCTCTTTTCTAACGACACATCTTGGCTGGTCAAATGTATGATCATTATTCAAATGGCACATACTACCCTGTGGCTTGGCGAGATGTCGAAAAGGTTAGTTTACCACAATCTTTTTTAATATACAATTGTAATTGTATACATAGTAATTTGTACATTTGTTTGTCTATATTAGGTGTATTTCCCCGTGACTGAACCTGAGAAACACTGGTGTCTCGCTGAGCTTCAACTGCGTACTGGAGCTGTTTCCTTTTATGACACTCTTGGGTGAGTCCAAGCAAGGTTTGTCAGAAAGGCTAACCCTCATCTTCAAATTTTTGACTGTATCTTGGAGGTCAACAACTTGTGATTCCAATTTGGTACATTTTGCCATAAATTCTTTGATTGGTTTCATGCTATCCTCATCACTTCGGCTTGTGTTGCCTGGCCCGAGAGGTGAATCACTGGAATTGTCATTGTGTACATTTGTGGGTTCCATCAATTCATTTGTTTCATTCCTACCTTCATCACTTCGTGTTGGGAAATTAAGCTTAAGCAGTTAAGACTGTTGAAGATGGAAGTTAGTACTGCTGAAGAGTTTTGAAGACATAAGCAGTTAGGATTGCTGAGTGAAGAAGTTAGGACTGTTTATGATTTATGTAATAGATAATTATGGAAAAGATATTGTGTATATCTTATACGTTTTAGTTGATAGTTATCTTGTAAAGGAATCCTTAGTCTATAAAAGGATTGCCTAGGTTAAAGTTTAGATATGATACAGAGAGAGATACACATAGACGTATTATAGAGATTCAATGTTGTAAACCCTAGTAATAGGAGATCACTCGTATTATTGTTCTAATAATATTGAATCGTTGAAGTTGAAGTTAATCATTCTGTGTTCATTCATTGTTTCATTCAAATCATACAAAACACATAAAATCTTCTAAGTGCTAGCTAGTAAATTCCGCGTGCTAGACTACGTATAATTCTTAGTATCACATCTAACACAAGGCGTGTTTGTAGATCCGGTCACTTCGGGATGTGTTACCTTCCCTGAGAGGTGAATCAAAGGGTGTAGACTCAGTATCAAACCTAGTCTGATCAGCTGAGCCACCCATGTTAGCCATTTGGCTGGGGATTCCATCACCTGTACCAAGTTCATGAGAACCAGATACATTAGATGTTGCCTTGGTTGGGGTCTTATTTATGTGGCCACTGTCCTGCTCTTCTTCTAAGCTAGCAGCAGTAGTGGCAGCCCCTTCCAACATGTCACCTCCCACACCTGTGACAGCCTCAGTGTTCGTATTTTGTGAATTCCTAGGGTTTTGGGTCTTTGTGGTTGGGAAGATCATGTTTCCAAGATTGTGGGTGTCTGTTGGGTAGTTATTGGGATTTTAGCACCTTCACCCTGATTATAGGCCAATGACAACATATTTGAGAATAAGGGTGTCACTGTCCCAGAGAAACCTATACCTTCCTTTTTCAAGTAAGAAAATAATTTCTTTCGAAGTACAGGGCATGGAAATTTATCTTTATGTACCTTAAGTTTTGTAAGTTGATTATTCAGAATTAATTGAAAAAACCTTGGATAGATATAATAATTACCTTTTATATTCTTTTTCAAACCATCCATTATCATATTCGAAAAACTAAAAGGCTGTCCCTTGGCCAGAAAAATCATAGCCGAAGCTTGAGTTGAATTGAATTCATTCCAACCTGTAGTTTTAGGACTTAGACAATGGAGAATGGTATGAATCAAAAACTTCCATTGTGGACAGAGAAGACCCTTATAAAACTTTAAACCATCATTTTTCTTCTCATATCCCATATTTTGAAGTTCCTCAAAAATGAAAGAATTTTCAAGGCAAATTATTTCCTCATCATCTAAAAAGTGAAGAGCTTTTCTTACAGATGATTCAGAGATAACTATCCTTTGGCCATCTACCTCAGCCTTTAATTGTTCTTACCCATTTATAGTTCTGAGCTTGACACTAGACCAGAACTGTTTCATGTGGGAAATAAATATAGCAGGGTTTGCTGTTAATGCGTACCTAAGATGAGTAGCATTAAGAAAGTATATTATCTCAGTAAATCCTTCAGCTTCTTCGGGCTTTTGAAGAAAGGCAACTTGATTGTGGTTATCTGAGAAAGATCTTGTCGTCATTGTGGATTAGGGTTTGATTTGGGGGTTTTAAGATTATAGGTGAAAAATTGTGAAAAAGGGTTTGAATTAGTGTGATTTATGAGCGCGTCAAACTAATTATGAGATCCAATTAGATTTTTAAACCCTAATTCAAGCGATTTGGGGGTTTTTAATCCATTCAGATAAGAAATTACACAACAGTCCCTGCACTTATAAACCAAGCAGTAGAAACCCAGAAGTTGCCCATTTTTTTTAAAGGTTGCCTAATTTTGCCATGTCGGTTGCGCTACAGTACACACAAGTACATCTATTTTATTTTATTTTAATGCCACTTGATAGGTGTAATCATAATCAATGAGATTCCTATATATATGTGTCAAATGTCAAATTTGCCATTGCCTTTTCATACAGAACAACTTTATACATCCTACCTATAGCCCAGCCATTTCCTCCAAACTCTTTAAAATATGTCTGATAACATACCTTTGGATGTTCAACCACTAAGTATAACTATAAAATGTGATTATTGTGGTATATTCTTGTGTTTTTTGTGGTTTTGGACTAACTTTTTGCAGGAAAAGATAAAGGGGATTGCTTATTTGATGAGAAAAAGGTGTTTGGAAAGATCAGCAGACATTCTGCTGCTAGTTACAAAGATTCTGCTACTAGCCTAAACTTTCTACTGTTGAGGGTTCTGCTGCTCGCTTTGTAACTTCTGGGATTCTACTGCTTGGTGTGAAAAGAACAGGGACTGATGTGTACTTTCTTATCCGAAAGGTTTAGAAACCCTCAAATCGTTCGATTTAGGGTTTTAAAATCTAATTGGATATCATAATCAGTTTTACGCGCTCACAAATAAAACGAATTCAAACCCTAACACAATTTTTCACCTATAATCTTAAAACCCCCAAATCAAACCCTAATCCACAATGACGAAAAGATCTTTCTCAGATAACCACAATCAAGTTGCCTTTCTTCAAAAGCCCCAAGAAGCTGAAGGTTTTGGTGAGGTAATAGACTTTCTTAATGCTACTCATCTTAGGAACGCATTAACAGCAAACCCTGCTATATTTATTTCCCACATGAAAAAGTTCTGGTCTAGTGTCAAGCTCAGAACTCTAAATGGGGAAGAACAATTAAAGGCTGAGGTAGATGGCCAAAGGATAGTTATCTCTGAATCATCTGTAAGAAAAGCTCTTCACTTTTTAGATGATGAGGAAATAATTTGCCTTGAAAATTCTATCATTTTTGAGGAACTTCAAAATATGGGATATGAGAAGAAAAATGATGGTTTAAAGTTTTATAAGGGTCTTCTCTGTCCACAATGGAAGTTTTTGATTCATACCATTCTCCATTGTCTAAGTCCTAAAACTACAGGTTGGAATGAATTCAGTACAACTCAAGCTTCGGCTATGATTTGTCTGGCCAAAGGACAACCTTTTAGTTTTTCAAATATGATAATTGATGGTTTGAAAAAGAATATAAAAGGTAATTATTATATCTATCCAAGGTTTTTGCAATTAATTCTGAATAATCTGTACTTCGAAAGAAATTATTTTCTTACTTGAAAAAGGATGGTATAGGTTTCTCTGGGACAGTGACACCCTTATTCTCAAATATGTTGTCATTGGCCTATAATCAGGGTGAAGGTGCTGAAATCCCAACAGCTACCCAACACACACCCACAATCTTGGATACATCAACTCATCAACATGAAAAGACCCAAACACCTAGGACTTCACAAAACAAGAACACTGAGCTTCCTTATGCCAGTGTTAGGATGGATGTAGATAAGGCTGTCACAGGTGTAGGAGGTGACGTGTTGGAAAGGGCTAACACTACTGCTTCTGGCTTAGTAGCTGGGCAGGAAAGTGTTACCATAAGTAAGACCCCAACCAAGGCAAAATCTAATGTGGAAGGTTCAGTATAACCTGAAACAGGTGATGGTAACCCCAACCAAATGGCAAAAATGGGGGGCTCAGCTGATCAGACTAGCTCTGATACTGAGTTTACACCATTTGAATCACCTTTTAGGGAAGGTAACACATCCCGAAGTGATGAGGGTAGACAAGAAACAAATGAATTGATGGATCAAAATGTACAACAAGACAATGCATATGATTCACCACTCAGGGAACGTCACACATCACGAAATGATGAGGCTAGGCATGAAACAGAGGAATTGAGGGACACCCACAGTGTGCAAGATGACAATTCCAGTGATCCACCTCTCGGGCCAGATAACACAGGCCGAAGTGGTGAGGATAGCATGAAACTTATTCAGGAATTCATGACAAAATGTACCACACTTGAGTCCCAAGTTCTTGATCTCACACAAACAGTCAAAGAATTGAAGATGAGAATTAGGCATTTGGAGGGAAAGAAGAGGTCAAGAGCATGGGTATTCAAAAGGCTAAAGAAGGCTGGAATAGCACATAGGGTGAGCTCTCCTGAAGACACACTGATGAGTGTGTAAATACTCATCATTTTACACCCATCAATGATACAAAAATTACCAAAAACACCCAAAATATATTGCAGATATCATTGGTTTGTGTTTTATGTGTTCCAGGTACAAAAGGATTGAAAATAAGGCAAAAGCGGACAAAACCGAGCTTGGATGGGAAAAAGAGCAAAAACGGACATTTTTGGGTTGACTCGACACCATTTGAGCATCATGTGAAGACGGAGTCAAAATCAAACCCGGGAAATGGCATTTGGACGAGCTTGGAAAAACGAACCCGAAACCAAAAATCACATTTCACCATTTACCCTCACCTAATTACCCTAAACCTAAACTTATTAACCTTTAAACAAAACCCAACCCAATTCTATAATCCTAACCCGGATCCAACCCACCCCTTTTTAGTAATAAAAATTCCCAGTCAAACCATCCCCCTTATCCCTTCTTCTAAAACCATTACCCACCAAATCATACCACCCTTATCCCTGCAAAACCACCATCAATCCCCTCCAAGCTTCTCTAGCACTTCTCCTAACAATCCAAAGAAGCATTTAATGCTTTCCCACCCCTCACAAGTTAACAACCTGGCAGTCCAAGTGGTTTATTTTGGCGCCAAATCCCAATCAAGGGCTGAGATTGCTCAAGTCATATCCAAGGATCCAGAGGAAGCAAGAGAAAGCAGAAGACAAAAGGAAGAAACCCTAGATAAATACAGAGCTCACCCCTCACTGAGGAGTTGTCCAATTTTCATGTATTTTAGAAAATCTAGGCCGAAGTTAGTTATTGTCTCATTTTAATTTCTGCAATTTTAATTCAGTTGTATTCCAAATTTCAAGTAGTGTAATTTCATTTTCAGTAATAATAGAAATTCAAGTTTTTGTTCAGTCGAATTAAGCTAAATTTCTGTTAAGTATCAATCACAAAGCCTCATTACCCTTGCTATAAGCTTATATAAGCTTATCATAGCTATTTGTAAGCTTATATTAGTTACAAACTGTTCTAATTTTGAAACAATCAAAACAGTCAACGAAAGTCAAAGAAGCTCAAAATAAGCTGTATTCATGAAATTAGCTGTGTTCTGATAAGCCAACTGTGGAGTTTAGCTTGTTATTGACAAGCTGAGCCTGTCTCTGATCAATTGCCTTAGTTTCATAACCTCAAACAGTTGTAAGCTATTTTCAAATTTTTGCATTATTTTCTATTTCACTGTTCAATAGCTTATTAAGTGCTTATTCTCATTTTTTGTACTTATTTGTTCTATATGTTGTTAGTATGTGTTAGTTTGATAATTAGTTCTAGGATATTCTCAGTTTTACCTTAATTAGCCAAAAAAAAATCAAAAAATTAGCTAAATTAGCCCCAGCTTATTAGATTACTTATTAGCTTTTGAAATTTGTTCAATATAGCTTAATTAAGTCAGTTGATTAGTATAGACCAAGAATTCTAGCTTAAATTGGCCTGTGCTAGTTCAAAACCAAAACAGACCCTTTTTAAGGGCTGTTTGGCTTTTGGGTCAAAACGGGTCAAATTGGTCAATCACTGTTCATTTGTCAATTGCTCAAGTTTAATCTAGTCTCAGTTAGCCTCGATAAGTTGTTCATAAGGTGTTTAGAGCTTATTTGTAGCTTTTGAAGGTATTGAGTCTAACAGTCTAGGTTTTAGCATACACTCTGATCATATAAGCTTATGTATGCTATAAGCTCATCTGCTGCAAGCTTTTCACATTTTTGTGTCTCTTTTAGTTCATTAAACCCATAGTCAGTAGTCACTAAGTTTCACCAAGCCTTGGGTTGAAAATAGCGCAAAACAGTCCAAGTTAGTTATAAAGACTGCATATTTTCGAATTTTCCAATCTGTAGTAAATTTCTTTTATTTTTCATTTCTTCATCTTAAGTCCAATTCAGCTAATATTTGGTACGCATAGAGTTTGTTGGCTTGTGTATTTGGCCATATTTTTAGTTTATTTTTAATATTTTTTTCTAGCAGCTTTTTCAGTAGCTTGAAAAGTGCCTTTTTGCCCTGCACCATAAGAAGATCAGCAGACTTATTGCTCATTTTGTGCTTATCAGCTTATTGCATTAGTTTTTTCTGGATTCCTTAGCTTATTCTGAGTTACTTCAGTCCCAAGTAGCTTAATTCCATTTACTTTTAGCTTATAGGATAGCTTATAGCTTATTAACTTAAATTTTTAGTTCTAAAAAGCCTTATATACTAACTGTTGCCATTGTAGCTTATTTCTAACTTATTCAGTAGGTATTAAAAATATTATCTTTTCAAAAGTTAAATATTTTTTATAAGATTTAACAAGAAAAATTTTTAAAAAAAAAAATTAATCAAGTTTCTTATATGCGGCCACCTTAATCTACTTTTTTCTGTGCTTATTTTAAGTTTTCAAAAATATTGTCTTTTATAAAAAGTGCTTATAATTAAGTACTTTATCAGTTTCAAAAAGTAAAAATCCAAAATCTCTTCATTTTCACTATTCACGACACGTTTTCACGAATCGAGAACACAAATTCCATTCAAACCTTCATCGGGGATAACGACCCGGGTTACACATACTTCACTTGTGTTTCCTTTGGAGAAAAATACACACGTTGATTTTAACCAATCAATTTTTGGCGCCGCTACCGGGGAAGGTTGAAACGAATTTTTAAGTCTCGTTTGGCAATTCGTGTTTTGAAGACCCTTCTTTCGAGAAGTTATCATTTTCTCTCGTAAATACTATCTTATTCTAAAAAACCCCAAAAAAATATTTTTCCTCATCCTCTTAAACCTTTTGATTCTATCTTCTTAACCCTCCTTAATATTTAATTCTCATGTCGTCACTGGAATATCACTGTTTTCATTGTAAAGGTCCAGTGGGTGATAATCTTCGTTGTTCAAAGTGTAAGTGTGAGCGGTGTGGAAATCATGCACCAAAAGGATCATCTTGTTATTGGTGTAAAGTAGCCCTCGAAGAAAAACTTAATTCCATCGATGATTCTCAAAGTTTTTCCGAACACCCTCCACAACCCCCGCCATCTTCACTCACTCAGCATAATTGTTTTATATGTGGAGATCCATTGGGGGATGATTCAGAGTGTGAACGATGTTTTTGCAAAGGATGTGGGTTTACTCATGGACTTTGCATATGTTCCACTTCTAAAATCCAAAATACACTTGATTATCCAAATTTTCACAACGATTTCAGTACCCCTTCTCAGGATTCATTTTGTCAAGAACCGTGTTATCAAAACTTCAATGATACATCATTTCAAAATATGCCAAATGATCTTTGTGAGTATTGTGGAGGTCCTCACCAAAGTTTTGAGTGTCAAACAAATAACATGCTTGTCTATGAGCAGGTTTCTTGTAACAGTCAAAATCTCGGTTATGACCAATATCCATGTACTTCTATGAATCAACCACAACAATCATACTGTTGTGAGTACTGTGGAGGTCCGCACTATAGCTCTGATTGTCAAATAAGGGACTCGCTTGTCTATGATCATGGCCTTTTTAACAATTACGACTATTCTTATCATGACCAACCTCCACAGTGTAAAACGATTCAAGCACAACCTCAGCAAATTCCTCAAGAATTATTCCAAGAGATTCAAGATGAAAGGAATAAACGCCAGGAGTTGTTTTTCAAAGATGTATTCCAAAAACTTCAAGATGTGAGGGATACACTTAATGATTTGGCTGTTAAACATGCCCAAGATGATCGTCATGGTGAATCTATGGAAGATTTACTCACCGAAGAAGAAGCAGCACAAATGCGTTTCCTATTTAATAAAGCCGCCATGCTCGATGACGAAGATGAAGACGATGAGGAGAGTACTATTCCTTTGAGCGATATCATTTCTCAACTCCCTCAGTCTATTGCAATCACATCATTCTTTCCAACTTTGGACCCCAAGGACTCTCTTATTATGGGGGATGAGCATATTAGCACTATTCCTGAAAAGGAATCGGACGAATTCATAAAGTCTATTGCTAAGAACCTTATCCCAATCCCAAGTGAGTCTGAGGATATATCGGATAATGAATGTGATTTGTCTATTTGTGATGATTATCCTCTTGACATTGAGGATAATTTTTCCGGGATTTTCTCTAACCCACTTTTCAATTCCAATGATGATTTTTCCTCTAGTGATGACGAATCACTTTCTGATGAGGACGTTCAAAATGAAAGTCTCAAAGTCTATTCGAATTCTCTTTTTGAATTTGATGATGAGTACTTTTCTAGCAAAATAAATCCTCTCTTTGATGAAGAGTTAGAGAACGATGAGGTCAAGGACTCTATTATTCATAAACTTGATGATATGACCTTAATTCTTAATCCCGATATTGTTAAGGACAATCTTTCTCCGACATATGTGACTTTTCCTTCTGAGGACAGCCATTATATCGACTTCACATATGTCGTTCGAGTTTTTCTACCTTTCTTCACCTATAAGGTAGATTGTCCTTTCCTTCACTCGTGTGGGAGTGAAGACACCATTTTTGACCCCAGCATCTCCATTTATCATCCTTTTGAGCCGGGTGTATCTCATCGGAGTGGAACTTTCAAGAAATTCAATGGTGATCCAAACATCTTGAATGAAAGTCCGATGGAGATTTTCTCTTCCACATGCTCCCCCAAGAACAAATGAATTCGGGGTCGAGTCAAACTAGTGACTCGGTTAACAAAAACATTAGCACCACATGGGTGACAACCCATGTTTCTGACTTCTTTCTATTTTCTGACACTAAGTGTGGGGGGATTCCTCTACTGTGCTTTGTTTTGTGTGTTGTTTGCTCTTGTTTGCAGGTTTCCCTTGGATTGTGATGACTGACGCACCTGTTTTCAATCCAGCCGCCCAATATCCTATCCTTTTGCTAACGTTTATCTAGGGATATCTTTTTAATCCTGTTTGTGAAAATAGAGATTTCTTTCACACACTTGGCTATTAGTATTACCTTTTTACGTTCTAAGTGTCGGCATAATAGCCGGTACTTTGAATATTGAGGGCAATATTCAATTCTAAGTGTGGGGGGGAATTCTCGCGAATTTTGTCACATATGTACCTTCTAGTGCCCTAGTACCCCCGTTTTGCCCAAAATTTTAAAATTTTTTCGTTTTTAGATAAGAAATTGCAATAAAAAATAAGAAGTATTTAGTCTTGATTAGGTTAGAACAAAGGGAATCCCAACTCTGCCAGAGTATTGATCTGGCTGCTTCCTTAACGTTTAGACTAAGGTTTCACGATATGTGCAAATAAAAATGCTAAGCGTAGAATAGTGGTTTTCTTTAGAGCTTATATAAGTAATCTATGGCTTTTCCTCCCAGGAGATAACTAATTTGACTTAATTAGTGCTTATTTTTCAAACATTTGAACACACAAAATCATTTTTCTATACGATTCTGAAAAATACTAGTTCAAAGCTTTATTTAAACTTCGGAACAAGCATATGTCATAATAAAAGTTAAGTAATAAATGTATGTGCTAAAAAGCTACGGTTCAAGATCGGCCCTTGGATTCTTATTTCCAGAAGGCGTTTAGGTCTTGGCTACCCTCTTACACCGGCCCTTGGATCTCTAATTCAGGAATGTGTGAGGTCTTGGTTTAAAACCCTTGGATCCTCATTTCAGGAATGTTTAGAGTCTTGGAATTCTCCGTTGTAACGGCCCTTGGATCCTTTATTCTGGAAGGTGTAAGATCTTGGTTCCCGTGAAACTCCGTTAGTTTATGTTGCACCAGTAATGAAAAAGTTATCTTAAAAAAAAAAAAAAATGAAAAATGATGAAAAAATGAAAAGATGAAAATAAAATAAAATGGAATGATATTGCAAAATGCAATAAATTTTGAAGCTTGCTTATTGTAAATTTTAAATCTATCTTGTAACTAGTATTAGTCAAAGTTTTATAAAAACGTCGATTTTTGTTATCAAAATTTTGAATATAAGCACAGTCACCTAAACTTAAATTGTGGGAGTGAAAAGTTAAGTTTCGGCTTACATAGATTATTGATATAAGTAGTGTTAGCATTTTTACAAAAGCATTTGCACATTGAGTTTAAGCTTAGTTGGGAGTATAAAAAAGAGGATGACGATTACAATTCCCTGGAGACACCCATTTTGTGTGAATCCCGTTTCATGATACCATTTTTGGAAATCAAGCATGTTATATATTCTGTTCTAGTTTAAATTTCTTGCATTGTATAAAAAATCAAAACGGGGTATGCTTGGTATTCTTTTGATCCTTTCATTACTTTATATGATCGGATTGCTAGGGACTAGCAATAGTTTAGTGTGGGGGATTCATGAGTGTGTAAATACTCATCATTTTATACCCATAAATGATACAAAAATGACCAAAAACACCCAAAATATATTGCAGATATCCTTGGTTTGTGTTTTATGTGTTCCAGGTACAAAAGGATTGAAAACAAGGCAAAAGCGGACAAAACCGAGCTTGGATGGGAAAAAGAGCAAAAACGGACATTTTTGGGTTGACTCGACACCATTTGAGCATCATGTGAAGACGGAGTCAAAATCAAACCCGGGAAATGGCATTTGGACGAGCTTGGAAAAACGAACCCGAAACCAAAAATCACATTTCACCATTTACCCTCACCTAATTACCCTAAACCTAAACTTATTAACCTTTAAACAAAACCCAACCCAATTCCATAATCCTAACCCGGATCCAACCCACCCCTTTTTAGTAATAAAAATTCCCAGTCAAACCATCCCCCTTATCCCTTCTTCTAAAACCATTACCCACCAAATCATACCACCCTTATCCCTGCAAAACCACCATCAATCCCCTCCAAGCTTCTCTAGCACTTCTCCTAACAATCCAAAGAAGCATTTAATGCTTTCCCACCCCTCACAAGTTAACAACCTGGCAGTCCAAGTGGTTTATTTTGGCGCCAAATCCCAATCAAGGGCTGAGATTGCTCAAGTCATATCCAAGGATCCAGAGGAAGCAAGAGAAAGCAGAAGACAAAAGGAAGAAACCCTAGATAAATACAGAGCTCACCCCTCACTGAGGAGTTGTCCAATTTTCATGTATTTTAGAAAATCTAGGCCGAAGTTAGTTATTGTCTCATTTTAATTTATGCAATTTTAATTCAGTTGTATTCCAAATTTCAAGTAGTGTAATTTCATTTTCAGTAATAATAGAAATTCAAGTTTTTGTTCAGTCGAATTAAGCTAAATTTCTGTTAAGTATCAATCACAAAGCCTCATTACCCTTGCTATAAGCTTATATAAGCTTATCATAGCTATTTGTAAGCTTATATTAGTTACAAACTGTTCTAATTTTGAAACAATCAAAACAGTCAACGAAAGTCAAAGAAGCTCAAAATAAGCTGTATTCATGAAATTAGCTGTGTTCTGATAAGCCAACTGTGGAGTTTAGCTTGTTATTGAACAAGCTGAGCCTGTCTCTGATCAATTGCCTTAGTTTCATAACCTCAAACAGTTGTAAGCTATTTTCAAATTTTTGCATTATTTTCTATTTCACTGTTCAATAGCTTATTAAGTGCTTATTCTCATTTTTTGTACTTATTTGTTCTATATGTTGTTAGTATGTGTTAGTTTGATAATTAGTTCTAGGATATTCTCAGTTTTACCTTAATTAGCCAAAAAAAAAATCAAAAAATTAGCTAAATTAGCCCCAGCTTATTAGATTACTTATTAGCTTTTGAAATTTGTTCAATATAGCTTAATTAAGTCAGTAGATTAGTATAGACCAAGAATTCTAGCTTAAATTGGCCTGTGCTAGTTCAAAACCAAAACAGACCCTTTTTAAGGGCTGTTTGGCTTTTGGGTCAAAACGGGTCAAATTGGTCAATCACTGTTCATTTGTCAATTGCTTAAGTTTAATCTAGTCTCAGTTAGCCTCGATAAGTTGTTCATAAGGTGTTTAGAGCTTATTTGTAGCTTTTGAAGGTATTGAGTCTAACAGTCTAGGTTTTAGCATACACTCTGATCATATAAGCTTATGTATGCTATAAGCTCATCTGCTGCAAGCTTTTCACATTTTTGTGTCTCTTTTAGTTCATTAAACCCATAGTCAGTAGTCACTAAGTTTCACCAAGCCTTGGGTTGAAAATAGCGCATAACAGTCCAAGTTAGTTATAAAGACTGCATATTTTCAAATTTTCCAATCTGTAGTAAATTTCTTTTATTTTTCATTTCTTCATCTTAAGTCCAATTCAGCTAATATTTGGTACGCATAGAGTTTGCTGGCTTGTGTATTTGGTCATATTTTTAGTTTATTTTTAATATTTTTTTCTAGCAGCTTTTTCAGTAGCTTGAAAAGTGCCTTTTTGCCCTGCACCATAAGAAGATCAGCAGACTTATTGCTCATTTTGTGCTTATCAGCTTATTGCATTAGTTTTTTCTGGATTCCTTAGCTTATTCTGAGTTACTTCAGTCCCAAGTAGGTTAATTCCATTTACTTTTAGCTTATAGGATAGCTTATAGCTTATTAACTTAAATTTTTAGTTCTAAAAAGCCTTATATCCTAACTGTTGCCATTGTAGCTTATTTCTAGCTTATTCAGTAGGTATTAAAAATATTCTCTTTTCAAAAGTTAAATATTTTTTATAAGTTTTAAAAAGAAAAATAAAAAAAATAATAAAATAAAATAAAAAAATTTAATCAAGTTTCTTATATGCGGCCACCTTAATCTACTTTTTTCTGTGCTTATTTTAAGTTTTCAAAAATATTGTCTTTTATAAAAAGTGCTTATAATTAAGTACTTTATCAGTTTCAAAAAGTAAAAATCCAAAATCTCTTCGTTTTCACTATTCACGACACGTTTTCACGAATCGAGAACACAAATTCCATTCAAACCTTCATCGGGGATTACGACCCGGGTTACACATACTTCACTTGTGTTTTCGTTGGAGAAAAATACACATGTTGATTTTAACCAATCACACACGTTTGGGGGAGGATGCTCCCAAACAGGGGAGGAATGTGGACAAGGATTCAGAGGAGGCAACCAAGGAAACAGGGGAGGTCAATGTGCTGAATGTTTAAGGTGCTGTTAGGAATGAGAATGTGGAGATAGAAGTTGATAGTGTTGTCAAGGAAGTTAATAAGGGTGTAGGTGATAAACTAAAAACTTTTGAGCCTGAACAGATGAGCAAACATGGTGAGGTTATGGTGGAAGCTGTTAAGAGCTTAGGAGAAATGGCCAAGGTTGATTCTGCTGCTGGTTCAAGTCATCCTACTGTTGGTTTAAAACAATCTATTGCTGGAGTTGAAGAAGCAGTACAAGAATCACTTGATGAAGATGAGCCAAAGCAGTTGAAAAAGAAAAAAGCTGAAGAAGCTGAACAGATGATCAAACATGGTGAGGTTATGGTGGAAGCTGTTAAGAGCTTAGGGGAAATGGCCAAGGTTGATTCTGCTGCTGGTTCAAGTCATCCTACTGCTGGTTTAAAACAATCTGCTGCTGGAGTTGAAGAAGTAGTACAAACTGCTGAGGTAGTTGAGGAAGCAGTACAAGAATCACTTGATGAAGATGAGCCAAAGCAGTTGAAAAAGAAAGAAGCTGAAGTAGCAGACTGGATGGAAACTCGAAGGAAGGAAAAAGAAAGAATGGCTTCGGTTGCTATTATTGCACAAGAATCACTTGACGAGCAGATAGAACATGCAATTAAAACTGATCCAGCTGTGAAACAAAGAGCCATAGAGCTGATTGCAAATTAGAGTCTAAGTATGCAAGCAAGATCAGCTATACTTGCAGATTTCATTAACTCTAGGAATGAAGGAGTGGCTTTGGATGAAATCATAGAAAGTATTAGATCAAGTCAGAAGAGGAAGAGACAACCAACCAAGGCATAGATCATAGCTGGAATGAAGAAGTATTTAAGGAATCAAGCTGCTTGGAAGGCATATCAACTTAAGGGAAAACCAAATGAAGAGATTGAGTACTTGTACTACAAGTACTATAGGTGAGCTCACATGAAATTTCCTGAAGAATTAGAGGAAAGACCTTCAAAGAAACTCAAGACCACTCAAAAGAAATCAACTGAGAAAGTGGAAGTTCATAGAGAAAGAGTGAAATTATCACAAGAGCAGATGAGTAAGATGTTAGTCACAGTTCCAGAAATTCTACATGTTGACCCACTTAAATCAAGACATCCAATAATTGATTGGAAGATCTACAGGGAATATCCACTGAGTTATGAAGTGTTAGCTGTGATGATTACCACAAAACTCAGTGTTAGGAATTAAGCTTAAGCAGTTAGTACGGTTGAAAAGAAAGTTAGTACTGCTGAAGAGTTTTGAAGACATAAGCAGTTAGTACTGTTTATATGAAGAAGTTAGTACGGTTTATGTTTGTATGTAAGATAATTATAGAAAAGATATTTTGTATATCTTATACGATTAGGTTGATAGTTATCTTGTAAAGGAATCCTTAGTCTATAAAAGGATTGCCTACGTTAAAGTTTTGGTACGAATTAGAGAAGAACAAATACGTATTGTTTTGTTAAGATTCAAGGTTGTAAACCCTAGTGATAGGAGATCACTCGTATTATTTATTAATAATATTGAATCGTTGAAGTTGAAGTTGAAGTTGAAGTATATTGTGTTCCTTGTTCATTCATTGTTGATTCGTTAATACAAAACACAAACAAACCAATCTTCTAAGTGCTAGCTAGTAAATTCCGCGTGCTAGACTAGACATCATTCAAAGTATACATCTAACACAAGGAGTGTGCGTAGATCCGGTCAAGTGGTATCAGAGCCAGGTTACTGATACTTTGGTTTAGAAGATCCAGACGAATTTGTTAAAGAGAAGATGGACATGGAGACAACAACAAGTCAGACTAATATTGCTGCTAAGCTTCCAATGCTTAAACCCAATGAGTTCGATATGTGGCGATTAAGAATTGAGCAGTTCTTTTAAGTTCAAGATTATACTCTCTGGGAGATTATTGAGGATGGGAATTCGTTCAAACCTAAAACTACAACAACCGTTGTTGAGGGTGTCACTGAAACTAAGTTGCAAACTAAGCCAACCACTACTGAAGAGAAGGCACAGCACAAGAATGATGTTAAGGCGAGAAGTTTGCTTCTGATGACTATTCCCAATGATCAGTTGTTGAATTTTAGCAAGTTTAAGTTTGCTAAAACTCTTTTTGAAGCTATTGTTGCAAGATATGGTGGGAACGAAGCCACCAAGAAAACTCAGAAGACCCTTCTCAAGCAACAGTTTGAGAATTTTTCAGCAACAAGCAAGGAGTCACTAGATCATATGTTTAATAGACTTCAAAAAGTAGTGAGTCAATTGGCTGTTCTAGGAATTGAGATGCCTCAAGAAGATCTCAACTCCAAATTTCTGAGGAGTCTACCAATTGAATGGGCTATGCACGTGGTTGTATGGAAAAACAAGCCTGATGTAGATTCCATGAGCTTAATGGATCTCTATAGCAACTTCAAGATAGTTGAACATGATATTAAGAAGTCTGCTGGATCAAGCTCAAGCTCAAGCTCAGGGAATTTGGCCTTTGTATCAACTCCCAGTACCTCAAGTCCAGATGAAGAAGTTCAAGTGACTGGAGCAGTTGGTACTGCTAGTTCCAATATTGGTACTGCTAGCACTTCAAGCAGTACTAATGGACTCTTGGATGAGAATACTTATTGTGCTTTCTTGACTACTCAGCACAATGGAAGTATGTTGACTCATTCAGATCTTCAAGAGATTGATGAAGATGATATTGAAGAGATGGATATTAAACAGCAATGATGTTGCAGGGTATGACAAGTCCAAGATTGAGTGTTTCAATTGCCACAAGAAAGGTCATTATTCAAGGGAGTGCAGATTGCCAAGACAACAAGATGGAAAGAGCAGAGGATATGGAAGCAAGTCAAGGGTTGTGGAGGTTACTGATTCAAGCTCAAAAGCCATGGTTGCCATTGATGGCTTAGGGTTTGACTGGAGCTACATTGCAGAGGAGGAAGCAGAAGCATCTACAGAGATTGCTCTCATGGCATTTTCAGACTCTGAGGTACAAGTTTCTAAATGTTCTAAATCTTGTGAAGCTTTAAAAGATCTAGAAACTCTTAAGAAAAGATATGAGGATCAGAGAAAAGTGCTAACCCAAACTGCTTTTAACTTAGCAAATCATAAGAGTTCTTTAGCTGTGTTAAAAGAACAAATTGTTCATTATAAAAGTAATGAGTCAAAGTTTTCTGATGATATGATTATTGTAAAGAGAGACTTAATGTTTAGAGAGAATGAAATTAGTTTGTTGAAACATGAGGTAGAACAGGTTAAGAAAGCAAAGGAGAACATTCAAATGACTGTTGACATACTAGAATTTGCAACTCAGGGTGTTAGTAAGATTGTTGAGTGTCAGATCCTCAATAAAGCTAAGTCAAGCCTAGGTTATAAGTCAGTTCCACCTCCCTATAGAGGAATTCCAACACCCCCAGGCATAGACTTAGAACACACAGGACTACCTGAATTTCAACTACCTGAGCTTAAATATGGTCCTCAACCTAAAGAGAATGTAGTTGATAAACCTGTGTATGAAAGTGCAAGTGATGCCTCATTTTCTGAGGATAAGGTGTCCTCAGCTAAGGACTCAGATGCTCCAACCATTGAGGAATGGACTTCTGATGATGAGGATAATCAGGCTGTGGTTATGCCTGTTAGTGTTAAAGTGGAGGAACCAAAAGTTCCAAAGATGGTTAAACCTGAGACTGTTAGGCCTAGATCAAATGCCAAACCTTTTAGACCAACAGTTAGGTATGCAGAAATGTATAGAACCACAAACAAGCCAAGAGGTAACCAAAGAAATTGGAATGACCTCAAATCTCACCAATTAGGGGATGATTTTTTCTGCTATAGGAAAGCTTGTTACTCGTGTGGTAGTTTTGACCATCTTGCAGATTTTTGTGATAAATGGTTGAGTGGATATTCAAACCATAGGTTGAGCATAGCAAGACTTCAAACTCTTCCTAGGAATGATAGAATGATACCCAGATCAGTTCTATTAAAGTCTGGCCAAAGACCAATTCAAACTGCTAGACCAGCAGTTCAGCTTGTCAGACCAATTAGACCTATTCACTCAAGGCCAACAGTTCAAGGTGAAAAAATGTTTTCCAAATCAGCACCAACAACTGTTAAAAGACCATTTCAAAACAAACAAGTAGTGAAAAACCAAGTTTGGAAACCCAAGGTAACAACTACCAAGCCAGCAGTTTCAACTGCTAGCAGAGTAATTGGTACTGGTGTTAATAAAAACACTACTAAGGGAAATATAGGAAATGGAGTAAATGCATCAGCATGTTGGGTTTGGAGACCCATCAAACCCAATGGTGCTAAAATTGTTTTGAAAAGAATGAATTATGTTGATGCAAGAGGAAAGCCTAAGTCTGTTTTGGCTTAGGTACCACAAGGAAATTAATTTTTCTTGTTATGTGCAATGTTAGTCA
Source organism: Artemisia tridentata subsp. tridentata (assembly GCA_021014915.2). Lineage (NCBI taxonomy): Eukaryota > Viridiplantae > Streptophyta > Magnoliopsida > Asterales > Asteraceae > Artemisia > Artemisia tridentata. Next base: position 18,658,394 of record CP139507.1, on the reverse strand, counting down.
TATGCTTGTATCTTGTTTCTTTGTTTTTGGACTAACACTTGCAGGTTTTGGATGATATGCACCAAGGAATTAAATGCTTTATGTTTTGGACTATATGGTGATTTGAAGCTGAGTGTGTGATCTTTGCACACAACAAATGGTAATTGGTTCACCATGTCTAACCCACATAAGAACCAACTAGTCCAGAGCAAACGGTATCTGGTAAAGACTAATCAAATCCGTTGATGGTTGAAAATTTACCGAAAATTGTATGGTTATCAGCTCAGCATATCTAAGTGTGAAGAGTTGGCCAGTCCAAAGCAAACGGTTATTGGTAAAGACATATCAAATCCGTTGATAGCTGATAGTTTGCTAAAAACTATGTTTGAGCCATAGTATTTTAAAATCCTTTTCAATAAGTTCATACGGCTCAACAAAAATTTTCCAACAGTTGGTACGGTTAGTACAAAGTTAGTACGGCTCAACTAGCCATTGTAAAAATCTGTCAGTAATTAATTTTATAGCCGTTGGGGTACAACCGTTATTCTTAAGGTGCTTATTGGGATTTTTCTAGAAGATAATTATCTTTTTACCATAAATTTATTTATTCTATTTCTAAAGATAATTTATCTCATTCGCATATTTCGCAAAACCCTAAACAGTACCTATAAACCCCAATAGACTACATAAAACCTCAATTTCACTTTATACGATCATCTTATTGCTATAATCTTTCATTTTTCATCACTAAAAATGGCTGGATTGGAATTTGTTAAGCGTCACAATCAGGTTGCGTTTCTTGAGAAAACAGAGGAAGGAGATAGACAAAAATTTTATGAGATTGTGGACTTTCTAAACCACTCTCACATAAGGTATGCTCTAACTGTTTCTCCTACTCTTTATGTCTCGTACATCAAACAGTTCTGGCAGAATGCTACTGTCTTGACTAGTGAAGATAGGGACTTAGAAATTCATTCTGAAGTGGATGGTGTATCTTTTGTTGTTACCGAGTCTATAATTAGGAGACATCTTAAACTACAAGACTCAGATGGTATCAATACTATGCACAACACCGAAATATGGCAGGAACTTACCAAAATGGGGTATGATACATCCGAACACAAATTAACTTTTCAAAAAGGATGTTTCTCACCTCAATGGAGATTTTTTATACATACCATTTTACATTGTTTAAGTCCTAAAAAGACTGCTTGGGAGCAGTTCAGTAGCAATATTGCTATTGCTCTCATTTGTTTGTCTACAAACAAGGTTTTTAACTTTTCAAAATTTATTTTTGAGGGTATGGCATCTAATGTAAATAGCAAAACCAAGTTTCTAATGTATCCAAGGTTTGTTCAAACACTTTTGAATAAAAAGACATACCTGCTTACAAAACCAACAGAAATTTTTGCTACTCCTAGCCTTCAATCAAAAGTTTTTCAAAACATGGCTATGGCTAGTAGACTTTTTCAAGGGGAACCAGTTCCATTGTTTCCTCAAATGCTTCAAACTGAGTTGGTTGAAGGGTCAGCACTTCCAACTGATCCCCATCACACATCCACTCAAGTACTTGAAATAACCCAAACATCCCAATTTCACATCATTTATATGAGAAGGGAAACACCCAGAGTGATTCCTAGATCCTTTCCCCATGATTCACCTCTCTTAGCAGGTCACACAGCTAGAAGTAATGAGGGTAGCTCTAACCAAAATGCATTGATGGAATTATGTACCAAGCTAGTTGCCAAAGTTGAAAGTTTGGAGACAGATCTTACAAGCACCAAGGAGGAGCTCAAAGCCCACAAGGAGAATTCTGCTAAAATTTTTAACAGGTTATCTTTAAAGGTGAAAAAGCTGAAAGATCAACTCAAGCAGAAAAGGGCAAGAATGGTATTGGATGATGATTCTTCTAGTGATGACTCAGATGATTCAGATGATGCTGATGGTGGAAATTCTTCCTAACAGGGGAGGAAATTTGGTAAAGACAAGCATGGATCAAGTTCTCAGGGGAGGCATAATGAAGAGGAAGAAGAACAATTTGATATGGGTTCTGGTAATGTAGATATGGAAGAAGAAGAACAGACACATGAAGCAGTTCAGACTGAAACTGTTGAAGCAGTTCCAACTGTTGATACAGAACATGAAACAGTTCCAACTGGAGACACTTCAGCTGAGCTAGTTTATGAAAGAAAAAGAGCTGACAAAGGTAAAAAGGCTATGACACAAGAGGAAGAGGAAGCAGCTCAAGAACTTGAAAGGCTCAAGACAACAAAACCAAAAACTCAAGCTCAGATAGACTATGATGCAGAAGTTGCAAGGAAAATGATTGAAAAAGATTGGGCTGATGAACAAGCTCAGATAGCTCAAGATGCAGAATTAGCAAGGAAAATGGCTGCTGATGATGAAAGGAACATAGCTGGTTTCATGGATAGAACAAGAACTGAAGATTTTAATCAAGAAGAGTTCAATGAGCAACTTCAATACTTGTTGGATTCTGATTGTATTATAAAAGCTCATGCTGTGATGATTCTTAATGATCAGGAGTTAAATGAAGAAGAAAAGTCAGAGGAGCTCAAAGAATTTATCTTGAAGACAAACAGAGAAGCTACTTGGAGTGACTTAATGCACAGAATCAGAGAAAGGTAAAAGTCAGGTTACAAGACAAAGTTGCCTACCAGGAAGGAAAAACTTAATTTCATGAAGCACTATTTGAAGAATCAAGGTAATTACAAGATGAGTGACTTTACTGGATGGACAGATGCTGAGATTGAAAGGAAATTCTTTGAAACATATGCAAGACTGAATACTCCAATCAGAGAAGACGTGACAAGGAAAAAGAAAAGAGAACCAGAAGTTCTTGAATCTGATGCTGCAAAGAAACAAAAGTCTGAAGAAGAAGGATTAACTAATGAGAAGATCAAGAGCATGATGATGATTGTTCCAGAATCTTCATATATCAAACCTTTACAAATAAAACATCCAATCATTGACTGGGAAGTTCTCACTGATGGAAGAATGAAAGGATGGAAGATAGTCAGACTTGGTGATATTTCTGAAAGGTACAAGTTGTTTGAAGATTTACTCAGAGGATTTGACAGAGAAGATCTTAATCAACTATGGAGCTTAGTAAAAGAAAGATTCAGAGATAAAGATCCTATTGAAGACAAAGACAAAGAATTATGGGTTCAGTTGAAGAGAATCTATGAACCTGATAGTGGAGAGTCAATGTGGAGGTTTAAAGCATAATTTAAAGATGTGTATTGGTATTTGTTTGAATCGTGTGGAGTACATAGAGTTTCTACTCCAGATGGGATAGAAATCTATATGTTGGTGGACAAGGACTATCCACTCAGATCATTTGTGTTAATGGCTATGTTACAAGGAAGACTCAAGGTTGAAGAAGACTCTGAGATGACAAATTTGTTAGTTACAAAGATTTTCAACCTTGCACAGCAAAGAAAAGTCAAAGACTAAAGTGACTAATGTGATAGATGTTTGAAAGAATTTTCCCCATTGAGAAGAAGAAGCTTAATTTGAAGAAACTTAGTGATTTGGATAGAAATCATAAGTTTAGGGGAGGATTGTTAGGAATTAAGCTTAAGCAGTTAGTACGGTTGAAAAGAAAGTTAGTACTGCTGAAGAGTTTTCAAGACATAAGCAGTTAGTACTGTTTATATGAAGAAGTTAGTACGGTTTATGTTTTTATGTAAGATAATTATAGAGAGGATATTGTGTATATCTTATACGATTAGGTTGATAGTTATCTTGTAAAGGAATCCTTAGTCTATAAAAGGATTGCCTAGGTTAAAGTTTTGGTACGAATTAGAGAAGAACAAATACGTATTGTTTTGTTAAGATTCAAGGTTGTAAACCCTAGTGATAGGAGATCACTCGTATTATTTATTAATAATATTGAATCGTTGAAGTTGAAGTTGAAGTTGAAGTATATTGTGTTCCTTATTCATTCATTGTTGATTCGTTAATACAAAACACAAACAAACCAATCTTCTAAGTGCTAGCTAGTAAATTCCGCGTGCTAGACTAGGCATCATTCAAAGTATACATCTAACACAAGGAGTGTGTGTAGATCCGGTCACTCAGATGTGAAGGACATTCAAATGTGGTTAAGGATTTACTTCAAAGAATCTATGATCAGTATGAAGCTCTAAGGAATAACAGAAGTTAAAGTGTTTGGAAGAATCCCCCCATCATCTACAGAGTTTAATTCAAGAAAAACTTTGTGATTTGGAGAGAAATCATAAGTTTAGGGGAGGATTGTTTGGAATTCAACCGACAGTTAGTACTACCAGGCTAAATATTTCAACTGTTGGAGAATAACACAAGCAGTACTAACTGCCAGTACAAATACTTTGTACTACTTATGTTCTCAAAACATGTAATAAGATAATTATAGAAAAGATTTAGTGAATATCTTATAGTTATAGATTGATACGAATATTGTAGTTATCTTGTAAAGGAATCCTTGTTCTATAAAAGGATATCCTAGGTTAAAGTTTATGTACGTATTGTTTTGTTAAGATTCAAGGTTGCCAAGTTTTTTTAACTTGCCCATCTTTTAAAAATTGCCCATTTTTTTTAAACGTTGCCTAATTTTGCCATGTAGGTTGCGCAACTGTACACACAAGTACATCTACTTTACTTTTTATTTTAATGCCACTTGATAGGTGTAATCATAATCAATGAGACTCCTATATATATATGTGTGTCATATTTTCCGTTTCCTTTTCATACACAACAACTTTATACATCCTACCTATAGCCCAGCCATTTCCTCCAAACTCTTTAAAATATGTCTGACAACATACCTTTGGATGTTCAACTAGATATCATGAATAGGCTACCTGTTAAGCCTATACTCCAGATACGTAGTGTTTCAAAGATATGGAAGGCAAACATAGATTCGCAAACCTTCATCACTTCATATGGTGCTCGTCCCACTGATGAGTGTCTTTTTAATCTAACATTTGATCAGGGTCATAAAGGTTTTATGACATCTATAGCTGAAAATTTAACCATTAGCCTATTTGATTCGCATCTACACCTTGCAGTTATGATGCCTGTCGGCAATTCTAGCGGCCTTACGTGCTTTATGTATGGTACTAATGTGATGGCTATTATTTGGAACCCATCCATAAGAAAATCTGTTGGCATATTCATCCCTTTTTACACTAACCAAATAGAATGTTCAAAGATTTCTTTCGGTTTTGGTGTCCGTCCGGACACTCTAGACCTGACTATTGTGAAGGTATCCTATCCTTTTTTCCAAACTGGTTTTTGGTATGTGTCAGTATTTTCATTGAACACTAAGACCTGGACACGTCTCCAAGATTTTTAGTTGCAACGTCAGTCAATAAGATTGAAAAGAAAATTTCAGGCAGTTGTAGGTCGTTTTATCTATTGGGGTGGTACTGAAAGGTTAGTTAGTGCAAAGGGGGTTTCGTACAAGGATTACACTTTGATTTCTTTTGATATGATTACCCGCCAATTTCACGTCATAGAGATACCTTCTCTTTTGAAATTCGTAATGCCAGTTCCTTTTTCTGTTCACGAGCTTGGAAACTCTGTTGTGCTTTCTGGAATGATCATGACTTCTGAGGTACCACTGTTTAGCGGATGGCTTTTGTAGGTGGATGGTGCATCCATAACACGATTTTCAAATCTATTCTACATCCCTACCCCGATGGTGAATAAGCTGATTGGCTTTACAAGTAACCAAGCTCCAATAGTCGAAGCCACTGTCGGACACATTTTGGGTAACACAATTTTTGTCTACGATCATCAGGTTGGACAATTTGTTAGTTTGGGAATTGAAGGAAATGCTGGTTCATTCTACATCACTCCGTACAAAGAATCTCTTCTTCTGATAAATCTCCCAGACCGTGCGTTGTACAGTACGTTTACATTTTAAGTTATCATTCTATTGCATTTGTATTATAGAATGACATTCACAAATATTGTCTAGTACACTTACACATGTTCAAATGTTAACACAAAATTTTCCCATATGTGAACAGGTTTACCTAACCTTTGAGAAGGTATGAAGTTATGGATCCAGCGTTGTGGTTTGACAAGTTTTCAGTATTGGTAGGAAGTCTAGTGTGATGCGCCTATGAAACCTGGTTACTGTCATCAATGGAAGGCGTTCAATAACATGTAACCTTAAAATAATTGACTATTATCTAGTAATCGTTATGGTTTATGATTTCATGACAGTAATTACTAATTGTATTATGTAATGTTGTTAGTGGTTCTATTTCTTTACTCCTTGTTATGTTTGTCATCGTTTGCAACCGACGTACCAAAATAAAAATAGAGCAACAATAGTTATGCAATAACTATTGTGGGCAACTTAAATGGACCTTTTGGGCAACTAAAAAAGTACTGTGCGCATTAAACCCAAGTGAACACCACCGTGGTCTTGCGTTAACCAGTTTTTCCTAAAAGTTTTTATGAAAACAATATTTCTAAAACTTTTTAAATAACCTGGGAATAAGCTAAAGAAACTAAGCAGTACTAACTTAAGGTTAGTAGTGCTAGTATTGCAATTAAAACTGCCTAATCTCTATATCAAATAAGCACAAAGGAAACTTAATAATCAAAGATGAATGACATATGCACAAGCTATTCTTAATGAAAGCATATAAACAAATAGCAAACAACAAACTACGAGGTTAATTGTCATAGGGTATTCAACCCATACATAAACTAAAAAGACTAAAAGAATTCCAAAAAGGCTGTACGGGAAGCTCGGTGGAGTTTCAACAGCTTCCTAGCCAACTCCCAATTCATCCTCATATTTTCATACTCATCATTACTCAAATTGTTGAGCTTGATATAAACCATCTTCAGCAAGGGGGAACACGTAAGTATGAGCTTTATTATTGTTAATTCATTCTCTGATCTAGGAAAAGTTCGAAACACCACACTCTTCAGCTGCCCCGGCCTCATTCTGTTGCTACCTAAATCTAATGAATAAACTTCCAAAGGTAGATCACTTTCCAATGCAGCCTGCAAATTGAGATAGTATTGAGATGCACAACCATGGCAATTTAAGATGTGGTATCAAATACATATGCATTCTACTTACCATGGTTTCTAGAGTTTGCAATTTTTGAGCTCCACAAATCATTTGAATGATGAATGACACCATTGCATTGTTCCCAAAATTGACTCCGAATAGATTTAGAGTCTTAAGGGATACAAATGCCACAGGGACATTCATCCAGGAGCTACCTTCTGCCAACAACTACAAATGGTCGACTTTTCGTAAGTTTTAAAGATTACATTTCATAAGTATTAGAGATTACATTAACATTATGTAATTTGAAGTGTAAAACTCAAATTTGTCTAACCTTGCACTCCTAAAAATCCAATGTAAGGGACTCAAGATTGGGAAGAGTTCTAAGCTGAAAGATATTGTAAGTTGTGATTGTCGTGGGATGGTTCGAAATACCGAATGACAAATACAACTTCTTCAAATTTCTAAGTTGTGCAATATCCAACAGTCTCATGTCGTTTGTATCAATACGATTCATTTTAAGAGACTCAAGTAAGGGACAACGATAAATAAACTCCCAAATTGAACCGGTTTGAAAGTCAACATATAAGAATTCTAAGCTCAATAGATTTGGAAAGCTAATAAAAGATACCAAACTAGGAAGAGTACACCAATGAAGTTCTAGATGTTTCAACTCCATACGAGAGTACAGTTGGGTTGGCAACATAACTGATTCACCATACCAGTTTTGAATTGTGAGCTCCTCAATTCCTTCCCGAGCCAAAAACAACAGCCAATCATGTATCTCTTCATAATTGAAGTTATCTTGTCCAAACAACGGTTTAGGTTCTACGGATAAGACAAACCTTCTTACGGGACCTTTGAGCTGAAGTAGCAGTCTAGTAAGTTGCCTCCCATCAAACTTATTTGTCAAAAAATAAAAGAGATCCTCATCAACTATAACATTGGTGAGCAAAGTCCACTTAAACCTCCAGTTTCTCGCTAAACTATCGATCCTCACCGCATCTTTTAGTGGCAAATGATTCATAATAGTAGTGATCACGTTATCTGGCATGTTGCTAATATAATCCGCCATCTTAGGGATAACATTACATCCAAAAGACATGGTATTGCTGGAATTTGATTTGCTTTTGTGAGGTCTGGAAAATGAGAGTTTGGATTTCGTTTGGATTTGTTTTTTTGATAAGGGTTTGTGTAATTATGGTGTGTATAGGGGTTTGGTGGGTGGGTTTATTGGTTCCCGCGAAAAAAAGTAAATAGTTGTCAGAAAAGTCAATGTTAATTAACGGTGGGTGGATAGTAAATTGGTGAATAGTTGGGTCTTGTCAAGTTGGGCAACTTGTCAAGTTGGGCAACTTGTATCAGTTATATGACCATGTTCATATATGGTGCTTTAAATATATTGTGTAAATACTTGATTCTTAAGTTAACATAAAGATCCAAAATTGAAACACAAACATAAAGATCCAAAATTGAAACACAAACATATCAGTAACATAAAGATCGAAACTTTCATTGATCATAGGAGTTCACAACCATTACAAATTTCCAAAAAGATATCTAAACACACACTTGTTTAGTAGTTAGAACTGCTACCTTCCGCATCACCCATTTTCTTCCTTTTCTTCATTTCTTTTTCTTTCTTGTCCTTCGTATCCTTTAGATGCTTAAGCACAACTTCAAGATGGGAAATCCTCTGTTGCAACTCATCAAACTTTGGTAAACTGGTATCCACAGTCTCTCGCTTCTCCTCCTCCTCCTCTTCCTTCGAATCAGCCAAAAGCGCTTCATAGTAGCAATCTTGTTTCCTCAGATAAGTCAGAATCTGAGTTCTCAACTCCTTAGGTATCTTCCTATAAGAACCATACTCATCAATTGGTTCAGAGCCATATCCATCAAGAAGTAAATCATTTAGATAATAGTTTCTTAAAACTTTGTCAAATTCCTCTTCCTCGGAACCAATGAAGATAGCCTTCCCTTTACCATTGTTTGCCATCGTGGGTGGTTTTGTTCGTTGGGATTATGTGTGTTTTGGGGGAATGTGTGTGTGGTTTGGTGTGTTTAAATAACTGAATAGTCCCTATGCAATTGTTTCGGTTGTCTTGTTACTTTTCTAGGGAAAGGTTAAAATAATAATAATAAATAATCATAATACCATTTGTAAAAAGTATTTGTTTTTTCAAATGTATTTTTTCCCCTTTGTATGAATTGAACATATACAATGGTAAAAGGGCACCACCAATAGCAGTAGAACCCCAGAAGTTACAAAGCGAGCAGTAGAACCCTCAGCAGTAGAAAGTCTGCACAACTGCCTTTAACTAGCAGTAGAAATTTGCCAAATTTTATAAAGTTGCCCATTTTTTAGTTGTCCATCTTTTAAATATTGCCCATTTTTTTTAAACGTTGCCAAATTTTGCCATGTAGGTTGCGCTACAGTTCACACAAGTACATCTATTATATTTTATTTTAATGCCATTTGATAGGTGTAATCGTAATTAATGAGACTCCTTTATATATGTGTCATCTACTTTATTTATTGTTTCTACTTTGAGAACCATATATTCTACTGAACGACTGACTACCCATACTGAAAACTTGTCAAACCTGTTCACAAATGGGAAAAAATTTGTGTTACCTTTTGAACATGTGTAAGTGTACTAGACAATATTTGTGAATGTCATTCTATAATACAAATGCAATTATCATGGTGCATGTATGGTTTAACACATTACTGAAAAACTAACAACTTAATGAGAATATAATAAACCAAATCATATACCACTGTTTGTCCTTTGACTGAATTTGTGGACAGGGTTTATCTAATAAATATGATATATAATGTGTACTGTTTGCATATGACTCACCATGTTGTGTGGTTTATGCTATTTAAGAGTGGACAACTGGTTGTTTATTTTCACCTACTCTAATTTTACTACCCATTCATATCACTAAAGGCAGCATATTTGCGCAACTAGTTATCGTTTTTGGGCAACCTAGTTTTGTGAGTCACTCTATTAGTTACATTTATAATTTGCAAACCTACTTTAGGGTTGTACTTTATAAAGTATTTACTTTACTCATCCATTTGTACAATATAAACAGGCCCTTATACTTCTTCAACAATATTATCGTTTGTAAATCCATGGAGTGTAAGTTACCAATTTATGAACAACTCGCACACCAGACTGGTACGAGGCAAGTGAATAAGGTGCTCCATGCTCTGCTTGCTAGAGAGAGAGAGGCTAACATAGGTGATGATACAGATTATGGGAAGATGATCCAGGAAATACAGATCCGTGTTCAGCACAGGCATGCGATCATACTGGAACTTGAACATTTTGGCTGCCATCGTGCAGTGGAGGAACCTTTGAAATCTCTTATGTTAGCGGAGCGGGATGATTTGGATGAAATTGACTTTTTGATTGAAAGGCGCAAGGCAAGTGTCCGCCGTGCCGATGAGAAGTCAAAGATCATGAAGATGCTAAAGAATTACAAATGAGTTTCTAGTTAAATCAACTTTTGTTGCACTGCTTGTGTTTAAAAAGTTATGGCAGCCATACTTAATTTTGGTTGTGGGTCATGTTGTCCTGTTTCAAGTAGTTTAGTTGTTGCATTATGCGTTTATGAGTCTTGAATTGTATGGAACTTCTATCTGGTGTGGAAATGATGTATTTGCATTACCATAAGTGTATGGAACTTCTGCTTGGTACTATCTGGTGTGGATATGATTACCATAAGTGTATTAACATTTCAGTTTCCTTTAATTTTTATGTATTTATTTATTTATTTAGTTATTATTTATTTTTATTTTTTTCATGCCTTTTACAACAACAAACCAACCAAGAAACCGTCCATATTTGAACCACATATTGTTTGTCCTTTCGATTCATGGTCAAACATTTATTCCCTCGGGTCAATAATAATGAACCCAATCCCAAATCATCCCAAACATCACAAACAACTAGTTGGAAATATTGAGTTTGGAAGTTTATTATTCACAAAGCATGAGATACAACTAGTTGTTGCATCAACTCATTGTACATGGAAAGTCAATACTTGGTAAAAGGAAATTGGAGACTTTTTCGTACAACTTCAATTCACATTTTACTTTTGGCGCGCGCCGTTGGTCCTTTTTCCCGCCTACAGTCTTGGGAACCATTCATCTTCCTCTCCAGCCTATTTATACCTATCGATTGTATACCAAAGAACACACACAAACACATATATCCCTTTCAATTCAAAGAAAACTTCAACAATGGCAGCAGATAATGGTAACTTTCAAAATGATGCTGAAGAGTACGAGTGGGTGTTAAACAACAATTTGCTGTTTGACGCAGTGTTTAATGCTTTTGGATATGAACCCATTGTAGAATATGGGTCGTATAGGCAGGTAGATACGTGGATGAGGGGTCAAATTTTGAACTGGCTGCACGCGCAAGACTTTTACTGGGATGAGGTTTGGGGAGTGAATGATGTGGAGGAGGAGGAAGAAGACGAAGATAATGATGATGAAGATGCAGAGGAGGAGGAAGGTGAAGAGGAGGAGGTGGCTCAAAGTGAGGTGGTGTAGCAAAATGAAAAGGATCAGCAGCAAAATGTGGTGGAGGAGCAAAATGTGGTGGTGCCTCAAAACCAGGGAGAGCAGCAAGATGGGTTTCAAGACCCTTATGATCTAGAAAAGAGGATTCGCGATCTTGAGGTTTTGTTTAAACAACTCGAGGAAAGGAAGAAATTGATGGGAAGCAAGGAAGAGAGCTCTAGTTCTAACAAGTTGGGGTAAAATGCATTGAAGCAGTTTAGGATGATGGTGTTTTTATGTTTTTAGTATGTTTAGTATTTAGGTTGGATAATTAGATGTATATATGGCTGTAGCTTTTAAAAAAATATCAATGAAATATTTGATTTAGGAAGTCAACAAACCAAAATTTGCATAAGGGTAAGTGGTGCAAAAAATATCACCAACTATTAGTGTAGTTTAGGCAACCTTGAGTATGTACTAGCACCATTTATTATTTGTACTTTGAGAACCATATATTCTTCTGAACGACTGACTACACCATTTATTTTTTATACTTTGGGCAACCTGGTTGAGTAATTTGCGCAACTAGTTATCGTTGTTGGGCAACCTAGTTTTGTGAGTCATTCTATTAGTTAAATTTAGAATTTGGAACTTCTATCTGGTGTGGAACTGATGTATTTGCATTATGCTTGCAACAATCTGGTGTGGATATGATTACCATAAGTGTATTAACATTTCAGTTTCCTTTCATTTTTATGTATTTATTTATTTATTTATTTAGTTATTATTTATTTTTATTTTTTTGATGCCGTTTACAACAACAAACCAACCAAGAAATTAATAACCGTAACGGTTATATTTTTTCAATGAAATTAAAAGGGCACCACTGTTCAATGAAATTACCATATTTACACCCTACTAGTAAATCGACACAACTGTTCAATGAAATTAATAACCGTAACGGTTATATTTTTTCAGTATTTAAGGCACGCTTCACCAACAAAACATATCATCGTTATTATCCATCAACCACTCAAAAAATAAAATATGGACCGGCCAACTTTAGAAGAACTAGCAAAGACAGCAAACCCACACCGTATGTCAGACATGTGGCTAATTGTACTCCAAGAGGAGACCGAAAGAGATTTTCAAATAGCAAGAAAACTGTTTGATGTTGTTAAAGATCTGAATGATAGTATGGAGAAGAGGCAAGCTATTATTAATGACTTGAAATTCGATAAGAGTCTGCGTGCCGTGGAAAGTGCAGCATTCTTCAATGACGTTCAAGAAAGGGAACTCACCTTGAAGATGAAACTCGAAATTGACTGCAAGGAAGCACAGTTTCGGACATTCGAAAAAAAGGCATTCCTTGAAAATATAAAGAAACTTTGTTGAAGGTTTCATATCTGTGTATGATAGGATGCATGAAATATTTTGTATCAATCATTTGGCTATGTATCAATCATTTGGCTATGTGTTAGGGTTTGAATTAGTGTGATTTATGAGCGCGTGAAACTAATTATGAGATCCAATTAGATTTTTTAAACCCTAATTCAAGCGATTTGGGGGTTTTTAATCCGTTCAGATAAGAAATTACACAACAGTCCCTGCACTTACAAACCAAGCAGTAGAATCCCAGAAGTTACAAAGCGAGCAGTAGAACCCTCAGCAGTAGAAATTTTTGCCTAGCAGCAGAAACTTTGTAACTAGCAGTAGAATGTCTGCTCAACTGCCTTTAACTAGCAGTAGCAAGTTCCCCAATTTTTTAAAGTTGCCCATTTTAAAGTTGCCCATTTTTAAGTTGCCCATCTTTTAAAAATTGCCCATTTTTTTTAAACGTTGCCTAATTTTGCCATGTAGGTTGCGCTACAGTACACACAAGCGCATCTTTTAGGAATTATTAGAATAATAGTTATTTCATTTCTGCTGTTAGTAGTAATGGTTCCTGCTGGCAGGTATATAGTTCCTGCTGGTAGTAGTGTTTAGTTCCTGCTGCTAGTTTTGTTTCTGCGAGTAATAGTAATTAGTTAACCCGTATGTTTAGAAAGTTTGTTAGAGTTATATTAGGAAGAGATTGTGTATATCTTCTTCACATGTTTTTTAGTATGGGCTGTATTAGGCTTTCTTGGGTATAAAAGAAACTCACGGCTATTGATATTGTAAGACCTTGAACGATTATTAGTGAATAAAAGATCCATAGAGGATCAAAGTATTTGTAGTTATATTCTTCTTCAGCTCTTGTGTTTAGTTTCCGCATAAACATAAGTTTCATTGTTAGAGATTCTCTTAGAGTGTTTGTGATTACATAAGCATTCTACCAAGCTCAAAGATCTATCAAGTAGGCACGATCCATCAAGTGGTATCAGAGAATGGTGAGGGTCTCTATCGAAGAAGAAAACTATCCAAACAAATCTACTAAACCCTTATTCAATGGCTGCATCCGGATCTGATGAGTCTGTTATAAATAATCAAAAACCCCAAACACAAAACGTCCAACAAATCCTTACCACCACAGTCTCCAACAGCAATGCTAAATTCCCTTACCTCAAGAAGGATGAATATGAGATTTGGGCAATGAAGATGGAGTACTGGATCTCAAACAGTGACCATAATCTCTGGAACATCATTCTGAATGGTAACAGTAGAAAGAAAACTGGAAGAGATGAAAGAGGGAACATCATTATTCTTCCTCCTGTTACTGCTGATGAACAAATTGCAGCTCAGAGGGAGACTAAAACAAGAACTTTGCTGCTTCAGTCCCTCCCAGAAGACCACATGGGTGATTTTCATCACCTAGATGATGCAAGGGACATCTGGTTAGCTGTAAAAGCCAGATTTGGTGGGAATGATGAGTCTAAGAAAATGAGGAAGTCCATGCTGAAGCAGGAGTTCCAAGAGTTCAAGATCACTGATTCAGAAGGACTGCATAAAGGGTATGACAGGTTCCATAAAATACTGAGCCAACTCAATCAGTTGCAGGCAAGGCCAGACAATGAAGACTGCAACACCAAGTTCTTGAGGGCATTGCCTCCTTCTTGGTCTCTGGTATCAATCACACTCAAGACAAAGGGTGGTCTTGATTACTTAAGCTTTGATGATCTGTACAACAAGCTTAGGACACTGGAGATTGATATCAAGGGACGTTCAAGCTATTCCCCTGCTCCAACTCACTCAACTTTTGTTAGTACTACCGGTACTAATAACAAGTTGTCTTATGCTAATAGTCCAACCTCATTATCTTCATCCTATACCCCTGCTACACCAAGAACACACTCCAAGTCTGGGAATGTGATGGAGGATGTGCTTCATTCGTTTGTTGCTGAAAGTACACCACAATAGCAGCTTGCTTATGAAGACTTTGACCAGATTGATAAGCTGGACTTGGAAGAATTGGACATCAAGTGGCAGATGACTATGCTTTCATTGAAGGTGAACAAGTTTCAAAAGAAGGCTGGAAGGAAGATTCAGGTCAACAGGAAGGATGGAGCAAGGTTTGATAAAGGGAAGGTTAAATGTTATAACTGCTCACAACTGGGTCACTTTGCAAGAGAATGCAAAGAAAAGAAGGTAGATGATAACACAAGATATTCTGCTTTCAAGATCAAAGAATTTGACTCAGAGGAGCCCAAAGCCTTGCTATCTGTTGATTCCATGCTGGACTGGTCAAAGCATGAGGCTGATGCTGAGGAAAGAGGAGCTGCTCAGGTGTATGGAATGCTTGCTGGAAGGGAGACAGATGTGAATGAGGAATTTGCTCTGATGGGTTTCCCATCTCAGGTACAAAATTGTCCTTTTGGTTGTCGTAATATGTATGCTGAACATAAGAAAGAATTTGATGATATAGAGTCTAAGTATAAAGATTGTTATGTTAAGGTTCAAGCTTATAGTAATTCTCTCAAAACCTTAGAAAAACAAAAGGATTGGTACCAAAATAATCAATTAGCATATGAAGAAAAGATAAGGGTGTTAGAAAGAGATTTGGTAAATACTACTAATTTGTTAAAACATTCTGAAAGGGAACTTGATAAGGTGATTTTTGAGAAAAAGGATTTACAGGCCAAGTTTGATAAGGAAGTATCTAGATGTAATTCATAGCAAGAATCAGCTAAAAACCTAGTCAAGTTGAACAATAGCACTCAGTCTGTAAGGTGTAAGAGAGGGTTGGGGTATGATGTAGGGCCAGATGATGTTTATGACCCTAATGAACTAAGTATATTTGACCCTACCCCTAAGGAGGTAAATTACCAAATTCTTGTTAAGTTTGTTAAAGAAGGAGGAATGAATGTTCTTCCTCCACCTATAACAGGAATATTTAAGCCTACCTCTACCCACACTGACATAGACTTTGATGAATCACAAATGACATATGGCAAAAAGTCAAATGACTTGCCTGATCTTGATTGTGAATCTAATGATTTTGTCTCTTGTTCAAACAGTGACAAGTCCTTAGAAATCAAGACCAATAACTTTGCATCATGTGATTCAAGTGACAAGTCTATCACAACAAAGTCTGAAGATTTATCCTCAAGAATAGCTGATGATGAATCTAATTCAAAGACAGCTGCTTTTGAAGACATTTCTTTTGATTCTGTTGAAAACAATGATGTTTCTAGTTTTAATTTTGTTAAGAACAATTCTGTTTCATGTTTTGGTTGTGATAACTTTGTGTTTAATAAGAAAAGTCAGTTTAAGAATAAATCTTTTAGAAAGAAATCTTGTTTTGTGTGTGGTAGTTATGCTCATCTTATCAAAGATTGTGACTTTTATGAGAATATGATGGGTATGTGTGCTGGTCAACAGCAATCTAGGCCATTATGGAACAATGTAGATAAAATACCCCCATTTGTTCCACAAGCAGCAAAAATGAGCTCTTGTCGAGCTACTTTTCCTGCTGGTAGACCAGTTGCTGCTGGTAAGCCAGTTGCTGCTGGTGAGTCAGTTCCAGCTGGTAATCTCAATTCTGCTGGTTGGAAAAGAAATGCTGCTAGACCTTTCTACAGACCTACAAGCACTTACTTTCAAAATGATTTTAGGCCTGTTTATTTTGACTCAATGAAAAGGGGGGGGGCAAGATGGGAAACTGCTGTTAAGCCCTCAGCAGGTTGTTCTTGGAGACACAATGGCCAATATATGAGAATGGGGTCCAAGAACAATGGTGGATCTCATCAATCTCCATGGTTTACTTATTATTGATCCACTAGGCAGGCCCAAGTCAGTGATGGCTTGGGTCTCCCATGTATCTAATATTGTTGTATGTTCTTTTGCTGTAGGAAAATCCTCATAGAAGTAAGGATGTGGGTATTGTTGACAGTGGGTGTTCTCAAAGTATGACAGGAAACATAGAGAGACTGCATGATTTTGTACCCATTAATGGAGGGAATGTGACATTTGGAGGAGGAGATGGCAAGATAACTGGGAAAGGAACAATAAGGACATCCAAGCTAGATTTTGAGAATGTCTATTATGTGAAAGAACTTCAGAATTTCAACTTGTTCTCTGTCTCACTAATTTGTGACAAGAAGAACAGTGTTCTCTTCACTGAGACTGACTGTCTTGTGTTGTCCAAAGACTTCAAGTTACCTGATGAAAGTCAGGTTGTACTTAAAGTTCCAAGAACACACAACCTTTACAGCTTCAATTTAAATGATGTCCAGCCTGAGGGTGATTTGGCTTGCTTGGTGGCAAAAGCATCTGTGGATGAATCTAACAAATGGCATAGGAGGATGGCACATGTGTACTTTAAGACCATCAACAAGTTGGCAAAGAATGGATTGGTACAAGGGGTCCCTCTCAAGACCTTTACAAATAAACACAATTGTGTTGCCTGCAACTAAGGAAAGCAACACAAAGCTTCATACAAGGCCATCACAGCAGTGAGCACCATCACTGAGCCTCTTCAGTTACTTCATATGGATCTTTTTGGTCCTACTTCCATCAGAAGTATTCACCATAAGCACTATTGCCTGGTGATTACAGATGAATTTAGCAGGTTTTCTTGGACTTTCTTCTTAGGTACTAAAGATGAAACCTATCCTGTGATTAGGGACTTTATTTCCTTAATTGAAAACCAGCTAAATAAAAAGGTTAAGACTATAAGGTGTGACAATGGGACAGAATTTAAAAAATCTAACCATATTGAATTCTGTGGGCAAAAGGGGATTAAAAGGGACAATAGTAATGCCAGAACCCCACAACAAAATGGGGTTGCTGAAAGGAAAAATAGAACCTGATGAACTCAAATAAGTACATTTTATTACTATCATTTATCCTATTAATTTGACTTGTTTTATTATATTATGTATGAGGATTGATACTTAATCGTTTACTTTTGTAATTCTCAGGTAAAAACAAGCATTTGGTGAAACTTGGCGATTTTGGACTAATTATGGAGCAAAACAAGCAAGAAGTTAAGAGTCTACTGAAATGTACAAGATCAAGACTATTCTGCTCCAGATGCGCCGCATCTTGCTTATTACATACGGCGCATCACTATCCAGATTTCACAAGATACGATCCAAGATACAAGAGGACATGCGCCGCATCTATTTATGGAGTTACGCCGCATCTTCTGGCGGTGTACGAATATTCCTGAATATATTAATCTTGGACCCCACGCGAAGTTAAGTCAATGCGCCGCATCTACTTACTAGATGCGCCGCATCTTACCCTCAGACAGAAACTATAAATACCCCAAGACCAGACGAATTTCGGAGGAGATAATATATACGAAGTACGAAGACCAGAGAAACCTAAGGCCAAATTCAGACGAATAGGCAGCACAAGACACACCCGAACGAAGATACAAGAGCTGTAAGAAGGTGCTGCATGTGTTTAATTCATTAAGTAGTTTTGTTTTATTGTGTTAGTAAACTTTAATTCATCAGGATTGATGGCTTGTGTAATGTGACAACGGAAAGATTGCACTCCCTTAAAACTGCTTTCCCATCAATTAAAGTTTATATATTGTTGTCTTTGGTTACTACTTATTAGTGCATTGATAACCTCTGTGTTTATTAGTGGCCTGCGCATTTGACTACGGAAGAGAATGTGGCTCCCACGGTTGTTACTAAATTGATCACTTAGGAATAACTTTTAGACATAAGTAATCATTAAGGGTTTACTCGCCGATAAGAATAGGGCCAACGAGAAAGGGTTAACTACATACACTTCATATAAAACTATCAATAAAACAAGTGACAATCTACTTTGTTGACATAAATAATGCCTAAAAACATTATCAATATTTATTCATATCTCTATGTTTTGATGATCATAAAATGTAAACTCATTAAAACATAAACTTATCAAATAAACAAGTATTTAGTTGTAAATATTCACTTCTACAACTTAATCACTTAAGGTATGAATAAACAAGTGCTTAATGCATTATATGATCAAAGGAACATTTTCTTAATAACTAGATTTTTTATAAAACATCAAAAACATTTTATATATTTTTGAAAAACATTTTTGGTATTAAATAAAAATGTTTAATCTTTTATAAAAATATGAATTCAAATTTTTAACCAAAATCAGTTAAAATGTTCCAGAAAAACCTTCCCCACAAAAGGACAAAATTGGCCAACGTTCAGTAGGGGCGGCCCCCTTAATTTTACTAGGCGGCCCCCTTAATAATTAAGGGGACCGCCCCCTATTTAAGGGGACCGCTCCCGCTCCAGTAGGCTCCAGCTGTCCAGATTTTTCCCTATAAATACCAGCCTTCCCCTGGATTTTTTCTCAACCTTTTGCACTAAAACTTTCTGTTGTAGATCTCATTTCATATCTTAAATAAACCTTTGATCATGTAATCTTAAGCATTGGTTTCCAAGTGATCCAAGCTTCCACCATCCAAGTGCAAAAGAAGAATACTTCTATCAATCAAGATTAGAAGTATTACAACTTAGTATCATTTTGTTACTTAAGTTGTGTGTTTAACAAAGTTTGTAAATCATTCATTCATTTGTATGTAAGGTGTGTGTTGTAGATTAGTGTTGTGTGTAAGTAGTGAAGATGTTGTATAAGTAGTTGTGGTATAGAAGTTGTGAGGTCAAAGTGTAGAAGTCGTGAAGCCGTTGTGTAGATGTCGTGAACCCGTGGTGTAGAAGTTGTGAAGCCGTAGCTTAGAAGACGTGAAGTCCTTGTGTTGAAGTCGTGAAGCCGTAGCATAGAAGTTGTGTAGCGGTCGTGTTGAAGCCGTGAAGTCCTAGTCGTGAAGTCCTAGTGTTGAAGTCGTGAAGCCGTAGCATAGAGGTTGTGTAGCGGTCATGTTGAAGTCGTGAAGTCTTAGTCATGAAGACATAGTGTTGAAGTCGTGAAGCCGCATCATAGAGGTTGTGTAGCGGTCGTGTTGAAGTCGTGAAGAAGTCGTGAAGAAGTCGTGAAGCAGTCGTGAAGCCGTTGTGAAGTAGTCGTGAATAAGTTGTGAAGAAGTTGTGTTGTGAAGTTGTGAGATTGGTTCTAGCTACTATTAGAACTCGACATTTAGCTTTGTGTCATTAAACCCGTGTAAGCCAAAGTTGTGTACGGTTTTCTCCGCCATAAGGGAGCTTATTGAAGTTGTGAAGAAAACTCTCGAGCAAGGTGTGCTCGGGGAGTGGAGTAGGGCAAGGAAGGTGTCCTTGTAGCCGAACCACTATAAATCTCTCGTGTCTCGGTTAGATCTTTCCATACCTTATTTATTTCTTTACTTGCATCGTCATTACTTTCATACACATAGGCTTATATAATTGCTAGTATTAATTAGAGGTCGACTTCACATAAAGATCAAATTGAAAATCCATTCAAGAAACCAAAACTTTTACAATCAACTTAAAAGAATACATATATAACTAATAATAAGATTTAAGTTTTATTTTTCATAACAAACTAGAATCTAAAGTTTTTAAAAGTATAAAACAAAGGTTTTATAATAAATTAAAAAGACATAAAACTATTCAACCCCCCTTCTAGTTTTCCACAATTGGTATCAAGAGCCACGTCAATCAAGATATTTAAAATATACTGTATTTTAAAACTTGAATCGATCTATGGAATTCGAAAAATATCTAGAAGGGGAATATTTTCTAAAACCACCACTATTTGAAAACTATACTTTTCTTGAATGGAAAAATAAATTTGAAACTTATGTGAAATCAATTGATCTAGATCTTTGGCATGTCATTTCGATTGGTGATTTTGAAAGTCAAACAAAAACATATTTTGAAAGTTAAACAAAAACATATTTTGTAAGTTAAACAAAAACTGATTTTGAAAATCAAACAAAAACGGATTTTGAAAGTCAAATTGATTATTTGAAAACGAAGAATGAAATAAATAATAAAGCTAAAATAATTATTTATAAAACCTTGCCGAAAGTTGAATATGAAAGAATATTCTTCTATAAAACGGCAAATGATATTTGGAAAAATTTCTTAAACCTTCATCAAGAAAAATGTCAAGCCAAAGATAAGGATTTTGATCTTGTACATGAATTAGCTATCTTAGAAAATTTAATAGATAAACATGTAGATAAAATACATACATGTGCTACTAGTTCAAATGTTGTTAATGTAGGTGTTAGCGACGAAGACTACATGAATCAACTCAAAAGTGAACTCAATCCAAGATCATGGAGTGACACAGACGAAGGAGAAGATCATCATCCGACTCACCTATCATTCACACGTCAATCATCATCTGAGACATTACGAAGAAAAGCTAGGACGTGAGGTAAGTTCTCTTTTTAAATTTCATAAGTAATTACTTCATGCATATAATCTTATTAATGCCTTAGGATACGCTTAGTCTGATAGGTTGCTTTGCCTTTACACTTTAGTTATATTGGTTCTATGGCTTAATGAACTAGAAACCCTTTAGTTAGCTCCCCTAAGTATTAGTAAACCAAGCAATCTTCATATTTGGTACTCTTCGATAGGTAAATTTAGGAACTTAATTTCTTCTAAAAAGAGAATGACTACTGGAGAATCTATTGACTAGAAACTCAATTTGACCTAACGGTTGAATTGCTTCTATGTGAGAAGTTGGGTGTGTGTA
Organism: Artemisia tridentata subsp. tridentata; assembly: GCA_021014915.2. Classification (NCBI taxonomy): domain Eukaryota; kingdom Viridiplantae; phylum Streptophyta; class Magnoliopsida; order Asterales; family Asteraceae; genus Artemisia; species Artemisia tridentata. Next base: position 18,636,825 of record CP139507.1, on the reverse strand, counting down.
ACCCGTAAAAACGGTCGTGTTTAGCCTGAATTGAGCACCACTAGTAATAGTCTCATACTCATTCTCCAACTTGAATACATTATTCTTCCTAAATATACCTAACGATAGTTTACTGTTATGAACTTTGCTTTTCACTAGAGCTTTTCATTCCTAGATGTATGTCTTCCTGCATATATAAAATTTCTAGATGTTTACTTGCTCCTATGTGATTTGACTGCATGCCTTCGTAATTATTTGTTTAGTTGAATGCATTGTCATTATAATAGCTTTTGTTTTTCCTCTAACTACTCTGACATGATGTATTTTTGTATTTAGTCATAATACATGCGTAAATGTCATAGGATATGTAGAAAGAGGTAGCATGTGACAATAGACTTGAGCATGAGATCTTTTAAAAACCATTATTTTTTTTAAACCTATAATTAATGGGACTTATTTTTAAATTTGCAAAAACTTCACATTTTGGAAAAATAATTTTTCAAAAGATTATGACACATTTCCATTTTACATGTTTCACCATCCTACATTTCTTCCAAACTTGTGTTCATAATTACGTGTTTATCAAAACCAGAGATTGGAAAAATATGTTTTCTTTCCTCATAAAAACATTTTGAAATAAAACCAAAACTATTTCATTAAAATATTTTTCACATCCACATAAAAACCCACTTTCAAACATTGTTGAATAATGCCAAAAACATTTCTTTAAATCATGCATGGTGATCTCATATCTGTCATCTATATTTATGTATGTGACATTTATAAGTGAACTAAATTTGAAAATAACCATAATTTATTCACTAAGACCTCACTTGGTACAAGTCTAGAAGTCCATGCTATCACAACTCTACATTCCCATGCACATAGATATTCATTAGGATTATTTAACTAGCTTATTAATCTTCCTAAATATGATTCTATGAATTACTTGGTGCTATGTAGTGTTTTCTTGTCTAACATATATATGTTACATGCTAAATGAGTTGTTTGCATGCTAGATAATAATGTCTAATGAATATGCTTAGCATACATAAGTTATTAAATCCTAAATTGCCTCAAAAGAAGTTGGACTTGCTTGAAACTAAACCCAAAAACACAACCCTTTCAACAATTTTCTGCCAAAAACCCATTTCCAGTAACCTGGAAATCAGCAGATGGGCGGCCCCCTTAATTCATTAGGCGGCCCCCTTAATCTTTAAGGGGACCGGCCCCTTAATTAAGGGGACCGGCCATCTGATGGTCGAAGGTGCTGCTCCCTTTTTCTATTTTTAAACCCATTTTATCCTATACTTCCCAAAATTCACAAACACATTTTTTCACAAACCACCCTCCAAAATTTACCTTCCACAATCACATCATCACTACACCATAAATACTCTTTTGGAGGAGGAAGCTTGACATTTGCCATAACCCAACAAATGATGTTGTTCAAACTCAACCAACACCTAAACCTCATCCTAATGAACCCTTTCACACACATAACCAATCATCCATATGTCCACCTTCATTCACTCATAATTACCCAAGTTCACAAATGTCTACACCACCAAAAGTGTCACCACCACTTCCACCAAATAACAACCACTCTCCATCATCATCACCTTCCACTCAACACTTGAAGTTCATTGAAGAACTCAAGGAAGCCCATAAGCTTAATGCTCTCCTTGCTTTGCACCTTGCTCAAAGCAACTTAAACCCATCACCATCCATATCACCATCATTACCATCATCACCACATCACTTGAGTCAAATTGAGAAACATGTCAACAATTGTCCTTGTTGCATCTTTCTCCAAAATCAAACCATCATTACCATCATCACCATCCATCTCACCATCATTACCATCATCACCACATCACTTGAGTCAAATTGAGAAACATGTCAACAATAGTCCTTGTTGCATCTTTCTCCAAAATCAAACCATCACCTTAAATGAGCATCTCACTTGGATTGAGTATCTTCTCACTAGATCTAATCCAACACCACCACTTGAACAACATCAAAACCCTCATTCAACATGGTCAAGTCCAAGCTCTCCACCTCCAATTCCTCTATCAACACTCTCTCCAACATCCATACACCCAAACTTACAACCCCATTAATCCAACATTTTTTACCCCCTCTTTACCATCATCCATCCAAAATAATCCAAATTTTCATGTCTCAAGCAAGTCCAATGGATCTCTTAGGCAATTTAAAATTTTCTACTTATTGCATGCTATAAGCAAAATATGTGTTGTATCAATAATTATGTTTTTAACATAATTATTTTCAACTAATGAATGCTTTATTTCTTGTCTTTAATATATGATTGTTATGCTTATTGCTTGTATACTTGATATCATGATATATATACATGCTTGATGATTAATAACATGCTTATTCCATAATATGTTTTAAATGTATGCATGCGTAATTAACATGTTTATGTCACTATTTAATCATTCTTGATGTACATGATTCAAATGGAGCTTGCTGCAAAAACACCCTAAAAATGACCCTTTTCTGGAAATTTTTCAAATTTGGTCGCCTGGGAAAACACCAGATGGGCGGCCCCCTTAATTCCCTAGGCGGTCCCCTTAATTTTAAGGGGGCCGGCCTACAATTAAGGGGACCGGCCATCTGGGCAGTAAAATTTACTGTTTTCTTTTGCATCTTGCGACCCCTTTTATCTAGCCCAAACCTTACCTAAATCAACCATCACCTCCATCAAACACCCATTCTCATTCACCATGCTATCACCAAAATCATCTCTAAGACACCAAAACTCCATCACCACCACCTCAATGTTAATCCCCAAGTGCACCAAATGCACCATCAAAAACACCCTTTCATCCATCAATAACTACATCAACTCACACCTTTCATCACCACCATCAAAGGACATCAACTCCACCTCCTACTCAAGAACCTCCATTCACCCAACTTGTCATTTCCATATCACCAATAACACCTTTTGATGCTCATTTCTCATCATCACCAATACCACCACATCCACAACCAAACCATCATCTTTGGTCTTAGAGATGAGATACACTACATGTTTTATCCCTTGAACACATGCTTAACAACCAACCTCCACCACAACCTCCATCATTTTCACCCACTACACTACCGCCACCTTCATTCTCACCAAACTAAGCATATGCAATGCTTAATCAAAAATAATTTTTCAAACCATTTTGTGTGCAAGCCCCATGGAAGATCATGTACTCCTAGAATGATTATGTAGATTGCATTACTTACTAGCTAATGTAGGATTGAATATAATCTTGGATGGTTGTGTATTTATACACAACATTTTTAATGAATGTCTTTATATGCATGCTTATTTTTGCTATATATATGCTTGTGCTTCTAATATTTTTCTTGCAAGTATTCCATATATCGATTCCTTGGTGCCCTCAAACGAGGGGGAGCACACATCAAGGGGGAGTTCTCGTCCCGACTAATTTTGTCTCAAAAACTTGTCGGCATAACCTTTTTGATTCTACAAAAAGGGGGAGAAGTGAATATAAACTCACTAAACACTTGTCCAAAAATAACTTTTTGGATTTAATGAGTTTAGCTTTTGTAATCATCAAAAAGGGGGAGATTGTTGACATAAATAATGCCTAAAAACATTATCAATATTTATTCATATCTCTATGTTTTGATGATCACAAAATGTAAACTCATTAAAACATAAACTTATCAAATAAACAAGTATTTAGTTGTAAATATTCACTTCTACAACTTAATCACTTAAGGTATGAATAAACAAGTGCTTAATGCATTATATGATCAAAGGAACATTTTCTTAATAACTAGATTTTTTATAAAAACATCAAAAACATTTTATATATTTTTGAAAAACATTTTTGGTATTAAATAAAAATGTTTAATCTTTTATAAAAATATGAATTCAAATTTTTAACCAAAATCAGTTAAAATGTTCCAGAAAAACCTTCCCCACAAAAGGACAAAATTGGCCAACGTTCAGTAGGGGCGGCCCCCTTAATTTTACTAGGCGGCCCCCTTAATAATTAAGGGGACCGCCCCCTATTTAAGGGGACCGCCCCCGCTCCAGTAGGCTCCAGCTGTCCAGATTTTTCCCTATAAATACCAGCCTTCCCCTGGATTTTTTCTCAACCTTTTGCACTAAAACTTTCTGTTGTAGATCTCATTTCATATCTTAAATAAACCTTTGATCATGTAATCTTAAGCATTGGTTTCCAAGTGATCCAAGCTTCCACCATCCAAGTGCAAAAGAAGAATACTTCTATCAATCAAGATTAGAAGTATTACAACTTAGTATCATTTTGTTACTTAAGTTGTGTGTTTAACAAAGTTTGTAAATCATTCATTCATTTGTATGTAAGGTGTGTGTTGTAGATTAGTGTTGTGTGTAAGTAGTGAAGATGTTGTATAAGTAGTTGTGGTATAGAAGTTGTGAGGTCAAAGTGTAGAAGTCGTGAAGCCGTTGTGTAGATGTCGTGAACCCGTGGTGTAGAAGTTGTGAAGCCGTAGCTTAGAAGACGTGAAGTCCTTGTGTTGAAGTCGTGAAGCCGTAGCATAGAAGTTGTGTAGCGGTCGTGTTGAAGCCGTGAAGTCCTAGTCGTGAAGTCCTAGTGTTGAAGTCGTGAAGCCGTAGCATAGAGGTTGTGTAGCGGTCATGTTGAAGTCGTGAAGTCTTAGTCATGAAGACATAGTGTTGAAGTCGTGAAGCCGCATCATAGAGGTTGTGTAGCGGTCGTGTTGAAGTCGTGAAGAAGTCGTGAAGAAGTCGTGAAGCAGTCGTGAAGCCGTTGTGAAGTAGTCGTGAATAAGTTGTGAAGAAGTTGTGTTGTGAAGTTGTGAGATTGGTTCTAGCTACTATTAGAACTCGACATTTAGCTTTGTGTCGTTAAACCCGTGTAAGCCAAAGTTGTGTACGGTTTTCTCCGCCATAAGGGAGCTTATTGAAGTTGTGAAGAAAACTCTCGAGCAAGGTGTGCTCGGGGAGTGGAGTAAGGCAAGGAAGGTGTCCTTGTAGCCGAACCACTATAAATCTCTCGTGTCTCGGTTAGATCTTTCCATACCTTATTTATTTCTTTACTTGCATCGACATTACTTTCATACACATAGGCTTATATAATTGCTAGTATTAATTAGAGGTCGACTTCACATAAAGATCAAATTGAAAATCCATTCAAGAAACCAAAACTTTTACAATCAACTTAAAAGAATACATATATAACTAATAATAAGATTTAAGTTTTATTTTTCATAACAAACTAGAATCTAAAGTTTTTAAAAGTATAAAACAAAGGTTTTATAATAAATTAAAAAGACGTAAAACTATTCAACCCCCCTTCTAGTTTTCCACATACTTAATCATCTGGACAGATCTTCTTATTGTCTCAAGTATTTATCTGTGTACGTGTGTGCTATTCGCTGATTCGTGCCTATTGGTTTAGTTTATTATTTAATTGCAACCAAATCGTGCCAGTCTCTCAGGCTGAACCCCCTTGCGTTAGATTAGGCTGTATAGCTAACTTAATATATTAAAATACTGATTAGAATAACGAGATAATACGTTCCACTCTTAGTGATCGACACTCTACTTACCATTATATTCATACTGAACGGGTACACTGCTCGTTAAGTGTGTGTGTTATTGATAAGTCGGCTAAATATAAATTTAAAACTTGAGTAGGCATTAATACTGCTAAACCGCAACGACACATCGCACGCATCAAGTTTTTGGCGCCGTTGCCGGGGAGTGAATTGTTATTATCTGTTAATTTGATTAGTATTTTAATTAGGTTTTTATTTTTTTAATCTAACCGCTAACTGTGTTGTATATTAGGTTAATTTGCATTCATTGTATTATTTTGCATATTTTTTTGTTTTGTGTGTTATTTGTTTGCTTTTATTTTTGTTTATTTTCGTGTGTTTTTATTTGGTTTTTTTTTTTTTTTTCGTATTTTCTGTGTTCTGCTATCGTTGTACTGAGCTAAATCGAACGATAAGGCGCATCTGATTTCTCAGATACGGCGTATTGCGTTTAATTTTTTATAAAATACAACGCGTTTAATTAATTCGATACGACGCATCTTTCCCCAAGATACGGCGTATCTGTTTTTGATAAAAAAAAATTCTAAACGTTAACGCCGTACGACGCATCTGCTTTAGCAGATACGGCGTATCTATTATTTTAATTAAAAACAGTTTTCGAATTATTAAACAGATACGACGCATCGATCTCCGTCGATACGGCGTATCTTCTGAATCAAAAATCTTATATTTTGAAACGTAACGAAAATACGGCGCATTAACTTTTGTTAATACGACGCATTTAATTTTAATAAATATCGATTTTTGATAATTAAAATTGATACGGCGCATTCTAATTTCTAAGCGGCGTATCTATTTTCTGAATAAAGTCTGATTTAATTTTAACGATTATAAGATACGGCGTATCCAACTTTTTGGATACGGCGCATCGTCTGCAAATATCAGCAACTTTTATTTTTCTTGTCTCCAAACGGAAAATACTCTATACCTGGAAACTTTTACTTTGAAATCTACCTCTCTTTGATTTTCAGGAACAATGTTCGATATTTTCCCCAACTTGTTCGGAAGACCCCAAAGAAATCTTACCATGGAAGAGTTTGCACTACAAATCGCTCAAGCCAATGAAAAAGAACATCATGAAGCAAGAAATTTTATTAATGAATTCAAAGGCAGTCATGAGCTGTTACTAAAGGAACAAAACAACATGATTTATGGATTGGCAATTGAAGTGCACCAATTGTCAACGGTGCTTAACAGGGTTCTTTTGGTAAAGAAAGACTTGAAAGGGATTACAACTAGAGGCGGAAAGTCAACCTTTAAAATCGGAGAGACACCCGAGGATGACGGTACAAACGAGATTTCCTCTGAATTTTTATCACCTGAGCAAGAGCAACCAAAAGAGACTAATCCAGAACCAGTAATTAGAGAAGAACCTTCTGTTGAACCTAAACGATCAACACTACCTTTCCCACATAGGGTAAGGAAAGAGAAAGAAGATGCCTATCAAAAGAAATTCCTGGAGAATCTCAAGCAGCTGCAGCTAAGCATACCATTTATGGAAGCCCTGGTGCAAATGCCAAAATATGCTAAATATCTGAAGAGCTTGCTTACAAACAAGTCTAAACTTGAAGAGGCTTGCACCATAACAATGGGGAAAAGAAGCTCAGCAGCATTGCTCAACAAACTTCCGTCTAAAGAAAAAGATCCAGGGAGTTTCACTATTCCTTGTCAAATTAAAAATTTGCATATTGAAAATGCTTTAGCCGACCTAGGAGCTAGTATAAGTCTTATGCCCTCTTCTATGTATGATAAATTAGGTCTTGGTGAACCAAAACCTACTAGGATGTGCTTAGAACTAGCTGATAGGTCCATACAATACCCATTAGAAATAGCTGAAAATATATTAATAAAAGTTGATAAATTTGAATTACCTATCGACTTTGTTATCCTCGATATGCCTGAAAATTCTAGAACTTCTATAATATTAGGACGACCATTTTTAGCCACTGCTAGGGCCATAATTGATGTTTTTAATAAAAAGATAACTCTTACCATAGGAAAAGATGAGGTTGAGTTTAACATGGAACAATCTATGAGTAAAGATAATTCCGATGACGATGAATGCTATAATATCGATGTTTCTGATGACACGATTAATCAATTTACTCAGAAATTGTTAAAAAGTAATTTGCTTGATTCTTTTCTGCTTAAAAATTTAGAAAACACAATTGCTATAGAAGATCAAGTTGATGAGAATACTATTGATTATAATTTAGCTGCTGACTCTGCTGTATGTAACGCGATACGGCGCATCGAAAATATCGATGCGGCGCATCTATCTGATGACAGCAGCAATATAATTAAAGAACAAGTTTATTCAGCTAGTGCTACTGAAATTGATAATGTTAAACCTGTGCTTAAGGATCTCCCTTCTACTTTGGAGTATGCCTATCTCAATGGGAACACTAATTCGCCCGTTATTATTGCATCTGACTTAACGCTAAAAGAAAAGGAATCACTTTTGCAGGTACTGTATAAACGAAGAGGAGCATTAGCGTGGAGTATGTCTGATATTAAGGGAATTAGCCCGTCATTTTGTACGCATAAAATCCTTATGGAGGATGAATTCAAGCCAACTATCCAACCTCAAAGGCGTTTGAATCCAAAAGTCCAAGATGTTGTGAAAAATGAAATTGTGAAATTACTTGACTCCGGACTTATCTACCCAATTTCCGACAGCTCGTGGGTCAGTCCTATCCACGTCGTACCAAAAAAAGGAGGAATGACAGTAGTACTCAATGACGACAATGAGCTAATCCCTTCAAGAACCGTTACTGGATGGAGAGTTTGCATCGACTATCGCAAACTCAATGATGCTACGCGAAAAGATCACTTCCCTCTTCCATTTATTGATCAAATGTTAGAAAGACTATCAGGTCATGATTATTATTGTTTTTTAGATGGTTTTTCAGGTTTCTTCCAAATACCCATTGCCCCCGAGGATCAAGAGAAGACGACTTTCACCTGCCCTTATGGAACCTTCGCCTATAGGAGAATGCCGTTCGGACTATGCAACGCCCCTGCTACTTTCCAACGTTGTATGACGGCTATCTTCCATGATATGGTAGAAGACTTTATGGAAGTCTTCATGGACGACTTCTCGGTGTTCGGTAACTCATTTAGTGATTGTCTATTTAAACTTGATAAAATGCTTGCTAGGTGTGAAGAAACTAACCTTGTTCTTAATTGGGAAAAATGTCATTTTATGGTTAGAGAGGGAATTGTGTTAGGACATAAGATTTCTGGGAAAGGTATAGAAGTCGATAAAGCTAAAATTGATGTAATTGCCAAACTACCTTACCCCACTAATGTAAAAGGTGTTAGAAGTTTTTTAGGGCATGCTGGATTCTATCGTAGGTTCATAAAGGATTTTTCAATGATATCTAGGCCTATGACCCAATTATTGCTAAAAGATGCGAAGTTTGACTTTTCTAAAGATTTCAAAAAGGCATTTAACATACTTAAAGAAAAACTAACTTCTGCACCAATTATAATTTCACCGGATTGGAATCTGCCTTTTGAACTAATGTGTGATGCTAGTGATTTTGCTGTTGGAGCCGTACTTGGTCAAAAGATTGATAAGAAATTTAAGCCAATTTATTATGCTAGCAAAACACTGAATAATGCCCAAGAACATTACACCACCACGGAAAAAGAACTTTTAGCAGTAGTTTTTGCATTCGATAAATTTAGATCATATCTTATATTGTCAAAAACTATGGTTTACACTGACCATTCTGCTTTGAAGTATTTGTTCAATAAACAAGATGCCAAGCCAAGGCTTATTAGGTGGGTTTTATTGCTCCAAGGATTCGATATTGAAATTAAAGATAAAAAGGGTGCCGAGAATCTAGCTGCTGACCACTTATCTAGACTTGAAAACCCTGATATGGAGGTGCTTGACGAAAGGGAAATAGCTGATGACTTTCCTGATGAACACCTTATGATGGTAGGAATTAAGAGCAATAATAATGGACCATGGTATGCCGACTTTATAAACTTTATTGTTGCAAATGAAATTCCAAAAGGGCTAACATCCGAAGAGAAAAGAAGGTTTCTAACTCGCGCTGGCGAGTATATTTGGGATGAACCTTATGCCTTTAAATTATGTCCTGACAATATTATACGAAGATGTGTAGATGGTGATGACATCCCGGCAATATTGGCACATTGCCATTCAGGGCCAACGGGGGGACATCACGGTGCAGTCATCACAAGAAGAAAGATCCTTGATGCGGGATTTTATTGGCCCACTATGTTGGATGATGCAAAAGACTATATAAAAGGATGTGATGCATGTCAACGATCCGGGAATATAACATCAAGAAACAAAATGCCGCAAAACTATATCCATGTGTGTGAAGTTTTCGACATATGGGGATTGGACTTCATGGGACCGTTTCCTGAATCTAAAGGTAATAAATATATTTTGGTTGCTGTTGATTACGTATCAAAATGGGTCGAAGCGCAAGCATTACCAACAAACGACAGCAAGGTAGTACTTAAATTTTTGCAAAGTTTGTTCTCTAGGTTTGGAATTCCTAAGGCATTGATTAGTGATAGGGGAACACACTTTTGTAATCACCATCTGGGAAGAGCCTTGCAAAAATATGGAGTATATCATAGGGTTTCCACCGCATACCATCCTCAATCCAATGGGCAAACTAAAGTAACCAATAGGGCTATAAAGCGAATTCTTGAAAAAACGACTGGATATAATCCAAAAGGGTGGTCTGACAAGTTAAATGATGCTTTATGGGCATTCCGTATAGCCTATAAGACACCAACGGGATGCACTCCATTTCGTCTTGTATACGGAAAAGCATGCCACCTACCGGTCGAAATTGAACAAAGTGCATATTGGGCTTTGACGAATTGTAATATGGATATGGAAGCTGCAACGAAGAACCGTTTCATGGAACTTAATGAACTCTATGAACTAAGAGATGAGGCCTACAAAAATACTAAGATCTACAAAGAAAGAACTAAAAGATGGCATGACTCAAGGTTACGTGGGGATAAAACGTTTACTATTGGAGAGAAAGTGCTACTATTTAATTCCAGATTGAAGATGTATCCTGGTAAACTTAAATCAAGATGGACGGGTCCGTTCGTTGTCAAGAAAGTGTATCCATATGGAACTATTGAAATATGCGATAAAAATGGTTATATATTCAAAGTAAACGGGCAACGTGTGAAGAAATACTTTGATAATAAAATTGAGGATAATGAGAACGAGGTGGTGGAGTTTGAACCTGAAGTATTGGAATGAAGAGCTGAACGTGAGTCTAACTTGAAGACTCTGGAATAAAGACAAGTGCTGACCGGGAGACAACCCGGATTTATCTTTTTAATTTTTTGTTCTGAGTCGAGTCAGTCAGACCCGCAGCAGATACGGCGCATCTCCATCCTGAGATGCGATGCATCTCCTGCACTGGTCATATCTTATTTTATTTTTCTGCATTTTTTATTTTCGACTTTAAAACTTTTTATCAGTTTATTTCAATGCGGCGCATACCTGGTTAAGGATGCGACGCATCTTCTATTCTGATCCGTATTTATTCCAGGCTCGATACGGCGTATCTTCTTCCATAAGATACGGCGCATCGACTGACCTGATGATTTTCATTTTAATTTTTATGTTTTATTTTTACTAACTACTAATGTATTATGCAAGTTTGAACTTTCTTAACTTAGGTGTGTTTTAAAGCCTTGGTGGTATTTTAGATTCCTGCATTTCCTGTGGATACATCTAATATGAAGCTTAAACGTTCTCATCCACAAGAAAGATGATTTCTGCTCTTATACAAATGGAGGATCATACCGAGCAAATCTCAGGGGAGTTTTTCTGTTCTAATTCTTTTATTTTCCAGTTTTTAACCTTTTATACAAACAACGAGGACGTTGTTTAACTTAAGGGGGGGGGGGATTGGAGAATTAGAACACTTAACACTTACTTGTCCTAAACTTTTCAAAATATGCTTAAAATGTGCTTAATATATCAAAATTAAAAATTTTTAGCATGTTTTTGTTTAAGATCTAAGTTGCATAGCTGCACACATGACGTTATTTTCAAAAATTGTGATTTTTCAAAATTCACAAATCTATGAGTGTGCCGGTGACTTGTAAACTTTAGAACTTGGCTTGTATACTATTCGAGACCACCATAATAAGTATTATTTATATAATTGGAATGACTTGTCTAAATTGGTAAAATTTCTAGGATTACACCCAAATAGCCTATTATATGTTATGTGATATTAGCTAACTACACTGGTTAGTTAATCCCCGTATAAACCCTTTGTTACTCTCACTTTTAGAGTAAGATACCCCTAGAAAAACATTCAGAGCCATTCCTTTCGTTTCTTACACCTTTGTTAAAATGTTTCGTTACACCCTTACACCTTAGCCTACCCTATAGATTAAAATCCGTGGTTGGTTAATTGCTTTAAGCAAAATGTGTTTCTTACATTACCTGTGTTCGCGTGCGTAATTCATTATCTATGGTTAGGTCGGGAAATTGCACAATGCAATTGGAGTGAAAGTAAATATTGTATATCTTTGAGTTTATTTTTCGTGTGTTTACTACTTTCACTATTACCGTTATTTCTGAAGTCATGAAAAGTATGGAAAAATTATCCAGAATTATCATTATAGTGATGTGGTGAAATTTTACACATCTTTGTTTATGTTTCAAAAAAAAAAAAAAAAAAAAAAAAAAAAAAAAAAAAAAAAAAAAAAAAAAAAAATTGAAAAGAAGAAGAAAAAAGAAAAAAGAAGAGTTGGATGTTTGTTTTGACCAACTTATGTAAAGTTTTGTATTAAGCGGTCGATATCACCACTAATTGTTGTATATTATATCTATGGATTGAATGGGAGTTGGCAGTTATGAGAACACCAACTAAGGTTTATTCTTTGATTGAGATCTTGTTGAGTATAATTCGTGTCTACCTAAAGCGTGTGTTTCAAGTGTTAAAGCGTGAGTTATTCAATGATATGAGTCTTATTCATGGGATGGTTGGGATAGTGATTAACCACACTTAGGATTTTAATTTATTTGTTTTGTTTATTTTTCATTTTACACCAATTTGTATCCCAAATATTATCCATACCCTATATTATTCTTTATCCAACCAAACCTTTGATTTATTGAGATTAGGGATTTGAGCAATCTTAAGTATCGAAGTCGTGGATTCGGCTATGTATTTATGATTTTGTCGCCCTTTTTGATATAATATTATTGGTAAAGTTTGGACCTATCTTTAGCCTATTCGAGTTAAGGATTTGAGCAATTGAAATTATCGTGTTCGTGGATTCGATCATGTATTTGTGATTTTGTCGCCTTTTCTGGAATTTGAGATCGATAGAGATTAAGGAGAATGATTAACCCTTAAACCTCAAAACCCTTTTTACCGCTTTAGACTTGTTATTCCTTGGCTTTAGTGGGGGAGATGTGTATACTTGCCAAGCTTATGATAGAATATTCGTCACGACTGGACAGTTAAACGATTAGATTTGCTTTTATCAAATTATTTTATTTTACTTCTAATTCGTTAAGTGTTTAGTTGTGTGATTATGACAAAAACGAATACATGCTTAAATATAAAAATAAATCCTAATATCTTTTAGGATACATTTTCATAAGATTGATTCTAAGGTTTACTTGGGGACAAGTAAAGTTCAAGTGGGGGGGATATTTGATGAACTCAAATAAGTACATTTTATTACTATCATTTATCCTATTAATTTGACTTGTTTTATTATATTATGTATGAGGATTGATACTTAATCGTTTACTTTTGTAATTCTCAGGTAAAAACAAGCATTTGGTGAAACTTGGCGATTTTGGACTAATTATGGAGCAAAACAAGCAAGAAGTTAAGAGTCTACTGAAATGTACAAGATCAAGACTATTCTGCTCCAGATGCGCCGCATCTTGCTTATTACATACGGCGCATCACTATCCAGATTTCAAAAGATACGATCCAAGATACAAGAGGACATGCGCCGCATCTATTTATGGAGTTACGCCGCATCTTCTGGCGGTGTACGAATATTCCTGAATATATTAATCTTGGACCCCACGCGAAGTTAAGTCAATGCGCCGCATCTACTTACTAGATGCGCCGCATCTTACCCTCAGACAGAAACTATAAATACCCAAAGACCAGACGAATTTCGGAGGAGATAATATATACGAAGTACGAAGACCAGAGAAACCTAAGGCCGAATTCAGACGAATAGGCAGCACAAGACACACCCGAAGGAAGATACAAGAGCTGTAAGAAGGTGCTGCATGTGTTTAATTCATTAAGTAGTTTTGTTTTATTGTGTTAGTAAACTTTAATTCATCAGGATTGATGGCTTGTGTAATGTGACAACGGAAAGATTGCACTCCCTTAAAACTGCTTTCCCATCAATTAAAGTTTATATGTTGATGTCTTTGGTTACTACTTATTAGTGCATTGATAACCTCTGTGTTTATTAGTGGCCTGCGCATTTGACTACGGAAGAGAATGTGGCTCCCATGGTTGTTACTAAATTGATCACTTAGGAATAACTTTTAGACATAAGTAATCATTAAGGGTTTACTCGCCGATAAGAATAGGGCCAACGAGAAAGGGTTAACTACATACACTTCATATAAAACTATCAATAAAACAAGTGACAATCTACTTAATCATCTGGACAGATCTTCTTATTGTCTCAAGTATTTATCTGTGTACGTGTGTGCTATTCGCTGATTCGTGCCTATTGGTTTAGTTTATTATTTAATTGCAACCAAATCGTGCCAGTCTCTCAGGCTGAACCCCCTTGCGTTAGATTAGGCTGTATGGCTAACTTAATATATTAAAATACTGATTAGAATAACGAGATAATCCATTCCACTCTTAGTGATCGACACTCTACTTACCATTATATTCATACTGACCGGGTACACTGCTCGTTAAGTGTGTGTGTTATTGATAAGTCGGCTAAATATAAATTTAAAACTTGAGTAGGCATTAATACTGCTAAACCGCAACGACACATCGCACGCATCAGAACCCTTATAGAAGCAGCTAGATCAATGCTGGCTAACTCTAGGTTACCTACCATGTTTTGGACTGAAGCAGTTTGCACTGCTTGTTATGTTTTGAATATGGTATCTATTACTAGTCCTCACAACAAAACACCTTATGAGCTGTTGTCTGGGAAAGTTCCTAACATTAGTTATCTTAAACCTTTTGGATGTCATGTAACTATTTTGAACATCAGTGATCACCTAGGTAAATTTGAAGGGAAGGCAAATGAGGGTTTTATTGTTGGTTATTATGCTCATAGTAAGGCCTATAGAGTTTATAATTTATCTGCTAAGAGGATAGAAGAGACACTCAATTTAAGATACCTTGAGGATAAACCTAATTTACAGGGTGCAGGTCATGAGTGGTATTTTGATCTTGATTATCTGACTGATACTTTAGGTTATTCTAGATTCAAAGCTAATCAATCTGCAGGTACATATGATTATCAAACCAACAATGCAGGTACCTCAGATGATGAGTCAGACTCAGAGTGTGATGAACAACCCATTGTTGTTCCTTCTTTTCCCTCTAACCACTTTTCAGGTACTGAGCTCAAAGATTGTTCTGATAAGGCTGAAGGTGATTCAAGTTTTGCAGAAGATCTTGCTAGGCTTCAAAGACAAGAACATGATGTCAAGGAAGCAGCTGAAAAGTTTGGTTTCGAATTCACACAAGAAACAGAGGAACTCTTAAGAAAAGCTGCAGATGAAGCCTGCAGGAATATGGATTCTTCTGGTGGTGTTCCGGTTTCTGCTGCTACTACCAATTCTGCTGATAGCTCTTCAGTTCCTGCTGTTGTCACTACTCCTACTGGTCCTTTGTCCAATCCTTCTGTTGACTTATTGGGTTTCAATGAACCTCCCACAAGATATCCAAGTCCATCAGATCTTGGGAATTCACTCTCTTCAGGATCTAAGTTGGAAGATCCTCATCATCAGTCAAGAACGAGCATCTTCACTTCCTCCTCATATGATGCTGACTTCAATCCCTCTATCACCAATCAAGCATCAACCATTGATGTCAATCCCACTGCTACTAAGAGGATAAACACGGTTCATCCTCAGTCTTTGATTCTTGGAGATCCCAATTCAACGGTTCAGACAAGAAGCAAGTTGAAACAACCCATGTTTGGAGAAACTGCTTTTGTCAGTTATATTCAGGATCAGCTAAGGAATAATCACACAGACTATCTCCATTGTCTTTATGCTTGTTTTCTATCTCAGATTGAACCAAGCAGTGTAGCACAAGCTCTTGAAGATTTTGATTGGGTTGAGGCTATGCAAGAGGAAATGCAACAGTTTTACAATCAGAAAGTCTGGAAGTTAGTACCTTTGCCTGCAGGAAAGTATGCAATTGGAACAAAATGGATTCTCAAGAACAAAAGGGATGCTCGAGGTATTGTGGTTAGCAATAAAGCTAGATAAGTAGCTCAAGGTCACAGGCAGGAGGAAGGTATTGACTATGATGAGGTGTTTGCTCCTGTGGCAAGAGTTGAAGCTATTAAATTATTTTTAGCTTTTGCCTCATACATGGGATTCATTGTCTATCAGATGGATGTGAAGAGTGCATTTCTCTATGGGGAGATAGAAGAGGAGGTGTATGTAACTCAGCCCAAGGGTTTTGTGGACCCACAGAATCCTGATTTGGTTTACAAGGTGGTGAAAGCACTCTATGGACTTCATCAAGCACCCAGGGCATGGTATGCTCGATTGTCTACTTTTCTGCTAAAGTATGGTTACAGAAGAGGAGCAATTGACAAGACACTCTTCATCAAGAAAAATTCAAGAGATATCATTCTTGTTCAGGTTTATGTGGATGACATTATTTTTGGTTCCACAAAGGAAGATTGGTGTAGGGAGTTTGAGGTGCTAATGAAAGGAGAATTTGAGATGAGTGCTATGGGAGAGCTTACCTTTTTCTTGGGCTTACAAGTCAAACAAAAGCCAGATGGGATCTTTATCTGTCAAGAAAAGTATGTGCAAGACATACTTAAGAAGTTTGATTTGGACAGTGTGAGGACTGCAACGACACCATATGAAGCACCAAAGCCTAAATCCAACAATGAACCTGATGCTGCTGTTAATGTTCACCTCTACAGATCTATGATAGGTTCACTGATGTATTTGATAGCTTCTAGGCCTGATATCATGTTTGTAGTCAGTGCTTTTTCTAGACATCAAGTTACACCATTAACTTCACACTTTAATGCAGTCAAGAAAATCTTCAAATATCTAAAAGGACAACCTAAGTTGGGTCTTTGGTACCCAAGAGATTCTCCTTTTGTGTTGGAAGCTTACAGTGACAGTGATTATGCTAGTGCTAACTTTGATAGAAAATCTACCACTAGGGGTTGTCAGTTTCTGGGCAGGAGGTTGATATCTTGGCAATGCAAAAAGCAGACTATTGTGGCTACATCTTCAAGTGAGGCAGAGTATGTTGCTGCTGCTAGTTGTTGTGGTCAGGTACTTTGGATTCAAAATCAGTTGTTAGACTATGGGTTTAACTTTATGAATACTAAAATCTTTATTGATAACCAAAGCACCATTTGCATTGTTAAAAATCCAGTTTTTCACCAACGAACAAAGCACATAGAAATCAGGCACCATTTTATCCGAGATGCTAATGAGAAACATCTTATTCAAGTGCTTAAAATACACACTGATGATAATGTGGCTGATTTGTTAACTAAAGCTTTTGATGGCCCAAGATTTAACTATTTGGTGGTTCATATTGGGATGCTCAATCCTTAAGTGCTGAGATTGAGGGGAGGTATAAGCCTAAGGGGAGGCTTGTTGTTGTACATTTTTCATTTTTTTTATTTTCTTTCTTTATTTTCTTTCTTTAGTTCCTGTATTATTTTGTTTTGTTTCTAAGTTTAGTAGTTTCCAACAACAACAAAAAAAAAAAAATTGTATCTTGTCTACTAACTTGTATGCAGGTACAGTGTTGGTTTCTTACCACACAACAAATGGTAATCAACTCACCATGTCTTATAGACAAGAAAGAGTTGACTCACCATGAGGGTACGACTCTGGTGTGATTATCAAATCCGTTGACAGCTGTAATAGTTTGCTCAAAACTATAGGGTATTCAACTCACCCATGTTTCATTACTGAGAGTTGAATGGTTCTCAATTCACCATGGATTTTACCCTTTGGGGTTTCCAAAGAATTGGCTAGCCCACAAGAGTATGGCTTGTGGTAAAGGCAGTGGAAAACCAATTCACCAAGGTTATGCAACCTAAGAATTGGCTAGTCCTGAGCAAACGGCTACAGGTAAAGAAAAATCAAATCTGTTGATAGTTGATGGTTTACTAAAAATCATATGGTTATCAATGTACCATGGTCTTACACACCAAAACATTGGCTACTCCAGTAGTGATGGCTATTGGTAAAGAGACATCAAATCCATTAATTTTCAATGATTCACCTCTCACAGGAGTTAACACACCTGGAAGTGATGAGAATAGTATGAAACTTAAAAGTTTTGATGTACAAATTGTCATGGTTGCAGTCAAGATCAAGTGGTTTGTATATCAAATGGTGACAAGATTATGATGCTGTGGTTTTCTGTTGCTGCTGTTACTTAGAAGTTGCTGCTGGAAACTTGTTCTTAATGGTAATTTCTTGTTACTGCTGGTTCTTTTGAGTTGCAGCTGGTTGCTTATTGTTGCTGTTGAAGATCAAGTTCAATCCTCATGTTCTGGACGTCAAAGCTCTATCAAGAAACTTGAAGTTAACCAAGTCAAATTCAAGTTTACGGGAGGATTGTTAGGAATTATTAGAATAATAGTTATTTAATTTCTGCTGTTAGTAGTAATGGTTCCTGCTGGCAGGTATATAGTTCCTGCTGGTATGGTTCCTGCTGGTAGTAGTGTTTAGTTCCTGCTGCTAGTTTGGTTTCTGCGGGTAATAGTAATTAGTTAACCCGTATGTTTAGAAAGTTTGTTAGAGTTATATTAGGAAGAGATAGTGTATATCTTCTTCACACGTTTTTTAGTATGGGCTGTATTAGGGTTTCTTGGGTATAAAAGAAACTCACGGCTATTGATATTGTAAGACCTTGAACGATTATTAGTGAATAAAAGATCCATAGAGGATCAAAGTATTTGTAGTTATATTCTTCTTCAACTCTTGTGTTTAGTTTCCGCATAAACATAAGTTTCATTGTTAGAGATTCTCTTAGAGTGTTTGTGATTACATAAGCATTCTACAAAGCTCAAAGATCTATCAAGTAGGCATGATCCATCAGCATCTACTTTATTTTGTTTTAATGCCACTTGATAGGTGAAATCATAATCAATGAGACTCCTATATATATGTGTCATATTTGCCATTGCCTTTTCATACAAATGGAAAGTTAATTTGTACTTGAATATGGGCACCTACTATTGGCTTTTCATTTTGGGCAACGAAATATTGTGTATACTTGTAGTCAGTTGTACTTTGGGCAACTAGATTTGCATATATAACTCTTCACCATATACAACACAAACAACACAAGTCAAAAAAAAAAAAAAAAAAAAAAAATTCTTGTACAACAGATAAGTTCAAGGTGTTTATACGGTATGAAGAGATTGTGATTGCTGCTTTACTTCCAAATGCCATCAACTTTGGCAATCTTGTGAAGTATGTATGGAAAAAGTTGAATGTTAACGATGTAAACGCAATACGTTTATCTTACAACACCGGTGCAACCAAAACGACCCTACTTAATGACGTCGACCTCGACGTTTTCAAAACTCTTGTTTTGGGGACGTCGTCACATGCGCACACAATAATCGTCAACCACGCTTTGCATACCCCTGTCGTAAATTTAGATCCAGAACACCAATTGCACCTCACTAATCTTAACTGTATGCCAATCACACCCCAACCACCCACTTTTGATTATACCCTTCCATATAAGAATAAAGGTGGTTTAAAATTTCATGATATGTTGGAAGATAAGGAATAGTGCATGTATGAGATAAGTTTGAAATGTTTAAAAGAAGGGTATGAATTTTGTGTTTCTAAATCATGTACGGCAAGATACGCTGTCAAGTGTGTCCAACCAGAATGTGATTGGCACATAAACTGTCGTCGATTTAGGATAACTATCCGATTTAGAATCACTTCACTAAACGACAATCATAAATGTTCAAAAATCCAATTCAATCCAAATCACTGAAATGCATATGCAAAAACATTGGCTAGAATATTATCCCCGAAGCTCGGAGATCCGACAAGAGTGTATAAGCCAAAGGACTTTATACATGATCTGAATTTGGATATGAATATAGACATTTCATACAAACGAGCTTGGAGAGGGAGACAGTTGGCACTTGAATCAAATCAGGGCTGCCCAAAGGCCTCATTTTCGCAGCTGCCCATATATTGTTATAATCTAAAGATGGCAAACAGGGGCACAGTTACACACATAGAGACCGACGATGCAAGCTATTTTAAGAACCTATTTATCGGTTTCGGTTCTGTGGTAAGCATATTATTAAGTTTCTAATCCTGTTTGTTTAGTTGCAAAACATATTTTTTCATAAGGTTATCAAAAGAAATAGCTATGGTTATCATGTCATACATTATTCTAGCGGTATAAATATAGAAAGGAAACTCAAAGTTAATTTAAAAAAATGAAAATTACCAGTAGGATTTATGCATATCATACGTGTATACAACATAAATTATCTAGTTTTAATGAAATGCAACAGCATATCACTGAAACTTAACTTATCAGTCATAGAAACACACAAACATATACCTGCACAGGTACACCATAAAGGTACAAAATCAATACTTTTTTCAACATACTTCTGATACCTAGTTTTCTTATATATTAGGTACCAATTAATCAAAAGATACCATTTAAACAAAAGCAACACATCCATCTTATGTGCATTTAAACAAAAGCAACACATCCATCTTATGTGCATACCGCACCTGTCATATCAAACAACAAACAATAAATTATTATTAGTTTAGATAGTCGTTTGGCAGTTAACAATAAACTAAATTAATATCCAACGGATTTTTTTTCTTTTTTCCCTGTTTATATGTTTTCAACTTGATGTACCATTGTATCTGATACATTGTATTTCATAGATTAAGATTTTCATGTGCTATATACGCCCTCTGATCATAATTGATGCCGCACATCTAAAAGGGACATACCAGGGAACAAATCTGGTTGCCGTTGGAATGGACGGAAACAATCAGATTCTACCGATTTCTACCGGTGTTGCTCAAGGCGAGACTGGTGAATCATGGACTTGGTTTTTGACGAAACTCAAAGAATGCATAGGGGAAGTTCCTAATTTGGCAATCATATCTGACAGACATCATGGAATCACTCTTGCATGTAACACTGTATTCCCGAATGCCTTTCACGGCTATTGTTGTCGGCATTTGATGTTAAATACAAAGATGCACACCGATACATTGAAGTGTTTATACTGGAAGACATGCAAAGCATACACAACGGAGGATTTTGCAAAGCTAATGTCTGATATTCGTTCGGTAAGACCGCAGTCTCACAAAAAACTTGTTGAAGCAGGGGTCGAGAAATGGTCAAGGGCACATTGCCCTGGGTAGAGGTACAATTACTTAACCTCAAACAGTGTCGAATCCATAAATGCTTTAACAAAGCTTGTGCGCCACTGCCCAATAACAACGCTGATGGAATGGTTTAGAGCTCTTCTTCAGAGCTGGTATTACCACCGCCGAGCAAAACATGCAGGTAACAGATGGTCTAATTTTTAATACATTTACTGAAGAATAATGAAATACTACACACTAAACATACTTTATTATTTATGGTTAGATGCCCCGGATGATGATCTTTCTGAATGGGCAACTGCGAAAGTGAATGCCAGAATGGCCAAAAGTGCAAACTGGAAGGTTATGGGGATTGACAAGGACAGAGTGTATGAAGTACGCGACACAAAAAAATGTCATATTGTTGATTTGGAACAGGGTGAATGCACTTGTCGAAAATGGCAGCTTTCGGGCTTACCATGTGGACATGTCTATGTTGTCGGTAGATTTGCAGGGCTGACTAGTGTGAAGAAACTGGCTAAAGCTTGGTTTTATAATACAACACTTAAAGGCACATACGAAGACATCATTTATCCTTTAAAATACATAACGATGTGGGACACTCCAGATGACATCGAAGTTGTATCACCCCCTATTGTACAAAACCGGCAACCAGGTAGACCAAAAAAAAGAAACAGAATTCCCTCTCAAGGCGAGGTGCCTACAAGGAGTACTTGTGGAAGGTGTGGAGGGCCAGGACATAACCGCCTAACGTGTAATGCAGCTATTGTGAAAGAAAAGGTTGAAATTTTATTTATTATGCCACAATTAAGTAGTTGTGATTATTGGCATCTAATGTTTATGTGTACATGTATACAGAAAGGTCCAGCCGGTCCAAGGAAAAAGACCCGTGTGGTGGAGGGTTCATCTAATCAAAGTAACAGCATACAAACCGAGGCAAATGTAGAGTTTATGCATGGGATGATGAATGCGGCCGAGGCACCCAACTCAAGTCAAACCCAGGAACAGCCGAACTCATCCAATCCACACATTAATTTGCTCTCAGATTTCGCTACTCCAGACAACTTTTTACAGTAAAGACCCCCTATCTTTAATCGGTGTGCTAGAATCACACACACTATATTTAAATGTATGCACTCACTTCCTATGTGTTGTTTAAGAAAGAATAACAAGTGTGGGTCGTTTGGTGTGTAATAAACATCGGTATTAAACTATGTTATGAATGTGTCATTGAGGCAAACAATTAGCGGTCGTGTGTGTTTATGGTCTGAAGATATACCTATAATATTCAGCAATTGTGTAATGGGAACTGATTGCATAAAATAAATTGAAAATGCAAGTTAATAAACGTACCAACCAGCAATCAATCAGATGGCACTTCAACTATTTTGGCTCGCCCGTTAATCACGGCCCTCTTGTATGTTTTTACAACTTGGAATATGCTATCCTTGCTTGATTCAGATTGATTCATTGTTTCCTTTCGTTTCTTTCTACCCTTAAGTATCTTTCTTTCCAGCACATCATCTTCAAACAGATTCGATTTACCTTTATCTGAACCATTTGCATTCTCTATTTGTACACCAACCTCGTGCAACATTTTATCTTCCCCAGTTCCACTACCTCCTTTATCGGTACCATTTTCATTGACCTTGAACCCACCATTTTCATTGACCTTAAACGGAGTTGAACTATAGCAACACTGGCCAACGTCCTCCTCTTTCCAAACCATGTTTTTAAAACAATACTTTGACAATGGCTGTCGCTTGTGAGCAATAAACAGGTTTATGGAACCATTGTTCAAAGCATGATCAAAAAATCTACGAATGTCATTATCAGTGTGCAATAAAGTTAAACCATTTGCAAGTGACATGTTTGGTTTACAATAAAACAAAGCCCATTTATCACCACCAATGTCATTTATAACATTATTAAGTGCCCTAGTAAAAACACCCCTGTGAGAGGTAAAACACCAAACATTCCCAACGCACCCATCAACATAACGTAGTGGATCGAAAGCAAATTCCCCATTTTTGTGTACTTTAAACTCAACTTTCATCCTAAATGTTAATTAAACATGAGTATAGTTTATACTTACAAACTAAAACTTATTATGTAGATTTTTGTCACCCATAAGTAACAAACTAATTACGGTGTACATAAAAAAAAATCAATTAATTAAAAAAAAATTATTAACTGTAACATCATATTTATATGAACATAAAAGGGAATAATATAATTATGGGAAAGTACAACAAACCTAGTTTACGTGATATAAAGATGAAAAGGACAGCAATTTTTTTTTGGATTCGTGTGGTGACAATGACCTAGGGTTTGATCTGCCTTTGGGGATATTGTGTTTGTTGGGACCAAAAGGATATGTGGGGTTAGAGTGTTTCCCTTTCAAATTACACGTTTGGTCCTCACACATGCAATTTTTTTATAAACTTTTGACTTAATTTCAAAAATGGTCCCTATATTTTGCCTTGTAAAAGTCAATGTCTATTTGCAGTATGTACTTTGTCCCTTGACCAAATTTGGTACATTGTAATTTGACTTCTAAAAGTCAAATAAGAGAGTTATGGTTTAAACCATCTTTTGCACAATCTGCACAAAGTTATGGTCTAAAAGTGTGCACAATCTGCACAAATTACACAGTTATGGTCTATTAGTCAAATTACACAATTATGGTTTAAACCATCTAAAAGTCAAATTGCACAGTCAAGGTCTATTATCATTCAATTCCATTTAACACAATCTGCACAAAATTACAAGTACATGAACTAGTTTACCAACCGAACATTGAATTGCCTTTACTCTATCCTTGACTATCTTGACTAAAAAGGTCTTTAAATTGGGTTATGCATACACACGACCTACTCAACAAACCTGTATTCACCCAAACTTTTACACAAGCTACTCAACCATGGCTTCCAATCCACCCATCATTGAAATTTCCTCAGATTCCACATCATCCGAGGAGCTCAAGTCTCCCCAACCCCCATGGAACCTACCTTACAATTATTCAACATCAATGAACAAAAAGTCTAACTCTGAAGAATTTTCCTCTGAACTTAGCTCTTTGCCTAGCTGGGTCTCAAGTTATCATTCAACTTCTGAGGATGATCAACCTCTTTCAAAAGCTCCAAAAAAGTGTACAAGGTCAGTCAACCCTCATCTTGAAACTCATTCTATTTAGATACCAGGTAAAAAGGAACAGGTTCTAGGGCTCTGCAATGAGCACATTTGGGAAGGAATCAAAGGAAGAAGGAAAAAAAGCATGTCAGACACAATAGGGAAAGGGAAACAGAGGATGTGGTAGCTTTTGAGGTTTAGTATGCATGACTTAAGCTTTTGATGGTACTTGTACCAATGTACTATGCATCTATGAATGCAACTACTTTGTAATGTAATAAAGTTAAATGCTACTTGTTGTTGAAACTGCTTTTCATCTTCTTACCTTCAAACAAGAATTGGCTATTACATTAACTAGTTCAAGTTGTATCTTCTTCCCACAATTAATTGGCTGTTACAAAAAGAAAAAAAAATGGGGGTTTGATGCATGTAGGGATGTAAACGAACCGGACGAACACGAATGGAGCTTTGTTCATGTTCGTTCATTTAATTTTATCCGGACAAATAAACGGACATGAACGTTTAAACGGACGAATTTTCTTGTTCATGTTCGTTTATTAAGAAAATGAGTTGTTCATATTCGTTTATGTTCGTTCATTAAGACACTAAACGAACGCTAAACGAACATAAACGATCGAACATAAATGAAAATAGACAAACAAACATAAACTTTATTTAATTATGCAAAATATATTGTTTTATAAGTGTTGTATTGTTTAAACAAAAAAAAATTATAATTATAGAATTAAAAGATATGATATATGAATATAAATAAATAAATGAACATAAACGAACGTTAACGAACACATAATCGGACGTTCACGAACATAAATGAACGGACGCGGCTTTTGTTCATATTCATTCATTTAACTAAACGAACGTAAAATATTGTTCATGTTCGTTCATTTAATAAATAAACGAACGTAAACGAACTTTTTACCGAACGGTTCATGAAATGTTCATTGAACGCTCAGTTCGTTTATAGCCCTAGATGCGTGTGTTGTGTTTTTGCACAATCTTTTGATTCATGTTTGTGTTTGATGTGTGTTGTGTTTTTGCAAGTGAAAGCAGGTTTCACACTTGGTTATACTATGGTCAAGGGACTAAACCCGTTATGGGTCGCAAGTATGGAGACTAAAAGTGTTAAACCCGGTCGAGTATAGGGACCATTTTTGAAATTAACTCTAAACTTTTTATAGTCCTTTTTAGCCAAAAGTGGATTTATACAAATAAAAAAATCCTCACACGTGCAATTTTTTTAGTCCTTTTATAAACACCCCCACTCCCAGCAGCTTTCCCTTATTTCCCCATTGTTTTAAACCTTGAAACCCTAAAGTATGAGTTCGCGAAATAGAGCGACAACCCGAGTAATTGATGGTAAAATTGAATACTTTTGTAGATGTGCTATTCGACTCACAGTTAAGACTTCAACAACAAGGACAAATCCAGGTAAATGATTTGTAAAATGTTAGTTTGTGAAGTGTATGAGTTTTTAGATGATGATCTTCCAAGTGAATACTATAAAGATTGGGTGTATGAATTCTTACAAAACGCGAAACAATTGAACAAGACTGTGGAGTACCAGTAGGTGATTGATGCTCTTGCTTTGGACAAGTCAATCATGGAAGAAGAGCTGAATGATATGAAGGCAAAGTTGAAGTTGTATGAGCGGTTGTTTTTCATTTTGTTAGGATCTTTTGCAGTTGTTTGTGTTGGGTTTGGGATGATAATAGGCAAATGATGTAGTGGCGTGGATTAGTTTTAGTTCATGGAATGAAATGAAGTTGTATCTTTTGTTATTAATTAATATGTTTCCTTTTGCAAATCTAGTGTTTCATATAAAGATTGATTCGTCATCAAAGGCATTGGCATATTCTTCTTCAGGCTTAATCGGATTAAAATGATTACAATTTCCGTTCTTAGATCCTTACATTTTTTGTAATAGTTTATAATCGGGTATGTTTGGTAGTACTGATGTCAGTTTGATGGGTATGGACGTGGAGGGGTCAAAATATTTTGGGCATCCATTTCTTATCTTTTATGGGGATGTGTAAAAATTGGGCGCCACATACCTCCTAAAAACACCCGCCAAAATTATTGGTTGCCCTAGCAAGACAACCAACTTTTTTGCTCCAAATGCCACTGCAGTGTTTGATCCAAAATCTAAATGTGATTAACAAAAAAAAATTCACAATGAAATGCATTTTATGTTGAATAAAATAACAAACATTTATATTAACGCACATCAAACGTACAACCCAAAACATGTGCATACCAACTGACCGTAACAACGGATGTATCAAAAATGTTTTCTTAGTAGTCATAACAAGTAGCAAAAAAATTGTTTAACAAAAATATAACGATGTATCCCAAAAGGCTATAGCAGTGCATATAATTTACTTACAATCTTGCTAAACAACCGGTTGTTCAATCTTGAATTGCGATTTTCAAATTTTCATGACAACAACCCTAGATTGCAACCTTCCATCCCTAAGGAACCAACTTAGTGTTTTTCCAATACCTCCACTAACCCGCTGTTTGTGTAGAGCTTTAAGATAGGTCAACATATTTCGCCTCCTCAAAGATGAAGTTCGTGATCCAAAGTAGAACTTCCTTGAGTATTTATTTTTCGACACACGTCGACCGGTCGTAGGATGCACACTAGTCCCACCATGTTCCTGAACTGCAGACCCACCCACATCCAGCACAACCTCGTCTACAAAACAGTCATTAGAAAGACTTGACAGTTTGGAACCATGGTAACTGAATACATCATTTTGCCACTCATAAGGCGGCGAGCGAGACCACCCAACAATCATGGGAGGAACATCAAGACCAACGACACCAGGCATGCAATCTTCATCCGAAAAATCAAACCCGTCATCAATAGAGTCACTATGCAAAAAATCTTTCAAAAGATTTTTACCTTTAAAATAAATTCCTTTCATTCTAGGTTCTGAAGGAGGTGTTCTTAGAGGAGGTGAACGACCTTCTTCCTCCTCCCATGCAACCAGATCAGCAAACGACTTAGAAGTAGCAACTAGCATTGCTTCTTCATGTTTTTTAAGCTTTGACAATATTTCGTCATCATAAGAATCATAAGTCAGATTTCTATAATAGAAACATGCTAGGTTTTGTGGTGTATGGGCAACATACAAATCGAGTAAACAATATGCATCAGCCGTGTCATACATCTTTCGCATATGACAGTCAACTTCAACCAAATTCAAGCCTCGTTCTAGAGAAAATCTTGGAGAACAAAAATACAAACATCGAATATCTTGTTCAAGTTTAAAGCTTAACAAGTCAAGCATTTGATCAAAGTTCATCCTTTTGGACTTACATACCTTCAATGGCATTATTTTCCCATGTTGATACTTTAAGGTTGGCATTTTTAAGAAAATACCATCATAGTGAATCTCAAACACTAGATGTGTAGTAGTAATGACGTGTGACCTGTGCACAACGAACGGAAATTTCTTTAAAATCAAATCAAGTTAGCAACTAAGCATATTACTTTATAAAGTAAAGAAATGCATACGTTTGTTTGATATCATCTGAATCATCTTTGGGGTTTGCAGGGACTTTCTTTGGAGGAGTTTGATGAGAGTAGGCCATGATGATTTAACAAGTACTAATGTAATATTTTAAACACAAGTAGGACTTAATTTAGTGTTAGTAAGTTAGTCGAACGTATATATAAGAAATGGAAGACATTTGGTTGAATAGGGACAAGGAACAAATAGTGAATTAGTTTGTAATATTTTTAAGTAAAGTATATTATAGAGGTATTAAGGGTTGTAGGTATTAGTAACTTGAAGTGTTGTTTTTTTGTTTTTGTATTGTTGTATTAACGCAAAGTTATATGTATGCATGTTGGTTAACTTGACAATGTTTTAGGTAATATAATGTTGTAAACTAATTTGACAAGGTAAATTATATTGATAACTAAAAGTTTAGAATACAACAAGGACACATAAGATGAACTAAAATAAACAACCAGTTACAAAGGATAATATCTATGTTTGTAATAAAACCGAATCATCGTTTACGCTATGGCAACGTCAACGGGGTCATCAACATGCAACGATAGACCATGTGACCAACGATATAGAAATATACACACCCACACACCACAATCACCAAAGATACCCCCTTGCTTTGGAACATTGTCCGCGAGCCTAAACGTAATGTTATATTCACTCGGACGCATTCCATGCTTATCGAAAACTTTGGCAAGGTCTAGAACTAGTGGAAGTCGAGCCTGTAGAATAGGATAAAATGTTAGTATACATAGACGGGATATCTTAAGGGGCATTTTGCAAATAATGATATTAAAGATTATCCATTTACTAGCAATGTTTGTCCATAAACAGTTGAATTTTTTTGTTTTTTTGGTGATAGTTAATTCAGAATATTTGTTAAGCTATTAAAGGTTTATTGTTCCTTGCTTCATATGCAGTGTTGTAACATTTGATTAGTTAACAAACATAGTATTACATAAACTTGTTTCACTTCATTATAAGATGAAAAACAAGTACAGCCAACACTAGAGGTACATAGATGATAAACACAAAACATAAAAGACTAGAGCGACAGAAATTAAGAGCAAGCACATAGCAGGCCAAGGATGGAGGTTCAATACTTCTTGCGCATCTTTGCCAGAAATGAGATTGTATTGAGAACTTTGATTTGAGTTTCACTGATGAGTCTCATCAGTGTCCTATTCTTCTCAAGGTCCTCATCTTGAATTTGAAGCAGCAAATCTAAAGACTTAGTTGCAAGACTGGACCGAACCACAGTTTGGAGCTGTTTGATCTAGTCACCCCTTTCCTTGCAACGGCGCGCAAGCTCTACCACCTCCACATGAAGTGACTTTATGAGCTTAAAGTCACTCTCAATATTAGTTTTAAACAAACTAGTCAGCAGATCCTTCAAAATGTTTTGTTGATCCATTGATATTTGAAGTGAATGCTTGTGTGTGTGTAAAGGTGAGTAGGGTTCTAAATGTGGTATGAAATTGCACTATTAGATGGATCGTTTATATAGAAAAGTGGGGTCACACTTACATTTGAATTAAGTCAATGTTAATAAATTAGGATAGTCAATTGGTGAATAGTTGGATAGTCAATTGGTGAATAGTTGGGTCTTGTCAAGTTATTGGATGCAAAGTAAGCAAAATATTAATATTAATGCGGATTAGAGATATGTAATGATTGTGGCAAGAGAGTGTCATAAACTGCTCCCTTCCTGTCTACTAATTTACAACACAACCCAATTCAATTTGGGCAACTTGTTATAAAAGTTGGGCAAAATAAGCCAAATATTATTAATGCGGATTACAGAAATGTAAAGTAAGGCAAATATTATTAATGCGGATTAGAGAAATGTAATGATTGTGGACAGAGAGTGTCATAAACTACTCCCTTCCTGTCCACTAATTTGCAACTTGTTATAGAAGTTGGGCAACTAGGTTGAAACATTGCCCAAATAGACATATGTTATCAACGACCTTTATGTTGTTTAGTTTGAGGTACTTGTATGTGACCTAAATATGGTATTAAACAAAATAATAATCTGTAATTGTATATAGCAACAACGTACAGTTAAATGATTTAAGTTGAGGGTAAAGCATTTGGAGGGTCAGAAAAGATTGAAGAAGGTGGGAACAGCACAAAGAATAAGCTCTTCTGAAGACACAGGTTTGGGGGAGGATGCTCCCAAACAGGGGAGGAATGAGACCAAGAATTCAAGGGAGGCTGAGGTTAATGTTGAAAGTGTTGCCGTTGAGTTGGATATGGATATTGGAGACAATGCAGATGAGTTTGTGGTGGTGCTTGAAAAGGTGAACAAGGAGCAGCAAGTAAAAAAATTAAAAACTTTGGATGCTGAGCAGCTTGTTAAAGCTTCTGAAGTGATGGTGGAAACTATTAAAGGCCTGGGTGATGATGTTGCTCAAGTTCAAGATGGTTCTGCTGTTTAAGATGTTGCAAAAGTTGCTAAGATTGATTCTACTGCTGGTGTAAATCCTCCTACTGCTGGTGAAAAAGAAGCTGCTGCTGAACCAGATAAACATGTGATGAAGCTGCTCAAGTTCAAGATGGTTCTGCTGTTTAAGATGTTGCAAAAGTTGCTAAGATTGATTCTACTGCTGGTGTAAATCCTACTACTGCTGGTGAAAAAGAAGCTGCTGATGAACGAGATAAACATTCTACTGCTGGTTTTAAGGTTTCTACTGCTGAAAATCAAGTTGATTCTACTGCCGAGATATTGGATGATGATGTTAGTGTGGCACATGCAATACTACAACTGAATTCTACAAAATCATCAACACCAAAATAAGCATCAACACCAAAACAACAATCACAACCACAACCACAAAAATATGGTATTAAACAAAATAATAGCAACAACGTAACTGTAAGCACTTCCTAACACGGATATACCAGTCACGGGTGTCGTAGTCATATGTATCGCCGCTATCATAGAATGTTACCACTCCTAAGCATATATGAAAATGGGCAAGAAACCAATGTTTGTCTGTTTCATTGATCGGAATAAAAATCTACAATATAAAGGATTTCTGATAAATCCTTATACTAAGCGACATATCTATGCCCATAAATACTTATACTAGATTTAAACGGACAAAAGACCAGACTCTGTAATCGTTTGGAAATATTTTAATTCGTTAGTGTGTAACCGTCGTTGGATTGAGGGAGAACCACATATAGACATGATATAACTGATGCTTCAGTGGGTATTCATGAATAACCAGTAAATGTCAAACCAACCAAATGAAAGTAGTGAAGGATAAAGTGAACCAAATGGTATTTATGAATAATGAACCTTGTATTTAAGTTAACCAAAATGGTCATATAAAAACAATTGAGTCATCATCTAAATTTAAGCGTACACAAATAAACGTAGTACCTGATCAACATCACTCCATGGACAGGGATACCTCTGGCCATCTGCATAAAACGATGGTGTGCCATTTTGAAGAAGAAGCTGAAAAAAGTAACAACTAACCATCGCCCGGTTTGCATTATTAGGTCTTACATGCCACATGTATTCAACCCACAAGTCTATGCGCTGCGAATTTAACAAAAAAGAATAAGTATTTTAAGAAATGGTGAGAGGCAACCTTATTTATGAATTAGAGTATGCATGTATGCTCACCTGCTCAGTTAGCCAACCTTTTCTACCAGGGTCTAAGCAAACTAAGCGTAGCCAGAAATTTCGGTCAACGGTGTAGTCTTCGGACCATAGAAATTTACAATTGTGACTGTACCCCGGTTGACCAAGAAATACTTCAATATCATCAGTAAGCCAGACATTTTCCACGGTATGGAACCGTCGAGATAGATCCTACAAATGTGGATCATTTTATAAGATAGAATGTAAAAGAGGTAACAAAAGAAAATGTCAACTAAATTTAGTTCATGGAAATACCTCAACCCAAGGCTGAACTCTTGTCAGTAATTCAGCAATAGTTGGGTCATTAACGTTAGGACCGTGTTTTTTAATTCTCACTATAACCCATTCCGCATTGTTTGATTCCGAAACAGGTTCCAAATAATTTCGCCTCTTTCTCGGTGGTAACCGAGCCAAATATCTTTGATAGTGTTCTGAATTCATAAACGCTATTCTTTTTTTCTTCTCCTCCTCCTCCATCTTCAACATGTTATCTTCTTCCAAGCGCAACCTCTTAGCCTCTTCCTGTCTTTTCATGTTCTCTTCTGCCATCATCTTCTCTTCTTCTAACTGCAACCTCTCTTCCTCTGCCAACGCCAATCTCAATTCCTCTTGAATAAGATACTCCTGAAACAAGATATTGCGGATTACATATGCCGCACAAATAATATTACGGTATACATCAGGTATACAAATAAGTTGGAATAACGTATTCTACCTGAGCAAGTTCTTCATCAGAATCAGGCAAGGCAATCAATTTCAGGTAAATGTTGTTAAGTGAATCGCAAAATTCAGACCTCGTGTTTGGAAAATGTGATTCAATATCCAGTTTCTCATGTGAAATCATTATATTTTTTGTAAAAGTACAGAGAGGAGGTGAAAGTAGATACTCATTTTTTGACAAAAATGTACCTGTAGTCCGCCAGCTCTCTCACGAGCAAGAACCTATGAGATTTGAACTTGTATTAAAAACCCGTATATACAGAGTGCATACTATTGATATATTA
This sequence comes from Artemisia tridentata subsp. tridentata, assembly GCA_021014915.2. Taxonomy (NCBI): domain Eukaryota; kingdom Viridiplantae; phylum Streptophyta; class Magnoliopsida; order Asterales; family Asteraceae; genus Artemisia; species Artemisia tridentata. Next base: position 18,604,278 of record CP139507.1, on the reverse strand, counting down.
AGCTGAATAAAACGCAACCTCAATAATAATCTCAAGTTTCAATACTTGGCGATTCAGCTCAGCAACGACACGATCCTTAAGCCTCTTGGTTGTTGAACTATTACCAGTCCTACATTGAGTGGAATTTACTTTGAACGACTCAGTGACCCGTTTGCGTGCCTTTTCCAACCTGTTAAGATAAGCATCGAAGAGGGTGTAATTGGATGTGACTGCAACCCTGGGAACGTAGTTTTGGAAAAATTATTGGCTATCTATCCACCATGAAGACTCGTACTCATGTGTATTCGGTCTGAGATCAAAATGTGTACTCGAATCCTACAAATAAATGGGGACAAATAACATATGTAACCTTAAAAGTATTTGACTATTTATTTTATGTAAAATCAACTAGAAAAAGAGTAACCTTTGAAAAAAGGTAGGAATGGTCACTTCTTTTGAATAGCGACTTCCTAGACCATGCAATAGCTCTTGGAATCACATTTGGGTCTTTACTCCACCAACGTTCACATCTTTCAAAAGACTCGAGTATCCAAATCTAAACAAATTGTAAAACACAAACATATCAATTTAACAGTCCATCAAAATGTTCGGCTGCAAAATATTATTAATAAAAAGAAATACAAACCTGGAAAGCAAATACAAATCCAGACAAAGTATATGTCGGAACATACTTTGGGTTTTTCTTCAATCCTAAAAGGTGGTTATCCGTGTGCTTATCCATTACATTATGTAGTTGCTAGTATAAATGGGTCCAAATATGTTCACCCCACGAAAATGCATTCCAAGCTTCTAGATTTTCAACCAACCTCATCAATGTGTCATTAACTTGGCATGTCAACAAACGACCCATAAAGATAACCTCTAAGACTAACAAAAGAGATATCCGTATTGCGTCTTCATCACATAGCTTCCGAAACTGCTCTTCATCCTCGATGACACCAATAAGGTCTAAGTTGGTTACAATCAACCCTTGCTTGTCAGGAAATACCCTATCACGAAATTTGAGATCACCAGAAGTGTATAACTCAAAGCTCACACTTCCAAACCGCAACCCCGTCATTAGACAAAACTAAGGACGACCAAAATGCAGAGTATGTCCATCTAGGTAATAAATAAAGGGCATATCATAATGAGAGTCGTCCACTCTTCTTTGTTTTCGTACCATATAGTCTATGAGGTGTGTTTCATGTTCACAGTATAACAGATCCAACCATTGTCCAAAGCAGGTACTCCTAAACAAGTTTCGTCGTTTTGCGTCTAATTTCTGATTTATTAACCAAAAGTAGTTCAGTTTGCTCCTAATGATTAGTTTGCCTTCATAGTCCTAAAAGGAAAAAATAAGTTAACTCAGAACATACAATTCATAACAAATTAAGTTTGAAGACATGTATACAGGCGGCGTAAACACTATCATAAAGAGTTCAGGTGATACATACAAACGCATAGTTAATAATCATTCAATGCCTAATTCAATGCTTGAACCTTGTCCCCTTTAGATGACTTCTAGTTGGCTAGTAATTACAACTTAAGTACAACCCCTTAGTATTGGACCATACTAAGGGGGTGTTTTGTTTACGGGTATATGTGTGCTTATGACCTTATTTGATTCAGGCCTGGCGTATCATTCACCCCAAATTTCTAGTAAATTTTCAGACTTATAAGTGATGACACATTATGAACCAACAAGTCTCAAGTAAAGCCTCTAAATCGTGGCTTATCAAATACAACCCAAAACAAAAATAAAACCATAATCCACATAAAGTATATGCTTAAACAACATCGGATACTATCAATGGATAATCAAATGTGATCCAACATGATCATAACACACATGGATGCTTAAACAAGGACACCCAAACTATAAACCAACCAATCATTGTACAATCCAAGTAACACCTATCTAAGATACAAATTAATACAATGCCAACCTTTGATAAACTATAACGATTAACCATAACATTGCAATTATATGAATGTAGTTCAATAACATGGCATAAAATACTTTTGGTATAAATCAGGTCAATAGAAAAACCAAATAAATATAAAATCAATAACGATACAAAACATATGTAATAAACATTCGTAATACGATTTACATACCCTATTATACCACATTTTGGCTAATCAAATCAACAATCGATGGTATTCTTGATTTTATTGGATCACTGTTCAATGAACAGTGGAGCTGTTTTCAGCTAAGAATCAGGCAAAACAATCGGAGTAGATTGGATATTGAAATAATAGTGTAACAAGATAAACAAGCGCGAACATAAACCGAGTATGTTTTTTGTGTCTGTGACAGTGAAACGAGATGAAGGGAAGAAGGTATATGAAGATAGAGGAAAGACTGTTTGTTTTTAAAGTTTTTTTTTTTTTTTTTTTTTTTAGTTTTTTCGTATACGGTCTGCACAAAAGTCAATGGAGTAAATAATGTATAATATGTAAAATGACCAAAAAATCATCTGCCCAATATACGGTTGCCCAACAACTAATATTTGCCCAAAAAACACTACGTGACACATGTCACCCTCCGATGCAAGCTGTCGTATTGTACGAGTTGCCCTGGTCTAATATAAGAATTTTGTGAGATCGGGTCGGATAAGCAAACGCATTGGGCAACTGGGGCAGTGTAATACTCCCTCTGTCCCATTTTAGTTGTCCAGTGTTGACTTTCAAAGTCTTTTTGCTTCAACTTTGACCGTAAATATTTTTGTTTGTATTATATAATACTTGATGAAAGTTATATCATTGAAAAGTTCGTTTAAAATCAAATTTATTTATATATTTTATATCAAGTGTTATATAATACAAACAAAAATATTTACGGTCAAAGTTGAAGCAAAAAGACTTTGAAAGTCAACACTGGACAACTAAAATGGGACGGAGGGAGTAATTATTGTTTAATCATTAAACTTTTATTAATTTTTTTCTAACCCATAAATTTTTTTCTCGCAATGACTACAAATTGGACATGTAAGTTTTCCATCAAGGGTTTAACCAGAATCATGATTTTGCAAATATAATTATTTGCCGTTACACCGTAGCTTTGCGCCGGTAATCTGCAGTGAATTATTAATTATCAGATAATTATTAATTATTAAGTATCTGAATTATTAATTATCAGATACTTAGTTAGGAGGATATAGCTTTATTTAGTGTTAGAAGGCTGTTTTGTTATAGTTGAAAGAAAACTAAAGATACGTAGCAAACGTGTAAATTAAGCTTAAGAGTGGGTGATCAACCGTTAAAAGTTAAAACATTATTGTTTTTAATTTTTTTCCAAGCTATAGCTTTCTGTTTCAATATATCGTTTGCAAATTTCTTTCTAATCGTTAGTTAACATTAAAACTGAGAGAGATGCCAGATTAATAATAACGTATAAGATTTCTTAGTTTTTTCACATTGCAGATGGATGTAAGTTTAAATACTCATTTCGACTCATCTAAAGATGTTACTTAGGTTGATATATATATTATAAGAGACAAATGTATAATGATTTAGTAACTACCGACTTCACATATGATTTGCAAAACGTTGATAACCAAACTGTGACGAGCTCCCACGTACGTCCTGCTCCTAAATAATCCATGGAAGGCAATTGTTCTTGTATCACATATTACAGTAGTAATGCATGCGCCTTTGATTTCTTTATTTAGTGAATTTACATATAAACAAACGTAAAGATATAAATCCATTTCATTTACATGGTCTAAAATTCGATCTTGATTCACGGAATCAAATAGAACCCAAGAAATGCAACCAAAGCCAAGATCACGTCTCCTTTGTGCCAGATTTCTCCACCTCCTGCATCATATCAGTTGGATAGAAGTTGGTTACAGTTAGATAAGTAAATTTTCTAGATTAAAACACAAACGTAATGACTAAAACCTGAAGTGTTTGGTGCCGGAGCCAAGTCAGCCAACCCTGAACCATTGTAAATCGGAACATCATCATACCACATTCCACAACTAATACTTTCCATCTCCCACCCTGTTCTATTTAACACGTATGTCTTATACCTCATCAAAAGATCCTCTAAGCAGTTTTCGCAATCCGATTGGCTTAGATCTCGACACTGACCAAGGCCGAACCTCTCCCCATTTCCCCCAACATCGATAAAACCCATCTCAAACATCAATGGTTGATTAGAAATATTCCTTGCTAAAGTTTCCATCATAGAGAACCCTTGGGAAAACACCGAGGGGTCGTCAAGTCAGTTGGAACCATATGTTGCTGAAGAAGACGAGCTATTCCACTCTTTCCCGAAGAAATTCTCGTTAGAGAACTTTATATTGCAGAAACTACTCCACATCGACATTTCTTTGATTTCGGCGCAATCTGTTAACGGTATATCAATAGAGTTGCTCAAACACTCAGAGCATGTTTGAGAAGAAACATCCCCTCGACACCACGCAAGACCAAAAACTTGATTAGAACCATTTCCAACACTATTATTGAAGTAATAACCATCTTGAAGAGGTGTGTTATTGACCAACGAACCCAAAAGGTTTCTAAGGTTTGCTCGATAGACGGTATTCACAGATGAGTTCCGATCAGCTTGTGAACATTCGGAACTCAAATGGGTAGCCCCTTCTACGTAGGCACGTAGCCGAACCCTGCCATGATAATTAAAATTGCCCATATGATAAACTTCTCCATTTTCTCCTTTGTGGTTTTTCTCTTACTGTTAAATCTATTTAAACCCAATGTTTGGGTTAATATTTAATAATGTAATCCATACGTGTTAAACTCAATTATCAAAGTCAAAGTTAGTTTAAATAAGTTTTGGTCAAGATTGACTAGTTCATGTAGAGCGAGTTTAATATTGGACAAAATGTCAACGGAATACTATGATAACATATATAATTCTCTATATTACATATAATGAGTGTATCTTATTTTAAAAGTTTAAAAATCTTGAAAACTTAAAATTAGTTAAGGAAACTTAAAACTAATGCAAATTTGAAACTTAAAATCAGGAAACACACGGTTTGAATTAAATTGAAAGACACGGTTTGTATTATAGGAATGTATTTATAATTTAAGAGTTGATTGTGAGAGAAAAGTAGTAAATGTTGTTAATAAGCCTTTTATTATCTACGTGTTATCTTAGATAACTAATTATTCACAATTTAATATTTTCATTTGCTCATTTAGAATTTAAATGAATAGTCATATGTAATTCAGAATTTTGTTCTTCATTAATTATCATCTTTGAGTTATCTCCTTCTTTCCCATCTTTCAAACCATCATGCTTTCTTTAAAGCTAATAATATGTTGATCTTATATGCAAGTACTATCCACATGAAGCACAAGAACATGATTTTTCATTGCCTATGAATTGATTATTAGACTCTTTAATTTACAAGACTCATATAAGGTAGCATAAGATTACTTTCGTTAACATTAACTTTGATATACTAATGTGATTAGTCAAGCTATAGGATGCATGGACGGACCCACATGTATGCCGGGTGTGGCACGGGCTACACCCGATTTTATGTCACGAAGTACAAAAAGATTTCAAAACTGCCGTTTTTGTGTTATGTGCAACCCCCAACTTTTTTTGCTACTTTCGTTTCTTACGGTGTAACTTTAGTTAACCCAATATTTCTTTTGTGCAACACCCTCTTAAAAATCCTGGGTCCGTCCCTGATGGGATGTGATAAATTGGACAATTTTAATACAAATGAGAAGCAAGGCAAAAAGAAGTATTTGAAACTAATGGACATAGAGTAAGCTCTATATTGATATTATTTGTACTCATTATTAATTTTTAAAACCCTTTACACAATCACTAGCTGTTATATTGACGCACTTTTAAATGTTACTAGAGGAACTGAAGTGAAGGGTACGTTATGGGGTTCGCCAACCAATTTTTTCAAATGACAATAGCATTAGTTGTGTTTTTCTCCTCTATCTGTATGTGTCATTTTATACAACTATCTTTCTTGCATTCAATATGCTAGATGAGCACCCTTGAATAACGACGAGATTTATAACGGCGTATAGAAATAATGATATTTTGGTTAAGTGTTTTGTGTAACCAAAATGTCACATATAACTACTTGACGTTATAAAATCTCGTTATTATGCACGGGTACTCGTCTAGTATTAAAAACAAACGGATAATCTATGACGAGGTAGCCTGAATTTGTATAAGGTATTGGACTTGATATCTTAAAATTGCAAAAAAAAAAAAATAATAAATAAAAAAAATAAATAAATAAATAAAATAAAATAAAATAAAATGTCATCTTGTTTATTCTCGATAACATAAACAATCTTTAGGTTATTTGTAAAACAAATTTACAAAAACCCTCCAATTTACGCGCGTTGCAATGAAAGATCCTTCCCATAACCCGTGATTACTGAAAGAGTCCCTAAGTTAAATATATTTGTTTGAGGAATAGTAACATTTGACAAATGTTTATATTTTGAACGACTAGGTAAAAAGAGAAAAAGGCACGTACAAAAGAACATGAATAACTAAAATCAATACTAAACCATTTTTTTTCTTTTTTATTGAACATTTGTTTGAAAGTCTTTAAAGTAGTACTTATAGAGCATTTCTGTATAAAATTAATGTAATTTTAACAAGTTTTGGTAAAACAAAAACAAAAAATTCAAACATGAAAATACCAAAAAAAAAAAAAAAAATTAAAAAAAAAAATAATAAAATAAAAATAAAAATAAATCCCATCCATGATGATCTCGGTGGTAGTGACGTGGAGATGCAAGGGGATAATTTTGTAAATGTGGTTCCGGATACGAGGATGGAGGAGGAGAATAATAAAATAAAGGAAGGTGAAGGAGATTGTGCGACTAATGATAAAATATCGGAGGATCCGTTTAACTTATATTCTTTGCTCAATAAGAAGAAGGAGGACCAGCAGTTTAATGTTTCAGATAGCATACCTTTCCCTCCAGGTTTTACACCTGTTATGGAATCTGTTTGTGAGCATGAAATTAAAAAAAAAATATGGAGATACACGAATGTAATGTAAGTGAAGGAGAAAAGAATACGCCTGAGGTTGTTAAGTCGAATCCCAGGGAGGACATCACAAAGAAGTGCCATTCGGACACAATAGGATCAGACCATTTGAAGAAGGTAGAAATTCCGCAGACCGGGGGATCTTTATTAACGATTATGGAGGAATTGATAAAGGTGGGTCGGACTATGGGTTATAATATGGAAGGATGTATGAAAAATATTGAAGAAATTATCGAATTACAAGGAGTGAAAGATGTTTTCCGATGAATATGATGTCTCTTAATATTCAAGGCCTAAACCCTAAGGCCAAAAAAGATTGGGTTAAGGAGATTTGTGTTTCTAATAAGGTAAATTTTCTTACTTTACAAGAAACTAAAATGGAAGATATTAATGCGTTCGATGTGAAGAAATGTTGGGGAAACTTCACTTTTGAATATGTTTTTAGTCCAGAGGTTGGTAATTCGGGAGGGATTTTATGTGTGTGGGAAAAGTCTTCGTTTAAGAAAAGCAATACGACGGTTTCTGATTACTTTGTTATGATTAAAGGGACTTGGGTCGCTAGTGGTAAGAATATTTTGATTATTTCGGTGTATGCTCCTCAAGAGTTTTCTGAAAAGAAAATGCTTTGGGACTACTTGGGTCAGGTGATTGTAAATTGGAATGGTGAGACGATTGTTATGGGAGATTTTAATGAGGTTAGGAATAAGAATGAAAGGTTTGGGTCGGTTTTTCACGTTCAAGGGGTGCAGATATGTTTAATAAATTCATTTCGAAAGCTAATTTGGAAGAGGTTCCTCTTGGCGGGTGTGCTTTTACTTGGTGTCATAGATCCGCTTCTAAGATGAGTAAGCTCGATCGATTCCTTTTGTCGGAAGGCTTGTTGAGTGAGAATCCTAATTTTTCAGCCACTACCTTGGATAGATTTTTATCGGATCATAGACCCATTTTGCTTCGGGAATTTTCTCATGATTATGGGCCTACTCCTTTTAGATTATTTCATTATTGGTTTGAGATTGATGGTTTTGATGATCTTGTTAAGAAAAGTTGGTGTGATACTCTGGTAGAGGAAGATAATCCTATGTTGAAGATGATGTATAAGTTAAAGATCCTTAAAAAGAATATTAAGGAATGGAATGCCACGAGACGAAGTAATAAGAATAGTAGAAATACTTTCAAAAAAGAGCTGCACGATTTGGATTTACTAATAGATAAAGGTATTGTCACGGATGATATTTTGTTCAAAAGAATAGAGGTATGTAAAGCTTTACAAGAGTTAGATAAATTGGATTCTATGGAGGTGGCTCAAAAAGTTAAGATTCAATGGGCAATTGAAGGCACTACTAGAAAAAGGGCTATTCTTGACTCCAAATGCGAGTCAAGAAGAGGCTTTATGACGCGCAAATGCGAGTCAAGGATGGACCCGTCATAAAGCTTCATGACTCGCATTTGTGCGTCATCCCTCTATGACGCGCAATTATGACCCACGTTTTATGACTCTCCTTTTTGCGTGTCATAACCTAATTTTTTTTTAATTATGACCCACGTTTTATGACTCTCCTTTTTGCGTGTCATAACCTAATTTTTTTTTTTTTTTAAATTAATTTTTTCCAGTTCCTAATTTTCTATTAAATGACTGATGTGTCGTTGTATAGGTGATTATTCCTTATCAAGTTTTACATTTATATTTTGCCGACTTAACCTATAACAACACTAACGGGCAGTGTACCCGATCAATGTAGCCTAGTTGGTAAGTAGGGTGTCGATCACTAAGAGTGAGATTTCTAATATACTAATTCTAGAGGTATTCGACTCTTCTAAACTAACGTAAAGGGGGGTTCAGCCTGAGAGACTGGCACGAGTTTGGTTTTATACTAAACTAATTAAACTAAGCTAAACAAACGCTAGAAGCTTGAAGGTATCAAAAATAAGAAGAACGTGTTAACCAAGTTCAGTCATATATGATTAAGTTTTGATAAGTTTCTAAGACATGTAGTGATGGTGCTCACGACTAGGCGCAGTCTATCCTAAATAGGCGAGGGCAGAGGCATGGCGACCCGATCAACTCTCAGCTAGACACAGAGGTTATCAATGCACTAATAAAAGTCACCAAAGCGTTGGCTCTAATCTTATCGGCGAGTAAACCCTTAATGATTACTTATGTCTATCCTATTCTAGATTCCATTTTAAGTCTTTTTGACTGACTAATCCTGTCACAATTAATCAGAACCCGCATAAAGCTGCTTAATGATTACCACGTTTATATATTATTTAGCCCTTAAGGGGCTTACATTAATCACGCAAACGATATTAATGAAGTATAAACTAATAAAGTAATCAAAACAAAGACCAAGCAACCAATCGAATTAGAAACTAATTAAACCATCAAATACTCATAAACTTGGCTAACACATAAGAGTGTTAGCCCATAATCTCTGTAACAAAATACAAAAACATAATCAAGACGAATAGAGTGTGAAACATAGTGAATACGATACGCTAACCGAATGATTAAGTAATATAACAATGATAAGAGATGTTCTTCAAGTATAATTGGGTCTTCAAGGGTGATCTTCTGCTGTTTTGAGAGGCTTTGATCGTCTGGGAATGGCCCTAAGGGTTCCCAAAGATGCCCAAATTCGTTAATGAGTTCGGTATTTATAGATTCTGAAATCTGGGTCGATACGGCGCATCTATAGAGTTAGATGCGCCGCATCTATAAGTAAACGTAGCCTCCAAGTCTGAAACTGACCCAATACGGCGCATCTAAATACCAGATGCGCCTCATCTCCCAATACGGCGCATCTAAGGACCAGATGCGCCGCATCTCCTTCAGATACAGGTAGATCTCCTTTTTCTCTTTCCGTGGCCGCTTGAATCACCTAAAACGGAGTCCGGATGAAGATTTTATGGCCAAAATACGAAAGCATCTTCAAGTGTCGACTGGTAATCTTGACTTCTTCATTAAGCTTCTAATCTTCACTTGATCTCTTGAATTCTTGGTAAGGATTGTATATGGCCGATACGGCGCATCGGATTGGTCCGATGCGGCGTATCAAGGTAACTTCGCGTGGGGTCCAGGATTATAATATTTGCGAATATTCTTCAATATTTTGGATATCTGGTGAAGTCTTGAGATTGATACGCCGCATATCAGGAGCTTCATGCGGCGCATCTGGAGTAAAACAAGTTGGCTCTTCTCGTTGACCAAGGTTTCATATGCGGCGCATGGGATAAATCCATGCGGCGCATTCTTCAAAGTCAGGCAATGGTCCTTAATCTCTTCAATTCAGTAGACTTTTCCAATCTTGCTTGTTTTGCTCCATTTTTAGTCCAAAATCGCTTAGTTTCACCAAATGCTTGTTTTTACCTGAGAATTACAAAAGTAAGCAATTAAGTATCAATTCTCATATATAATATAATAAAACAAGTCAAATACATAGGATAAATGATGGTAATAAAATGTACTTATTTGAGTTCATCAATGACAATTAAAAACCTGATAATACAAAATTAAAAACACAAATATCAAAATAACGCATTTCATATATATATATATATATATATATATATATATATATATATATATATATATATATATATATATATATATATATATATATATATATATCAAAACAATGAGGTTAATTCAAGTACTAATTCACGATAAGTCACAAGTTAATTAACGACAAAAATTACATATCGATAGTAATTCACAAGTTAGTTTGACAGCTTCCACATCGACCACTGAGTATACAACAAGACTACCCGAGTCATCCGTGCAGCTCTCCTGAAGCAGTAGTTCGACATTTTGGGACGAGTTGCTAGCCACCTGTTCCCAAAACTGGGCAGTTAACTAATTAGTAAAAACCAACTAGGACTAGAAGCTTAAAGGGCAGATTAAGCTATGAATAAGCTGGAGGCAACTAAAAATTAATTAAGCAGATTGAGATAAGCTAGATAGAGACTAAATAAGCCACAAAAAAGGGCAAATAAGCACTGAATTCCACTCTATAGGACTGCTGAAACAGTCTGCAAATATGCCAGGGTGCAGGGCAACTTCAGCTTATTTGAAGGCTGTGAAAAGCTGTAATAAGCTAAACAAGAAATCCTGAAAAAAATTACTATTAATAGATATAATTTGAGTGACTCTAATAATCCACAATATCAGCTCCTAACATCTAAGTTATTTCCGTTTTTTTAGAGCTAGCTTCTTTTTTACCCTGCATTCATAATTCGGAAAATGAGTACTTTTGGCTCACCACACAGTACTTTCTTGAGAGAAATACTTGCACTATAATCACCAGAGGTCAGGCTGCTGTTTAAATTAGGCATAATGATAACATAGATATGGGTAATGAAAGCCGAAAACTGACAAATCTAAGGCAAAAATAGCTTACATATTTTGTGGCAGATTATGATGCGGTAGCATGTGTATCTTGTACCGTCTCCAACAAGATCATACGAGTATACTCACTTACAACACCAGTCTGCATGCTCAGTTTTGCCACCTGTCAACAAAAGAACGCAGAACAACCAATTTTTCTCACTTCTTAAAAGAATTTCACGAGAAAGTTATCAAAGCGAGGGAGTTTATTAAGACAAGCACTTAAGGTAGCCCAGTATATATAAGCAAAGTATATTGACTGATGAGTGTCTAAATACTCATCATTTTATTCTCATTTAGACTGTTAAAATAGCCAAAAACACTTTGAAATGTCACATAATACTATAAATATCATTGAAATGTGTTTTTATGTGATTCAGATACAAAAAGATTGAAAACAAGTGAAAAACGAACAAAGTTTGCATAATTGTCATTTTCAGTCCCTGAAGTTTCACAAATTGGCAGAATTAGTCCCTGAAGGTTTAAAATGAAAGAAAAGTCAACTTTAGTCCTTGGGATATCAAACATGTTCACTTTTAGTCCCTGGATGAAAGTTTTCTAAAAATGGCAACTTTTACCCCTCAAGTTTCAAAAATGGCAAAAATAGACCTTGGGTATTTAAAAATGGAAACTTATCAAATTATACCCTTGTACTATTCACATGTTACAATTTAGCCCCTTTTGATAACTTTTGGAAATTTACAATTTCACCCCCTCAACTTTGGAAAATGACATAAAAGGTCCCCCGGGTGTCTTAAATTGTAATAAATGCAATTAAGGTCCTTTGGTTTATCAAACTTGGCAATATTAGTCCTTGTGATAACTTTGGAAATATTACAGGTTTAACCCCTCAACTATGCAGGAATTACAAAATTAGTCCTTGGGCTTATTTACACTACAAACCAAACGGATTCTTTATTAAACCCAAAATCCAAATCCTTAAATCCAAAACCCAATAAACAAAACACAACCCAATCCCTTGGCCCATTTCACCCTCAGCCCAACACCCCATGTTTAAATAAAAACGGGTCAAAGAGTCAAACCCCGTCAAACCACCTTCACTGTTCACCCTTCCCCTTCACCCCTGTAAACCTGAAACCAGGGTGGTTTTTGGCCACCTTTCACTTCCACCTCACTACCCCAGCTGTCAACCTACTCTCACCACCATTTTCTTCCACCTAAACACTAAACCCACAACCACAATAAATGCTTCCCCATTGCTTTAACCTCAATACCATCCCTTCCCCTGTTTTTGCACCAAACCACCCTATTTGGCTAAATGAAATATCTCAATTATCCCCCTCCACCTCCACAAGCAACCAAGAAGCATTAATTGCTCTAAAACTGCCCCAAGCAACCTATAAGACTTTTGGCGCCAAAAGTAATTTAAACGGCTAGGATCAATTATGCTGCATCAATGGTCACAATTAGAAGTGGGATTTGACCAGAAACATGAGGAGAGTCCAAAAGACTATAAAGATCAAAGAGGAGGCAAAGGAAGAGATATCATAGATTAGCTATGGTCACGTAGTTGTAGTTTTACTGGGCCATTGGATTAGCCATGGTCACTAGTTAATCAATTTACTGCTTTCTTTAATTTCATGTCAATTTAATGCTTTCAAGTGTTTTTTTAATCATTGAAAGTGAATAACAAACCTTATTTACAGTTTTAATCTCAATCTATCTTTAAATTTCATGTTTTTCTTATCCGAACCATTTAAATTCATGTCATTTAAATTAATGTTGATTATGGTTGTTTATTGGACTCAATTAGCTCATGTAGGTTCCTGACAAAGCTCACTAAGCTTTTAGATACATATAAACATGCTTTAGTCTTTAAAAATCAAAAAAAAAAAAAACTTAAAAAATCAAGAAAATCAATGAAACAAAAAAATTCAGTGATGAATGATGGAAACTGCTTGGAGCAAGGTAAATCTTGGAATGCCTTTGGTTTAGTGCTTCATGGGAAGCCTTAGGTAGTGAGTAAACCCTTGGTTCTTTGGTTTTCAGCAGGATTCAATTTGTAAGCCTTTTTATCATTTTTGCCATTTTACTGTTCTAGTTATTTAATTGCTTGAATCTTTGCATTTTTATGTTTCTTTGTTGATAGTAAGTGTTATTAGAGTTTATTATTGCTTGTTTGTTCATTGGATTGTTAGTTGCTGAAAATTGAAACCACACAGTGTATATTGCATCTTGGACAAACCTGTGTTATATGCTTGTGTTCTTGAAGTTTGATGCTCATTTAATCTAATACTATCATAATATAGAGTTTGGAATCAGGTTTATATTCAGATTCATTGAAAACTTTGAAATTCATTTGACAAGTGAAAATTAAAGGACTGTTTGGATCTGTTGAGATTTAGGATCCTGAGGTTGTTTGTGTTGTTTATTTCTGTTCATGCATGGTCCATTGGGTCCTTTGAGGATTGACACTCCTTTAAACTCAGTAGGTAATGTATTAAATGGTCAAATTTACCTTCAATCCATCTCAGTGTTCACTGTGGTTAATTTAGGTTTCATAAATTGGATTTGCTGTTTAATCTGTGTTAAGGGTTGTGTGTGTTATTGTTCTTGTTTGATGTATGATACATAAGGATCTATTAACTCAGTCAAACCATAAAATCCAGTTGTTATTTGTGTAATAGTTAAATTTGCTTTTAATTCCCTCTAATTAGTTGTCTGTTTTAGTTATCAAGTCCATTTTCATAATATTAGCTTAAAATTGTTAAGATTGCTTAAATTTAGTTTCATTTCATCTTAGTTTAACATAATTAATCAGTAGATTAGGTTTTAAATTCATATTAGTCAAACTTATGTGTTTTAAGTAAAAGTCAAATTTCTTGTTTATCTGTTTTTGATTTAAATTGTTTATTTTCCTGTGATCTTGTTATTTAGTTTCAGTTTAAATGCTTTTAGGGTTTTAATATTTTGTTGCTAATCTTGTTTAAAGTATTTTTGTTAATCTTTAGTTCCCTTGTTTAAGTGCTTATTTATGTGCTTTTTATTAGCTGTTTTTGCCCTGTGCACTGAGTTGTTAATTTCTTTCATTAGCTTTAATCTTGATCCTCAGTGCATGTTAATGTTAGATAATTGTTGTTTTGATAAGTTTTCCATGCTAACTGCTTATGCATGTGCTTAATTTCCAATTTAGTGCTTATTCTAGTGCTTAATTTGTATCTTCAAAACCTTATCATTTCACTAAGTGTACTGAGCAATCAGTATGCTCTGGCCAACTTCATATAGGCTTGAAAATGAAATATGAGCTTTAAACCAAAGATATGGATACTTAAGCTTCCTAAAAAGCTAAAGTACTCAAGCTCTTGTCCACAGATAAGCTTTTTATAAGCTTATGAAGTTGGCCAGAGCATACTGATTGCTCAGTACACTTAGTGAAATGATAAGGTTTTGAAGATACAAATTAAGCACTAGAATAAGCACTAAATTGGAAATTAAGCACATGCATAAGCAGTTAGCATGGAAAACTTATCAAAACAACAATTATCTAACATTAACATGCACTGAGGATCAAGATTAAAGCTAATGAAAGAAATTAACAACTCAGTGCACAGGGCAAAAACAGCTAATAAAAAGCACATAAATAAGCACTTAAACAAGGGAACTAAAGATTAACAAAAATACTTTAAACAAGATTAGCAACAAAATATTAAAACCCTAAAAGCATTTAAACTGAAACTAAATAACAAGATCACAGGAAAATAAACAATTTAAATCAAAAACAGATAAACAAGAAATTTGACTTTTACTTAAAACACATAAGTTTGACTAATATGAATTTAAAACCTAATCTACTGATTAATTATGTTAAACTAAGATGAAATGAAACTAAATTTAAGCAATCTTAACAATTTTAAGCTAATATTATGAAAATGGACTTGATAACTAAAACAGACAACTAATTAGAGGGAATTAAAAGCAAATTTGACTATTACACAAATAACAACTAGATTTTATGGTTTGACTGAGTTAATAGATCCTTATGTATCATACATCAAACAAGAACAATAACACACACAACCCTTAACACAGATTAAACAGCAAATCCAATTTATGAAACCTAAATTAACCACAGTGAACACTGAGATGGATTGAAGGTAAATTTGAACATTTAATACATTACCTACTGAGTTTAAAGGAGTGTCAATCCTCAAAGGACCCAATGGACCATGCATGAACAGAAATAAACAACACAAACAACCTCAGGATCCTAAATCTCAACAGATCCAAACAGTCCTTTAATTTTCACTTGTCAAATGAATTTCAAAGTTTTCAATGAATCTGAATATAAACCTGATTCCAAACTCTATATTATGATAGTATTAGATTAAATGAGCATCAAACTTCAAGAACACAAGCATATAACACAGGTTTGTCAAAGATGCAATATACACTGTGTGGTTTCAATTTTCAGCAACAAACAATCCAATGAACAAACAAGCAATAATAAACTCTAATAACACTTACTATCAACAAAGAAACATAAAAATGCAAAGATTCAAGCAATTAAATAACTAGAACAGTAAAATGGCAAAAATGATAAAAAGGCTTACAAATTGAATCCTGCTGAAAACCAAAGAACCAAGGGTTTACTCACTACCTAAGGCTTCCCATGAAGCACTAAACCAAAGGCATTCCAAGATTTACCTTGCTCCAAGTAGTTTCCATCATTCATCACTGAATTTTTTTGTTTCATTGATTTTCTTGATTTTTTAAGTTTTTTTTTTTTTTTTTGATTTTTAAAGACTAAAGCATGTTTATATGTATCTAAAAGCTTCGTGAGCTTTGTCAGGAACCTACATGAGCTAATTGAGTCCAATAAACAACCATAATCGACATTAATTTAAATGACATGAATTTAAATGGTACGGATAAGAAAAACATGAAATTTAAAGATAGATTGAGATTAAAACTGTAAATAAGGTTTGTTATTCACTGTCAATGATTAACAAAACACTTGAAAGCATTAAATTGACATGAAATTAAAGAAAGCAGTAAATTGATTAACTAGTGACCATGGCTAATCCAATGGCCCAGTAAAACTACAACTACGTGACCATAGCTAATCTATGATATCTCTTCCTTTGCCTCCTCTTTGATCTTTATAGTCTTTTGGACTCTCCTCATGTTTCTGGTCAAATCCCACTTCTAATTGTGACCATTGATGCAGCATAATTGATCCTAGCCGTTTAAATTACTTTTGGCGCCAAAAGTCTTATAGGTTGCTTGGGGCAGTTTTAGAGCAATTAATGCTTCTTGGTTGCTTGTGGAGGTGGAGGGGGATAATTGAGATATTTCATTTAGCCAAGTAGGGTGGTTTGGTGCAAAAACAGGGGAAGGGATGGTATTGAGGTTAAAGCAATGGGGAAGCATTTATTGTGGTTGTGGGTTTAGTGTTTAGGTGGAAGAAAATGGTGGTGAGAGTAGATAGACAGCTGGGGTAGTGAGGTGGAAGTGAAAGGTGGCCAAAAACCACCCTGGTTTCAGGTTTACAGGGGTGAAGGGGAAGGGTGAACAGTGAAGGTGGTTTGGCGGGGTTTGACTCTTTGACCCGTTTTTTTTTAAACATGGGGTGTTGGGCTGAGGGTGAAATGGGCCAAGGGATTGGGTTGTGTTTTGTTTATTGGGTTTTGGATTTAAGGATTTGGATTTTGGGTTTAATAAAGAATCCGTTTGGTTTGTAGTGTAAATAAGCCCAAGGACTAATTTTGTAATTCCTGCATAGTTGAGGGGTTAAACCTGTAATATTTCCAAAGTTATCACAAGGACTAATATTGCCAAGTTTGATAAACCAAAGGACCTTAATTGCATTTATTACAATTTAAGACACCCGGGGGACCTTTTATGTCATTTTCCAAAGTTGAGGGGGTGAAATTGTAAATTTCCAAAAGTTATCAAAAGGGGCTAAATTGTAACATGTGAATAGTACAAGGGTATAATTTGTGGAGTTTCCATTTTTAAATACCCAAGGATTATTTTTGCCATTTTTGAAACTTGAGGGGTAAAAGTTGCCATTTTTAGAAAACTTTCATCCAGGGACTAAAAGTGAACATGTTTGATATCCCAAGGACTAAAGTTGACTTTTCTTTCATTTTAAACCTCAGTATACTCAGGCTCTTTTCATAAGCTCCTCAAAAGCTCTCCTGTGGACCCCACAGTGTGAGCTTGGACTTTTTGGAAAGCCAACCAACCTAGCTCACTACTCCATTTCTTATTTTGGCTTATTAAGCTTATTCTCTTAGAGTAGCTGTAGGGTTGTTTGGACAGCAGAATCACTTGCACTATCAGCAGGTTGAATTTGCTCTAGCAGTACCTTGCTCATTCCCTAGTTCTAGTGCATAATCTTGTTCATACTTGTCCTTTGGACTTGTGCACATATTGTTTTATCTTTTGTTTCATGTATAAAGCTTTTTTCAAGCTCATTTTAAGCTTATGACTTCACTGTGAGCCCAAAAGCTCTACTGAATAAGTCATAAGCCCATAATCTGCTTATTTCTAGGTTTGTAAAGTTTTATTTTTGTTAAACTTGTATAATATTAGTGTACAAATAGTTCCAGAAAAAGAAAAACCAAAAAGAACCATTTTAAAGATAAGTGATAGCTTCTATTTAGAAGCTTATTGCTTATTTGCTTATTTTCATTAAGCACATAGTGTTTTTATATTTTTCCTAGGTTCTTTTATTTATTTTAGAATTATGTAAAAAGTTTCAGATTTTTTTTTAGGTTGTTTAATATTTTTTTAATGCAATAATTGTTTTAGTAATTAAATAATAAGTAAATAATTAATAATAAATATAATAATTGTGTAATAAATATATTTTCAGTTTTAAAATAAGTTTTATAATATTTTAGATTTATCTAAGTCATAATTTCATTTTTCTAGGTTTATTTCTTATTTTCTTACTTTTTAGGTTATTATTTAAATAATTAAAAATAGTTTTTAATTAATAATAATTAATTAATAAGTCTAATAAATAATTTTCTTTTTCTAATAATTTTCTTTTATCATTTGGATTCCAAAAATATAATTTTCACATCCGTGGGAGTTATATTGGACAGAATTCACTTTTTATTTTGTACGTTTACGTTTATTTAAATTTAAACGTACGTTTCTAGGTTTCTAAACGTTTTTAAGTAATTTGGTTTCCTGTAGCTTGTTTAAAGCTATTCTCTTTCATTTCCCTAGTTCAATAATTCAAAACCCCCTTTTCCATTCAATATCACCAGATCACAGATCCGTTCTACTACAGAATTCACATCTCGCTGGGACTTAACGACCTGGGGATACACTAACTCCTTTGGTAAATTGTATTGTGCCCTAGATTGTTTGACTCTTGTTGACCATTTACTTGGTCAATATTAGTTGACCGTTTGGGGCCGATCATTGACCTTTTCCTCAAGCTTTTTATCTTGTGAAAACCATGCTTGTATCGTGTATTGCTCAATTTGTTGCTTCGCCAGGACCTGGTGACCAGAAGGAAATCAAATAAACAATGAGCCAACCCAAAGAAGGAAAAAGAAAACATAAGAAAAAAAAAAAAAACAAAGATAAACCTAGTACAATAAGTGCAGTTCTGATATATACATGCAATTGGTATAAATATTTACACACTAATATAATGAAAACCTCAAAGCATTTGTTCAGATGAGGTAGCTTTACCTTGTCAAGAGGTATGTCCTTTGGCCGCTGGACTTTCAGGTCAATGGTGAAGCTACTCATATCGGCACGGACCCCCCTTACTTTCAGAGTTTCAGGAAAACCACCCCTGTACTGCCCAAATAGTATTAATGGCCCTTCCGAACATACATCTGGTACAACTGATGGATAAACCTGATGAAATAGAAGACAATTACATTACATATCTAGATATATGTAGAAAAATATAAAGTACAATAAGGTATTTATGTAAGAGAAATATGGATAAAGGATATTTAACTCAAGTCACAAATTTGTAAAGTTTATGACAAGGGAAACCTGAAATCATGAATATAGAATAAACCTAAGTTTCCATGAACACATAATGCGCGAGAAATGAAACCATGCCTCAAGAGTATCAAGATCGTCTAGACCATCAATTTCAACGTTCAGCACAACCGTTGAAGCAGCTCTGGAAAACAAAGCTTCCATTTGAGCTACAACTGAATCTGATCAAATATACACATTTGCCAGTTTATCATTAGTAACTTCACAATAGCTGCCGCCATTTCATTAAATCAAACAACTTCTCAAACTCATTTCGCTTTTAAAACAAACAAGCTTTACTCATGAAATCTTTCCCTAGGTTGGAAAAAATGAACTACCTGCATCAGGCGCAGCATCAAAATGGCCCCTACCAATCATTGCAAGCATTCGCAAAAAGTATTAGTTGCAGAATGAACCTACAACTAATGCAGAAAAAAACATACCCGTTTGCTACTAATGGCGTCAAGTGTATCATGACCAGAAATGGCTTGAAGAAGAATGCCAGCATCAGCAACCGTTGTGCCAAAGCACCCAATAACATCCAGTGAAGATGCATACGCCATCAGCCCATATCGTGAGACACGGCCATATGTCGGCTTTAATCTTACAACACCACAAAAAGACGCCGGTTGTCTTACACTTCCACCAGTATCACTTCCCAATGATACTACACACTGCCTAGCGGAAACAACTACAGCTGAGCCTCCTGATGACCCCCCTGGTACACATTCAAGGTCCCATGGATTTGCTGTAACCTAATGAGTAGTAAAACGCATTCACTAAACTAACTCTCAGGTCAACAAAGCTAGACCCTTATTATTAACTAGTATCACATATGACATAACACCTATATTAAGAATTTAACCAGAATCCGCATTACATTCCCGGAAAACCAACTATTATTTCCTAACGAAACCATAGACTCTTCTACAATTTCACCAGTAAAATCCGAAACCAAAACATAAACTCTTCTAATATCTTATTAATAACATTCAAGTAGCACATAACACATTTACGCCCAAAAAAACATATTTCGGTAAAAGATAAAATAATACCTGTATCAAGATTCAAGGCCTTCATATTCTCCGTTAGGGTTTCCACTTCTTTCAATTTATCTGAAGAAAAAAACACAGCAATTAAACATCAATTACACAAAATATATATAAAATCAAAACCCTAAATAAGCAAATAACGATCAGGAATTGAATATACCTTCCATGAATTGGTGAAATTAGAGATCGGGGCGGTGCGAATACACGATACTTGATGGATCGATAACGAAAAAGATGTATGTGTGTGGTGCTGATTGTTTTTTGTGTGGTGCTGAATCACGGTGCGAATACACGATACGCGTTGTGGTGCTAGAGTGACGGTGAGGTGGTGTTTGAGCGCGTAAGTCACGTCAAATGGAAGGGGAGATGGTGGTGAGTGTTTTGGTGGTGGTGGTGGTGGTGTGCTTGTTCGGGTGGCGGTGATGGTGTCTTGGGTGGTGGCAGTTGGCGGCGCAGAGAAGAGAGAAAGAGAGTATGTGAGTTTAAGTGATAATGAAGAAGAGAAGATGATAGGTAGGGTTTTATTAGTTGTAGGGACTTGAGAGCGGGAAGTGTTTTTGGCCAAAAATTAAACAATCAGATGCTAAAAAAAACATAGATGACCCTGTTTATGACGAAGCAAAACGAGCGTCATCTAGCAGGTTAAATTTTAACTGATTATGACCTATATGTTATGACGCTTCTGAAAACGAGTCATCCCCAATAGAAAATTTACTCGTTATGACTCTTATTTTATGACTTTGCTCTTTGCGCGTCATCTTGTAGCGTGCGTCATAAAATGCGAGTCAAGGATAGACCTTTTTCTAGTAGTGAGGAGACGAAAACACGAAATATTTTCATGGGATTCTTAATAAGAAAAGAAGTCAACTTGCTATTCGAGGTGTCTTGAAGGATGGGTCTTGGGTTGATGAACCGAAATTGGTTAAACATGAATTTGTTACACACTTTAATAAACGTTTTGAAAGACCTTCAAATGTTCGTCCGGTTATTGATATGGAGTTTCCTCGTCATCTAACTTCGGATCAACAACTCGATTTGGAAATGGAAGTTTCGTATGATGAGATTAAAAAGGCGATTTGGGATTGTGGGATTGATAAATCCCCGGGGCCTGATGGTTTTACGTTTGGTTTCTTTAGACGATATTGGCTTATAGTCGAAAAAGAGGTAGTGGAGGCAGTTAAGTACTTCTTTATATCCGGGATTTTTCCTAAAGGTTGTAACGCTTCTTTTATTGCCTTAATTCCAAAAGTTCCGGATGCTAAAATGGTAAAGGATTTTAGACCTATAAGTCTTATTGGGTGTTTATATAAAATCATTGCAAAAATATTGGCTAATCGTATTGTGTTGGTGTTGAGCGATATTGTTAGTGAGGTTCAAACGGCTTTTGTGGTGGATAGACAAATTCTTGATGGTCCTTTTATTCTTAATGAGGTCTTACAATGGTGTAAAGTGAAGAAAAAGCAATCGTTTATTTTCAAGATAGATTTTGAGAAAGCTTATGACTCCGTTCGTTGGGATTTTTTAGATGATGTGTTGAGGAGATTCGGTTTCGGAGCAAGATGGTGTGGCAGGATTCAAGAATGTCTTCGATCATCTCGGGGTTCGGTGTTAGTTAATGGTAGTCCTATGGAGGAATTTCAATTTTACAAGGGTTTGAAACAAGGTGATCCGCTCTCTCCTTTTCTATTCATCCTTGTTATGGAAAGTCTTCACTTGTCTTTCCAAAGAGTGTTGGACGCGAATATGTTTCATGGTATTGTGTTAAATGGTTCTATGCAATTATCTCATATGTTTTATGCGGATGATGCGATTTTCATGGGTCAATGGAGTAATAAGAACATTGACAATGTATATCTTGAAGTGCTTTCATCGTGCTTCGGGTCTTGGCATAAATCTAAGTAAAAGTAATCTAATGGGTATTGGGGTTTCGAATAATAAGGTAGAGGAGGCCGTTAATAGGATTGGTTGTGGTGTGCTCAAAACTCCTTTTTCTTATTTAGGCTCGAAAGTAGGGGGCAATATGTCTAGGATTCAACCTTGGAATGAGGTTGTGGATAAAATGGTGAATCGGCTTTCGAAATGGAAGATGAAAACTTTATCGATTGGAGGTCGTTTAACGCTTCTTAAGGCGGTGTTAAGGTCGATGCCGATTTATAATATGTCTATATTCAAGGTTCCTATGGCTATTCTAAAATGTATGGAATCCATTCGTTGCCATTTCTTTAATGGGATTGATACCAATAGTAAGAAGTCGATATGGGTTAGATGGAACAATGTTTTGACGTCTAAAGATAAAGGCGGCCTTGGAGTTTCTAGTTGTTCGCGCTTAATAGAGCTTTGTTATTCAAATGGATATGGCGGTTTTTTACACAAAAGGAATCGCTATGGGTCAGAGTTATTAGTGCGATCCATGGGAGAAGTGGTAGAATCGGTAGCGGGAAAATTTCTGGTCACGGCTCTATTTGGTGTAACATTATCAAGGAAATGGAAAACTTATCGACTCAAGGTATAGATTTATTTGGTTTTCTGAAAAAAAAAGATTGGCAATGGGGAGCAGACTCTTTTTTGGCAGGACCGTTGGAGGGGGGACTTGAAGCTGATGGAAACTTATCCTCGCATGTATGCATTGGAGTTGGATAAATCTATTTCTGTTGCGTCAAAATTTAGGCAGGTTGAATTTCATTCTTCTTTTCGGCGTCTCCCTCGCGATGGTGTAGAGAAAGAGCAATGGCAGGAGTTGTTAAAAAGCTTGTAGGGAATCTTACTTAACTCAGCTGAAGATAGATGGTCTTGGAATTTAACGGGTTCGGGGGATTTCTCCGTTGCTTCGGTTCGTAATTTTATCGATAATAATACTTTACCGGTGGTTTCTTCTAAAACTAAATGGATTAAGGAGGTGCCCATTAAAGTTAATATTCTAGCTTGGAAGGTGAGATTGGATTATCTTCCAACTCGTTGGAGATTATCTAATAGAGGTATGGATATTCCCTCTTTGTCTTGTCCTCTATGTGAAGGGGCGGTGGAAACATCGGCTCATTTGTTTTTTGAGTGTTGTGTCGTGAAAGATATTATTCGGAAGATTTGTATCTGGTGGAACGTAAATATCATGGAGTTTTCTTCTTTTGATGGTTGGGCGTCTTGGATTCTAAATTTAAGGATTTCTTCTAAACATAAGAACATTTTGGAAGGAGTGTGTTATGCTTTGTGGTGGTTCATTTGGACGTTTCGGAACAAGAAAATCTTCGGCGTGATGTCTCCTTCTAAGGCGAACATTTATGATGATGTTGTGTTGTATTCCTTTTATTGGTGTCGGTATAGAAGTAAAGTGTCTTTTAGTTGGGTGGATTGGTTAAAAAATCCTTACCTAGTGTCGTTGTAATTTCTAGCTTCTTGCTAGCTTCCTTTATAAAATCGCCATTCAAAAAAAAAGTTCGTCAACTCAGCGGGGTTTTCAACAAATAAAAGTTTAGCCTTTGACTCACTAAAGATGAAATAGTTACAGATCTTGGAACCTTCCCAACCTTTTGCGATTTAGGAGAATTGTCGATCTGCTAAACTAAACAACCCTAAATCAATCCTTGTCCTGTTCGTTACTCTATTATAGTTCATACGATTCGTTTTAGATTTATCTATAACGCTTGCGTTTGGTGCTACTAACTGGGTTACGTGTAGGGTTCCGGTCTTTGTTAGGTTTATCTTACTGAATCGCGCTTAGGTTTTCTGGCAGTCTTGTCGATCTTAATTTAATCTATCATCCTAACTTGTCTGTTAGGGTTATTTTGTCGATTTTAATTTAAACTAGAACTACCCGCATGTGGTTTTGTTCTTGTTCCCTGATTGATTACTTGCTAAATTGACTATCGTTTTTAGTCTATACAGATTTCTAATTCACAAACGTAGAAAAAAGGTTAAATGTCATAGTTTTACTTGTTTCTTTCCAAAATAAGAACACTGCAAAAATAATCATTAGACTTTCATAGAAGAAACTCGATGCAAACACAAACTTCTAGTCAAATGATACTTATACATTCCAGTCTGGATCGTTATAAATTTTAATCATCAAGTCAAATTACACTAAATTGATCATGACCATATTCATACATTGCTCATAGGATTAGCTATAAGTTTGTTCTTTTCACATAATTCCTTTCCTATCTGCACAAAAAGAAACAATGTTCTCTAAGCAAAAGGAGATCGAAGGACATGATCCTTGGAAGTGCCAACCGCATTTGGGAAGCAAGTTCCCACATAGAAATCCCTTGGAATCCTTGTATGGGTGGGGTCTCAACGTCGGACTGGTATTAAAGGATGTGCAGTGTCTCTTTGTTTGTCTTTAGCTTTTGTTTCTCGTCTCCTAGCTCATTCTTCTCAACCAGCCAATTTTGAAAAGTTCATTAAGCTAGATGACGAGATCATTTCTTAAGAATTACAGAGTATATTAAGTGTAGAAAAATATAATTAAACACACTCAAAACCTTTTATTAATCTCAAAGAAACAAGTTACAACCAAAACTGATCTTAATCAGTTTATCAACCAAGATAACAAAACTCCAGAACTCAAGAATAGATCTTAATCTATAACAGAAACAACCACAAAGACTACCACAGCTAATCTGGTGCAGTCCTAATGTCTAAAGTGATATTAGTTCTATTACAATAATATGAAGAATAAAACAGAATGAATCAAGAACTGATCAAGATGATCATATCAAAACTAGGGTTTGAGTGTGAGAAAGTTTGAGATGAATAATGAGGTGAACAGTTGTTTTCAACATTAAGAAATAGATCCTTGGCCTTTTTGTTGATGGGAGGTCAAACAGGTTAATCAAAATAGGTATCTCTGTAGGATTCAAAAGGTTCGGGTCGGGTTGTGTCACTTACAGTTGCAAGAATTATATTATAATCTAAAGAGCCCAATAGCAATCCTAACGAGTCATGTTGCTTAAGGACATGCCCAAAAAATCTCGATTACTACAGATGGTCTTGAATCAGTCAAGATAATTAGTAAATGTTGACTTTTAGGGTCAAACATACTACAATTCAAACTCAGATTTATAATGGATTAAGTATGTTCTAATCTATGATCATCATACATCCACAAGTCATAGTTTGTAAGAGGACAAATTCAGCTGTTATTATGCAGAAATATATAACAATGGATAGCATCTATGAGGTCGAAAAGTATCTGCTTGACCTCAAAAGTACCATATCTTTTATCAGAAAAACGCAATATTTTTAAATAATGTATTTAGTTCTTTTTTAAGAGACACATGTAACGCTATATATCCATTCAGTTGAATTGAAAAAATTAAAAATCTTTGATCAATATTCAAGAAATCAAATGAAATACAAGAAATGCCACGAAAGCTAACATCACGTCTCCTTCGTACCATCTTCCTCTACCTCCTGCGCATATGAATCATATATAACTAAGTTTATAATCATACTGTTTTAAAGAATGAAATTTCATGACTAGAATAACCTGAAGAGTCTGGTGTCGGAGTAAAGGTTGGATTTGGTGTCGGAATCAAGGTTGAATTATTGTCATAAAACCAAACATCGTCATACCACATACCACAACTCACTCCACACATCTCCCACCTGTTTGATTCGGCACGTGTGTCTGATAAGTTTTTAGAAGACCCTCTAAGCAGTTTTCACATTCAGACTTGCTCAAATCTCGAATACATTGACCCAACCCGTACATCCCCCCCATTTTCTCCCACCAATGGCACCAGTCTCAAACATCAAAGGTTGATTAGAAACATTTCTTGCTATATTTTCCATCATGGAGAAACCTTGTAAAAACACCGATGGGTCATCAAGTTCTTTGTAACCATAACTTGCTGAAGAAACCGAGCTATTCCACTCTTTCCCAAAGAAACTCTCGTTTGAGAACCTTAAAGTGCAAAAACTAGTCCAGATTGCCATGTCTTTGATCTCATGGCATTTTGTTAACGGTATGTCAATAGATTCGGTCAAACACTCTGACCATGTTTGAGGAGAAACATCCCCTCTGTTAGAGTTAATGGAAAAATATTAATCGTGTATGTCTAGATTCGAACACGGGACCAAGGGATTGCACACTTTACGTATGAATGATAATTAATATGTATAATTATTATATATATTAATTATTTGGACATGAAATGATAACTAACGGACGTTAAGTAATTAACGGAATTGACTAACGACCGTTAGGGAATAAAGGAAGGACCGTTAGTGAAATTTGAGGATCAAGAAAGATCTAGAACCCATTCCATGGGCTTTAGCCGATCGGCATTAGGGTGTAATAACCCTAATCGACCTATCTTGTTCTCCAAGCAAAGTTCCACTATAAATACAAATTGAAGGGTTATTGTTTTCTTCACCTTGTGCATTGCTATAACCCTAAAATTTGTGTTTTCTCTTCTCTTGTTCTAAAACCGATCGACTTCCTTCCAAGGGTGTCGAACCAAAGTTTTTCCAAGTTAACAAAATTGTTTTGGTTAACCGTGTTCATTCACTAGCATCAATACTTGATTGGTTATAGTACGTGTGTACAAGAGTTCGGTAATTACTTACTTTAGTAATTCATCCTGGATTGTGAAACAAAAAGGTAAGGGGTTTCACTGTAATCCTATTTGTTTGATCAAGTGAAGTGAAGAGAAGATCGATCCTTATTCTTGCTAGGATCTTGAGGTATGAAACTATTTATTATTCGGTAATTCCTTATACGTGTTAAATTAAGATCTTGCTTCCGCTATACGTGCTTTGATGTGTTTATTTATTTAGATGATTGTCATGCTATTTAAATTCCAACAGTGGCATCACGAGTCAATTTAACATGTAATTGTAATTACCTAAACGCATAATAAAAATCAATTCTTGATTTGAATATACATGTTAAGTCGATTTTTAGGGTTTGTTTTTTAACATACAATTAAAAATTGAATAATAATTTAGGGTTAGGGTTTCAACCCTCTTTTAACTAATAATTAGTTTTGTAACCCTAAATTAGGACATGTTATGTTTATGTGTTTATTTGAGTAATAAGGGTTACGTTCCTGGATAATCCATGATTCTTCATGCAAAGAATCATGGATTAGTGTTTGTTTTGTGCGACAGGTTTTAGATAAATCTAAAATTAGGGAAGACCTAATTAATTATATTAATGAATCGGTTATGTGCTACGTGGTATATAATTATTAAAACTTACGCGGCCAATTATTGGTGTCTGTGATCCATTGGGTACAATGCGCTCGAAAACCAATGGAAGCTTTAGTAATTATATACATAAAAAATTCACATAAAGATTATTAATAGGATTTATCAAAAGGTTTGCATGTTGCTATATAATTTAATGGTTAAGATCATATATGTGTTATTATGTGTTTGTTTATTTTTTTGTTAAATTACTTGATCTTTTTTGTTTAAATTACCGTTAAATTGTGAGCAAAAAGAGGGTAATTTTTAGTATAAAAAATAAATGAACCTAATAACTATGAAACCTTTTGTGGTAAATTATTTATTGTCAAATCTTATGTGCCGACAGTGATTCGCTTCGCACGGTAATTTGCTCCCAGGCGAGACTAGCAATTTAATAATTTACGACATAAATTTTTTAAGCTTTAAAAAATCTTAAACTTTTAATTGATTGATGCAACTGTACATATTGGTCGAAAGGCGGACCTAATGTTGACAAACTATAAAGTGGGTATAAGGTTGGTTTCGCATTAATTATCGAAAGTACTAACTAGAACTACCCGCATGGACGCATGTCCGCATGTATGTGGTTGATCAACCTTTTAACTACATCGTCGCTGATAATTTACTTTCTAAGCTACGTACCGTTGTTGTTTATATTCTATATAAATTTCTAATTCACAAACGTAGAAGATAGTTTCATACTTCTACTTGTTTCGTTCCAAGATAAGAGCACTGCATGAAAAGTAGTTATTACTCTATCATAAAAGAAACTTAATGCAAGCACAAACTTCTAGTCAATGATACTACATATTGTGCAAAATTCCAGTTAGGTCAAAATCGTTAAATCAAATTACATTAAACTGATCATGACAAATTTCATTTATGGCTCATAGGATTAGACATAAGTGTGTTCTTTATGTGGTTTTACCTGGATTAATGAATATGAAATTAGCACCAACACTCAACTTGTGGGAATATACATCAAAGTTCTGACTTGAATGTGAAAACTAACCAGCAATTATTCTCTACCAGTATTGTAGATGATTAATACCATGTGAGATTCCAGATAATTAATACCATGTGACATTCAACTTGCATACATAAAAATATATATGACATACATTAATATAAAGATTAACAAGTGTCTCGCAACATCTTAAAAAATGGGTGGATGATACACACCACTAGGGATTCCTTAAAATCCGTTAATGGATTACAAACAAGTAGGGTAATCAAGAATGAAGAAATAGATCACCAAAGCAAGATTTGTATTATCAATGGTGGGTTGTTACAAGAACCGGAATTAGAGAATTACAGAGAGGAAAGTGTTTTCACAAAATTAGCTAAAGAAATGAAATGAAACATAACGGGTATTTAAAGGGTGAAAAAGAGCGGGAAAACGGTTGGGATGAGTTCTTGGCTGATTGTTGACTTTTCGTTGACTTTTCCAATATGACCCATAACAGTGGAGATTTTAACATTAAAGATTAAGTGCTAAGAGCGGGGACAGGGTCAACAAAGCAACAAAGCGGAAGTCGGATTAACAAAATTATTGATGATCAAACATAAGAGACTTATATTTCCGACCATAGGCGGCTCTTGGGTGGGCCGGGGAGGCCAACCGGCCAGGGCCCGTTTTATGCGAGGGCCCATTTAAAAAAAAAAATCCTATATATATATATATATATATATATATATATATATATATATATATATATATATATATATATATATATATATATATATATATATATATATATATATTATATGTATTTTTTTAAACAGGTATTAAACATTTAAACTTGGGCCCAATTAAATTTCAATCTTATAACTAAACCTATAATCCATAATAAATTTATAAGCCCAATAAGGGGTCTAAGGGGCACATTTTTCAACGGCTCGGACAGGGCCCGTAAAACCTCAGAGACGCCCCTGTTTCCGACATATATTACAAGTCACCTGATAAATACTCCTTTTGTCACAAATTTATAGTTC
This sequence comes from Artemisia tridentata subsp. tridentata, assembly GCA_021014915.2. Lineage (NCBI taxonomy): Eukaryota > Viridiplantae > Streptophyta > Magnoliopsida > Asterales > Asteraceae > Artemisia > Artemisia tridentata. The sequence continues at coordinate 18,574,685 of CP139507.1, read as the reverse complement.
ATGTTTTCTTTATGGAATGTCTTAATTTAATTGTCTAGTACTCCTTCCGTCCCAAAATAATTGTCCCTCGACAAAAAACACAGAGTTCAAGAAAAACATAATTATTTAAATAAATCACGAGACCATTTCTCAAGAGAAAGATCCTCAGCCTTTTCGTTGATGGTAGGTCAAACAGGTTAGTCAAAATGGGTATTTCTGTAGGATTCAAAAGGTTCGGGTCGGGTTGTGTTAATTGCAAAAATTATATTATAATCTAAAGAGCCCAATAGCAGTCCTAATGAGACCTGTTGTGTAAGGATAAGCACAAAAAAGCTCGGCTACTGGTTACTACGGGTGGTCCTGAATCAGTCTAGATATTTAGTACACGTTGACTATTGGGGTCAAACATACCACAAATCAAACTCAGATTTATAATGGATTAAGTATGTTCTAATCTATGACCATCATACATCCACAAGTCACAGTTTGTAAGAGAACAAATTCAGTTGTTATCATGCAGAAATATATAAGAATGGAGAGCATCTATGATGTTGAAAAGTATCTGCTTGACCTCAAGAGTCAAACCACATCTTTTATCGGAAAAGAACAGTAGTTAAAAATAATGTGTTTAGTTCTTTATTAAGTAACTTTACAAACAAATGTTACGATATACATCCATCCATTGCTAATTGAATGGTTACAAATTTTCTTTCTTTATTCACGCAGTCAAATGAAACGCATGCAGCCAAAGCCAAGATAACGTCTCCTTTGTACCATATTTCTCCACCTCCTGCATCATATGAATCAGATATAAGTAAGTTTATGATCAAAACTTATAAAGAATGAGACTTAATGACTAGAACAACCTGAAGTGTCCGGTGTCGGAGTTAACCCTAAATTTGGTGTCATAGTCAGGGTTGGATTTGGTGTCGGGCTCAAGGTTGAATATGACATACCACAACTCACTCCTAGCATCTCCCACCCTGTTTGATTCAGCACGTACGTCTGATAATTTGTTAGAAGACCCTCTAAGCAGTTTTCACATTCAGACTTGCTCAAATCTCGACTACATTGACCCAACCCGTACCTCCCCCCATTTTCTCCCACATCAATAGCACCAGTCTCAAACATCAAAGGTTGATTTTTAACATTTTTTGCTATATTTTCCATCATGGAGAACCCTTGTGAAAACACTGATGGGTCATCAAGTCCATTGTGACCATAAGTTGATGACGATGAGGTGGTCCAATGTTTCCCAAAGAAACTTCCATTCGAGTACCTTAAACTGCACAAACTAGTCCCTATCGCCGTGTCTTTGCTTTCAGGGCAGGCTCTTAAAGATGTGCCTATAGAACTGTTCAAACAGTCGGAGCATGCTTCAGGAGAGACGTCTGCTCGACACCATGCAAGACCATAAACTTGATCTAAACCATTACCGACACTAGTATTGAAGAAACCATCTTGAAGAGGTGCGTTGGTGACCAACGAGTCCAAAAGGTTTCTAACGTTTGCTTGATAAACACCATTCCCAGTTGAGTTTCCAAATTGTGAACAATAACCCAAACTTGTAATCCTCTCCACATAGCCGAAACCCGCCATAATAAGTAACATTGTCCATAAGATAAACTTTTCCATCTATTTTTGTTTGTTGTTTTCTTCTTACTATTTGATCTATTTAAACTTGGTTTTGGGGTTGATTAAATCAAATAACGTGAATAATTCATACGTGTTTGACTCGACTATCAAACTCAACCCAAGTTTTGGACATGGTCAGTCTGACTTGCTAATGAAATTCAAGTTTTTTATAAGCCAAAAGAACCTACTGGGAGAAAATGTCGAGGGCATTTTATGATAACGTTTTAATACTACGAGGTAACCTGGATTTGTACAAAGTATAACATAAATAAAGTCAAACGGCATAGTTTGATTTGGTTTAATCCAGCATAAGACCACGCAAAAATAATCACTTAACGCAAGCATAACTTTCTAGATAATGATACTAAACTGATGACTGTGTTGTGTCGACTGCAAGAAAGAAAAAGTCAAACCCATTGTGCAAAATTCCAGCAAGGTCAAAATCTGGATCCTTAAAAACTTCAATCATCAAGTCAAATTACACTAAACTGATAATGACCATAATCATAAATAGCTCATAAATTTAGACTTTAGGGTGTTATTTTCACATAATTACTTTCCCATTTCCCATCAAAGGCATAATTTCTTCTATGCAAGTGGTGATCGATGAACATGATCTTTGGAAGTATCAACCGCAGCTGGGGGAGCAAATTGCCACATGGGAACCCCTTGGAATCCCATGTATGGCATGAACTTGTTTCCACCAACGGGGGTGGGGCCTGGACATGGGACCGGTATTACAGAATGGGCAGGAGGATAGAAAGCCGTTGGAGGACCACAAAAGGTGGATTTAAGCTGTTGTTCTAGCCTCTCTTTGTCTGTCTTTAGCTTTTGCTTCTCGTCTCTCAACTCGTTCTTCTCAACCTGCCAATTATGGATTATGGAAAGGTTGTGAAAAACATATATCGAGACAATTCTTTACAAAAACATTATCGGCCTTTTTGGGTAAGGTAAAACAGGTTAGTCAAAATGAGTAATTTGAAGGATTCAAAAGTTCTTGAGCTAAAAAAAAACCCCTAATGTACACACACAAAAAGTTAAATCTTTAATAAGTAATTAAGGTGTCAAATATATTTGCAAGAATTACATTATTATCTAGAACACCCAAGGCCAGTCAGAATGTCCTGCTCCATAAGGACCAGCCCAAAATTAAAAATGCTAAGCTACGACCGATGGTCTTGAATCGATATAGATATTGATAATTAATACGACCACTAAACGATAATATAACGATAAAATAATATTATAGTTTAGGGCTCGTATCAGATATTTAGTACAAAGCCCAGATTAGATCCCATAAAAAAGTACATTTTGACTTTTGAGGTCAAACATACTACCAATCAGACTCAGATTTATGATGGATTGTGTATATTCCCATCTATGACGAACATACATCCACAAGTCATAGTCTGTAAGAAGACAAACTCCGCTGTCAATATGCAGAAATTTCTAAGAATGGATAGCATATATTGGGTTGAAAATTCTCTACTCAGCCTCAAAAGTCATACCACATCTTTTATTGGAAAAATAAAACGGAAGCAAACAAAAAGTGCTCAGGTGATAATTTACCTTCAGCTCATTGATTTTAACGAGCAAATCTTGAGATGAGTCCTTAAGATTTGTGGCTTCATTTCTCAAGTGTGTGATCATTCGAATAGCATCTGCCAAAATAACCGTCTTATCTGTCTTAGCTGACCTTCCGGGGTCCAGTATTTCGTTCAATTCTTGAAACCTGTTCAAACAACGGTCACAGTTAAATACATTACTTTTTCCAGATATTGGAAAGTAAATATTCACAAGCATGTGGATAAGCACAAAAAAGACATAAAAGCTAAAAGTGTGCCTCTCGTTTAGTTTGTCCCTCCTTTTCTTCTCTCGACATGCTTTTGTATCAGCGCATGATCCAGGATGAGCCCTACAATAAAAGTCGCCTTTTATATAACAACGTGTCAAAAAAAGAAGCCTTTGGAAACCAAAAGGAAATTAAACCTTTTTCGTGACTCGTCCTCCTTGGTAGCATGACTAGCATCCGATTTTCCATAAGAATCAGAAAATCCTTTACTGAGAGAATAAAACAAAACGCATGTTATTTTGACAACGAAATAATCAGTCATGATATATATTTGTTGTCAAAAATCATATGGTACACAATAAACAAGTATTGGATATTCTAATCAACCATTTTGGCATTAAGTTTAACAAAATTATAGTAAATGCTGTTTATCGATATTTTATCAGGACAGCTTTCTACCATTCTACCCACCCATTATATCCACTTAAGACCCCCTTTTTCAAAGTTAATAGTGTGAATTCAATAATCTGATTAATTTGGCCCCAAAAAAAAAAAAAAAAAAAAAAAAAAAATCAACCTAAGATAATTTCATCAAACACAAGAAAACTGATTATACTTATTTTTAGAATAAACCCAAACACTCCCCAGATACAACATCAATGTCTATTGTTTCATAAGTTGAATATATTGTATTAAAAAAAAACTAGTCGGTTAATGCAAAAGCGTTGTTTCATAGAGGTAGTTGTTTCATAGAGGTAGCTTAAGAGCTTCTCCAAGTTCAAAAAGCCCTCAAACCTGCTAAATAACCTAATCCACACCCATCCCCTTAGTCCTTAGACATAGTATCATGTAACAAGTCAACCAGTTACTTAGAGGGTGTTTGGGATTGCTTTTTTCCCCCTTATACTCCTGCTTAAAAATAAGTACTTCGAAACAAAAAAGCAAATAAAATAACCAACGCCAAACACCCGTGTAGAGAGGCATACGTTATTTATGTTACATTGTTTAAACTTAAGTCTTATAAAAAGGGGATAATTGCTTGAAAATGTATCATACTTGCCACCTTTTGTTATGGTGTTTACTAAACTTTTTATTTTCTTATTGTGTGTACTGAACTTTCAAATTTCGATTATTGTGTGTATTTTGTTACTATTTCACCCTTACTTTTTTAAAATTTTGAAGGATAAAATAGTCATTTTACAAGGCAAAATACATCCAATAATCGAAATTTCGATTATTGTGTGTATTTTGTTACTATTTTACCTTTACATTTTTTAAATTTTGAAGGATAAAATAGTCAATTTACAAGGCAAAATAGTCGCAAAATACACCCAATAATCGAAATTTAAAAGTTCAGTACATAAAGTTCAGTACACACTATAACAAAAAGTGACAAGTATGATACATTTTTAAACAATTAACCCTATAAAAAATGGGTTTTGCTAACACGTGCCCACTGGGCACAAGTTAGCGTGTAATTAATAAACACAAACTTTCTTATTTAATAAAAAATGCATTTAATACACATTAAATAAACTGATAAATTACTATATTCGAATATAATTTTCAGTTAAATGAACCAAAACATTCCTTTTATTAACACGTTAATATGTGCCTAATGCAGAACCAAGCTATACTCACAAAGAAACAACTAAGGGGGGTGTTTGGAAATTGTTTCCTATTAAAAACCAATCAGAACCAAACATAATACAGATTCATAAAAAAGAAAAAGCATCAAACATTAAAAACTGACCTAACAACGCTGGTTGAACCGGGAAACGAGTTGGCAGACCAATGAAAACCCGGTTCAAGGGAAGGAAGTTCACCGCCAGGAACCGGAAAGTGGTCGATCAAACTGAAATCAAAGAAATTATTATTTTCATTATTTCCTTCCATCGGAATTAAAATATATTCCGATTGAAAAATATTTCAATCGCGTTGAAAACACGTGAACAGTTTTTTTAACTAATAATTATTCGGTGGAAAGTTTGGAAAATGGGGAGGAAAAGGTTGGGATTTGTATGTATGTGTCGACTGGGTGGCGCTTGTTTACTTACACGTATCCTTTTACTATCTTTTTACCAAATTGCAAAAATCGTCCCCCGTGATTCGGCCAAATTGCAAGTTCAATCTTTATTTTTTTGAAAGTGCACTTGTCGTTTCTGTAAGAGCACTCGGTATGGTTAACCCGTGTTAAACTTTAACACACTGTCACATCAGCTTTAACCTTAACTCAAAAAAATACCCCTTATCATAACTCACCCTTAACTCGCATGGGCGGTATGGTTAACACACCTTAACTCACAAAAAAGTACACACCTTAACGCACGTTAAGGGGTTAACTCACCTTAACTTAACACACCTTAACTCACTTCCACGGTATGGTTAACATACCTTAACACACCAAAATGTCAAACTTTAACACACCTTAACGCACACCATACCGTGTGCTCTAAGGAACTTATTAATGCACTTTTGAGCCCTATCCAAAATTAAATGATTAAATTACTCTCACAAAGATAAAAGTGAAAGGAAAGATGAAAAGGGTAGTTTAGTAATTTAGCTTTAATCATAGACCAAATGTGCACTTATAAGTTCCACAAAGACATAATGAGTGAACTTTTAAAAAGATAAGAACTAAACCTGCAATTTAACCAAACAACAGAAACAATTTTTGCAATTTATCTTATATTTTTTCTCCTTTTACTAACATCTTTTTCAAATAAGTCCATCATTTTGTTATTCCTTGATAACCAAATGAAAAACTAACTTTTATGCTCGGTTCTTAACCCTTTTTTTTTTTAGTAATAAAAATTAAATAAATCAAAAGTAGACATTTAGCATCATTTTGGTACAAAGCATTTTACTTCAAAATCAACCAAGTTATCATACTCTTTCAATCATTTTTTTTCTTCTTTAAGTGAACTCAAGAACACTAGCTTTTTTGTTTTACTTTATTTTCTTTACTTTTCTTTCCTTAAGTGATACCCGAGAACACGGTATAAAGTTTTATCAAGAGAAATCTTATTCAAGTTAATTTAGGAGCATCACTAGCTTTTACAATCATGCGAGTATGACGAGTGACCGAAGAAGTTCATAGCTAACAGAATTTGAACTCGAGACATTTACCAGCAATGGAGACTCAGAACTGTAAGTTGTGATGTGCATTTTATTAAAATCAGAAAAAGGTTTGAAACAAAAGAAATTAAGACAACATGTGTGGTATCTAGAATATCGATATTTTTGAAAAGATTTTACACTCCGTAAGCAAAATCAATGTGATTCACATGTACTGGAACCTGTTTGGTTCGCCTCTGTTTACCGAGACTTATACATCCTGACTACGCTACCTTTTTGTGTTCATAGAACAACATTTTTTGTTGGGAATTAAATGATCAAGCACTTTGTACTGCCAAGACTAAACAGTTGGAACTGCTGAAGAATATAACTAACAGTACTAACTGAGTTAGTACTGCTAGTTATAATATTAGTACTGCTAGTTATAATATTAATACTGCTGGTAGAAAGTTAGTACTACTGATGAAGAAGGTACTGCCAGAGATGAAGACGCGTAATGTGATATGTATAGAAGATATTTAGTGTATATCTTATATGTTTAAAAAGATACGAATATTGTATATTGATAGTTATCTTGTAAAGGACTCCTTGTCCCTATAAAAGGAGGTCCTAGGTTAAAGTGTTAGATACATCATTCATATACATCTAAGATCACATCTCTCACACATCTCTAGAATACGTTTTTGTAAAGCTTCAAGGTTGTAAACCCTAGTACTAAGCAAGAGTACTCGTATTATTGAGCTAATAATATTGAAGTGTTTTGGTGAATTGTTCTTGTTAATATAACATAGTTTACTGTTTCATTGTTTACTGTTATATTATAATTCTTCTAAGTATTAAAGAGTAGATTCCGCATACTCTTTGATATCATTCAAATTTCTAATACAAGCTCAAGTGTTTGGGATCAACAAGTGGTATCAGAGCTTAGATTCTGAAACTTTGATTCAAGAAGAAACTACTCTAAAGAATTTCCTATTCACATAGAAGAGGAGGCTCCTACCAACTTGGCACTCATGGCATTTTCAGACTCAGAGGTATACACAAATAATACTTGCTCAAAAGGTTGTCTGAAAAACTATGAATCTCTTAAAACTCAGTATGATAACTTAAGAATAAAGCTTAACCAAATAATACTATGAATCTCTTAAAACTCAGTATGATAACTCTGAAAAACTATGAATCTCTTAAAACTCAGTATGATAACTCAGTATGAATCTCTAAAAACTCAGTATGATAACAAATAATACTTGCTCAAAAGGTTGTAGAGGAACAACTAGTATTTTACAAGAAAATGAGACTGTCTTTACTGAGGACATTGTTGTGCTTAAAAGAGACATCTCATACAAAGATGTTGAGATTAGTGTGCTTAAATATGAACTAGACAAGATTAAGCAACAAAAAGAAAACATACAGATATGTGTAGACACTCTTGAATATGCATATAAAGGGGTTAACAAGATTATAGAATGTCAGCTTGTTAACAAAGCTAAATCTGGTTTAGGATACAAGTCTGTTCCACCTCCCTATAGAGAGGTATTTCCACCCCCCAGGTATTGATTTGTCACATACTTTTATGGAGGAATTTCAAGAGCCTAAGTTTGATTATGGACCTAAGGCCAGTGAGAGTACTAGTATAGATAAGCCTTAAGAGGTTAAGGAATCTTTTGAGAGTGCTAGTGATACCTCATTGGTTGAGGAAAGTGTGTCAGAAGTTAAAGAAGAAAAGAAAACTGTTATTCCTAGTGTGGCTAAAATAGAAGTTGAAAAACCAGTTAGGAAACAAGTTAGATATGCAGAGATGTATAGGTCACAAAGTCCTAGAGGAAACCAGATAAATTGGAATAATTTGAAGTCTAAACAGCTAGGATGTGATTTTGTCATGTATAATAAAGCCTGTTACACTTGTGGAAGTTTTTATCATGTTCAGGCTAACTGCAATTACCACCAAAGGGAAAGGGTGGTATATGGGAATGTAAATTCTATAGTGAATAACAATTGTTTTATTAAAAGGGAACACCCTAATGCTCAAAGAAACATGGCTCCCAAAGCAGTGTTAATGAGAACTGGCCTTAGAGCATTTAATACTGTTAGGCCTGTTAGTACTGCTCACCCCAAATCAACAGTTTATGGTACTAAAACAACATCATGTTTTTCTAAATCAGCACAACAAACTGTTATTAGGTCCTTTCATAAGAAAACAGCATTAACAAACAAAAGGTTTAGCCAAACAGTTCATACTGCTAGACCAAGAGTTAATACTACTAGGCCAGTAGTTAGAACTGCTAGGCCAAATTTTCATGTGGTAAATGTTGTCAGGACAAATGGGGCTAATGTTGTTAAGGCCTCAGCATGTTGGGTTTGAAGACCTACCAAACCTGATAGTGCATCAGTCATATTGAAGAAACATAACTATATTGATGCACGAGGCAGATCCAAGTCAGTGATGGCTTGGGTCCCCAAAGGAATCTGATTTCCTTATTTTTATGTGCAGGAACATCCACAAGAAGAAGATGAAGATCAAGGATATGCTGACAGTGGATGCTCTAGGCACATGACAGGGAACATGTCTTATCTCTCAGATTTCAAGGAATTTGATGGAGGATATGTTGCTTTTGGGGGAGGAGCTAGAGGAGGTAGAATTTTAAAGCTGTCAAATGTTAATACTGTTAGACAGTTGAATTAATACTGCTAGTGCAAATTAGTACTGCTAAGTTAAAACTGTTAGTCAAAAATTGATATTGTTATATAGAAAATGCTCTGCTTTGTGTTTTCTTGGTTTTGGACTAACATTTGCAGGTTAAGAAAGCAGTATGATTGGTATTGATGCTGTGTGAGAAGCTAAATGTAACACCCCCTAAATTATGATTTAACAGCGAAAGACTAGTCGGGGTATTACGGGGAGGATCATAGTCATAATCATTGAAAATGGCTCAAAAGAGGCGTTTTGAAAGTTGTTAATACAAATGACGTCCTAAAAACGTTATTTATACTTTACGATCTTTGCTTAGTTTTGTTAATGACAATTACAAAGCATATCTTTAAGCAAAGCATAAATAAGATTAAGTCTTTTACATTTATAGTGATAAGCATTTTACAAATACATTTTACATTACAAAGTTCACTAGGAATAACATATACAAGTTTACATGTTTATTTCTTAAAATGAAAACTTTATTAGTTAAATATTAGGATGACATCATGGCATGCATCATGTACACAATCTTGGTAAGATTTTGTGATATTTTGTTTAGATCTTCAAGCCAAAGAGTTGACATTTGAAGATATGGAAATATATGGCAAGATTTGGAGATCTCTTAGCTGGCTTGACACGACGGATCCAATTGGATACACGGACGGATCCAATTTAAGGGATCTGCTGGATCCGTCGACTGTTGATCAGCTTTGCCTATAAATATCAAGCTGATCATTTGGCCATTTCATCACTCATACAGCTTAAAATACATACTCATTCATTTGCATATCACAAACCCTTAGCTCACTAACATTTTATAGATCTTTCATTTTGTAGCAAAGAATATCTCAACATATAAGGAGTAACAGTCTGTTATCTTCCTTCTAACATAGAGTCTGTGTGTTTTTGTATTAGTCACACATCATAGTTAGTATCATTCATACAGTAGTGTCCGGTTAGTGTTTTAGTCCTCAAAATACATAGAGTGAACGGGAGTGGTTGTACCCTTGTAAAGAACCAAACGGGAGTGGTTGTACCCTTGTAAAGAACCAAACAAGAGTGGTTGTACCCTTGTAAAGAACTCGGTGTTTAGCTTAGTACCGGAAAAAGATTAAGCGACGTGTAAAGGTTTTCTCCGCCTAGAAGGGAGCTTGTTTCTTAGTGAAGATAAACTCTCGAGTTATAGGCTCGAGGAGTGGAGTAGGGCAAGGAAGATAGTCCTTGTAGCCGAACCACTATAAACGACTATGTTGTGTGGTTTGATCTTTCCTCTCTTTACTTATTTACTAATATCTCTTGTTTGTGTACTTGATTGTTTACTTGACTTTGAAATCACAATAAGTAACAAAGCAAATTAATTTTAAACGGTAAAACTATTCAACCCCCCTTCTAGTTTTCCACAATTGGTACCAGAGCGGTGTTACTCAAGATTTTCAAAATATATTGTATTTTAAAAACTTGAAACGATCATGGATTTTGAAAACTTTAAAGAAGGGCAATCTATGCAAAGACCACCACTATTTGAACCAAATTGTTTCATATATTGGAAAAATCGCTTTGAGACATACGTGAAGTCAAAGGACATAGATCTGTGGTATATTATTGTAGAGGGTGATTACAAACCCATAAGTAGTGATATTTCAGGTGGTCGGGATATAGGTAACTCTTTTATTCGTCATAGTGATGAACAAAAGAGGTTGATTGCCAAAAATAATGAAGCCAAAATGATGCTTTACAATGCCTTACCTAAAAAGGAATATGAAAGAGTTTTCATGTGTAAAACGGCTAAAGATATTTGGCAATCACTAATCATCACTCATCAAGGGAGCTCACAAGTCAAAGATAACAAAATTGATCTTCTTGTTCAACAATATGAACAATTTGTTATCTCTGAAGATGAGACCATTGATAGTGCTTTTTCTAGGTTTAATACTATCATTACATCTCTTAAAGCACTTGATGAATCTTTTTCTAACAAGAATTTTGTCAGGAAATTTCTAAGAGCACTCCATCCGAAGTGGAGAGCAAAGGTGACAGTTATTGAAGAATCTAAGGATCTTTCAAGTATGACACTGGATGAGCTCATAGGAAACCTCAAAGTTCACGAAATGGTGATGGAAAAAGACTCAGAAATAGTTAAAGGAAAGAAGGAGAAAATGAAGTCCATTGCCTTGAAAGCTAAAGTAGAGTCAAGTGATGAAGAGTCATGTTCTAGTAGTGAAGATGAAGAATATGTCATGGCGGTAAGAGATTTCAAGAAATTCTTCAGGAGACGAGGAAAGTTCGTTAGACCACCTCGTGAAGAAAAGAAATCCTCTCATGATAGAAAAGGAAATATAGATAGGAAGTGTTATAGGTGTGGAGACTCTAGTCACTTGATAGGTGAATGTCCAAAGCCTCCAAAGAACAAATCTCAAAGAGCCTTTGTCAGTGGAGCTTGGAGTGATAGTGAAGGAGATGATGATGAGCCTAAGAACGACGAAATTGCTCTCATGGCTCACGACACAGAAGAGGTGTGCTTAAAAGTTGAACTAGAACCTGATGAATGGATCAAAGATAGTGGGTGCTCAAGGCACATGACGAGAAACAAAAGCCTTTTCTCAGACTACCAAGTGTATGACGGAGGTAATGTCACATTCGGTAGCAAGCTTAAAAGTAAAATCATCAGAAAAGGTACCATTTCTCATGACTCTATCACTATTGATGATGTTGCTCATGTGGATAACTTAGGATTTAACCTGCTTAGTATTAGTCAATTATGCCGCAAAAAGTATAACGTCCTTTTCAGTGAAAATGGAAGTAAAATACTTAAGGATGGCATAACTGTAGGAAAATGTGTTTTGAAGAATAACGTCTATGTTATGAAACTCGACAAAACACCTAAAGACAAGCTTTGTCTTACCTCCTTGGACGAAAACTCAACTCTATGGCATCGACGCTAAGGTCACGCCAATATGAGGTTAATTCAATCCTTATCATCTAAGAAACTCGTTAGGAACCTGCCCAAGTTGAAATATGACCAACACTTTTGTGATGCTTGCAAAATAGGAAAACAAGTTCATAATAGCCATAAGGCTAAAAACATGGTGTCTAAATCTAGGTGTCTAGAATTATTACATATGGATTTGTTTGGTCCATCCGCTATACAAAGTTACGGGGGAAACTTCTATACTTTGGTAATAGTAGATGATTACTCTAGGTATACATGGACTAAGTTTCTAAAAACTAAAAACGAAGCATTTGATAAATTTGAAATCTTAAGTAAGAAAATTCAAAATCAAATAGGAAGTAACATAGTATCAATTAGAACTGACCATGGTCGTAAATTCGACAACGAATTCCAATTCGGAGCTTTTTGTGATGCCAATGGCATAACTCATAATTTCTCGGCTCCACGAACTCCTCAATCTAACGGTGTGGTAGAACGCAAAAATAGGACCATTCAAGAAATGAGTAGAACCATGTTAAACGAATAAAACATACCTCAAAAGTTTTGGTGTCACGCTGTAGATACATCTACATACATTCTAAATCGAGTTCTAATCAGACCATTCTTGACAAAGACTCCATATGAGTTATACAGAGGCAAAAAGCCTACTTTAGGATATTTTAGAGTGTTTGGAAGCAAGTGCTTCATTTTAAACACAAATGATTATCTCACCAAGTTCGACCCAAAATCGTATGAAGGTGTATTTCTAGGTTATTCACAAACTAGTAAAGCTTACATAGTTTTGAACAAAGATACCTCAAGAGTCGAGGAATCATTGAATGTAACATTCGATGAAAGTCCACCTCCCTCTAAGACATTACCTTTGGTAGATGATGAATTAGTTGAAAACCAAATGGTTAATAATCAAGAAAATATTGAAAGTAAGAAAGAAGACGAACCGGTAAAAGGAGAAATAGTTAATATTAAAGAAACCAAAAGTCATCCATTAGAAAACGTCATAGGAAAAATCAATGAAAGAACATTAAGGTCTAAAGCTCAAAATGAAAGTAATTTCTTTTGTTTTGTTTCAACAATAGAACCTAAAAATGTTAATGAAGCCATAAAAGATGAATCTTGGGTCATTGCGATGCAAGAAGAATTAAATCAATTTGTTAGGAATGACGTTTAGACATTAGTTCCACAACCTAAAAATCAAACCATAATAGGTACAAAATGGGTTTTTAGAAATAAATGGATGAAAATGGCATTGTGTCTAGAAACAAAGCTAGGTTAGTAGCACAAGGCTATAATCAACAAGAGGGTATAGATTATGATGAGACTTTTGCACCCGTAGCTAGACTTGAGTCTATTAGGATATTACTTGCATATGCATGTGCATATGACTTCAAACTATTTCAAATGGATGTAAAAAGTACATTTCTAAATGGTTTCATAAATGAAGAAGTATATGTAGCACAACCTCCCAGCTTTGCCGATTTTGAAAAACCTAATCATGTCTACAAACTTAAGAAAGCATTATACGGACTTAAACAAGCACCAAAAGCTTGGTATGATCGACTTATGACTTTCCTAGTAGACCATAAGTATACCATGGGCCTAGTAGACAATACTCTCTTCACCAAGAAAAAGGGATCACATATTATCATCGTCCAGATATATGTGGATGACATTATATTCGGCTCAACTTGTCAAGAGTTATGCGACGATTTCTCAAAAATCATGCATGACGAGTTTGAAATGAGTATGATGGGGGAACTAAACCTTTTCTTAGGTCTCCAAATAAAACAATTAGAAGATGGGATATTCTTCAACCAATCAAAGTATATCAAGGATATGCTTAAGAAGTTCGGTCTTGAAGATTCTAAACCCATGAAAACACCAATGTCTTCCGAAACCAAACTCACCAAGGATGACGAATATGAATGCGTAGATAGCACTAAATATAGAGGAATGATTGGTAGTTTACTCTACCTAATGGCTAGTAGACCGGACATTATGTTTAGTGTTTGTCTATGTGCACGCTTTCAAGAAGATCCTAAAACATCCCATCTTGAATTCGTTAAATGGATATTTAGGTACATAAAAGGCACTACACATTTAGGATTATGGTATCCCAAAGGAACAGGTGTAGAAACCATAGTGTATGCCGACTCAGACCATGCCGGTGACTATGTTGATAGGAAAATTACTAGTGGTATTTGTACTTTTGTAGGACATTGTCTCACCTCATGGTTTGCTAAGAAACAAACAGCTCTTGCCATATCAACAACTGAAGCCGAGTACGTGTCAGCAGGAAAAGCTTGCCAACAAGCAGTGTTGATGAAACAAGCTCTCGTCGACTACGGAATTGTACTCAACGACATCCCCATTCTTTGTGACAACAAAGGAGCTATAGATCTTAGCAAAAACCCAGTCCAACACGCTAGAACCAAACACATAGAAATACGTCATCACTTCCTTCGTGACAATGTTCAGAAGGGAAACATCTCGATTGAGAAAGTTTCCTCAGAGGACAACATTGCCGATATCCTCACAAAACCTCTCAAGAGAGAACCATTCAACTATCTTAGACTTGGTTTAGGATTAATGGAACCTAGTGAGTAGAATTAACGTTAGCTCAAACCTTAGATTAACCAAAACACGGCAACAGCCAAAACCATGTTCTGATCCTGCGGATCCAAACGACAACAAGGGTGGAACCCTTGTTTGGGATCCACCGGATCCGTCACATGGAGATCAGGTTTTTATATTAAATAAACTCATGTACTATTCATCATTCACTCCAAAACATATCACCCACTGGAAATACGACCCACAACTCACCAAACTCACAAATTAGGCCATCATTCCCAACCAAATTGTGCTCAAATCATCACTGTAAGTATCCTTAACATATTTGCATTCCTGATCTGCGTCTAGGATTTCTATTTCATGCACAAAACCAAAACTTGGGGTTATACATAATTCTTGAAAAATCATGAAGCATACTTTCTAAATTGCATAACAAATCATGTTTTTCATAGTTAGGAATTGCATCTTGTAGTACATTGTCATCATTCATCAAAAACCCCATCAGAAATTTTTGCTAAAATCTTCTCACGACTAGGAAAAACGGTTTTTGGACATTGTTCATACAAATACAAAAACGTTAGTTTTTAAGCATCACTTGCATAATGTCTCTTGAATGCTAAAGGGAATACATAATTAATATGTATTTTCGGGTACATTCAATCGTAGCTACATTGAAGTAGGAGCGTTTGGGTTATCTCTTGTTTTATCATAAAACTTGCATAAACATAATTTTCATGCATCAAAATGAGTCGAGATAACCGCACCTTCACATTGTCCCCATGTAGGCACACACTAGACACATATATATATATATATATATATATATATATATATATATATATATATATATTTTTGATAATTTTAACTAAACTATATATTTTTCGTGTCTAGGATAACTATGCCTCCCGAAACCAATTACGATCACAAAAACACTCTCAATTACCTTCCCAAACATCACAAAACCAAGGGTCTAACCGATGCCCAAGTCAACATCTTTAAGGCTCTAGAAAAAAATTACGTTCATGAGGGTAGGGTAGTAGACCCCTCATTCTATGAAGACACCAATCTCCGCGAGCAATTAGCCGCAATTCATTTTGATAGTCTCCTAGATATTGATGAGCCTCTAGTACCTAGGTTCATTCTTGAGTTTTATGCCACCATAGGTCTTAGTTCAAGTGACAATGGTCTTATGAGCATTCACTTTAGTGTCAATGGAACCTTGTTCAATATTCCCCTAGATCAATTTGGTGAGGTCTTAGGAGTTCCAAATTATGGAACATGTGTCTACTCCGATAAATAGTCCTTGACTATTCTTGAATCAAACCTTCAAAGAACGGCAGCATATGCCACTCCTTTAACCGACAAAGAAACCATTAGGGAACATCTTTTCTTACCTAGGAATAACCCAACTAGGGTACATTGAGGTAAGCAAGTGGCTAGAGATCCATTTGCTATGGAGTTAAATGAACTCAAGCCCGAGTTTAGGAAGCTAGAAGAAGTTTTGAGAGCCAACGTCATTAGCACAGTAGGAAATCGAGATCACATCAATGCTTGTCTATGTTACATGATGTATAGTGTGTCCACCCGTCAACCTTTCAACCTTGCATTCTATATCGCCAAGCGAATGGCCGATATTCCGATTCAAGGTAACATGGTAATGCCTTATGGAATGCTCTTAACTCGTCTCTATAGAGCTTTTGCACCCATTCCTAGAAATGCCTTAGGTTTTGTTCCCAATTATGATGAAATTCAACACACCTTTGTTCCCTTGAGCGATTTTAGGGTAGCAGTTGACAATGGTAAACGTCCTCGTGCTCAAACATCATCATCATCATCATCATCAATGAGTGACGATGATGGCTTACCAAACTCTAGGATTACTCCACCGAAATATTTGCATCAACTTCCACCAATTGCTAATGAATCACCGGAGTTCAAGGAAACCAAGGGGATGATGAAAAACTTGGGGTGTTGGATCATAAAACTTCACAAGGGGTACACGAAGTTGAGCAAGAAGTTCAAGTAAAAGGAGTGTTTGGGTCTAGACATTATTTGACTATTATGTGTTAACCATGTATGGTTCTTAACTTACTGTGGTAGTACTTGTCTTAAATATGTACTAACTGATATTTGCAGGTCGATAACACTTTGTGTTATCAATTTTCCGAGTTTAAGCCCCTGTTTGGCTTAACTCCATATATGGTAGATTATGATGATCGGATTTATTTATATGCAAACGTGTGTTAGAATATATATATTTAGTATATTTATACTATATATTAGCTATTACATACGTTATAGGAGAAATTTCGGGTTTTGGTCGAAAAACGCGAAATTTGCATAGTTCTCTGTAAAGAATTAGCACACTCGGACGACGGATCCGGCGGATCCCAGAAATTGGATCCGCCTAGTGTTACACTTGGTTCCGCCAGTCCAGGACCCACAGATCCGACGGCTCCCCAACTTTGGCTCTCCTTTGTTGTCGATTGGATCCGTGGGTACAACAGTAACTTTTCTCAAAATTTCCCGACTCATCCCAACTCTTAGATTTTAGGTAGTAGCTGGTTTAGATTATGATTACTGATCATTAAACTCCTTAGAATGCTTTAGGAAACTATTAGAACATTAGGAACTCAATTTCCCACCAAAATTTGAATTTTTAAAATTTTCCTATGAGTTACCTTTCACATACAAGCAAGGAACCCTTTTTAGGGATCCGTCAAATCCGTGGAAACATCTTATCATCAGAATTTCCACTATCTCCTTGCATTTACTGCAAATCCTTCTCATATCACTCAACTCCATTTCAATGGATTGACCTTAGGATGTGACAAGCTTAATTTTCTGTTCCAAATCATTAGAAACCAACATTCTCCATTGGATTCACATCCAATCCAAACACACAGACTCACAAACCTTCTGCCTATAAATTAGTGCTCTAGGATCATCACTAAACTCACTCACTCACCATTTTCTCTACTTTCTCTCCTGTACATCTTAGCAACCTTACTTTACCATGACTAAGTCAAACACCTCTTCCACCTCTAGACCTCCAAAACGAACAGCCCGCATTAGTGTTAAACCCATGTTGTTTCATCAACTTAGCAAACTCATCATCTCAGGAATCATCTCCTCTAAATATCTCATCACCCATTGCAAGTGAGAATTTCCTCACACTTTCCACTCCAACACCATCCAATGTTGTTATCCATACACCACCACCAACCATTACTCCGATAGCCACTACTCCACCACCGACTCCATCACAGCCTGTTAAATCACCATCACCCCCAAAATCACCCAAACTACAACCAATGGAGCTATTTAGAACTCCACCTACATCACCACACGCATACCTTGATGACTTGGAAGACCTTCCACCAAGGTCAACCAATCCTCCACCCATGACCTTTGAAGGTCAACAACCCATGCTTTTTCATCCGGTTTACCCGAATATCCATGGTCCTTTATACCATGATGTACCACCACCTCAACCTCAAACATAACCTTTATCACCCACATCCATACTAGTTGCCATTGATGAGGCAATATGGATCAATCTACCACAAACCCAAGAAGAGATTAGTGAGGAACTCACCAGCCTCTACTCTCTTTCTAATATGGTTGGATCTCGCCTTGATGAAGCAATGGATCTCCAAACCATCTTGATGAACTCCATCCCTACTCCACCATCATCAAACCAACAACAACAACAACCATCCAACAACAACCAACCAACCACCACCACCACCACCACCACCACCACAAAACCTTGAGACTACTCTTCCTCCCGGTTTTTCGAGTCATGATTGCTCACATTGTGAGAGAACGGATCACTTGGCCCAAAGGACCAACATTTTGGTCCATGAGCTCCAAAATGAGATGAGGTTCATCTTAAACCATGTTCTCGAGCGTCTCAATGCAATATCTCATCCTCCTCAATAAGAGCCTTGTTAGTTTCCTCTTATAGGAACTTTTTAGGATGATGTTGTAGTATTTGACTTTTTAGGATTTATTTTTATTGTTGAAATGTAACATCATTTTTGTGACTTTTGTCACATATTTTCAATGGATGATTGTTATGTGTTTATGCTTGTTGGTGATCAACATTAAGCATATTATTTCATTTTAGAATACTAACATCATTGTATGGTTGTTTTAAACTCCACATATTGCATTGATCAAATGTACATTAGGTACAAAAATTTGATCAGACACTTAAATTTTGACTTTCTAGAAGTCAAATGGGTTGACCTTTCTTAGTTGACTATTGATGCGTGGTTTTGCGACCTTACAACAGGTTTTACCTCTCGAGGGATCTCAAGAGGCTTGCAATCCCCACCAGGCAGTGTACCTGACCGATGTAGTATAGTGTAGTGGCAAGTACCGGGGGATTGATCGTTCTCTAGGGGAATAGTGTCGTTAGGATTGAAAAACTACTCTAATAGGTCTAAGGGTGAGGGAAGATTCTTTTTTGTATTTTTTATATTTTTATAAAAGCAAGTGAAATCTCGGGTTTGAAGGAGTGGGCGGAATTAGTTGCTAGTCAACTAACCCAAATAACTACAATTGCAAATAAAATAAAATAACTGAAAATAAAAAGGTTGTGGAACTTATATGGAGAGAAATGTGTTTACTTAGATTTCCTTACTCCCTAACTATCTTTTACCGGTTGATTAGCGTGTATTAATTGCGTGGATGACGGGTGTATTCCTTAATACCAATCGTGGGGTGGCGTACGTACTTCCCCAACTCTACAAGCTCCTACTTCACTCCTATGTCGAGCCGGCTAAGAAGCTCCTAACATGGGATCACTAGAATTCGCTCATGCATTAAATACAACCATAAAAACCTTAGTACGCATTGGTTCATGTTTCTTAAGACGTTCAAGCAAGTTACCGTATAGGAGGTTAGCCAGTTTTCTTAAGCCTAACATCGATAAACAATCATCCAATACAATTAATAACACACCAACAACCAATAATCAATAGTTAGGTTTCATTAGATCTAAGCAAACACAAGATAAATCTAGCCTAGCATGTTAAATAAAAGACAAGAACAAGGTATAATCAAACAACACATAGACATATTGAATGATTAATTGATTACTTATCTTCAATAGAACATGGGAGATCCAAGGGTATAAAACCCTTAAAAATGGCAGAAAAATCGTCTTAGGGTCTCTCCTCACAAAGTTGCACACTAATGACTAAAAATTATGAGAATATATATAGAAAATCAGATCTGACGGCGTCACGTTATAGAGCTGACGCCGTCACCTCGCCGCGGTTAGGGTTTCTTGATGGCCTTCTTGACGCCGTCCCCTTTTAATCTTCCAAAATCCTCTCTGGCATATCAAGGGTTGACGGCGTCACACTGGGGCTTGACGCCGTCACAGGTACTTTTCCATCAGATTTTTGAGACTTTGTCGTTTTCTTCACTTTTATGCTCCAAAAACGTCCAAAATGCTTCCTTTTCCAGATTTCTTCTCCAAAGTACCTAAAATGACAAAAGGAACGATTTAGGGCAATATTTGATCAAATAAATACGATTTAGGGCTTAAATGACCCCCTAAAAGCGGTACATTTTTCGCTTCATCAAATACCCTTACACTTGAGATTTGCTTGTCCTCAAGCAAATGCGCTTTTATTCTAATCAAAATATAAGTTAGGGGTCATTTAACGCTAATATAAAAGTAATTACAACAAATAGTCGTTACACTTTAATCATAATAAGCACGGAGATTACAGACTAGCACCTCACAAGTAGTGTTTAGATACTCACATCTCTCAGGTGTCATAAAATATATCTCATAAATGAAAATGAATAATATCTGTCACTACCTGTCATAGCAAATAGATTACCATAGGCTTGGGAAAGGATCAAAAACCTCCTCCACTAGGCGTAAGCACCTAAGATAAACTATCAAAGAGGGCTTTTAAACGGGTTATAACGTTAGGTGTAGGGATATGATAAACACGGTTTTGTTGGATAAAGGATATTTTACTGGTGGCGAGTTAAAGATCTTGATTAATTACATGTACAATATGGCGTTGCTAAGCCAAGACTAGACTCGACTTAAGCTAATGAAAGAAATAACAAAAAGATAAAATAAACATAAAATGAAACAGGATGGTAGTCCGTATGTTTTTTCCACTTTTTTTTTTTTTTTTTTTTTTTTTGCATACACTCTTGCCCTACCATCCAAAATAATACATCATAGGAGGGTTGTATCCCCCTTACACTTGAACTTTTACATAACTTTACAATTAACTATTCTAATGACTCGAATTAAGATAACCGAAACACTTTGAGTACTTTTAAAATATTTAGCACATATGGGGGTAATAATGT
This sequence comes from Artemisia tridentata subsp. tridentata, assembly GCA_021014915.2. Lineage (NCBI taxonomy): Eukaryota > Viridiplantae > Streptophyta > Magnoliopsida > Asterales > Asteraceae > Artemisia > Artemisia tridentata. The sequence continues at coordinate 18,553,634 of CP139507.1, read as the reverse complement.
TGTTCTTTCCCATTACTCCATTACACTAGTACTTTACCCATGTGTCCCAATCGTCCCAAAACAATATGTACGAGGATATGACTCGACTTAGCAACCATGTAATCAATTAGATAATTAACTTGGGGTTTAAACAAATGTTGTCACAATAATGCACCAAAAATGAGTGCATACAAGGTAGGCTAAGGCGACTTGGGTGTACATTTAAGTGGGGTGTAAACAAATTCTAACTTTAAGTAAAATGCTTAAAGTTAGAAACGAAAAGATAGGCTCTGAGGGGTGTACTAGGGGTATCGTGTACTAAAAATGAGTACAACGCAAAGGGTGTGGGAGAATTACTTGACCAATGTAGCCAATGTAATTATAACAAAAACACAGGTGTAAAACAATGGGGTAATCCTAATGCCTCTTATCATGTAGTAAATCTAACTACACGAATGTAGTCTCACTTGTGGCCTCGGAATGGTCCTAACGCAAGTTCTAGAATCTAAGTGCTACCGGTACACACATCATAGCATAAATGCTTTTTCTACCAATTCTAGGGGCGAACCTCACATATTTGGGGGTGGAAAATTTTTTAGTGGTACGGTTTTGTGCTAGTCATATAACTTCCTATCCATGAGACGCTCATTAAGACCAAAGTTTCACTCCTAAATGTTGTAAAAAAATTTAAATTTGGCACTAAAATTGCCCTAACAAGTATTTATCTCAGTTTTATTACACATCTACCATCAAACAAACAAAAATCAAGTGCAATTGTATTCTCTAAGGTATCATCATTTACCCTCCCCTTACACTTAAGCTGAACATTGTCCCCAATGTCCATTTAAAGGATGTAAAAGTAAATAAGGTAAAAGAATAAAAACAAATACTCCCCTGATTCGTTCGATGTGGATAATCCGGTAACATGGTGATGTGCTGCGTGTGTCGTTGCGGTTTAGCAGTTTTAATGCCTACTCAAGTTTTAAATTTATATTTAGCCGACTTATCAATAACACACACACCTAACGAGCAGTGTACCCGGTCAGTATGAAGATAATGGTAAGTAGAGTGTCGATCACTAAGAGTGGAACGTATTATCTCGTTATTCTAATCAGTATTTTAATATCCTAACGCAAGGGGGGTTTCAGCCTGAGAGACTGGCACGGTTTGTTTGCAATTAAATAATAAAATAAACCAATAGGCACGAATCAGCAAGTAGCACACACGTACACAGATAGATACTTGAGACAATAAGAGGGTTTTCCTTATGATTAAGTAGATTGTCACTTGTTTTATTGATAGCTTTATATGAAGTGTATATAGTTAACCCTTTCTCGTTGGTCCTATTCTTATCGGCGAGTAAACCCTTAATGATTACTTATGTCTAAAAGTTATTCCTAAGTGATCAATTTAGAAACAACCGTGGGAGCCACATTATGTCCCGCAGTCAAATGCCCGCAAGCCACTAATAAACACAGAGGTTATCAATGCACTAATAAGTAGTAACCAAAGACATCAACATATAAACTTTAATTAATGAGAAAGCAGTTTTAAGGGAGTGCAATCTTTCCGTTGCCACATTACACAAGCCACCAATCTTGATGAATTAAAGTTTGCTAACACAATAAAACAAAACTACTTAATGAATTAAATGCATGCAGCACCTTCTTACAGCTCTTGTATCTTTGATTTGGGTGTGTCTTGTGCTGCCTCCTTGACTGAATTCGTCCTTTTGTTCTTCTGTTCGAACTTCGGTTTTAGGGTTCGGAACTTGTAATTCGTCTGGTCTACGGGGTATTTATAGTTTCTGTCTGAGGGAAGATGCGGCGCATCTACTAAGTAGATGCGGCGCATGTACTTAACTTCGCGTGGGGTCCAAGATTATAATATTCAGGAATATTCGTACACCGCCAGAAGATGCGGCGTAACTCCATGATTAGATGCGGCGCATGTCCTCTTGTATCTTGGATCGTATCTGGTGATATCTTGATAGAGATGCGGCGCATGTCGAGAGTGAGATGCGGCGCATCTGGAGCAGAATTGACTTAATCTTGTCCATGTCAGTAGACTTTCACTTTATGCACGTTTTGCTCCATAATTAGTCCAAAATCGCTAAGTTTCACCAAACGCTTGTTTTTACCTGAGAATTACAAAAGTAAACGATTAAGTATCAATCCTCATACATAATATAGTAAAACAAGTCAAATTATTAGGATAAATGATAGTAATAAAATGTACTTATTTGAGTTCATCAAATATCCCCCCACTTGAACTTTACTTGTCCCCAAGTAAACCTTAGAATTTCATTTATGAAAATGTATCCTAAAAGATGTTAGGATTTATTTTTATATTTAAGCATGTATTCGTTTATTTCATAATCACACAACTAAACACTTAACGAATTAGAAATAAAATAAGATAAGTCGATAAAAGCAAATCTAATCGTTTAACTGTCCAGTCGCGACGAATATTCTATCATAAGCTTGGCAAGTATACACATCTCCACCACTAAAGCTAAGGAATAACAAGTCTAAAGCGGTAAAAAGGGTTTTTAGGTTTAAGGGTTAATTATTCTCTTTCACTATCGATCTCAAATTCCAGAAAAGGCGACAAAATCACAAATACATGATCGAATCCACGAACACGATACTTGCAATTGCTCAAATCCTTAACTCGAATAGGCTAAAGATAGGTCCAAACTTCACCAATAATAATATATCAAAAAGGGCGACAAAATCATAAATACATAGCCGAATCCACGACTACGATACTTAAGATTGCTCAAATCCCTAATCTCAATAAATCAAAGGTTTGGTTGGATAAAGAATAATAAAGGGTATGGATAACATTTGGGATATAAATTGGTGTAAAATGAAAAATAAACAAAACAAATAAATTAAAATCCTAAGTGTGGTTAATCACTATCCCAACCATCCCATGAATAAGACTCATATCATCGAATAACTCACGCTTTAACACTTGAAACACACGCTTTAGGTAGACACGAATTATACTCAACAAGATCTTAATCAAAGAATAAATCTTAATTGGCGTTCCCATAACTGCCAATTCCCATTCAATCCATAGATATAGTACAACAAATAGTGGCCATATGAACCACTTACATAACTTTACATCATTGGTTTATCAAACATCCAACTTTTTTCTTTTTCTTTTTCTATTCTCATTTTTTCGATTTTTTTTTTTTTTTTTTTTTTTTTTTTTTTTTTACTTTAGATGTGTAAAATTTTACCACATCACTATAACTTTCTTTCCGGATAATTTTTCCATACTTTTCATGACTTCAGAAATAATAGTAATAGTGAAAGTAGTAAACACACGAAAAATAAACTCCAAAATATACAATATTTACTTTCACTCCAATTGCATTGTGCAATTTCCCGACCTAACCATAGATAATGAATTACGCACGCGAACACAGGTAATGTAAGGAAACACACTTTGCCTATAGCAATCAACCAACCACGGATTTTAATCTACAGGGTAGGCTAAGGTGTAAGGGTGTAACGAAACATTTTAAACATAGGTGTAAGAAACGAAAGGAATGGCTCTGAGTGTTTTTCTAGGGGTATCTTACTCTAAACATGAGAGTAACAAAAGGGTTTATACGGGGGTTAACTAACCAGTGTAGTTAGTTAATAACACATAACATATAATAGGCTATTTGGGTGTAATCCTAGAATTTTACCAAGTTAGACAAGTCATTCCAATTATATAAAATAATACTTATTATGGTGGTCTCGAATAGTATACAAGCCAAGTTCTAAAGTTTACAAGTCACCGGCACACTCATAGATTTGTGAATTTTGGAAAATCACAATTTTTGAAAATAACGCCATGTGTGCAGTTATGCAACTTAGATCTTAAACAAAAACATGCTAAAATTTTTTTTAAGTTTGATATATTAAGCACATTTTAAGCATAATTTTTGAAAAAGTTTAGGACAAGTAAGTGTTAAGTGTTCTAATTCTCCAATCCCCCCACTTAAGTTAAACAACGTCCTCGTTGTTTGTATAAAAGGTTAAAAACTGGAAATTAAAAGAATTAGAACAGAAAAACTCCCCTGAGATTTGCTCGGTATGATCCTCCATTAGTATAAGAGCAAAAATCATCTTCTTGTGGATTAGAACATTAAAGCTTCATACTTGATGTATCCACAGGAAATCCAGGAGACTATAATACCACCAACACTTTAAAACACACCTAAGATAAGAAAGGTTCAACTTGCATAATACATTAGTAGTTAGGAAAAATAAAACTTAAAAATTAAAATTGAAAATCATCAGGTCAGTCGATGCGCCGTATCTTATTGAAGAAGATACGCCGTATCGAGCCTGGAATAGATACGGATCAGAATAAAGATGCGCCGCATCCTTAACCAGGGATGCGCCGCATTAAAATAAACTGATAAATAGTTTTAAAGTCGAAAATAAAAATGCAGAAAAAAATAAAATAAGATATGACCATTGCAGGCGATGCGTCGCATCTCAGAGTTGAGATGCGCCGTATCCTCATGCGGCCTGGACTGACTCGACACAGAAAACAGAATAATAAAAGATAAATCCGGGTTGTCTCCCGGTAAGCACTTGTCTTTATTCCAGAGTCTTCAAGTTAGACTCATGTTCAGCTCAGCAATAAGTCCTTGTCACGGTCCATCCTTCGTCCTTCATCCGAAAGATTTTTTCGTATATCTCTGCGACGTTTTCTTCCGTTCGACTTAATTTAGTATAACTCTTTGTCTTTACCGCATTATATTCTTCATCAGGACCCAAAGAGTATTTGATGATTTTAAATTTTTCAGAAATAATCATGGGCGGCTCATTGTAAGGAATCCCAAGTAGTTGACACTTTCTTTTGGTGAACTCTTCCTCGTCTTTATCAACAAACTTAAAATAAGGATCCTTAATCAAATAATCATCTAGTTCTTCAATCAATGACTCATTATTATTATCATCTTGAATCGCCTCCCATTCTCTTTCCAAATCATATTGTAACCGTCGACTAAGCTTTGTGAAATCATCAAACTGTGTATGCACCCATTCCCAGAAAGTAGTGTCCGATGTCCCCTTAAGTCCTTTCAATCGTTCAATTCTGCCCTTTTCTTGTAAAGCCTCCGCCTTTTGTGGGCAGTCTTCAATATTATCGTACCACTCATAATCTTCAAAGGTTACATCGTTTCCAACCCGTTTCATCCCAATTATACTTCCCCCATTACAGGTTCCGTCACTTTTATAATCACAGGTCGGCCAAACACTACTTCCGTCCTTGAAAACGAAGGGTGTACAGGTGTGATTAATGTGCGCAAATTCCCATGGTTTATCCCAAACCCATGGTACTTGATCATTCCATTCATAGTACCAGGTGTTTTTGAAATCGTCATAAGTCTTAAATCCTGGTAGTTCTCCAGTAAGCACATCATCGTCGACTTGAAGAAGGTAGTTAAATTCCTTGAACTGCTTGCACAAGGGTGTCTCATAATCGAACACATCAATGTCTATTCTGAATAACTCTTCAATGCCTTCATTGATTGTTGAATCATGAAGTGACGACCCATAATTGCTTTCTACTTCTTCATCTTCTCCTCTCATCCAATATACCCATAATGCATCCTTAGTAGCACGATCCATGCTCTTATGGTTATTAAACTTACTAGCCAACCATTCTGAAAAATCAACATCGTTAGGGTCATGGTTAACGTCAAAGCAAACCTTTCCAATCATACTCTTTTTTTATCTCCATGAACTCGTTAAATTGCTTCTTAAAACTCCGAGTCAACCATGAAGTCATAATCTCCTTGACTTCATTTGTAGGGGCAAATTCCGGACTACCATATTTGAGTTCTAGCCAATCATTGAAGGAGAGGTCTATCAATCTTACCAACCTGCCATGAAATAGTAACTCCGCCAAAGCATAATTCATGTCATTATCCTGATATTTCTCATTTAATCCCCAGTACTCCTCGGAATATGGCATGTAAGAGTTTTGGGTATTGCCTCCACCACAGCTGTAGTTGCTTGAATCCATGTATGCAAGATAGAATTTCCCATCATCTTCTTCGATAGTAGTCCAGTTCAATCCTTCGGCTTCAATGCTAGGCCATAAGAGTGACAATTCTTCTCCAGTATACCTCACAAATACATCATAAGAGAACACCTCTTTGTCAATGTTGCATAAATGCATGAATTCCTTAAAAGCAGCTTCAAGAGGAGTCTCCCAAGAGAATAAATCTGCATCGATCATGAGTACATTGAATGAATCCGAAAACAAGCATTCCTTAGCAAGATATCCGTTAACTGACGTGTCTTCCATAGCAAAATCTGTCATCCAAGGTAAAATCATCAGTAGGATTTGTTCGCTAGAAGAGAAATTAATGAATATAGAAACGGATATATGAATAAAAATAGCTGATATCTGCAGACGATGCGCCGTATCCAAAAAGTTGGATACGCCGTATCTTACAATCGTTAAAATTAAATCAGACTTTATCCAGAAAATAGATACGCCGCTTTAGAATTTAAGAATGCGCCGTATCGAATTAATTAATCAAAAATCATCTTATCTAATTAAAATTAAATGCGTCGTATTAACGAAAGTTAATGCGCCGTATTTTCGTTAAGTTTAAAAATAAAAGATTTTTGATTCAGAAAGATGCGCCGTATCGACAGAGATCGATACGCCGTATCTGTTTAATAATTCGCAAACTGTTTTTAATTAAAATAATAGATACGCCGTATCTGAAAAAGCAGTTGCGTCGTATGGCGTTAACGTTTAGAAAATTTTTTTTATTAAAAACAGATACGCCGTATCTGCAAATGCAGATGCGTCGTATTACTTTATCGCTTAGAAAAATTTTCTTATTAAAAACAGATACGCCGTATCTTGGGGAAAAGATGCGTCGTATCGAATTAATTAAACGCGTTGTATTTTTTTTTTAAAATTAAACGCAATACGCCGTATCTGAGAGATCAGATGCGCCGTATCGTTTGATTTAGCACAGTACAACGATAGCAGAACAGAAAAAATACGAAAAATAAAAACAAAAAATTAAACACACAAACAAAAATAAACACACAAAAATAAAAAGAAAACAATTAACACACAATACAACAAATATGCAAAATAGTACAATGATGCAATTAATCTAATAAAAAAAAACCTAATTAAAATACTAATCAAATTAACAGATAATAACAATTCACTCCCCGGCAGCGGCGCCAAAAACTTGATGTGCTGCGTGTGTCGTTGCGGTTTAGCAGTTTTAATGCCTACTCAAGTTTTAAATTTATATTTAGCCGACTTATCAATAACACACACACCTAACGAGCAGTGTACCCGGTCAGTATGAAGATAATGGTAAGTAGAGTGTCGATCACTAAGAGTGAAACGTATTATCTCGTTATTCTAATCAGTATTTTAATATCCTAACGCAAGGGGGGTTTCAGCCTGAGAGACTGGCACGGTTTGTTTGCAATTAAATAATAAAATAAACCAATAGGCACGAATCAGCAAGTAGCACACACGTACACAGATAGATACTTGAGACAATAAGAGGGTTGTCCTTATGATTAAGTAGATTGTCACTTGTTTTATTGATAGCTTTATATGAAGTGTATATAGTTAACCCTTTCTCGTTGGTCCTATTCTTATCGGCGAGTAAACCCTTAATGATTACTTATGTCTAAAAGTTATTCCTAAGTGATCAATTTAGAAACAACCGTGGGAGCCACATTATGTCCCGCAGTCAAATGCCCGCAAGCCACTAATAAACACAGAGGTTATCAATGCACTAATAAGTAGTAACCAAAGACATCAACATATAAACTTTAATTAATGAGAAAGCAGTTTTAAGGGAGTGCAATCTTTCCGTTGCCACATTACACAAGCCACCAATCTTGATGAATTAAAGTTTGCTAACACAATAAAACAAAACTACTTAATGAATTAAATGCATGCAGCACCTTCTTACAGCTCTTGTATCTTTGATTTGGGTGTGTCTTGTGCTGCCTCCTTGACTGAATTCGTCCTTTTGTTCTTCTGTTCGAACTTCGGTTTTAGGGTTCGGAACTTGTAATTCGTCTGGTCTACGGGGTATTTATAGTTTCTGTCTGAGGGAAGATGCGGCGCATCTACTAAGTAGATGCGGCGCATGTACTTAACTTCGCGTGGGGTCCAAGATTATAATATTCAGGAATATTCGTACACCGCCAGAAGATGCGGCGTAACTCCATGATTAGATGCGGCGCATGTCCTCTTGTATCTTGGATCGTATCTGGTGATATCTTGATAGAGATGCGGCGCATGTCGAGAGTGAGATGCGGCGCATCTGGAGCAGAATTGACTTAATCTTGTCCATGTCAGTAGACTTTCACTTTATGCACGTTTTGCTCCATAATTAGTCCAAAATCGCTAAGTTTCACCAAACGCTTGTTTTTACCTGAGAATTACAAAAGTAAACGATTAAGTATCAATCCTCATACATAATATAGTAAAACAAGTCAAATTATTAGGATAAATGATAGTAATAAAATGTACTTATTTGAGTTCATCACATGGTTAAATCCTTCTCCAAGAAAATAAACGTTGAAAGCTTCCCTTCCGAAATATAAATCATCTTCTTGTCCAATATAACCTGTTAAACCTGAGAAAACAAACACGAAAACCTGCATAACATCGGCGGGATAAATCTGTATAAGGATATAATGCTTGTGGAATGATTATTTTGCAGATTCCTGGAGTTTATAAGTTTGAGATTTAATAAAGCATTTTATGATTCCGGAAGAAAAACAAAACTTTCAAAAATTTCAGAAAATTAAAACCTGACGCCGTCAGAAATGATCTGACAGAATTCTCATGTTAAGTTTCCGAAAAATTTCTGGAAAAACCTATACCTTACTTCCTGGAAATCCTGCAAAATATCATTATGACTCGATACAAGCATTTAACTCAAACAATTACTAATATGTATGTTAATTTAATATTGTTACGATTCATGTTCATTTGTTCCAATAAACCGATTTGGATTTCCCTTACACTTATCTTTTGCAAAATACCTTTATATGTAGTTAAGACGAAGTTAAAAACAAGATAAAGCATTTTCACAATTTAGTTTCGAACATGAATCAATAATAATAAAAATTAAACATACATACGGAAGCAAATAAAATCAAACAAACAAATAAATAAACACACAAAGCAAATAAAGCTTGGGTTGCCTCCCAAGAAGCGTTTTTCTTTATTAACGAGTCTTGTAGCTAGACTCAAAGTCACCGTACATTACGTGACTCCATCATTGGTCACGGTTTCTAGGCCATTCTCATGTCCGGTTTTATATTCCGGTCCTAATTTCAAACAATCCTTGTAGAAACCGGATATCCTTTCCATAACATAATCTACTCCTTTACTTCTATCTCCATCATTCCTATAGTAGACTGCTTGCTTAAGCTCCTTCTCAACATTTGACAAGTGTTGGAATTGCTCTATCTTATATGGCATTTGGTAGTTTACCTCATCGGTCTCATCCTTAAATCTAACTATCCCTAAGAAAGGTTCATAAGTCATTCTAGAGACCTCAACAAATGGTTTTCCAAAAACTACTTGAGTTAAGCATGTATCGACTATTGGGCGGATATCTTCTACAATTACAAAGTCGGTGGCATAGGTGAAGTTTCCTACATAAACCGGTAATCCCTTAACTCTTCCCGTGAAGTTACTCATCCAACCCTTATCAGGGAGCATCCTATACCCAAGTTGATTTTTCATTATCAAGTTGTAGTGGGCTCTAGTCATGATGTTTATGGGCGATCTAAGGTCGATGTAAGCTTTCCACACATGTAAATGTCCGATGTTGCATGGTATGTTGAGATTAGAAGGGTCGCCCATTTCTATAATTGGTCTACCTAGGAAGTACGGTGTCTCGGGGTCATCGAATAAGTCTGTATGATATGCGCGCTCTTCCTTAGTGGGTAGCCTATTGAAGTAGTCCTCATCATCATCTACTTTTTCAATCTCACTTTTCCTAACTTCTTTATCAACCTCGAATTTCTTAACCTCATCCTCAGGTTCACTATTATCCTCATTCCTATCAATTGGTTTAATAGTGACAATGTTGACGAAGTGGACATGTTTGGATGAAGAGGGGTCTTTTACTTGGGGTCCGTTATTTATGTTCCTAGCGTCCTTATGTGGAGGTGATAGCACTTGGTTATTGAGGGCTTTCAATAAGTTGTCAATTTTATTGGTCATCTCCGTTTGTTGTTGATTGAATTCGGATTTGAATCTAGCTATCCGAGCTTCTTGAGATGCCATAAATTTGGACATCAATCCTTCAAGATTATTGGTACTACCATAATTGTTGGAAGGATTGTTATGGAAAGTACGGTTCGGGGATGAACCGCTTGATTGGAAACGATTAGGTGGGTTGGAAGAATTGGTTTGTTGTGCGTTTTGGTTTTGTTTCCACCTAAGGTTTGGGTGATTTTTCCATGAGGGGTTGTATGAATCACCGTAGGGGTTTGGCTCGGGTTTAAAAGTGTACCACTTGTCTCCCGCTTCGTCGGTACGCGAGGATGCGTAGTCCGCAAAAGCTTGTTCTGGGAGTTCCATGCAATCACGAGTGTCGTGGGGACCACTACATAATTCACACGAATAAGTGATTTTGTTCACTTGGCTTGAAGGTTTAGGAGCCTCGTAGGATTTCATAAGAAACTTGACTTGGTCTTCAAGTTCTATGATCCTATGGTCGGAAGTGCTTGAATTGTTCAAAGGCAAAGATATTGCCTTGACCGTTTTATTCAAATCACGGGGATCATTCCAACTTTCGTTGTCATAAAGAGCAAGATCTTCTAGGAGAGCCCATGATTGTTCCGCACTTAGATCACGTAGCTTACCACCGACCGATTGGTCAATGGTTTGCCTCGTGGAGAGATTGATGTGGTCATAGAAGATTTGGACTTGGAGCCAAAGTTCTATGCCATGGTGAGGGACTTTTTGGAGTAAGTCCTTGAATCGAGTCCATGCCTCGTAGAGGGTTTCGCCTTGACGTTGTTGGAACATCAAGATATCATTCCTTAGCTTGGTAGTTCTTCCTGGTGGGAAAAACTGAGCAAGGAAACGAGTGGTGAGATCATCCCAAGAGGTGATGGATCCTGCGGGTAGACGCTCTAGCCATTGACTAGCTTGGTCCCGCAGAGAGAATTGAAAGAGACGCAGTCGAGTCGTCTCTCGAGTGGCAACATCAAGGTCTATGGAATCAACGATTTTGAGAAAGTCCTTGAGATGTTGATTAGGATCTTCGGAACGAAGTCCATAGAATGCGCATCCGCTTTGCACCAACCGGATGGTGTCGGATCGCATGGGAGTGACATTGGCTCCTTGAGTGAGCTCAATGGTGTTTCGATAGCCATGGTGGCTAGGACGGGAGTAGTCTCCTAAGGTACGGGCTCTAGGAGGTGGGTGTTGTTGTGGTGGTGGGTTGTTGGGATCGAGGATATTACCACCTTCCATGATGTCGGATGGTAATGGTTACGAACAAAGAAACGAAGAAAAAAGATAGACTAAAGAAAACCTAGAAAAATAAAATAAAAATCTCACTAGAAAGGAATCTAGTGAGTAGACCTAATAAAATAAAAATTCAACCTAAACAATAACTATTCCCCGGCAGCGACGCCAAAAACTTGATGCGTGGTTTTGCGACCTTACAACAGGTTTTACCTCTCGAGGGATCTCAAGAGGCTTGCAATCCCCACCAGGCAGTGTACCTGACCGATGTAGTATAGTGTAGTGGCAAGTACCGGGGGATTGATCGTTCTCTAGAGGAATAGTGTCGTTAGGATTGAAAAACTACTCTAATAGGTCTAAGGGTGAGGGAAGATTCTTTTTTGTATTTTTTATATTTTTATAAAAGCAAGTAAAATCTCGGGTTTGAAGGAGTGGGCGGAATTAGTTGCTAGTCAACTAACCCAAATAACTACAATTGCAAATAAAATAAAATAACTGAAAATAAAAAGGTTGTGGAACTTATATGGAGAGAAATGTGTTTACTTAGATTTCCTTACTCCCTAACTATCTTTTACCGGTTGATTAGTGTGTATTAATTGCGTGGATGACGGGTGTATTCCTTAATACCAATCGTGGGGTGGCGTACGTACTTCCCCAACTCTACAAGCTTCTACTTCACTCCTATGTCGAGCCGGCTAAGAAGCTCCTAACATGGGATCACTAGAATTCGCTCATGCATTAAATACAACCATAAAAACTTTAGTACGCATTGGTTCATGTTTCTTAAGACGTTCAAGCAAGTTACCGTATAGGAGGTTAGCCAGTTTTCTTAAGCCTAACATCGATAAACAATCATCCAATACAATTAATAACACACCAACAACCAATAATCAATAGTTAGGTTTCATTAGATCTAAGCAAACACAAGATAAATCTAGCCTAGCATGTTAAATAAAAGACAAGAACAAGGTATAATCAAACAACACATAGACATATTGAATGATTAATTGATTACTTATCTTCAATTGAACATGGGAGATCCAAGGGTATAAAACCCTTAAAAATGGCAGAAAAATCGTCTTAGGGTTTCTCCTCACAAAGTTGCACACTAATGACTAAAAATTATGAGAATATATATAGAAAATCAGATCTGACGGCGTCACGTTATAGAGCTGACGCCGTCACCTCGCCGCGGTTAGGGTTTCTTGATGGCCTTCTTGACGCCGTTCCCTTTTAATCTTCCAAAATCCTCTCTGGCTTATCAAGGGTTGACGGCGTCACACTGGGGCTTGACGCCGTCACAGGTACTTTTCCAGTAGATTTTTGAGACTTTGTCGTTTTCTTCACTTTTATGCTCCAAAAACGTCCAAAATGCTTCCTTTTCCAGATTTCTTCTCCAAAGTACCTAAAATGACAAAAGGAACGATTTAGGGCAATATTTGATCAAATAAATACAATTTAGGGCTTAAATGACCCCCTAAAAGCGGTACACTTTTCGCTTCATCAACTATTGCATATGCATATTGCTTCTTGATTGAAGTAACTAACTTTTCTTTTGTAGCTTTTCTCAACCTTGATTCATATACGTTGGTACCCTAGCAACGGGGAGTATAGATCGAGGGGGAGTATATCATATACTAACTCATCATTTTTAGCATTTCTCATCCCTGAAACGTATACGTTGGCACTCTAGAATTGAGGAGTATACATTAAGGAGGAGCATATCATAGTCTAACCATTTGTTTTGTAGGAGCATTCATCATATCATACTCTTGAAATGTATACGTTGGTACTCTAGCAAATGGGGAGTATACATCAAAGAGGAGCATAGCATATTCTAACAATTTATTTTGTAGGTTCATACATCATATCCTTGTTACTCCATTTAGGGGGAGTATAAATCAAGGGGGAGCTTTAAAGTTCTCAAAATCGCATTCCGCTACGCATATCTTCTTTTTGTTTCGACAAAAAGGGGGAGATAGGATTAAGTTTGCATCAACTGTGAAACATCACAGTACATACATTTTAGCTTAAAATAAATTTTAAAACTTGCATAAACTAACTTAATCTATATTTTTAAAAGACTCGTCCCTTATTTAAGCTCTCTACTTAATGTTTTGTCATCAACAAAAAGGGGGAGATTGTTAATACAAATATCTTCCTAAAAATGTTATTTATATTTTACGATCTTTGCTTAGTTTTGTTAATGACAATTACAAAGCATATCTTTAAGCAAAGCATAAATAAGATTAAGTCTTTTACATTTATAGTGATAAGCATTTTACAAACACATTTTACATTACAAAGTTCACTAGGAATAACATATACAAGTTTACATGTTTATTTCTTAAAATGGAAACTTTATTTGTTAAATATTAGGATGACATCATGGCATGCATCATGTACACAATCTTGGTAAGATTTTGTGATATTTTGTTTAGATCTTCAAGCCAAAGAGTTGACATTTGAAGATATGGAAAGATATGGCAAGATTTGGAGATCTCTTAGCTGGCCTGACACGGCGGATCCTATTGGATACGCGGACGGATCCAATTTAAAGGATCCGCCGGATCCGTCGACTGTTGATCAGCTTTGCCTATAAATAACAAGTTGATCATTTGGCCATTTCATCACTCATACAGCTTAAAATACATACTCATTCATTTGCATATCACTAACCCTTAGCTCACTAACATTTTATAGATCTTTCCTTTTGTAGCAAAGAAGATCTCAACATATAAGGAGTAACAGTCTGTTATCTTCCTTCTAACATAGAGTCTGTGTGTTCTTGTATTAGTCACACATCATAGTTAGTATCATTCATACAGTAGTGTCCGGTTAGTGTTTTAGTCCTCAAAACACATAGAGTGAACGGGAGTGGTTGTACCCTTGTAAAGAACCAAACGGGAGTGGTTGTACCCTTGTAAAGAACTCGGTGTTTAGCTTAGTACCGGAAAAAGATTAAGCGACGTGTAAAGGTTTTCTCCGCCTAGAAGGGAGCTTGTTTCTTAGTGAAGATAAACTCTCGAGTTAGAGGCTCGAGGAGTGGAGTAGGGCAAGGAAGAGAGTCCTTGTAGCCGAACCACTATAAACGACTGTGTTGTGTGGTTTGATCTTTCCTCTCTTTACTTATTTACTAATATCTCTTGTTTGTGTACTTGATTGTTTACTTGACTTTGAAATCACAATAAGTAACAAAGCAAATTAATTTTAAACGGTAAAACTATTCAACCCCCCTTCTAGTTTTTCACAAAAGTTATTGTCATTCAAATAATATTTGTGATACAAAAGTGAAATATCAGAATTGTGAAATCCCATAAAAGGGTGTAGTAATTTGAAATGAATGACATGATTTATTTTACACCACTAAACCATCAGTTTAAAGCTCACTCCGTGTCTTGTCTGCTCCGTTAATTACCTGAGATAAACATGCTTAAAAGTGTCAACACAAAGGTTGGTGAGTTCATAGAGTTTATAAGTAAACAGTTGATTTCAATAGTTTCGAGTGTGAGGTGATAATTGTAATAAATACCGATATTGATGAAATAAGTAGTGAGTTACGTTGGGTGAAAATCATTAGTAAATTGTATGTAAATCAGTTAAACACAAGTGTAGGATTACATGTGAATTACAATCATTATTTGAAATAGTGATGGTACTGATTGCATGAGAATTACAATCATAATTTGAAATAGTGATGGTACCGATTGCATGAGAATTACAATCATAATTTGAAATAGTGATGGTACCGATTGTATGAGAATTACAATCATAATTTGAAATAGTGATATTGCATTTGTATATATATTGCCCTAAGTCTCATGACACGCAAACGTTAACAGGGTACCGGGCTTCGGTGGGGGAACACACCAAATTAATGGAGTGAGTTATGGCCCTCGGGGTGATAGGGGATTTGGAAAATTCCTATTTCATTCAAATATAATGCATTGCGACTAATACGACTAGCAACTAAGGTTATCCGTCAAGTATTAGTGGAATAGGCAGTCATCCTCCAACAGATATGTTCACTATATTCGCGTTCACTAGCAAGTGATTAATGGTTCATGATACGAGGGGCTTTTGGCAATAAAGTAACTTAGGCAATATCAATCAGGTGTAGCATACATAAAATACTTGTGTTCTATTTGTAGCATGTATCTCCCTATGAGACAGAAAAATGTATAAAAGTGGGTGTATGAATTCATGGTAATTCGTAAAAGAGTATATTACTGGTGAGAGTGAAAACAAGAATTTATGTTTTAATAAAAAATTAGAGTGTGTCGTCATTTGAGTACAATATTTATGGTAAACGTGTAAATTTGTAAGTAGAACGAGCATGTATCTCCCCCAAAGAGTTCAAAATAAGTGAAAGAAGGGGCTATGACTCACCTTGTGTGTAACTGGCAAGGTGAAATGTGAAATCAAGTGAATTACGGGAACGGCTCCAACACACGACTTGAATAATGGTAAAGTCAGAGAATTTGACTTAATACGAATAGTGAGTATGAAAATGAGTAACGGATAACTATTTGACTGGTGATGTGAGTGTGTGATATGCTTAAAATGCTTAAAGTTCAAAAATAATATTATATATAATATTATCTGGTTTTTATGTCTTTAAATCCAATAATATCGTTTCCTCGAAAGTGGTGGAACGAAACGTTAAGTTAAATCGTTAAAATTCGTTATATAAACGTATAAATGTTATGTGATAAAATATAGTACGAATTGTCAAAATGCGCGTGATTGTGTTTGAAAAGTGTGAAATATAAAATAGAAATGAATATGGTATAAAGTTTTTGTTTGGTCCTTGTACTTATACAAATTTTACACCTTTTTTACCCTAACGGAGTTAGTTTTGCACCGTTAGTCCTTGTTTACATTTTTAGTCCAAAAAGGGTCAAATATTACATTTTAAGGTTTCTAGTTAATGTTTAATCCATTTCTACCCTTAAGTTACTGATTTAACAGTTTGTACCCAATTTTTCCAAAAGTTACAGTTTTACCCCTAAGAGTAATTATGTTTTGCAAAAAAAGTCCAATAAATCACAAAAATAGTGTGATAATTTTTCGAGTTAATTACATAAATGGTCACTGTGGTTTGCTCTTTTTTGCACTTTCAGTCACTGAACTTTTTTTTTGACTGGTTCAGTCACTGTGGTTTGCATTTATTTACCGGTCCAGTCCAATTTCGAATAAAATGACTAAAAAGCCCCTGTCCCTTCTTTTGCAAACGAGTAAATTACATAAATGGTCACTATGGTTTGTCGATTTTGTCACATAGAGTCCTTTAGACTAACGGCCGTTAGTACTTTTTACGTTTTCGTCCGTATTTAAACGTTTGCATCCGTATTTACACGTTTTCGTCCGTTTTTACACGTTTTCGTCCGTATTCACACATTTTCGTCCGTTTTTACACGTTTTTGTCCGTTTTACACGTTTTCGTCTGTTTTTACACGTTTTTGTCAGTATTTACACGTTTACGTCTGTTTTTACACGTTTTCGTCCGTTTTTACACGTTTTCGTCCGTATTTACACGTTTTTGTCAGTATTTACACGTTTTCATCCGTTTTTACACGTTTTTGTCAGGATTTACACATTTTCGTCCATTTTTACACGTTTTCATCCGTTTTTACACGTTTTTGTCAGTATTTACACGTTTTCATCCGTTTTTACATGTTTTCGTCAGTTTTTACATGCTTTCGTCCGTATTTACACATTTTTGTCAGTATTTACACGTTTTCATCAGTTTTTACATGTTTTTGTCAGTATTTACACATTTTTGTCAGTTTTTAAATGTAAATACGGACAAAAACGTGTAAATACTGACAAAAATGTGAAAATACGAACGAAAACATGTAAAAACTGACGAAAATGTGTAAAAATGGACAAAAAAGTGTAAAAACGGATGACAACGTGTAAAAATGGACAAAAACGTGTAAATACTGACAAAAACGTGTAAAAATGAACGAAAACGTGTAAATACGGATGAAAACGTATAAAAACGGACAAAAACGTGTAAATACTGACAAAAACGAGTAAAAACGGACAAAAACGTGTAAATACAGATGAAAACGTGTAAAAACGGACGAAAATGTGTAAATACTGACAAAAACGTGTAAAAACGGACGAAAACGTGTGAATACGAATGAAAACGTGTAAATACTGACAAAAACGTGTAAAAACGGATGAAAACGTGTAAAAACGGACGAAAACATGTAAATACTGACAAAAACGTGTAAAAACGGATGAAAACGTGTAAATACTGACAAAAACGTGTAAAAACGGACGAAAACGTGTAAATATTGACAAAAACGTGTAAAACCGGATGAAAACGTGTAAATACTGACAAAAACGTGTAAAAACGGACGAAAACGTGTAAATACTGACAAAAAAGTGTAAAAAGGACGAAAACGTGTAAAAACGGACGAAAACGTGTAAATACTGACAAAAACGTGTAAAAACGGATGAAAACGTGTAAAAACGGACAAAAACGTATAAAAACGGACGAAAACGTGTAAAAACGGACGAAAACGTGTAAATACTGATGAAAACGTGTAAATACGGACGAAAACGTAAAAAGGACTAACGACCGTTAGTCTAAAGGACTCAATGTGACAAAATCGACAAACCATAGTGACCATTTATGTAATTTACTCGTTTGCAAAAGAAGGGACAGGGGCTTTTTAGTCATTTTATTCGAAATTGGACTGGACCGGTAAATAAATGCAAACCACAGTGACTGAACCAGTCAAAAAAAAAGTTCAGTTACTGAAAGTGCAAAAAAGAGCAAACCACAGTGACCATTTATGTAATTAACTCTAATTTTTCTGAAAGTTTTAACAACTTTATCAAGCTTATTAGAGTTCATAAAAACTGCTTATTACACCAAAGTGCTTAATTTTACCTTTTAAATCGAATTAATCAAGGGCCATTAAGAGTTTATGATGCGAGGGGTTTCAGGACTTTTTGGGCTTAACATTGGTGTTGATATAAATAATTCCTAAAAACATTATTAATACTTCTTGATATCTCTATGTTTTGATAATCACAAAATGTAAACTCATTAAACATAAACTTATTAAACAAACAAGTATTTAGTTGTAAATATTCATTTCTACAACTTAATCACTCAAGGTATGAATAAACAAATGCCTAATGCATTATATGATCAAAGGAACAATTTCTTAATCACCAGATTTTTTATAAAATGTCACAAACATTTTATAGCTTTTACAAAATCATTTTTGGAAATTAAAGAAAAATGTTTAAACTATTATAAATTTATGAATTCAAATTTTCAACCAAAAATGGCAAAAATGTTCCAGAAAAACCTTCCCCACAAAAAGACAAAGCTGAGCAAAGTTCAGATTGGGCGCCCCCTTAATTTACTAGGCGGCCCCCTTAATTATTAAGGGGACCGACCCCCTATTTAAGGGGACCGCCCCGCTCCTCCAGCTGTCAATTTTTGCCTATAAATACTGGACTAATCCTGGACTTTTTCCTCACCTTTTGCACCCCAAACCTTCTGTTCTAAATCTCTCCTTATCTTTCTAAATCCTTTGATCATATATTCTTAAGCATTGGTTTCTAAGTGATCCAAGCTTCTACCATCCAAGTGCAAAAGAAAATTACTCCTTCAACAACTAGAGAAGAAGTATTGCAACTTAGTATCATCTTGCTACCTAAGTTGTTTGTGTAATCATTCATTCATTTGTGTATAAGTTGTGTATATTTGTTAGATAGGTGTGAACATAATTGTTTAGGCTAGATTAGTGTGGTAGTGGTGAAATTGTGAAGAAGTTAAGGTGTGTAAGTAGTGAAGGTGTAAGGAAGTAGAAGAGTATATAAGTAGTGCTAGGTTGTGAAGTAGTTGTGAAGCCGTCGTGTAGAAGTTGTGAAGCCGTCGTGTAGAAGTTGTGAAGCCATCGTGAAGAAGTTGTGAATAAGTCGTGAAGAAGTCGTGTAGAAGTTGTGAGATTGGTTCTAGCTACGATTAGGACCCGACATCTAGCTTTGTGTCGTTAAACCGGTGTAAGCGAAAGTTGTGTAAGGTTTTCTCCGCCATAAGGGAGCTTGTTGACATAGTGAAGAAAACTCTCGAGTTAGGTGCTCGAGGAGTGGAGTAGGGCAAGGAAGGTGTCCTTGTAGCCGAACCACTATAAATCCTTTGTCTCGCGGTTCGATCTTTCCATCTCTATCTTTCATTTCATTTCATTGCTTTACTTGCATTGTTTATTTAGATTTACTTATATTTGTTCATATTGTTCAAGAGTTGAGTTCACATAAATTCGAATCTAAGTTTTTAAAAGTAAACAAAGTTTTCATAATAAAATTAAAAAGACGTAAAACTATTCAACGCCCCCCCCCCCTTCTAGTTTTCCACAATTGGGCTTATATAATGATCTTAAAAAGATGTCCAAATTGCTTATTCGACCAGCTTATCGGTATTGCTTATAAATAGCTTATTGGGCTTTAAAGCCCAAGTCGATAAAATAAAGGGTTTTGTAACCGTTCGAGTAGCGTTTGGTTTGTGGTTCAAAAAGGGATTTTAAGAGCTTGTTATGAGTGCTTATTTTACCAACTTATTTGTTGAGCTTATGAAGAATAAGGTCGAGTAATAAAATCAATAGGTTGCATGTATGTATTCGGTTTTAAAAGGTTCTTTCTATTCGAGTAAATCACATGGTCCGAAAATGAGATATAACTTTTAAATGTGTTATCGTATTATACGATACAACTTGTGATTAAAATGAGGTTCAAAATGTGTTAAAATGAGTGTGTGAGTGTCGAATGATTGTGCTACTCGATTTATAGCCATCCTTTGAAGGAGGTCGATATATATTTATGAAAAACAAATAACAAAAACACGTAAATAATTATAGGAAGTAAATACGTTCGAAAGAAATGTGAACCATGCATGAATCATTAAAAATTATAAGTAAGAATGGAAAGGTGAGTTGAAAGGGCTTACCACATCTTAAAAGGTGGTGAGTTTAACTTAAAAGAGGTCTAGGATACGAGTAGGAATCACGTAGCATGCTAGAACATTCACCAACGCTTCGAATGGAAACTTTGCGACTTGGAATATGGTTCGAACAATATGGAAAAATGGTTCTTGTCTTGAGAGCTTCTCGGCAGTGAGCAAATAGATAGAAATGATAGTGAAAAATGTTAAGTGTGAAAAGGGAGTTGAGTGAGGGTTATACGTTTGTACGCATGCATGCATCTCGTTATATTGTTTTAAAAACCACAAGTTGGTGATCAAATAGTAACTTGGCAGGGATTTTGGTGACTTTAGTGAATGAGTTTTGTGAGTTTGTTCATATTATAATACAAGTTGGGATTGCATTATTAGATTTATGGCAGGGAGGAGGGGACATGGGAATATATTTCTAGCTAGAAAATCTTGTGTAAGAATCAAGTGGAGGGGTTTTGGTTATATGTCAAATAGTATATATATGTGTCGAATATATAACATTTTAGAGACAAGTTAAAATTTGGTTCGATTTGTAGCAGTAGGATAAGGATTTAGGATGACTTTGAGGGACTAAGATTTGATAGTACTTGAGTGTTTAAGTCCACTTGGTGTGAACATGTTTGTGTTTCGATTAAGTATCAAGTGGTATATATATTTAGGGTGTCGACATTTATATAAAGGGTCCAAGCAATGTTTCTAACGTGTGATATTGTGAGACAAGGTGATAAACATGATTTTAAACTCATAATCGATCATAAAACATCAAATGTCCTAGGTGAAATAAAGTTAAATCGAATTTGGTTAATATGTGTGAATTTGTGAATGTCATTGAGGGTGATTTACTTTGCCTCTCGTTAGGTGATCAAACGTTCGAAAGAGAGTGTGAGACTTATCAAACTTGATTCTTTGATGTGTGAGGAGCCGAGTGATGTAAAAAGTTGAGGGTGTTGTGTGTCGAATTCAAGAGAAAACGAGGCCAAGTAAGGGTGAGTTGAACCGAGTGTTAAGAAGAGAATTAATAAACTTATAAAATTTAGATTGGGCTTGTGAATAGTAACAAGCCTAAATGTTGGGCCAGGAATAGTATGTGATCCGTTTGGTATTTAATGAGTGGGTTGGATTCGTTGTGGTCCGCGTGTGAGCTCGTTCCAATATTTGGTGAATCACGTATCAACATGTTTGATTTATTATAATGTAATAAACAAAAAGTTCAAATTTTTCCCATAAAAATGGTTAACTGAACAGTAATGGTGATTAATACTTGATTAACATTTACAAATTACTGGAGAATTTTATAGATTGCTACAATAAAGTGGTGGAATGATTGTAATGTTGTTATTCCAAGATGGATTCATGATAGAGGGGATTTGGGAATCACTTGACAAGGGTTTTACACCTGAGTTGTGAGGTTCTTTAAAATTTCTTTCTTGAAATCAACTTATTCCTATCAAGTGGTTTTGTTGAACATGAATTGATGGTCATAGTTATTCAGATAGTAACTGAGCTTACTCACTCTTTACCATTCTATCATTTGATAGTGTGTTAGTTTAAGGACATCTGGTATTGAGAACAACGAGCAAAAGTGAATCTAAAACATTTGTATTAGAGGTAACACCTGCCACGAGCTGGAAACCCTGTCAAGAAGGCTCTTTTAATGAGTCTATCTGATCACAGGCAGTATTTATACTAAAAATTATTGGTTCTCACACAACCAGAGGTTAAATGCAACCGAAATTGATTAAGTGTCTTCCTTTACACTTAATCCCTTCCAAATGTATGCATGCAGTATTGTTTTGAAAGAAAATTTGAGTTAATACTGCTGAAAAAGTTTTTGCAAAAAGTTTGTATTGCTAGGCAAAAGTTTGTACAGCTAGCGTAAAACTTAGTACTGTTGGGTAGTCGTTTGTACTGTTTGGTCATAACCATTTTTTAAATATAGCCGTTGAAAATTTTTTTGGCACTTACTTCGCTTATAGGTTTCTTAAAAGTGGATAATACTTATGTTTTCTTTAATTAAAAGATTTCTTCACGATAAGGAAAAGATTTATTAAGTCGGTCAAATCAAAACCCTAAGCATTATCGTTTAAATCTCAATTGGCTTTACCAAACTCACTTTCACTCATTAACGACCATAACCCAGTATTCTAATCAACTTTTCTTGTTCATTATGGCAAATTTGGAATTTTGCGACAAGCACAACATGGTTGCATTCTTGGAGAAAACAGAAGGAAGTGATGGCTTTCATCAGACAGTAGATTTCCTTAATTCTAGCCACATCAGGTATGCTCTTACTGTGAATTCTACTATCTCTGTCTCTCAAATCAAACAGTTTTGGCAGACTGCTACTGCCAATACACTTGATAATGGAGACAAAGAGTTAATTGCAATAGTGGATGGCAAAACCATAACTCTTACTGAGTCATCTGTTAGGAGACATCTCAAACTAACAGATGATGATGGTATTGGTTACTTGCCAAACACTGAAATTTTTGAAACTCTATCCAGGATGGGGTATGTGTCCAATTCTGATAAACTCACTTTTCAAAAAGGACACTTTGCCCCTCAATGGAGATTTTTCATACATACCATCTTACACTGTTTGAGTTCTAAGAAAGCCTCTTGGGAGCAATTCAGTAACAATATTGCAACTGCTCTCATTTGCTTAGCCACAAACAGGACTTTTACTTTTTCAAAACTGATTTTTGATGGTATGGTCAAAAATGTGGATAGCAAATACAAGTTTTTAATCTATCCAAGGTTTATTCAAATATTTTTGAACAAGAACAAAAATCTACTTCTGTCCCACAAAACAACTCCTAGCCTTACTCCAAAACTTTTTAGTAACATGAGAATGGCTTCTAGGGGGTATAATGGGATATAGGTACCACTATTTGATACTATGTTTGTTCAAAATCAAAATATTCAGGTTGAAGGATCAACAATCCTAGTTGAGTCCCAACACATACTCATAAGTGCTCCATCTTCTTCACAACCACCAATTACACAAACATATAGGAGAAAGAACAGACAGGAATCTGTGGTCCTCAGCCCATATCTCCTCCTCAAATCAATGTAGCAGATGAGGCTATCCTAGACAGTATGGTGAGGGCCACCACTACTGTTTCTTGCTTAGAACCTGGGCAGGTCAGTGGTAACATCAGTAAGACCCAGCCCATGGCAACATCTACTGTATCAGGTTCTCATGAACTTGGTTCAGGTGATAGACTCCCCAGCCACATGGATACTATGGGGGAAATGCCCCATGATTCACCTCTCCTAAGAGGTCACACACTTGGAAGTGATGAGAGCAGAGTGACACTTAATGAATTGATGGACATTTGTACCAATCTTACAAACAGGGTTACTAGCTTGGAGGCAGAGTTGAAAGAGACAAGGAAACTCTATGGTGCTGCCTACATAAAACTCATCAAGAAGGTGAAGAAATTGCAGCACAAAGTCAGGTTCCTTAAGGCTAAGAGAAAGACAACTATTGTGGAGTCATCAAGTTCAGAAGAAGAAGAAGATGATGATGATGGCGATTTGGATGATTCTTCCAAACAGGGGAGGAAGATTGCAGACATTGATCAAGAGGCATATGATGATGCTGAGACTCAGGGGAGGCAGTTTGATCAAGATATTGGTGGTGATCAACAGGATGAAGTTGAAGAAGTTAGTACTGCTGATGTAACAGTTAGTACTGCCAGTGCTGCAGACAAAGGTAAAGGAATTATGCAGGAGTTTGAGCCACCAAAGAAGATCAAGAAGAAGGTTCAAGTGCAGTTAAGTCTTGATGAGGAACTAGCTCAGAGAATGCATGAAGAAGAAGAAGCTAAGTTGGATGAAGAACAAAGGATTGTTAGGTTTCTGGTTGAACAGAAGCTCAGAAGTGAAGAAGAAGAGAGGTTAGCTCAAGAACAAGCTGATGCACTCTTAGCTCAGCAATTGTATGAACAAGACATAACAACTATTCCTGATGAAGAAAGGGAAAATGCTCTCAACGAATTAATTGAGATGATAAAGAAGAATCAGAGTAAAAAAGATGGATGCTGCAAGAAAACCTCCAACTCAAGCACGGGTGATGAGATACATGAAGGAGTACTTGAAGAACCAAGATCATTGGACTGCCAGTCAACTAAAAGGCAGACAATTTGATGAAATTGAAGGATTGTACTTCAAGGCTTACAAGAAGGTACAAGATTTCATCCCTATGGACACTGAAGAAGGAACAAGAAGTACAAAGAGGGCTGGAATTTCATTGGAGTCGGAGTCTTCTAAAAGACAAAAGATTGATGAAGACTTACCTACAGCAGAAGAGGAAGAAGAAGAGGAGTTAACTGATGAACAACTCCAACAGATGATGATTATTGTACCAGAAGAAGGCATGAATGTAGAAGCTCTACAGGCCAAGTATCCAATCATTGACTGGAAAATTTATACTTATGACATAGGAAAGCTTTGGAAGATCATCAGAGTTGGAAATCATTCAGAGGTCTACCAACACTTTGATGATATGCTCAAAGCATTTGATAGAGATGATTTGGTGAAGCTATGGGATATAGTCAAAGAAAGATTCAGTTCAACAGATCCTACAGATGATAAAGATAAGATGTTATGGGTAGAGCTGAAGAGGATCTTTGAGCCTGATGAAGGTGATAGGATATGGAAGTTTCAGACTGGTAATCAAGGGCTAACATGGACTCTGTACAACTCATGTGTAGTTCACCATGTGTCAATAATGGCTGGAACTGATATCTAATGGCTGGAACTGATATCTACATGCTGGTAGAAAAGAACTATCCCTTATTAGTTGGAACACTCACTTTGATGCTAAGTGCAAAACTCTTGGTATATGAAGATACTGAAATGGCAAAGGAACTGTTGAGAAAGATATTTATGCAGGCTGAAGGTTTCAGAAAATGAAGTGTTTAGAAGCATCCTCTCAAGACAAAGGTTTAATTCAGAAACTTGATGATTTGGAGGTAAATCACAAGTTTAGGGTAGGATTGTTGGGAATTAAATGATCAAGCACTTTGTACTGCCAAGACTAAACAGTTGGAACTGCTGAAGAATATAATTAACAATACTAACTGAGTTAGTACTGCTAGTTATAATATTAGTACTGCTAGTTATAATATTAGTACTGCTGGTAGAAAGTTAGTACTGCTGAAGACTGCTGATGAAGAAGGTACTGCCAGAGATGAAGATGCGTAATGTGATATGTATAGAAGATATTTAGTGTATATCTTATACGTTTAGAAAGATACGAATATCGTATATTGATAGTTATCTTGTAAAGAACTCCTTGTACCTATAAAAGGAGGTCCTAGGTTAAGGTGTTAGATACATCTTTCATATACATCTAAGATCACATCTCTCACACATCTCTAGAATACGTTTTTGTAAAGCTTCAAGGATGTAAACCCTAGTACTAAGCAAGAGTACTCGTATTATTGAGCTAATAATATTGAAGTGTTTTGGTGAATTGTTCTTGTTAATATAACACAGTTTCCTGTTTCATTGTTTACTGTTATATTATAATTCTTCTAAGTATTAAAGAGTAGATTCCGCATACTCTTTGATATCATTCAAAGTTTCTAATACAAGCTCAAGCGTTTGGGATCAACAGTAGAAACCGAAAGTAGAATATATGTGTTTCATGCCACACGTAAAATACTTTTTATATCAGTCATATTGATTTACAAAGTACTTGAACGTGTACGGTTCAGAAATTAATGTAACATGTACTCGTATTATCTACCTTCTCATGCAAGAATAGTTGTAAGGGGAATTGATACATTAGCAAAGTAGTAAATGTGATTTAAGTTTCGGTTCAATGTAACATACCTCTTCCCCATTTTCAAAGGGGAATGCATCAATATTGCTTCCCTTTTATATAGATCGTCAAAATTCTAATTTGATAAATAGTTCTAAATGATATAAGTATAAGATGTACTTGGAAATTTATTCTATAGATCAAGGACCAAAAAAACAACATGTCAAAAAGAATGAGTCAATGACATAAAAAGATTTTAATCATTTTAAATTTTATAAACTTTATGGTCAACAAATGGGTAATTGGAGGATATGGGCTTAAAATTTATTCTATAGATCAAGGACCAAAAAAACAACATGTCAAAAAGAATGAGTCAATGACATAAAAAGATTTTAATCGTTTTAAATTTTATAAACTTTATGGTCAACAAATGGGTAGTTGGAGGATATGGGCTTAAAAATTTGAAGCACTGAATGTGGTTCTTGGGAATGTGAATATTGGTAAAATATTCCCATAAATAACAAACATTCAAAAGATGCAACTTGTCACTACTATTTTTTAATGGAAAGATTGCATCGACAAGATGGCTTTATGCACCACTCACAAAAGATCATATTGAGTGAACACAAACCAATCTTTTACATAAAGTTTTGTATAAACAAGAATCACAAAGTACATAAAAGGGTCCACAACCAAAGTTGTATGGCATACAATATATATAAGGAATGTACAAGAAAACAAGGTTTTGGTACTTGTTGGAGTAGCACTAGACCGCAAACTCAGTGTTGGATTGAAGATGTGTCTCAATCCTTTTCTTGATCTCTTCAGGATTTGCTCCAACTAGCCTCCCAACTACAGCACCTTCTTTTATCAACAAGAATGTTGGCATTGCCTTCACCTCATGCTTTTTTGCTATATCCTAAAAAAAAAATCCCAAAATATAAGTTTACGATAAAGAAAAATGACCCACATTAGGAATATGTTGCATCCCTATTTGCATCAGATTCCGAAAAAGAATATGGACTTTTTCACCATATAAAGAGTCGTTTTAGAAGCCTACGTTTATACAATACGACAATCAGTGACGACAGTGGTATCGTCACACATGCGCGGTTGGCACACTTGATAGTTGATAAAAATTAGAGTAAATTACACCGTTCGTCCCTGTGGTTTAGGGTAAATTTCACTCTCAGTCCCTATTTTTTTTTCTTGCATCGTTGGTCCCTGTGGTTTTTCAATTGCACACCGGTGGTCCTTATCGTTAACTGGCGTTATCTTTTCCGTTAGCATGTGACAACGTTAGTCCATTAACCAAACAAGCGTTTGCAACGTTAGTTCTTTTACTAAAGGCCGTTTTATTTTTTTTTCCGAAATTATTTTTTTTCTGAAAAATAAAAAAGAAAGAAAAATAATTTCGAAAAAAAAAAAAAATTTTCTAAAAAAATTTACCATACGAATTTTTTGAAAAATCTCTTCATGCTCAGACGCTCTCTATAGCCTATCAACTCGCATTAAATCACTACTGGTACCTTCTTTATCCAATGTTGAAAACTGATATGATACTACCCCCAAAATTTATTTATGGCTTATTAAGTTTGGTAAACTGATATCAACTTTAAAATTGATACGAGTACTGATTGGTTCAACATAAGGGGGTAGATATACATCCATAGATCTATACATCTAATCAAGTTCTTCATGTTCATGTTTTATTCCAAGTACAAGCCACAATCATCACAAACACTTTTAATCCCAAATCTTTTACCCACCGTAATCCCTTTAACACTTATACCCATAAATCAAATTCACTCCCTTTTAATCATCTCAGTTGCCTATTGTTTGTAGCTCGTTCATTTTGATTAGACCATGAATCCGAGTCGGTTTCTGACCTGGGTTCTGTGACTCCAAAAAGATTTCTTGATTTTATGAGGTTCTGAGTTGATTGGGCTCATGATCACCGCCGCCACAGCTGCCGCATTCGCCGGAGTGATTGTGGGGTTTGACGAGATTGATTTTTGTATGTGGGTTTTTGTGTACGAGATATTTGTTGAGTGTTTAGATCGGGTTTTTGTGAGAGTGGATGTGTTTGATCTCCTTTTGAGATCTGTATTTGATTGTGAACATGGATCTGGTCTTTTTTTGGTGATAGAATTTTTGTGTTATGGATTGAGAGAAAGGTGAGGATTTTTCAGAAAAAATGATTATGGTAGATCTGGGTGTTCCAGGAATAATCAGTTGGTGGTTTTTTGTGTTTGGGGGAGTTTTTGTGTGTTAGATATGGTAGATCTGGTTTTTTTTTTTTTTTTTTTTTGTTTAATCTTATTTGTGTTAGATATGGTATTTCTTTCTTATTTCAAAAAAAAATTTCTAAAAAAAAATTTCCGAAAGAAAAAATTAGAATTTTTTTTTCTTAAAATAATTTTTTTAGAAAAATATTTTTTTTTCGATTTTTTTTTTTTTTTTTTTTTTAATTTTTCAGAAAAAAATTTTTTTTTTAAAAAAATAAAATAAAACGGCCGTTAGTAAAAGGACTAACGTTTGTTTGGTTAATGGACTAACGTTTGTTTGGTTAATGGACTAACGTTGCCACTTGCTAACGGAAAAGATAACGCCAGTTAACGATAAGGACCACCGGTGTGCAATTGAAAAACCACAGGGACCAATGATGCAAGAAAAAAAAGTAGAAACTGAGAGTGAAATTTACCTTAAACCACAGGGACGAACGGTGTAATTTACTCTAAAAATTATATGACTTTTAAAGTAAAGAAAAAAAAAAACATATCAAGAAAATGTCTCTTCTAAACAATACCAATAAAAAAAGCGCGTTACCACAAGGTCCACAAGACATGTTAATATGGTAAAGTTGTTACTGAAGACAGTATTGCTAGCAAAATCTGTTTCTTGCTTGTATCGTTTCGTGATTTCACAAGAATCAAACAATACAAATACCAAAGAAATCCTAGTACAACTTGAGAATACTGGCATGCTTCCAGGTTAAAGTATTCAATATCCACTAATACAAAATTTTCTAGTTATCAGAGTGTGTGACTATCCTGGTCGAGATTGATACTAAGGCTTAGACTTGTACCAAAAGGCAACTTTCCGACATGAGAACTTTTAGTGTGATTACCTGTTTGACTGTGATCATTTGTGATTAGCTTTATATGGCTAAACAATAGAAGGACCAAAAAAAGAAACACCCTTACAAGTTACTCCGTACAACACGAGAAGGGCCAAAAAGAGAACCACCCTTACAACATGAGACGACTAAGTTCCATTTACATTATAACTATCAGTGAGTGCAATACAACCTAGAAACGTGTTTTAGTGCTTACACTATTTAACAAACAGTCAATCGTTGAATTTTCAATTTTTGCGACAGTAACACATTATTAAAAAACATAGACATGTTCGGATATGGGTCCTAATTTCATTCTTCCACGTTAAAGTATTCAATATCTACAATTACCAATTTGTCTAGTGCTCAGAGTGTGTGACTGTCATGATCGAGATCGGTACATAAGGACTAAGGCAGGTACCAAAAGGCAACTTTCCGACATGAGAACATTTAGAGTGGTTACTTGTTTGACTATGATCATTTGTGATTAGCTTTTTTTTGGCTAAACAGCAGAAGGGCCAAAAAGAGAACCACCTCACCTCACAACATGAGCTACTAAGTTCCATTTACTTTGGAGTAACTATCAATGAGTACTATACGACATACAAATGTGTTTAGTGCTTGCACTATTTAACAATCATTGACTTTTTTGTTATTGGGACAGTAACGCATTACTGAAAACAATGCCAGACAGACATGTTCGGATATGAGTCCTAATTTCATACTAACAAGATATAAACTCTTTTGTGGACATATGTAGTTTATAAAATGTTTATAACTAGCGGCAGAGTATATCCGAGTTAAATCCATAAACACGTCGAAAGTTTTTTGAGTTATGACCTCTAGAATCAATAGGTATATACAACACAGATGATATAAGCTGAGAAGATTACCTTCAAATCATCAACATCAACTTTAAGAAAGGCTATGTCTTGGAAATCTGAGGCAAACTCTTCGAAAAAGGGGTTCATGGCCAATGATGGGATGCACCATGAAGCACAAAAATGTGCCACAATCTATAAACACAAACCCAAAAAGTGTAAAGATTATCAATCAAAATAATTAACATATATAGGCCAACAAAATTTAAGCATCACATAGAATCATTCAACTTGGTTTAGTCGAACGCTAAACTGACTGCTAGTTGAATATCAATTCCAAACTGGATTTCTACTCTTACGGTATGACGAAATAAGTTATTGGTTATTGTCTTTCTTCTAACTACTTATAAGTGACCAACAGCCCTAACAAAATATTCAAAGTTAGCAGTTCAAGTAGCAACAATCAGCACACAATCAGTGGCGGATCTAGGAAATCAGGATAGGGTGTGCACTCTCATTTTTGTTGGGTAAATTACAGGGTATTTTACTGAAAAAGTCTTCGAACTATTTTTTTTACACTACACGAAGAAATTACAGGGTATGCAAGTGCATACCCTGTTGTATGAGTAGATCCGCCCCTGCACACAATATCATCATCAATGTAAAATGAACCAGAATTTGACCCTTCTAACTAAATATTGAGTCATTGACAACAACAACATTGAGGTTCTACAGAAACCACAAACGAAAATACCATCTCAAATCCAAACAGACTCTAAATAGTACATTCAGCATTTTATCTAAAAATTATTTGTTTTACTACTTTCAGTTGACATCATATGTTTAAACGGTTAAACCAACAAAATCCTAAACAAGGAATCATATTAACACTTCAAGAGTACAAAGATCAGTCCTTTTTTAAGCTACAAAACAATCTTTTTAAGGTAAAACTGTCCATATGACACAAAAAAACTGCCAAGATTAAGGTATACAAAAACCCTATTAAGCAGCAGTGATTTAAACCATTCTAGCAACATAAACTAATATTTTCAACTTATAAAAAGTGATCATATGGATAAAAAAAAAAAAATACTTACAGGGGTTCCATTAGATTTTGATTGTTCAGCATATGAATCCCATGACTGAGCTGTATCAATATTCACAACTCTTGGTTTTGGTGTTTCTTGATCACCTTCCATTTTCTTTGTTCTATGATTGCAAATATTTAATAGTGATTTATGAAATTAATTAGCTTATAACAAGACTAAAGATAGTTTGGATATACATAAATTGGGACCCATTTTAATAAAATCTTGTTGAAGGTTTGTCACTAGGAAGCTGTACGTGGATTTTGCACCAATCCATTTTCTTAGATACTTTGCTTAGGTACCAAGTTTTTAACTTCTAGTTAAGATATTTAAATTAATGTTTTTTCTATACAATAAACCATACTTAACATATCATTATGTATTTATGTTTTCTTTTCATAGAATTCTTGATCCTTTATATTATAGTTTTCAAGTTTAAAAAAAAAATGACAAAAAAAAATAATAATAATAATAAGAAGAAAAAGGAAAGAAATGGAAAAGTAAATAAAGTTTTGGTTTGTATCATAAATAAAATAACCATAACTCATATTCTTCAATAGGAAAAAAAAGAAAAACAATTTGTTTAAACTATATATGTCTTTTAGTTGTTATTACCAAAAGTTCAAAATTCTTAAAATGGACATATATGTCTTTAAACTTAATATATTAATGTTTCATATCTCTTTCTTTCAAAAATAAGGTGTAGATTTTTTAAGAAAAGTTTCTCTCATTTTGTTTTCCAATTCGTTTTTCTTTTTTAAAATAAACTTAAGAACACACAAACATTCATTTTCTTTCTTTTCCCCTCAAGTTTTATCTTAAGAACATAGCGTTAATTAATCCAATATATTAGCTAGGCTAATGAATCGTTATCAAAGATTGTTTTACACTGTAAAATATACTATTTGATTTTTGTCAAATCACATTAAAATTTGTAACAAACAACAGCAATTAACAAATAAAGCATTTTTTTATGTTGAAACAAAACGTCTAACAAATATTGTGCCACCTAAACAAGACAACTTAATAGTTGTTGACTAGACATTAGTTTTCCGCACCCTGTTTTATCATAAATCAACTTTTCGTTGATTGGGCCTTTTTAATATCGGTTATGTCATTGTCTCCCAAGTCTTTCTCATCAAGATTATCACACCTAGGATAAGCATAACCCGATCAACACTACAAGAAAAACTGGATTTAGTGACAAAACGAATATCGTCACTATCAGTATAAAATCGGTCACTAACACTGTTTAGTGACCAAAACCTGGGTGGTCACTTTTCGTCACTATAGCTCCGTCACTATTTTTATTAGAGACCAAAAATTAAAATCCGTCTCTAACCATTGACCATAATACGGTGGTCACTATATTTGTGACTATATTTTCGGTCACTAATTTTGGTCACTAAGAGTCGAAGGTGGTCACTAAATTGATAGATAGTGACCGATAACGATGGTCATGAAAGTGGTCACTGATTTGTTAAAGATAATGAACCCGTTAACCCCCATCAGTGACGATATGTGTGGTCACTTCGTGTTAAATTTAGAGACCAACTGGTGGTCACCACCTATTTACTCTCAAAAGCAAAATGGTGGTCACTTATTCAAACATAATTGCAAAGCGATATAGCAATTTCACAAAATATATAACTGCGATAAAAATTGAAACCTACGAATTTGAACAACAAAGATATCAAATATTACTTATGATTGCATAACTTCTTTTAACATATAATTTTTTGCATCTCGCTAATCAAAGGAAACAAATATAACCCCAAAAAGAAAAACATAATGGTAAAGCGTTCAACAAGACACGTTCTCTATTTTGTAAGTCTCATGCATACAAATACAAGATCTCGTGTGTCACACTTAGGAGTTCAATTCAATCAAAACACTCAAGACAGGTTTTAGTACCACTTGTTAAGACAATAGAACAATGTAATATCGAGTGTATCAGTCGAGGAACATAAACAAAGTATAATAAGCATAAAACTTGAGAATCTAACAAGATCACAAAAACAAACACGACACAAAGTTACAGACTTACAGTGGCTCGTACGATTTAGAGAAGTCGTGCTACGTCCATTTTGAGATTAGAGAAAATATTTATTTACATTAAGGGTACAAAGTTACAACGGTAAAGCTTTTATTGACGGTAAGTGAGATAGCTTAATAATTTGTCTTTCATCAACGTGAGATCCTCTTAAACACTCTTTTGATCTTTGCCACTCCTACATTTCGAATCAATCATTTGTTAAGTTTATGGACAAATATTAAACGTGTATGACTAGAATCGAACTCGGGACCACGGGATTGCACACTTTACATATGAGAATTAAAGATTAATAATTTTATATAAAATGTTATATTTAATTATTAATTACACAAAATGACTAACAACCGTTAGTAATTAATGAAAATTGATTAACGGACAAAGATAAGGACTATGAATGAAAAATAGAGAACAAGAAGGATCTAGAACCCTTGTGGGTTGAGTGATCCGATCGGCCTAGGTGAAAACCCAAACCCAAACCCAAACCATATCTAGTTCCATAAGTTTTGTTATCCTATAAAAGCAAGGTAAATGGTTTATTTTTATGATGGATCTTATACACACATTAAGTAAAAATAAAACCAAAACATCACTTGGCTTTTCCTTTGTGGTACTTATCGACAAAACATCACAGTAACATTATATACATGCATGTGAATATCATGCATGTGTATGGATATAATAATAGTTTTCTTTCTTTCCTTTGGTTACTGTGATCTTGTGATCGACAAGCAAAGCACAAAAGGAGTTTTGGTGGCTTGCTTTATATGGTCAATTATTTTTGTTTTATTAAAACAAAATTGTTTTGTGTATTATTTAACTAGCATTACTTTAATTCATTATAGTACGTGTGTACAAGAACGTGGTATTAACATATTATTGTTAGTATCTTGGATTGAGATAAAAAACGGTAAGGGGTATCTCGATAATCCACTTGATTAATTAAAAAAGAAGATTTGAAGTATTGATTCTTATTCTTGCTAGGATCAAAGGTATGTGTCTTTAATTTTCGATTAATCTCTTATATGTTAAATATGATCTTATGATTCCGCTATGTGCTTTGATGATGTAGAATTATTTATATAATTCGTATGGTATTTAAATTCTAACAGTGGCATCACGAGCCGTTTAACATGTAATTGTATTAACGAAATACATAAAAATTGAATCTTTGATTTGGATTAACATGTTAATCGAATTTTTTAGGGTTTTAGAACATAAAAAATTTTGAACCCTAATTTTTTTTTGGGGGGGGGGGGGGGGGGGGGGGGCGATCCCTCTCTAATTAAAAATTAGTTTTGTAACTCTAAAATTAGGAACATGTGTGTTTATGTGTGTAAAGGGTTACGTTCCTTGACTTGTAAATTAATCCATGATAAAACATGCAAGTTTATCATGGATTAGGGTTTGTAATTAATTGTTAAGTTACTTGCTACATGTAAAAAGATAGATCTAAAGTTAGGGAAGACCTAATTAATTAAATTAATGAATCTTTTATGTGCAACGTGGTATATGTTTGCTAAGGCTTACGCAACCAACTTGTTTGGTGTATGTGGTCCATTGGTACTATTAGCTCAAAAACCAATGGGAGTCTTAGTAATTATATGCATATTAAAACATATATAGATTATTAATAGGATTTATCAAAAGGTTTGCATGTGGCTATATGATTTAATGGTTAAGATTATATGAGTTATTATGTGGTTATTTATTTTTATTAAATTACTTGCTTTTTTTTGTTTAAATTATTTGTTGAATTGTAAGCAAAAAGAGGGTAATTTTTCGAATAGAAAATAAATTGACCTAATAACTATGAAACCTTGATGTGATAAATTATATATTGCAAAGTCTTATGTGCCGACAGTGGTTCGCTTCGCACGGTAATTTGCTCCCAGGCGAGACTAGCAATATTATAGTTTATAACATATTTTTTAAGACTTAGAATCATAAACTTTTAATTGAGTGATGAGTTTTGTACCAATAGTGTGAACGGCTCACCCAGTTTAGACAAACTATAAGAGGGGTATAAGAAGGCTTGACATTAAATTGTCATCCGAAAGGGACGCATTTTTAATTAGCCTTCGGGCGGACGTTTGTCTCTCCGCTCCTTTGTGCGTCTAATTGGAGCTACCAATTAATGCTATTATTTTGTACAAAATCATCTTAAGAATGAATTGACCTTAATTCCACGCGCTACTTTTGTGGTAATTATCCGAATAACTTGGGTCTTTATGACTCATGGAGTAGTAGGATATAGTGGGCGATAATTGGAGGTAATTCTTTGATTGGTGAACCCAATACCTCAATTAAAACTTTGTTGATTTAACTCTTAGCCTTAATTGGTAAATAAAATTGTTTTGAAAACTTATGTTACGAAGATATGTGCATGCTTCTTCGTACATATTTTGATTGTCACATCAAAATAAATACCCTAAAATTTAAGTCCATGCTATCTAATTATAAGAGATACTTGGAGTTAATATTTAGCGTAAGTAAGACCTTGCCTAGACATTAGTGACAAGGTAAATTTTCATGGCGTGAGACCGTGACCATGGACGGACCCACATGTATGTCGGGTGTGGCACGGGCTACACCCGATTTTTGGTCACAAATTGCAAAAAGATTTCAAAACTAATGTTTTTGTGGTATGTGCAGCTCCCAAAAATTTTTTTGCTACTTTCATTTCTTACAGTGTAACTTTAGTTAGCCCAACATTTCTTTTGTGCAACACCCTCTTAAAAATTCTGGGTCCGTCCCTAACCGTGACATGGAGAATTTGCAGTTTTTAAATTAGACGATTTAATTAAGTTGTAAGTGAGACCTTCAGAAATTGTTTGCCGATTATTGTACGACAGATTACCATATTTTGTACTTTCACTGCTAGCAGATCAACTGATGTAGTAAAACTATGAAAATTTGGATCCTAGTTTTCAAGAAGATTAAATGGATATATGAATATTTCCTGGGTAATTTTCTTTTCTTGAAAAATTGTATTATCGAAAATACTAAAATTGAATTTTGTAAATTCTTTTAATGTATTAATGCAACGTTAAATCGTAAATGTGGGACATTCTTTATTGGTAAATTGATCTACACCCGTAGGGGTTTTTGGCTAGAGTAACACCCCCTAATTTGTTTTATGGCAGCGGAAAGATTTTTAGGATGTTACGGTGAGGATCGAAGTTAAAATTTCAGAAAAGGGCCCGGAAGAGGCGTTTTGAAAGTTATATGTCATTCAAAATAATATTTTTGATACAAAGGTGAAATATCTGATTTGGAAATCCCACAAAAGGGGTGTGGTAATTTGGAAAGAATGACATATTTGATTTTACACCATGTAGTTTATCAGAGTATAAAATGCCCGCTCCGTGTCTTGTCTTGCTCCGTTAATTACCTGAGATAAACATGCTTAAAACGTCAACACAAAGGTTGGTGAGTTCGTAGAGTTTAATGGGAAAACAATTTATTTCAATAAATTCAAGAGTATACAGTGAAAGTTGAAATAAGTACAAGTAATAAATCAGTTTTCCAATGACTTTGAATGTGGTTTGTCAGTAACGATATAACAAGTAATGAGTTGTACTTATTAGGAGTCACAATTAAGTCACATATGATAACAGTTAAGTTCCAAGTACAGGGTCCATAATCCTAACACAAAGTGAAAACAATAGTATAATGTCTGAGATTTATCAAAGTGGAGTGGTGGTTTTCTAAATACAACTGTATCCAAATATATATGAAGACATATATATTCATAAAGTTATATTGCCCTAAGCCTCATGACACGCAAAACGTTAACAAAAGTACCATAAACCGGCGAAGTCCACATCAAAGAGTTGATGGGTTTGGCCCTTGAGTAATAGGAGATTTGCCAATTCCTATTTTTCTCAAATATAGTGTATCGCGACTAAATACGACTAACCATAAAGGCATTCCGTCAAAGTATTTAGTGGGATAGGTCGTCAGCCTCTAACAGGTTTCGAAGCTGTTCACTATATTCGCGCTCACCGCAGTGATTAATGGCTCATGATAGAGGGACTTTATGGCAATAAGTTAACTTAGGCAATATGGGTTTCAGGGTTGGCAATTATTTCCAGTGAAATGTAGAATATCATAGTAAAGTTAACTGTACATTCAATTGCTATATGAATGTATAAAATGAGTTTCAGTATCATGTTACAACAAGTAGTTTGAAAATGTTATCTTTCAAATTCAGTGTTTAAGCTAAGCAAGCAATTTGCAAGTATAA
Organism: Artemisia tridentata subsp. tridentata; assembly: GCA_021014915.2. Lineage (NCBI taxonomy): Eukaryota > Viridiplantae > Streptophyta > Magnoliopsida > Asterales > Asteraceae > Artemisia > Artemisia tridentata. Next base: position 18,516,056 of record CP139507.1, on the reverse strand, counting down.
CGAGCATATATCCCTTCCAAAGGGTGATTCAAAACATGTAAAACAGAGTTGATGATTTTGAGTAAATCATGAGAGTTTTCAGAGTATAAAAGTAAACTTAAAACAGTTGAGCATGTATCTCCCCCAAAAGTATAAAATTTGTAAACAATTAAAAAAGTAAGGCTACGACTCACGGTTAAACATGAAAGTCTCTAGAGTATTTATACTAATGAAATATATTTTGAAGCATGTATCTCCCCCAAAGAGTTATTAAAACTAGTATTAAAAATGTAGAGGCTACGACTCACGGTAAAACATGAAAGTCTCTAGAGTATTTATACTAATGAAATATATTTAGAAGCATGTATCTCCCCCAAAGAGTTATTAAAACTAGTATTAAAAATGTAGGGGCTATGACTCACGGTAAAACATGAAAGTCTCTAGAGTATTTATACTAATGAAATATATTTGAAGCATGTATCTCCCCAAAGAGTTATTAAAACTAGTATTAAAAATGTAGGGGCTACGACTCACCTTGAATGTATCTGACAAGGTGGAATTATGATATCAAGCAAGATTATGGGAACAATCACAGAAACGTCTTCAATACGAGACCTGAATATGAGGGGAGTCTAAGTATTTGACTTACAACTAATAATGAGTGTGAAAATGAGAAATCGTTATAACGATTTGATGATGTGAGTGTGATATGCTTAAAATGCCTCAAGTTTAAAAATAATATTATATATAATATTATCTTGATTCTTATGTCAATTGACTCAAAATATTACCTCCTCGAAATATGATGAAATAATATGCAAAGTGAAGTCGTTAAATTTCTAGTTATAATAAATAACGAAAATTAAATAATACGTAACTAAAGTGTTATAAAAATGCATATGAAGTGATGGGGTGACGAAAAATGGAAAATGAAATAAGAATGTCAAGTAAAATCAGTTGGTCCTTGTTCTTTTCCAGTTTTTACACTTCTTACCCTAACTGCGTTGCGTTACACCGTTAGTCCTTCGTTAAGTCCAAAGTCCATAAATAGTCCAAAAGTACCAATAAGGCTGGGAATTCAATAATATGTCAAATCATACTCTTTATGTTCTGTTTTCACAGCCTCAGTCCATATAATTCTTAGTTTGGCAGTTTTAGTCCCTCTAGGCAATTTGCGTTACATTTTTAGTCCAAAAGTGTCAAAAAGGTGAGGAAAGGTTGGCGTGTTTTTCTAAAGTTTATTTAAGACTAATACAGCTTATATGAACTGCTTATATGGTCGTTAGCTTATTTTTCACGCTGATGGGCCTTTAACGAGCCATGTTACTAAGCCCATTAGTTATTTTTAACCGTACCTTTTGGGGTGAGTTGGGTATGTCCAAAATGCATATTTTTATCACCTTATTTCATATCTACAAGTGCCAATAAGTCAGCTTATTTCCATAGCTTAAGAACTGCTTAATGGGCTTTAAAGCCCTGATTCAACAAAAGGAAAACACAAAGAGGAAATATGTGTAACCCCGGTTCGTTGTCCCGATGAAGGATGAATGGAATTTAGTGATTCGGGTTCGTGAAACGTGTTGTGAATTGATGAAAGAGTGAGATTTTTTTTTTAAACTAAATTAATGAAATATAAATTAAAAAATTATCAATAAGGCAAGGGAAATATTAATCTAAGACTAATGTAGCTAAAAACGCAAAAGAAATCCTAAAAACGTTTAAAACCCGGGCTAATCCCGAGCTTTAAAAATAAAATCCTGAAATATTATTCCTAGAAACGCCAATTTAATTTTCCTAAGTCCTAATTACCAAAATAAAAATTTTAGAAAAAAGAATTGTATTTTTTTGACTTTTAAATAATTAAATATGAATTAAAAACTATTTTTAAAAGAAACATTAATTAAAAATGCTAAATGGGAATGGAAAATTATGAAAAAATGCAGGAAAGTGCTATTTGATAAGCAGAAACTAAGAAAAATAAAATGGGATTGACCGCTTATTCAGATAAGAAGTATTTAAGCTAAAAAGGAAATAAGCAAAGATGATAAAAGCTGGGTTAAATAAAAAGGGGTGCAAGGATGTAACTGATAAAGACACTAGGGCAGTTGGTGCATGTGTTGTGTGGTGAGCTGGGTGGCCAGGGTTCGAATCCCAGCCTATGCACTTTTTGCCTTTATTTTATTTTCTTGGTTTTTCTTTTTGAAACTCAATAAGCTAATGAAAATAAGCATATCACAAAACTACAACTTTTTCTGAATCTTAAAAATAAGCTAGGAAATAAGCCATTAAGGTTGATCAGTTGGACAACAAAATGGAAAAGCTAAGGCATGAAGGAAAGGGCTGTTAAGCAATGAATAAGCTATTAGGGAACTGAAATAAGCTGAGATGCACTATGGGAAGTATGAATAAGCTAAGGGAAGCAGAAAAAGCAATTAGGGGAAACAAATAAGCACTAATATAAGCCAATTAAGCAAACGAGGTAACTGAGTATTATATGGTGCAGGGCAAAAATGGCCTAATTTAAGCTAATAAAAAGCTGTCATAAGCTATTTCTAAAAATCTAAAAAAAATAGGAATGACAAGATGAGCAACAAAATTATAACTGAGCAAAAATTTAGCTAATTCTAACTTAACATGAACAAATTAAAAATCAAAGGAAAGGGCTGCAAATTGAAAAAATTGCAAACATGCAGTCTGCTATATCAATAGTGGACTGATGAAGGCATTTCAAGAACCAAGGCCTAAAGGGAACTTAATAACTACTTACTATGGACTGAAATAGACTTAGAAACATCAAAAATAAAAGCTAAAAATGCATAAGCTTGTGGGTAGCTTATTCTATCAGTTGGACTTCTCAAATGAAAGCAAAAGTTCTATGCCTATGAAAATCTTACAAACAGCTTAACATAACATTAAAAACACTTATCTAAGCTAACATAATCTAAATCAAATCTAACCCAAGTGCTAATGAACAGTGCAATGCCCGTTATGACCCATTTTAACCCATTGCCAAACACCCCCTTATAGGACTGTTTTGAAAATTAAAACTAGAAAATACTGATTTAGACTAAGATTTTAAAAGACAAAAGTTAAACTAAGTATAAAAAGACATAAAAAGCATATTTAGACTAATAATTAGCACTAGGAATAAGCAAAACAGTAAAAGCTATATTTTTTTGGTTTTTTGGATTTTTGAGAAAAACTAAAGACAAGTAGGATATAAACTGAAAATAACAACTAAAAAGCAATATTAAACTAAGTTAAACAAATAAAAGCAGGAAATAAGCACAAATAAGCAGATGAACAGTAGTGTTAACTTATGTTGATTATTTTACTGTTAAGAGAAAAACTTAAATTTCATTAACCAAATATGAATACAAGACTGAAAAACTTAAAAACTTAAATAACAAAAGGCTGAAAAGAATTTAAAGTTACCTAAAAATTAAGCTAAGTCCTACTGACAGAAAGTAAATAACAATAAGCAAAATGGTCTAAACTTTTCTAATACATGAAAAATTGGACAAAGTTGTGCTTTGAGGAGAGAGCTGCTATTTAAAGGCCTTCAGCTAGGGTTTCCTTTTCTCTTCTGTGTTTCTTCTCTTTAATTCCAGCCCTTGGATATTTCTTGGTCCCCAATCCAAATAATCTTGGCCGTCTGATTAAATTAGTGCCTGAGATTTCCAGCGTGGCAAGGAGCGGGGGGGGGGGGGGGGGAGACATGGTCATGTGATGTTTTGGACTGAGGTGAGGTGAGTTGGAAAGGAGAAAGGGACTGGGAGAAGAGATTAGCAGGGATTAGGCGGGAAAAGAGAGGTTAGGGGTAGATAAACAGTGAAGTTGACTTTGTGTTTGACCGTGGTTTTTAGCTAAAAAAAAGGTTAAGGGTTTTTGGGTTATGGGCTGGTGATGGGCTTGGGTTATATGGGATTGGGTTTAAATTAGTTTTGGATCCGGTTTGTAGGTAGTAGGGATTAGTTTAGGATTTATTTTAGGGACCAAGTGTGTAAACTAGGTAACTTCAGGGACTATTTCTGCCAACTTTGCAAAGTTAATCTAGGGACCAATTTTGTCAAGTAGAAATTATCCAAGGGCTATTCTTGACTAATGGTGACTCTTCAAGGATAATAATGATCCAAACTCAGAATTTCTTCCCCGGCTTCGGCTCTTTTTCACTCTTTCCATTCTCGTGCCCGGTTTTTGCCGTTTTTCATTGGTTTTTGACCATATTCAAAATATCCGTACCTGCACATTTATAAACACAAAAACAACATATATTTGGCATAATTGGTTAGTTTTTGGTCTTTTTGGTTCGTTTAATTAGGTAAAATGTATGTGTAATTTAACACATACCAAGCCCATGTCGCTAGTCTTAGTTGTTCTCAAAACAGTTTCTGCGTTTTACTTTGCTTATTTTTAAGGGTCGAAACTTGAGTGTTATTATGAGTTGTCTAAATGAAAAGTGTAGCTAGTTACGTTGTTTAATAGGTCATATAAAAATAGAACGTGGTCGTTTGATTGAATCATGAGATATGGAATGGTTTTCTAGGCGACTCGGTCTGTTTCGTATAAACAAAAATCCCTTAAAATAATCTAAGTGTTTTCACTTGTTTTTATATATGTGTGATGTTTAAAGATTATATAGGGTTCGAGTGATGCATGAATGATATGTTTAAACGTGAGAGTGGTATGAGAGACGACTTCTAAGCCTTCCAAGACGGAGGCTCGTCATCTCACGTGGGTTACTCTAAAGGAAATGCATGTAAATAGAAAATATATATAGTGAGCATTTATATGCTCGAATGAAATAATAAAACATGCATGCGTGAATTGTGTACGTGAGATATGAAAGCATGAGGAAGAGTATGCACTTACTACACCTCTTAAAGGTGGTAGAGACGTGAGAGATCGAATGAAGCACAATACCTTGACCCACTTCGCCAAACCCTTACACGTTAGATATAAACGTGTGACCCGTTTCAAATCGAAAAGCACCCCACAACGCCATAGAGGACTCCTGGCTTCTTGGGGTATTTTTTGAGTGAGAGAGAGTTGAAATGAGTGTAGTGAGTGTAGGATATGATAGGGTATAATATATGATGAATAACCACACGTTTTATAACTTTCTTGACTTTCAAAACCAATTATTGATGGTTACTGTGGATGACCAGTATTTGAGGTACATATCTAACATGTTTTCTGACCATAACAGATCTTAGAAAGATATTCAAGGGTAGGTAGAACTTATCCTTTGTTTTTGAATTGTATATGGATCGATTTGTATTAATAAGGGTGCCAAAATAGATTTTTGCAAGTGGCCTGTATAACTCTCAGTCCTAACTATCATTTTAACATCACATTGTGTTAAGTATATCATTAGAAGAGCGTAGGAAAAGGAGTGGTTCGAATTGGTTGGGTTTTGGGATTTTTAGTCATACGTATTGGGTAATTATGGGACAAATGGTTTGGCCTTGAAAATCCTAGAAATACTTCATATCTAAATCTGAAATTTGGCACGAGTATAGTCTAGTGGGTAGTGGTCAAGGTGGTGCAAAAATATTGCTATGTCGCGTCAGAGAATTTGTAGCACTAGTCGCGTTTTGAGGGTGGTGTGAAATCGGGTAGTGCATGAAATAACAAAAGGAGTGTGTGTGGGCTTGAAGTGGGTTGCGAGGTGGTGATGGGCTGAAAAAGATATGCAGCCCGTTTGGTTTTTAGTAGTGTAGTTTAAATAGTAATTAGTGAAATCAAATTGTGATCAGTGAAAATAATTAAATGTACTTAGTGTAAAAATGTGATTATTGTATATATTAGTTTTTTGTGAAACAGTTATGTTTCGTAATACATGTCGTGAACTAGTGTCGTTACTTGGTGGATCTTGTGATGACGTGACTTTGTGAGAATAATATAACAAGAAAAAATTTAAATTTCACCCTAAAAATGGTGACTAAGATAAATGACTGAGATTGATGTATAATTAAACGTAACTAATTAGAGGAAATTTTGCAGTTTGCTACAGTTTTTGGCTAGAGTCAGCTTTACTAAAAGAATAAACCTAGTCTCTTTTCTTTGAGAGAAGAGTGAGACTTAATCCTATTCTTTTTCATGAATGAGAAATGTAAAATAGGAAAATTAGAATTGTCTAAATTCTAAATACATAACTCATAGCAAACTTTAATAGTTAAGATTATTGCACATTTTATGAGTTATTCAATTAGAAGCTAGACTTATTACCGCAAATGGTAAAAGACAAACTAGTATATTTTATCTAGTTGTTTTGTTTTGACCATTTAAAGGTGCTACATACCATTGTGAGGATGGTAGACCTATTAAGGAAGAAATTGCACGCCCAATTTTTTCAAGTTAATTGCATTGATAGATAGTCCATCATTTACAAAGTAGAATACATCATTTTAGTGCCAAAGTAATTGTTACGTATGGGTTTTCTCAAAGGTGTAGGAAAGTAAATAGCACACTATTTACTTTTACTGGTTATGAAACACTTACAATGTTGTCAAATTCAGTGGGATCATAGTGTTGTAATTACTGAATAATGAATTAATGTAATGATCTATAATTCAGTGGGAGCTACAAGCTTTGTCATCTTGGTAGTAACCCAAATTATCTCTAGAATGTCTTGAGATAATTACTTTCCAATAGTAGACACTTGTGGTTTTAAGGATAGTCATGTACGTTTTCTTACTAGACAAGGTGGTCCTATATCTACTAATATATATGACACATTCATATTGATCACATTAACAAACGAGTTACATGTTGTTTATTTGATACATGATGTTGTTCCATGCACAAGTGGGAGAAATCTTTATTGTGTGCAAGGAACAACACATAGGAATATGATTTAAAGGATTCTCTTGACTGCAAGGTAAGAGACTAATGTTCTAATGTGACTTAATCACATCTAATTAATAGAACACTTGAAGTTGTAATCTACGTCATGTGAGAGCTTGGACTAGATTACAATGGAAAGGTAAATTTCATACTTTCATTACTAGCAGATCAACTGATGTAATGAAACTATGTTAATTTGCAAGTTTCTAAATTAGATACCTATTAGAACAAGTGTCAATAAGGATAATGAGACTACTTCAAACTAAATATTTATGTATTATTGGAATGACATAAAATAAATGAAGTAATCTAATACTATTTCAAATTTGAATATTTATGTATTCTTGAAATGTAATAAATAAATGAAGTAATAAATTAACTTGAAATTACTATTGAAACCAAATTGTGGTGTTCATGATTACTTTAGTTATACATGTTTATATTTTATTGTAAAGTTATAAATATGAAGTCTTTTAATTGTTACAAGACTTATAATAAAGTAAGACGTTAACTTGTTATGTTTTTTAATTAAGACATATAAAAGAAGTCATTGAGTTGATCAATGATTTATAACGTATATTGGGATTATAACAGTTTATGTCTTCTTGTTAAGACATGGACATGAAGTGACTTGGTCAAAAAGTACTTATGTTATATAGCATGCAATTGGCTTGGAAATTCTATTATACCATTAAGCTGACTTAGTTGGTGAATAGATAAGCCAAACGAAATATATTTATCTTACATATTGTAAGATTGTCTTAGAATATTAATCCTAAAGAAATACATAATGTTTATGGTACGTTCAGTTAGGAAAATCAAACTCTTGTTATATTGTTTGATTAAAGATAACTATAACTTCATTTCTTCCAAAAGTTATCAAGGTTAGAAAATTGAGTATGGGTTGTATATACTCAATAAAACTCTAACCTAGAAGATTAATAAGACACCATTTATTATGGAATGTGATGAATCACATTAAGTCTTAAAATTGAAGTTCTGAATTTGTTAAACTGCTTTTGAGTAGGTTATTAACAAACTTAATGTAAGAAACAGTCAATATATATTTGTAATGTCCCAAAAGAGAACAATTTTGTGTTGCTCTACTTGCTAAGTATTTATAGATAGTCTATAAATTGCAAAAGGCAAGTGGGAGTTTTATCTTGAAAAGATAAAGTTAAAAGATACATAATCTTCTAAAAATACACTAGTAAATGTCATGATGAGGATTAAACATGTTAATGTTAAATCTCAAGATGATGGAATTCTCATTCATAGATCCGCAAGGATATCTCAAATACTTGAATAATATGTTGAGGATTATGAGTTACAAGATTATGGTAAACCTGTTGGTCATTAAGATGAATTGCAAATATTAAATTTGGCAAGTTACTCATACTATGAATGATTGGATGTAGTCCAGAAAGATAACCAGTTTTAGAAACTTAGTTAATCTTGAACTCTATAGCTAGACTATCGAATGAAGATGAGTTTCTTCAAAGGTAATGAAAATCCTAGAGATTTAAATCTTTGTGTAAAAATCATATGGACAAATTTTGAATACATATTTAATGAATGTCTTATGACAAAATTAACAATCACACTTAAGCAATTAACTGTGATTGAATATTCTTTCTAGGCACATTAAATTTATAAAAATTATGATTGTCATTCTTAGTTTATTAATATGAAATTAACAATGGAATATCAAAACTCTTTCTTGAGAAATTACTTGTGCGAGGACGATATGTAATTAAAAGGAGTATTTGAATTCAAATAATCTTTGGAAGTATACAAAGTGCAATAATTCATGAATGAATTAAGGCATGCATCTAGGAGATATACTTATGTTTAATTATTAAATCCAAGTTTTGATTTATAATTAAGATAAGATATTTTCTTAATATTCTTGAAAGCTAGTGGGAGTGTTATATTTATTTTCTTATTTCATATATGTTGTATAATATATAGGAAGTAACATTCAATTAACATTAAATGTTAAGTCTTAGTTTGGAATGAAACTTCACTTGGAAATTTAGGAAATAAACATACAACCTTGGAATATATGTTTATTGTTATAAACATAAGCGGTAAAATAATTGATTCTAATAGAACATGATATACTATTAGAAAGTCTAAATAGAAACATATCTTTGAAAAGATATAACATGAATGAAATCTAAGTTTGACACAAGGATTTTTCATGTACATCATGTTATTTGTTGTATCATGCTTGGATGAAAGATGATTTGACAACATTAATATCTAATTGAAAGTTATTAGATAACTAAGTGTAATGGATATGGTTGGATATAGAATTAACATCTTCATCCTGGAATTGCTCCTAAATTATAAGTATGAACCATATGGCAAATTGTTGCGTAATTGATATAGCCGACAAATCTTGAAAGATTGGAAGGTATCAAATATTACACGATGGATATTAAAGTTTACGGAATTTTAAAGAGCATTTTGTTGTTTGCATGCAATGATGCTAATAAAATTGAGATGACACTCAATACTAGTCATGGTAGGATTTCATCCTTGTTAATGGCCATGAGTACTAGTTATGCTTAACTGTAAGCATAGTTGCATTATACATTAAAGAATTAGAATACTTTAAAACTATAAAAGGTTTGATAGTTTAACTGTCATAAATTCGTGGTTGAGGATGTCACGCATTTTATGAAATATTATGTGGCAATATCAAGATAATTGAATGCACACATACAAGAATTTTACTAATTAAGTTCTTGAAATAAGTATTCTCAAAATTATGATAGATCAAGATTAGTTGATTTATGTCTTGTCAACAAGTATGATTGACATGAATTGAGGCATAATTCATTAACTAGAATTATCATGCATTGATCTATTTTTGTATTTGGATAATTGATGTTAAGCAATTATTATTTACAATGAATTAAAGTACTTGGTACGTTTGTTTTCATTAATAATAGATTTGTTGAAACTAACACACCTGCTAGATCTTTGAGCCTTAGTGGATCGGTAGGATGCCTATGTAATCACAAGCACACTACAAGAGAATCTCTAAGTACGAACTAGAAAAGAAAAGAACTAAGACTATGATCCTCTATGGATCGTATAATGAACTAAAAGATATTGTTATTGAAGATTGTTAAGACGTAAAAAGATATATAAAACTCATAGACGGGTGTTCCTTTTATACTAACAAGAAACCCTAACCCTAACCCGTCATACAAGAAAACGTGTGAAGAGATAAACATGATCTCTTCTAAAAATAAATCTAACAAACATTCTAAACATACGGGATAACAACTAACAATACCCGCAGTAAACAACTACTATCAGCAGAAACAAGATATAACTATCAGTAGCAATGAGCTTCAGCAGGAACCACAGCTATCGCCAGGAACCAGCTTTACACTATCGGCAGCAACAAGAAATATCTTATTTCCTGAATTCCTAACAATCTTCCCCTAATCTTGAAGTTGACTAGGTTAACTTGCAAGATTCCCTGATAGATCTTTGAAGTCCATAGGCAGAGGATTAGACCAGCAGCAGCATCAGTAAGTAACCAGCAGTAACACTTGAAACTTCCAGCAGCAACTTCGATAGTTCAGCAGCAATAGGAAATTATCTTCAAAAGAATATTTAAGCTGGTCACCATGTCATTCACTTGAGCTTGACTGCTACTATGACAATATGTACATCAAATCACTTTAAGTTTCATACTATTCTCATCACTTCCAGGTGTGTTAACTCCTGTGAGAGGTGAATCATTGAAAATTAATGGATTTGATGTCTCTTTACCAATAGCCATCACTACTGGAGTAGCCAATGTTTTGGTGTGTAAGACCATGGTACATTGATAACCATCTGATTTTAAGTAAACCAGCAACTGTAAACGGATTTGACTTGTCTTTACCTGTAGCCGTTTGCTCAGGACTAGCCAATTCTTGGGTTACAGCAAACCTTGGTGAATTGAATACCAAATATGGATACCAATTGTCTTTACCACAAACCATACTTTTGTGGACTAGCCAATTCTTTGGATCCCTTAAAGGGTTACATCCATGGTGAATTGAGAACCATTTCAACTCTCAGGAATGAACCATGGGTGAGTTGAAGTACCCTATAGCTTTGAGCAAGCTATTACAGCTATCAACGGATTTGATTATCACACCAGAGCCGTACCCTCATGGTGAGTCAACTCTTTCTTGTCGGTTAGACATGGTGAGATGATTACCATTTGATGTGTAGGTGTAAACACCAACACTATACATGCAAGGTGTCACACCCTGAATTTACCTGTTAATGGCAGCGGATATGAATACCTTGGTGTGACTTTCATGGCGTCTCATACAATGGATATATTGAACGACCTAAAGTGCCGTTTTGAAATTACACGTTTGATCATAAATAAAATCAGAGTTCACAAAACATAGGTCCCAAATGATGTTGCAAGTTTATATAACAAAACCATAGTAGATCAAACGTTTACATAAGTGCATGAAAATAAGTGATGCAAGTCGACCCCGCGACTCCAAAAGGCCAAATGCATGTCCACACGCTAGCTAATTACCTGAAAATACATTGCTAAAAACGGTCAACATAAAGTTGGTGAGAGATCATAGGTTTAATAAAATGAAGGTATACGATAGCCACAAGTATAAAGTGTATGACATAAGTCACATAAAAATGGTGTACAATAGACTTAAGCTCATGACCCCGAAACTATGACTGAATCTGTGGTGCCCCTCAGAGTGTTTTGCCAGGCACTCTAATAAAAAGACATGAAATGCATCCGCTATCGGTTGTTGGTCAAAGCCAACACGGATGGAGGCGTCACCCTCGATAGATCTATCCACTCACTCTCGCTTACAGGTAAATTAACGGTTCATGATATAGGGGACTTTCATATGGCAACAAGGTAACTTAATCTATGTACAAGGAATTTGATACTAGGGCTCGCATATAAAAATGGTTGCAATGTATTCTCCCCCGTGGGATTTGAAATGAAAATAATAAATTGAAAAACGGGGCTATGAAAACTCACCTGGTATGATAGCACAATGATAATGATGAGTAGTGATGAAATGGAACTCGGTCTCTAAACAGGACCTATTATGAATGATATGACTCGCATAAGCAATGATGTAACTCAACTAATGCACATACTTATGCTAACGATACCACTTGTGGTTTTAGAAAATATCATTTAACGTCGAAAAATACATTATTGATATCTCATTATGTCATAAACGACTTTTCGTGTAATTACATTAAAATGGTACTCCATGATCCTTATTTGGTATTATATTGTCAAATATAACAGTTTCGTCGCAAAATAATACTTTATACGACTTGTGAAAATATAACCATTTTGGCCGTGTAAAACTAGTCGCGAAAATTATATACTTTGTATACATATTAGTATTCCGACTTGACGTTCTCAAAAACCTTATAACAATATTTCAATATCGTTACTTTTGACATTGAATCAACCGTGCCTCGATCGATTTGGTAAACGGCTATCAATATTTCAAGTTATGAAAATACTAGTTTTTAACACTCTATTTTCTACTAAAAAGGGTGCTGTCAAAATATATACATATCGTCGAGTCTTTAAAAGTCCATATTTTGTTCGTTATAAGCTCGTTTTTAACGTTCTAGGTATCCACGCGTTCGTATAAACCTATACTAACGTATTTTCAATGTCTCGGCTCATCTAGATCATGGTTAACGGCTCGCTTTGCTCCTGAAAACGCGTCCAACAGCATGTTATTTTTCAGCAAAGTGTATATTTCGTCGCGTAACTTAAATATCTCATAACTTCTTCGTTATAAGTCGGTTTTTAGTGATTTAAGCGCCCACGCGTTCCTTATTGAGTGTATTTTCTAAATATTGAAACCAAAATAGTTCACAAAAATCTGAGTTTTCCAGAAAATTCAATTCGTGGCAGTAGGTACTTTAGGTAGAGCAAAAATACATTTTTCTAGTTCATAACTTAATCAAACTTACTCCATTCAACTCCACAAATACCCTTGATCTACCATACACTTCTCAAAGTGTCATGGGGTCCTAAACTTAACTAAATATAGTGTGGTTCATGAGATTGTTAGCAAAAATTATAGATCTAAAGTTTATAAGAGTTTTTAAAAGGAAAAGTGGTATCATAACTAAGTATGTTGCATTATTAACCAATAACACATGAAAATACATAAATATAAAGATCAAATGAAAGTAAAACATGAAAAATTAATAATCTTGAAGTTACTTACAATGTGGGTTAGGATGGAAAGAAATGAGAAGGATTCTTGAGGTTTTTATTTCAAAACCTTAACAAGAACATCAAATGGGACTTGTAGAATACTAGAGCTATGAAAATTTTATGGATTTGCTTGGTTCTTGTGGTTGGCCGTGGGTTTCAAGAGAGACAAAGGAGAGGATTTTGAGTTTTACACCTTTAGGAGTGAGTTAGTATGTGTTGGAAGTATTAAAATAATTCACAAGGACTAGTTACCAACTCCAATTAATGAAAGCAAGATTTTTACTTGATTGGGCATGGTCTAGGTAATGGGGCGTGGGTTTTGGTGAGCAAAAGAAGCAACATTTGATTTTTTTTGTAAGATAGTGTATGAGTTGGTTAATTTAGTGTGTAGTTTGGGTGTTATCGGGTACCGAGTTATCTTAAAATAAATACTAACGAAGCGAAATAAAATACGACAAAGTTGTAAATATTGTAAAATGATGTTACTGACATAAATCGGGTGTCGGAACAACTGTCGGGTTAATTTGTCGTAATTTGACGGTATTATAAGCTCTTGACGAAAAATATAACAATTGGTGTAATAACACCGGGTAAAATAATAATATAAACTTTATATTATTAAAAGTAGTTATAAAAGTTTATTAGGATCATTGTCTGGAGTACTGGGCATAATTGTTAATAATACTGACTGAGTGGTAACGTTAATTAATTAAATAACCTTCCGTAAAAATAATTAATGCATAACCGTGCATGAACTAATGTACTGATGATGTTACTGATGATATGCAGACTCCTCTAGTCTACAATGATGTGTCCTGACTGACAATGCATGAATTCACAGCTAAACCGAACTGGTTACGTGAATTAAAGTCATCTGAAAATAGGTTTACGAATAATGGTAAATTGTCGGGGTTAGGAAAATGACCTGAAATTACGGGTTGTGACAGTCGCCCCTCCAAAAGGGAATTCAGTCCCTGAATTCAATTGTTGTTGGTTTCAGAAGCAGGCTCGGGAAAAAGGTGTGGATACTTGCGTCGCATTTGGTCTTCTCGTTCCCAAGTAAACTCGGGTCCTCTTCGAGAATTCCAGCGAACCTTCACGATAGGAATTCGACTCTGCTTCAATTGCTTGACCTCACGGTCCATGATTTCTACAGGTTCTTCCACAAAATTAAGCTTGTCATCTAGTTGAATTTCTTCAAGTGGAATAACGGACGACTCGTCGGAAAGACACTTCTTGAGGTTTGAAACATGAAATGTGTTATGAACGTTGCTGAGTTCTGGCGGAAGTTCAAGTTTGTAGGCCACCAGACCAACCCTTTCTATGATCTTGAATGGCCCAATGTATCTCGGGTTTAGCTTCCCGCGTTTCCCAAATCGGATCACGCCCTTCCAAGGCGAGACCTTCAACATGACTTTATCTCCAACTTGAAATTCCAATGGTTTGCGTCGAACATCTGCATAGCTTTTCTGTCGACTTCTAGCTGTTTCGAGCCTTTCTCGAATCTTAACAATCTTCTCGGTTGTATCTCGTACCATCTCCGGTCCAGTACATTGTACATCACCGACTTCGGCCCAACAGACTGGTGAACGACACTTACGACCATAAAGTGCCTCAAATGGTGCGGCTTTGATGCTCGAATGGTAGCTGTTGTTGTAAGAAAATTCGATCAATGGCAAATGGTTAGCCCAACCATTTCCAAAATCAATCACACACGCTCTAAGCATGTCTTCTAGTATCTGAATCGTCCTTTCACTCTGACCATCAGTCTGAGGATGGTAAGCAGTGCTCATGTCTAACTTGGATCCAAAAGAATCTTGTAACGACTTCTAAAAGTTCGATGTAAAACGGCTATCTCTGTCGGATATGATGGAAACTGGTGCTCCATGTCTTGAGATTATCTCCTTGACATAAAGTCTAGCGAGTTGGTCCATGGAATAAGTCTCTCTAATCGGTATGAAATGGGCTGATTTGGTGAGACGATCTACTATAACCCAAATAGCGTCGAATCCACCTGAAGTCTTAGGAAGTTTAGTAACAAAGTCCATTGTAATACGCTCCCATTTCCATTGAGGAATCTCTGGCTGTTGAAGTAACCCTGACGGTTTCTGATTCTCGGCTTTCACTTTAGCACACGTAAGACATCTGCTAACATACCTCGCTATCTCTGCTTTCATATCGGGCCACCAATAAAGTTGCTTGAGATCCTGATACATCTTATCAGAACCTGGATGAATAGAGTACTTCGACTTGTGCGACTCATGCATAATCAACTCTCGTACTCCACCATAAAGGGGTATCCAACTTCTGTCCTTGAAGCATAACACTCCATCGGACCTCTTTACAAAACCATTCTTGTTCTCGGGCATACCATAAATCTTCTCGTGTGGTCGGTTTTCTTCTTTGAGTGCTTCAATCTGAGCCTCTAAGATCTTTGATGGTAAAGGTGAAATAATTGTCATTCCCAATGACCTGACCCTCAAAGGTTTGGGTCGTTCTTTCCTGCTAAGAGCGTCAGCTACAACATTAGCTTTTCCCGGGTGATATTGGATCTCACAATCGTAGTCACTAAGCAACTCTAGCCAACGACGTTGCCTCATATTGAGTTCCTTCTGATCAAGTATATGCTGTAAGCTCTTGTGATCGGTATATACCACACACTTGGTGCCATAAAGATAGTGCCTCCAAATCTTGAGTGCGAAAACTACAGCACCCAATTCCAAATCGTGTGTAGTGTAATTCTTCTCGTGTTTCTTAAGCTGACGTGACGCATAAGCAATCACTTTCTCGTTCTGCATTAACACGGCTCCAAGCCCTTTGTGTGATGCATCGCAATATACCACAAAATTTTCAATTCCTTCTGGTAGTGCTAAAATCGGCGCGCTACAAAGCTTCTGTTTCAACAACTGAAATGCGGACTCTTGCTTATCTCCCCATTCGTACTTCTGATTCTTCTGTGTCAACTTGGTCAGCGGCTTAGCTATCTTAGAAAACCCTTCAATGAACCTCCTGTAATATCCGGCAAGTCCTAAAAATTGGCGAATTTCTGTCGGAGACTTGGGCGTAGCCCAATCTTTAACTGCCTCAATCTTTGCTGGATCAACTTGTAGTCCTTGGCTATCAATGACATGACCAAGAAATTGAACCCTTCGTATCCAAAAATCACACTTAGAAAATTTGGCATACAATTGCTCCTTCTTGAGCAGTTCTAGAATCGTTCTAAGGTGTTCTTCATGCTCTTGCTTACTCTTGGAATAAATTAAGATGTCGTCGATGAATACAATCACAAACTTATCAAGATACGGCTTACACACCCTATTCATGAGGTCCATGAATACCGCAGGTGCGTTAGTTAATCCGAACGGCATCACTTGAAACTCATAGTGTCCATAACGTGTTCTAAATGCGGTCTTCGGGATATCCTCCTCCCGAACTCTAAGCTGATGGTAACCGAATCTCAAATCAATCTTGGAGTAATGACTAAAACCTTGCAACTGGTCGAACAAATCGTCAATCCTAGGGAGTGGATAACGATTCTTCACCGTCAACTTGTTCAGTTCTCGGTAGTCAATGCACATCCTGAAAGATCCATCTTTCTTCTTCACAAACAAAACCGGTGCTCCCCAAGGCGAGGAACTCGGTCTAATGAATCCCTTGTCCAGTAATTCTTGTAATTGGTTCGACAACTCTTGCATTTCGGAAGGCGCTAAACGATACGGTGCTCTTGCAACAGGTGCGGCTCCTGGCACTAAGTCGATCTGAAACTCAACTTGACGCGTAGGTGGTAGTCCAGGTAATTCTTCCAGAAAAACCTCGGGAAAGTCCTTAACAATTGGCACATCCCCAAGTCGTTTCTCATCCGACTTCTTCTCAGTAATGTGAGCCAAAAATGCATAACAACCCTTCTTGATGTACTTCGCGGTCTTGATGCATGATATGATACTAAGTCTAGTTCCGCTTCGCTCTCCACGAACAACTAATGTCTCCCCATCATAAGGAAGATGAACAACCTTCTCATCACAAATAATTTTTGCACGGTGACGGGACAACCAATCCATGCCGATGACAATGTCAAAACTACCAAGTTCTACGGGCATAAGATCTATGTTGAATGGATGATTAAGGAGATTGATGGTGCAATTACGGAGAACTGTATTGGTGCTAACTAAAGACCCATTAGCTAGTTCAACTTGAAATGAAATGTCTAGTGCGGTTGGTGTAGTGTTGAGTAAAGGTGCAAACGTAAGTGAAACGAAACTTCTATCGGCTCCCGAATCAAATAAAATAGAAGCATAACGATTATTGACAAGGAACGTACCCGTGACAACCTTCGGGTCTTCGCGGACATCATCTCCACCCATGACGTAAGCTCTCCCTCGAGCTATTCCGCCTTGATTCCTTACCTTCGGGCAATTGTTCCTAAAGTGTCCCACTTCTCCACAACCATAACACGTTGGCGGTGGATTCTGATTGTTTCCCCCAGGAGCAGACCTACATCCATTAGCTTGATGACCAACTTTCCCACAATTTTGACAAGGCCTAGGGCAATCTCCCGGGTTATGATGCGTTTGGCACTTGTTACACTTTGGTAGAGTACCGGAGTAACCTTTCTTTTCTGTCGGACCTGCAGCATAGGCCTTTGCAGTCTCTTGCCTCTTGGGTGGTGGTTGGTTGGCGTTGTTACCTTGGTTGTTATCCCATTTCCTTTTGTTGTTGTTGTTATGGTTGGTGTTGTTTCGGTTATTGGAGTAGTTGTTGTTGTTCCGGTAATTGTTGGTGTTATTGTTGTTGTTACGGTTTCGGTTGGAGTTATTGTTGTTGTTGTTGTTGTTGGCGGGTGTCACTTTCTTCAGAACTTGAGCTATGAGCTTTTGAGACATCCTGATTGCCTCATCAAGAGTTTGCGGATCAAAAGAAATCACATCACCACGGATGTTTTCGGGCAAGCCACCAATGAAATTCTCAACCAACTTTTCATTATCAGGCACCATAGATGGGCATAGAGCGGCTAACTCTTGGTACCTCCTAATATAAGTCTCGATATCATTCCCCACGGTTACCAGATCATAAAACTCTACCTCTAACTTCTTCACTTCAGTTCGTGGGCAAAACTTCTTAGTCACTAGCTTCTTGAATTCATCCCACGTGATCTTGTAAGCATTCTCCATCCCTATGGACTTCGCGTAAGAGTTCCACCATGATAAGGCTTGATCACGGAGTGTACTAACGGCAAACTTTACCTTGGAATCATCCGGACAGTTGCATAAGATAAACACGGATTCGGTATGTTCGAACCATCGAACCATGGCAGTAGCCCCTTCAGTACCCTTATACAAAGTAGGATCTCCACTCTTGAAATCCTTGTACGTACATTTCTTTCCATTAGTCCCGTTGCTAGCTTCTCCCGATGTCCCTATCTGAGAAGCATTTTCGGCAGCTTTTGCGGCAACAGCGGCTCTTTCAATCTCTAGAGCTTCGGCTATACTATCCCTAACGAGCTTCCTGATAGCAGCTTGAGTCATATCTGGGGTAGCCGTTGCAGCAGCCTTGGCTCTTGTTTTCCTAGGTGCCATAATTCTGGTACATCACAACAGAATACATCAACAACAATCATACTAGAAATGATTATCGCACAAAATATATACAACCACAACCTGTATATATTTTTCCACAACGAGTATAAATATAAACACAACATGTATAAATACAATGAAATCACGATGAGAACAACCACAACATGAAATTTCATAGAATAATCACAACACATGAATATCATACATGAAAATTTCGGCCTACGTGGACCGATATCATAATAGCACAACCAAATCCTACATAGTAGAGTCATACTTGATACATTTGTTTGTACTACAACCAAAAGACAACAAGTTCATAACTATGTCCCACACCCCGGGACTAGGATAATAACAGTACAAGCTACATGATAAAGTCTAACACTAAGCACTCCCTGGTGCTCCACCTGGTCCACCTGGTCCACGCCTCCAAAGTTTGACCACTTTGGACATGGAAATAGCAACCTTCTCCAGCTGCTCCACTCGCAACTGAAGATCGGTCTCTCTGCTCTGTGATGCAGTCAAAGCAGCTCTAACTGATGTCAACTCACTAGCCTGGCGGCGTAGCTCCTCCTGAGTCTGTTCGGCTCTGTCCCGAATCTCGGGTAACTCATCCCTCAACTGGTCTATCAACTCCTGATGCGCTAGCTGACGTGTCTCCAGTCCATGATAAGACACATCAATAGAAACTCTACCCTGTACCAAATCCTCTACATCCTCCTCAACCACATCTAGTCGAGGCGCAAGGATCTCATCTACTCGGTAACTCAATCTAGCTAACTGCCCCTGCTGATCAGTCAGTTGGGCATCCAAGGTAAGAGCAGTGGGTACCCTCGCGGCAGCAGCCCGCGAGCTCTCTCCAATGTGGTAATGTGCAGGTGGTGGTAAATCTGAAATCTGAGTAGTGGGTAAGGCTGGGGTAGTGCATCTTGCACGCTTTTTAGGCGGCAAAGATAGAGCAGGTGAAGGAGTAGTAGCAGGTGTAGTAGTGGGTAAATCTGATGATGGTGGTCGTGTAGGAATGTCTGGTGTCCTGAATGTAGTGGTAACACGACGTACGCTCTTACGAGCACCAATGATCGTCTTGCGACGAGGAAACATAAGAACAGGTTCGGCGGGAACTGATGAAGTATGGGATGATGACTCTGTGAGAGCATGGGTGACAATAGGTGGTGCAATGGGTGAAATCTGAGGAGTAGGAGCAACCTCATCCTCGTAGAAAGCCTCGGTATCCTGTGCCAAAGGTGGTGAAAGTGGTGCAGGCTGAACAGGTGTAACCATGGGTATAGTGGAAGACATAGCGTCCTCAATGTCCACATCGGAAAGTATGATAATTGGGCGGGAGTTAGAAGACATATCTCTGGGGAAACAATGCAAAATGAAATGAATAACTCATGTAATGAAACACATAAATAATAAATATGCACTTATGATGAAATGATGAGACGCTACCGTTGGGGTAGTTATAGTCTAGGGTATGAGGACAGCCTAGTTCGCTATAACCATTGCTCTGGTACCAATCTGTCACACCCTGAATTTACCTGTTAATGGCAGCGGATATGAATACCTTGGTGTGACTTTCATGGCGTCTCATACAATGGATATATTGAACGACCTAAAGTGCCGTTTTGAAATTACACGTTTGATCATAAATAAAATCAGAGTTCACAAAACATAGGTCCCAAATGATGTTGCAAGTTTATATAACAAAACCATAGTAGATCAAACGTTTACATAAGTGCATGAAAATAAGTGATGCAAGTCGACCCCGCGACTCCAAAAGGCCAAATGCATGTCCACACGCTAGCTAATTACCTGAAAATACATTGCTAAAAACGGTCAACATAAAGTTGGTGAGAGATCATAGGTTTAATAAAATGAAGGTATACGATAGCCACAAGTATAAAGTGTATGACATAAGTCACATAAAAATGGTGTACAATAGACTTAAGCTCATGACCCCGAAACTATGACTGAATCTGTGGTGCCCCTCAGAGTGTTTTGCCAGGCACTCTAATAAAAAGACATGAAATGCATCCGCTATCGGTTGTTGGTCAAAGCCAACACGGATGGAGGCGTCACCCTCGATAGATCTATCCACTCACTCTCGCTTACAGGTAAATTAACGGTTCATGATATAGGGGACTTTCATATGGCAACAAGGTAACTTAATCTATGTACAAGGAATTTGATACTAGGGCTCGCATATAAAAATGGTTGCAATGTATTCTCCCCCGTGGGATTTGAAATGAAAATAATAAATTGAAAAACGGGGCTATGAAAACTCACCTGGTATGATAGCACAATGATAATGATGAGTAGTGATGAAATGGAACTCGGTCTCTAAACAGGACCTATTATGAATGATATGACTCGCATAAGCAATGATGTAACTCAACTAATGCACATACTTATGCTAACGATACCACTTGTGGTTTTAGAAAATATCATTTAACGTCGAAAAATACATTATTGATATCTCATTATGTCATAAACGACTTTTCGTGTAATTACATTAAAATGGTACTCCATGATCCTTATTTGGTATTATATTGTCAAATATAACAGTTTCGTCGCAAAATAATACTTTATACGACTTGTGAAAATATAACCATTTTGGCCGTGTAAAACTAGTCGCGAAAATTATATACTTTGTATACATATTAGTATTCCGACTTGACGTTCTCAAAAACCTTATAACAATATTTCAATATCGTTACTTTTGACATTGAATCAACCGTGCCTCGATCGATTTGGTAAACGGCTATCAATATTTCAAGTTATGAAAATACTAGTTTTTAACACTCTATTTTCTACTAAAAAGGGTGCTGTCAAAATATATACATATCGTCGAGTCTTTAAAAGTCCATATTTTGTTCGTTATAAGCTCGTTTTTAACGTTCTAGGTATCCACGCGTTCGTATAAACCTATACTAACGTATTTTCAATGTCTCGGCTCATCTAGATCATGGTTAACGGCTCGCTTTGCTCCTGAAAACGCGTCCAACAGCATGTTATTTTTCAGCAAAGTGTATATTTCGTCGCGTAACTTAAATATCTCATAACTTCTTCGTTATAAGTCGGTTTTTAGTGATTTAAGCGCCCACGCGTTCCTTATTGAGTGTATTTTCTAAATATTGAAACCAAAATAGTTCACAAAAATCTGAGTTTTCCAGAAAATTCAATTCGTGGCAGTAGGTACTTTAGGTAGAGCAAAAATACATTTTTCTAGTTCATAACTTAATCAAACTTACTCCATTCAACTCCACAAATACCCTTGATCTACCATACACTTCTCAAAGTGTCATGGGGTCCTAAACTTAACTAAATATAGTGTGGTTCATGAGATTGTTAGCAAAAATTATAGATCTAAAGTTTATAAGAGTTTTTAAAAGGAAAAGTGGTATCATAACTAAGTATGTTGCATTATTAACCAATAACACATGAAAATACATAAATATAAAGATCAAATGAAAGTAAAACATGAAAAATTAATAATCTTGAAGTTACTTACAATGTGGGTTAGGATGGAAAGAAATGAGAAGGATTCTTGAGGTTTTTATTTCAAAACCTTAACAAGAACATCAAATGGGACTTGTAGAATACTAGAGCTATGAAAATTTTATGGATTTGCTTGGTTCTTGTGGTTGGCCGTGGGTTTCAAGAGAGACAAAGGAGAGGATTTTGAGTTTTACACCTTTAGGAGTGAGTTAGTATGTGTTGGAAGTATTAAAATAATTCACAAGGACTAGTTACCAACTCCAATTAATGAAAGCAAGATTTTTACTTGATTGGGCATGGTCTAGGTAATGGGGCGTGGGTTTTGGTGAGCAAAAGAAGCAACATTTGATTTTTTTGTAAGATAGTGTATGAGTTGGTTAATTTAGTGTGTAGTTTGGGTGTTATCGGGTACTGAGTTATCTTAAAATAAATACTAACGAAGCGAATAAAATACGACAAAGTTGTAAATATTGTAAAATGATGTTACTGACATAAATCGGGTGTCGGAACAACTGTCAGGTTAATTTGTCGTAATTTGACGGTATTATAAGCTCTTGACGAAAAATATAACAATTGGTGTAATAACACCGGGTAAAATAATAATATAAACTTTATATTATTAAAAGTAGTTATAAAAGTTTATTAGGATCATTGTCTGGAGTACTGGGCATAATTGTTAATAATACTGACTGAGTGGTAACGTTAATTAATTAAATAACCTTCCGTAAAAATAATTAATGCATAACCGTGCATGAACTAATGTACTGATGATGTTACTGATGATATGCAGACTCCTCTAGTCTACAATGATGTGTCCTGACTGACAATGCATGAATTCACAGCTAAACCGAACTGGTTACGTGAATTAAAGTCATCTGAAAATAGGTTTACGAATAATGGTAAATTGTCGGGGTTAGGAAAATGACCTGAAATTACGGGTTGTGACACAAGGTGTTGCTCAAAACCAACTTATTAGTACACAAAATATACAAGAATTTTTTTTTTTTTGAACGAAAAGATAATAAACAAACAAAAAGAAAAAGAAAGAAAATAAGAAAAGAGAAGAAAGAAAATAAGGAAAAGAAAGATATACAACAACAACAAGCCTCCCCTTAGGTTTAAACCTCCCCTTAATCTCAGCACCTAAGGATTGAGCATTCCAATATGAACCACCAGATAGTTGAATCTTGGACCATCAAATGCTTTAGTCAACAGATCAGCCACATTCTCATCAGAGTGTATCTTAAGCACCTGAATGAGATGCTTCTCATAAGCATCCCTTATGAAATGATGCCTAATCTCTATGTGCTTTGTTCTTTGATGAAACACTGGATTTTTAACAATACAGATGGTACTTTGGTTGTCAATGAAAATTTTAGTGTTCATGAAGTTGAACCCATAGTCTAACAATTGATTTTGCAACCAAAGGACCTGTCCACAGCAACTAGCAGTAGCAACATACTCTGCCTCAGTAGAAGATGTAGCCACAATAGTCTGCTTCTTGCATTGCCAAGAAACCAACCTTCTTCCCAAAAACTGGCAACCCCCAGTAGTAGATTTTCTATCAAAGTTAGCTCCAGCATAGTCACTATCACTATAAGCTTCCAGCACAAAAGAAGAATCCTTTGGGTACCAAAGTCCCAGCTTAGGCTGTCCTTTTAAATACTTGAAGATTCTCTTGACAGCATTTAAATGGGAAGTCAAAGGTGTAACCTGATGTCTAGCACAAGCACAGACTGCAAACATGATATCAGGCCTTGAAGCTGTCAAATACATCAAAGAACCTATCATAGACCTGTATAAGTGAACATTTACAGCATCATCAGGTTCAATATTGGATTTAGGCTTTGAAGCTTCATAAGGTGTTGTTGCAGTCCTCACACTTTCCAAGTCAAACTTCTTAAGTATGTCATGAACATACTTTTCTTGGCTGATGAAGATACCATCTGGTCGTTGTTGAACCTGTAAGCCCAAGAAGAATGTCATCTCCCCCATAGCACTCATTTCAAATTCACTTTTCATTAATTCCTCAAAATCCTTACACCAAGCCTCATTAGTGGAACCAAAAATAATATCATCTACATACACTTGTACCAAGATGATATCTTTAAAATTCTTCCTTATGAAGAGTGTTTTATCTATTGTTCCTCTTCTGTAACCATGTTTAAGTAGAAAGGCAGACAACCTGGCATACCATGCTCTTGGTGCTTGATGAAGTCCATAGAGTGCTTTCACCACTTTATAAACCAAATCAGGATGCTGTGGATCCACAAATCCCTGTGGTTGAGTAATATACACTTCCTCTTCAATGCTTCCATACAGAAATGCACTCTTCACATCCATCTGATAAACCACAAACCCCATAAATGAAGCAAAAGCCAAAAGCAATCGAATAGCTTCAACTCTTGCTACTGGTGCAAACACCTCATCATAGTCGATACCCTCTTCTTGTCTATGTCCTTGAGCTACCAATCTAGCTTTATTTCGAACCACAATACCCCTAGCATCCCGTTTATTCTTGAGAATCCATTTAGTTCCAATTTCATGTTTTCCTTCAGGCAATGGTACTAATACCCATACTTTCTGATTCTTGAACTGCTGCATTTCCTCTTGCATAGCCTCAACCCAATCAGAATTATCAAGGGCTTGAGCTACACTACTTGGTTCAATTTGAGATAGAAAGCAAGCATAGAGGCAATGAAGATAGTCAGTGTGATTGCTCCTTAACTGTTCCTGAATATAACTGAGAAAAGCAGATTCTCCAAATTTGGATTGACTTAACCTGCTTCTTGTTTGAATAGGGGAATTGAGATCACCAAGAATCAAAGATTGAGGATGTATAGTGTTAATCCTCTTGGTAACAACATGATCTACTTCATAGGTTGTGGCTTGATTAGTAATAGAGGGATTTGCTTCACCATCATAAGAAGAGTGAGTGAAAATTCCAGATCTTGATTGATGATGAGGATCATTCAGCTTAGCTGCTGAAGAGAGTGAATTTCCAAGATCAGATGGACTTGGTAATCTAGTTGGAGGCTCACTGAATCCCAATAAATCAGCAGATGGAGTAGACAAAGAAGCAGCAGGAGTGGTGACATCGGCAGGAACAACAGATGAATCAGCAGTATCAGGTGTACTACCAGCAGAATTGACATCAGCAGGAACAGGAATACCACCAGCAGAAGCCATTTGTCTTCTGACTTCAGCTTCAGCATTTCTCAATAGCTCAACTGTTTCTTGTGAAAACTCAGAACCAAACTTTTCAGCAGCTCTCTTGGCTTGATGTTCTTGTCTTTGAAGCCTAGCAAGGTCTTCTGCAAAACTTGAATTATCTTCAGCCTTATCAGAAGTATCTTTGAGTTCTGTACCTGAAAAGTGGTTAGAGGGAAAAGAAGGAACAACTATGGGTTGTTCATCACACTTTGAATCAGACTCATCATCTGAGGTACCTGCATTGTTAGATAGATAAACATGTGTACCTACAGATTGATTAGCTTTATATCTAGAATAACCTAATGAATCAGTCAGATAATCCAGGTCAAAATACCAGTCATGACCTGCACCCTGTAAATTAGGTTTGGCCTCTAGAAACCTTAAGTTGAGTGTTTCTTCTATCCTCTTAGCAGACAAGTTATAAACCCTATAGGCCTTACTATGAGCAGAATATCCTACAATGAACCCCTCATCTGCCTTCTCTTCAAATTTACCTAGGTGATCACTAGTATTCAAGATAGTTACATGACATCCAAAAGGCTTAAGGTAACTAATGTTGGGAACCTTTCCAGACAAGAGCTCATAAGGAGTTTTGTTGTGGGGATTAGTAATAGATACCCTATTCAGTACATAGAAAGCAGTGCTTACTGCTTCAGTCCAAAACATGGTAGGCAATTTAGAGTCAGCTAGCATAGATCTAGCTGCTTCTATAAGGGTCCTATTCTTCCTTTCTGCAACCCCATTTTGTTGTGGGGTTCTAGCATTACTATAATCTCTTTTAATCCCCTTATTCCCACAAAATTCAATTAGATTAGAATTTTTAAACTCAGCTCCATTATCACACCTTATAGCCTTAACCTTTCTATTTAGCTGGTTTTCAATTAAGGTAATAAAATCCCTAATCACAGAATAGGTTTCATTTTTAGTACCTAAAAAGAAAGTCCAAGAAAACCTGCTAAAATCATCAGTAATCACCAGAAAAAAGTACTTATGGTCTCTACTTCTGATAGAAGTTGGACAAAAAAGATCCATATGAAGCAGCTGCAGAGGTTCAGAGATGGTGCTCACAGCAGTAATGGCCTTGTATGAAGCCTTGTGTTGCTTTCCTTTATTGCAGGCAACACAGTTATTTTCATTTGTGAAGGTCTTGAAAGGGAGCCTTTGTACTAAGCCATTCTTTGCCAGCTTGTTGATGGTCTTAAAGTTCACATGAGCCATTCTTCTGTGCCATTTGTTTGCTTCATCCACAGAATCTTTTGCCACCATACAAGCAAGTTTACCCTCAGGCTTAACATCATTCAGATTGAAATAATACAGGTTGTGAGTCCTTGGAACTTTGAGTACTATCTCACTTTCATCAGGCATCTTGAAGTCCTTGGAGAGCACAAGACAGTCAGTCTCAGTGAAGAGAACCCCATTCTTCTTGTTACATATTTGTGAGACAGAGAACAAATTGAAGTTCTTGAGTTCCTTCACATAGAGAACATTCTCAAAGTCCAGTTTAGGAGTCTTAATGGTGCCTTTCCCTGTAATCTTTCCATCACCTCCTCCAAATGTCACAGTACCTCCATGTAAGGGTACAAAGTCATGCAACCTTTCCAGATTTCCTGTCATACTCCTTGAACAACCACTGTCAACAATACCTACATCTTTACTCTTAAAAGGAATGTCCTACAGAACAAAAATACATACAACAATGTTAGATACATGGGAGGCCCAAGTCATTACTGACTTGGGTCTGCCTTGTGGATCAATAAAAATTAAACCATGGAGATTGATGAGATCCACCATTGTTCTTGGACCCCATTCTCATATATTGGTTATTGTTTCTCCAAGAACAACCTGCTGAGGACTTAACAGCAGTTTCCCATCTTGCCCCTCCCATGTGTAAGGTGTCAAAATAAACAGGCCACATATCATTTTGAAAGTAAGTGCTAGTAGGTCTGTAGTAAGGTCTAGCAGCATTGCTTCTCCAACCAGCAGGATTGATCCTACCAGCAGGAACTGGATCACCAGCAGGAATGGACTTGCCAGCAGCAACCGGCTTACCAGCAGGAACTGGCTTGCCAGCAGCAACAGAAGCTCTACAAGAGTTTATTCTTGCTGCTTGTGGAATATATGGGGGAATTTTATTGACATTGTTCCACACAGACCTATTTTGACAAGCATATTTACCCATCTGTTTTTCATAATAGTCACAATCTTTAATAAGATGATCATAACTACGACACACAAAGCAAGATTTCTTTCTAGGGGACTTTTTCTTAACATTATCTTTCTTATTGCAATCAGAAGAATTCAAACCAACACATGAATCAAAATTATCCTTAACAAAATTAAAATCACAACCATAACTGTTTGAAACAAAACCAAAACTAGAAACATTATTGTTTTTAACATTATCAAAAGAAACATCTTCAGCTCTTTGGGATTCATCAGTAGCCACTTTTGAAAACAGATCTTCTGATTTTATTGATGCCAACTTCTCACTTGATCCACATGTGGCATAGTCATCAGTCTTGATTTCTTCAGATTTGTCACTGTAAGAACAAGAGACAAATTCATTAGAGTCACAATCAAGATCAGGCAAGTTCTTTGCCTTTTTGCCATAAGTCATTTGTGAATCATCAAAGTCAAGGTCAAGGGCTGAGTGGATAGGGACAGGCTTAAAAACACCTCTTATAGGTGGAGGAACTGCATTCATCCCTCCTTCCTTAACAAACTTAACAGGAATTTGATAATCAACTTCCTTAGGGGTAGGGTCAAATATTCTAGGGTTATATTCCCCAACATCATATCCCAACCTTTTCTTACGCCAACCAGAATGATTACCATTATTATAGTTAACAAGATATTTTTCTGATTGTTGCCATGAATTTAACCTAGCCACTTCACTATCCAGTTTAGCCTTTAAATCCAGATTTTCTAATTTGATCTTAGCAAATTGAGATTCAGAATATTTAAGTTCATTAGTGGTGTTTTCTAAATCTCTCTGTAAAACCCTTATTTTCTCTTCATAAGCAAGCTGATTTGCTTCATGCCAAGCCTTTTGTTTTTCCACAGTTTTAAGAGCCTTTTTATAAGCTTGAATTTCAACAAATAGTTTATTATATTCAGGCTCAATCTCATCAAACTCCCTTTTTAACTCAGTGTATTTAATTTCACTATCCTTTTGCAATTTAGTATATTTAATATCACAATCAAAAGGACACTTAAGTACCTGAGATGGATGGCCCATCATTCCAAACTCTCCAGCCACATGTGTCCCACAAATAGTTTATTATATCCAGCAATCATCCCATAAATCCGTGAAGCTCCAGTCTCCTCATGTTGTTCCCAATCCAGCATTGAATCCACAGACACTAGGGCTTTAGCTTCCTCTGGCTCCAATTCTTTCATTCTGAATGCCGAATACCTTGTTCTGTCATCAACTTTCTTGTCTTGGCATTCTCTGGCAAAGTGACCTATCTGACCACATTTGAAGCACTTCACCTTCCTTCTGTCAAACCTTGCACCTTCCCTTCCATTGAGATTGAGCTTCCTCCCTGACTGCTGCTCAAACCTGTTAACCTTTAATGACAGCATAGCCAGCTGCCACTTGATGTCCATCTCCTCCAAATCAAATTGATCAATTTGATCAAAGTCATCATACATAAATTGCTGTTGTGGAGTACTTTCTGCAACAAATGAATGAAGAATTTCCTCAACAACATTGTCAGTCCTTGATTGAGATCTTGGTGTTGCAGGAGAATAGGAAACAGATGAAGATGAGGGGTTTGGGCTATCACCATGAGAGACCTTGTTAGTGCTGGTAGCACTAACAAATGCAGTATGAGTAGGTGTATGAGATGAATAAGTAGAAACCCCTTTGATATCAATCTCTAGGGTCTTGAGCTTGTTTTACAGATCATCAAAACTTAGGTAATCCAATCCACCTTTGGCTTTTAGGGTTATGGAAACTTGAGACCAGGATGGAGGTAAAGCCCTCAGAAACTTTGTGTTGCAGTCTTCATTGTCTGGTCGAGCCTGCAACTGATTAAGTTGGCTGAGGATCTTGTGAAATCGATCATACCCTTTGTGAATTCCTTCATCCTCAGAGATCTTAAACTCCTGGAATTCCTGCTTAAGCATGGATTTTCTCATCTTTTTGGACTCCTCATTCCCACCAAATCTAGCTTTTACAGCAAGCCAGATTTCTCTAGCATCATCCAGGTGATGAAAATCACCCATGTGATCCTCTGGGAGAGCCTGAAGCAAGAGAGTTCTTGCTTTAGTTTCCCTTTGCACAGCCAGCTGCTCCTCAGCTGATGCAGGAGGGAGAATCATGATGTTCCCATTCCGATCTCTTCCAATTCTCTTCTTGGTATTCCCAGTGAGGATAACATTCCAAAGATGGTGATCACTGTTGGAGATCCAGTACTCCATCTTCATAGCCCAGACTTCATACTCTTCCTTCTTGAGATATGGGAACTGATGGAGCGTGATGTGTCGTTGCGGTTTAGCAGTATTAATGCCTACTCAAGTTTTAAATTTATATTTAGCCGACTTATCAATAACACACACACTTAACGAGCAGTGTACCCGGTCAGTATGAATATAATGGTAAGTAGAGTGTCGATCACTAATAGTGGAACGTATTATCTAGTTATTCTAATCAGTATTTTAATATCTTAAGTCAATTATACAACCTAATCTAACGCAAGGGGGTTCAGCCTGAGAGACTGGCACGTTTTGGTTGCAATTAAATAATAAACTAAACTAATGAGCACGAATCAGCGATAAGCACGCACGTACACAGATAAATACTTGAGACAATAAGAAGACCTGTCCTGATAATTAAGTAGCTTGTCACTTGTTTTATTGCTAGTTTTATATGAAGTGTATGTAATTAACCCTTTCTCGTTGGCTCTAATCTTATCGGCGAGTAAACCCTTAATGATTACTTATGTCTAAAAGTTATTCCTAAGTGATCAAGTTAGTTATAACCGTGGGAGCAATATGATCTTCCGTAGTCACATACGACAAGCCACTAATAGACACAGAGGTTATCAATGCACTAATAAAAGTCACCAAAGACATCAACATATAAACTTTAATTAATGGGAAAGCAGTTTTAAGGGAGTGCAACCTTTCCGTTGTCACATTACACAAGCCACCAATCCTGATGAATTAAAGTGTACTAATACAATGAAACAAAACTACTTAATGAATTAAACACATGCAGGACCTTCTTACAGCTCTTGTATCTTCGTTCGGGTGTGTCTTGTGCTGCCTATTCGTCTGAATTCGTTCGCTCGTCTAGGGATATATGGCACGTACGTCCAAAAGTCTTTGAAATTCGTCTGGCCTTGGGGTATTTATAGTTTCTGTCTGAGGTAAGATGCGGCGCATTGAATAAGTAGATGCGGCGCATTGACTTAACTTCACGTGGGGTCCAAGGTTATTATATTCCAAAATATTCGTACACCGCCTTGAGATGCGGCGTATCTTCATAACTGTATGTGGCGCATGTCTTCTTGTATCTTGGATCGAAACTGGTGAAATCTTGATAGTGATGCGCCGTATGTAAGAAGTATAATGCGGCGCATCTGGAGTAGAACAAGTTGGTTCTTCTTCGTTGACCAAAGTTTCATATGCAACGCATGACAGAATTACATGCGTGCATTCTTCAAAGTCAGGCAATGGTCTTCAATCTCTTCATTTCAGCAACCTTTTCCAATCTTGATCATTTTTCTCCATTTTTAGTCCATAATAGCTAAGTTTCACCAAATGCTTGTTTTTAACTGAGAATTACAAAAGTAAACGATTAAGTATCAATTCTCATACATAATATAATAAAACAAGTCAAATAAATAGGATAAATGATGATAATAAAATGTACTTATTTGAGTTCATCAAATATCCCCCCACTTGAACTTTACTTGTCCCCAAGTAAACCTTAGAATTAATCTTATGAAAATATATCCTAAAAGATATTAGGATTTATTTTTATATTTAAGCATGTATTCGTTTTATCATAATCACACAACCAAACACTTAACGAATTAGGAATAAAATAAAATATTTCGATAAAAGCAAATCTAATCGTTTAACTGTCCAGTCGTGACGAATATTCTATCATAAGCTTGGCAAGTATACACATCTCCCCCACTAAAGCCAAGGAATAACAAGTCTAAAGCGGTTAAAAAGGGTTTTGAGGTTTAAGGGTTAATCATTCTTCTTAATCTCTATCGATCTCAAATTCCAGAAAAGGCGACAAAATCACAAATACATGATCGAATCCACGAACACGATACTTGGAATTGCTCAAATCCTTAACTCGAATAGGCTAAAGATAGGACCAAGTAATCTTCACCAATAATATTATATCAAAAAGGGCGACAAAATCATAAATACATAGCCGAATCCACGACTATGATACTTAAGATTGCTCAAATCCCTAATCTCAATAAATCAAAGGTTTGGATAAAGAATGATATAGGGTATGGATAATATTTGGGATACAAATTGGTGTAAAATGAAAAATAAACAAAACAGGTAAATTAAAATCCTAAGTGTGGTTAATTACTATCTCAACCATCCCATGAATAAGACTCATACCATTGAACAACTCACGCTTTAACACTTGAAACACACGCTTTAGGTAGACACGAATTATACTCAACAAGATCTTAATCAAAGAATAAACCTTAGTTGGTGTTCCCATAACGTTCAACTCCCATTCAATCCATAAATATAATATATAACAACTAGTGGTGATATCGACCACTTAATACAAAACTTTACATAAGTTGGTTAAAACAAACATCCAGCTTTTCCTTTTTCTTTTTTCTTTTGTTATTTTTTCAACTTTTTTTTTTTTTTTTTTTTTTTTTTTTTTTTTTTTTTTTTTTTTTTTTTTTTTTTTGACATCAACATATACATAGATGTGTAAAATTTCACCACATCACTATAATGATAACTCTGAATAATTTTTTCATACTTTTCATGACTTCAGAAATAACGGTAATAGTGAAAGTAGTAAACACACGAAAAATAAACTCAAAGATATACAATATTTACTTTCACTCCAATTGCATTGTGCAATTTCCCGACCTAACCATAGATAATGAATTACGCACGCGAACACAGGTAATGTAAGGAAACATATTTTGCCTAAAGCAATTAACCACGGACTTTAATCTACAGGGTAGGCTAAGGTGTAAGGGTGTAACGAAACATTATAACAAAGGTGTAAGAAACGAAAGAAATGGATCTGAGTATTTTTCTAGGGGTATCTTACTCTAAAAATGAGAGTAACAAAGGGTTTATACGGGGGTTAACTAACCAGTGTAGTTAGCTAATATCACATAACATATAAAGGCTATTTGGGTGTAATCCTAGAAATTTACCAATTTAGACAAGTCATTCTAATTATATAAATAATACTTATTATGGTGGTCTCGAATAGTATACAAGCCAAGTTCTAAAGTCTACAAGTCACCGGCACACTCATAGATTTGTGAATTTTGAAAAATCACAATTTTTGAAAATAATGTTATGTGTGCAGCTATGCAACTTAGATCTTAAACAAAAACATGCTAAAAAATTTTAATTTTGATATATTAAGCGCATTTTAAGCATAATTTTTGAAAAAGTTTAGGACAAGTAAGTGTTCTAATTCTCCAATCCCCCCACTTAAGTTAAACAACGTCCTCGTTGTTTGTATCAAAGGTTAAAAACTGGAAAATAAAAGAATTAGAACAGAAAAACTCCCCTGAGATTTGCTCGGTATGATCCTCCATTAGTATAAGGGCAAAAATCAACTTCTTGTGGATGAGAACGTTTAAGCTTCATAATTGATGTATCCACAGGAAATGCAGGAATCTATAATACCACCAAGACTTTAACACACCTAAGTTAAGAAAGTTCAAACTGGCATAATACATTAGTAGTTAGTAAAAATAAAACTTAAAATTAAAACTGAAAATCATCAGGTCAGTCGATGCGCCGTATCTTATGGAAGAAGATACGCCGTATCGAGCCTGGAATAATTACGAATCAGAATAGAAGATGCGTCGCATCCTTAACCAGGGATGCGCCGCATTAAATAAACTGACAAAGAGTTTTAAAGTTAAAAATAAAAATGCCGAAAATAAAATAAGATATGACCAGTGCAGGAGATGCGTCGCATCTTAGGATGGAGATGCGCCGTATCTTCTGCGAGCCTGACTGACTTGACACAAAACATAATAGTAAAATTTTTCTCCGGGTTGTCTCCCGGTCAGCACTTGTCTTTATTCCAGAGTCTTCAAGTTAGACTCACATTCAGCTCTTTAATATCGATCATTGAAGGAGTCGGAAGCATCGCGCTCCCTCATCGCCAATTCAGTAATATTGAACATTCCTTGCTCGTCCTTAATTTCCACGCCATTCTTCTTTAATATCTGTATAAACAAAGTTCTGTCCCTTTCGGGCAGAGATGACAAAATGATAGACGGGAAATTCTTATTATTAAATAGGCACAAATATGCAAGGTGGGGTGGTAGTTCAATAAACACATCATTATTCAAATTCGTATGCTCAACTATTCTCCTACGTTTGTTAATCACTACGCAATCATACCATTCATCATCAGAATCATTAACAATATCGCGTCTAAGTTCGGTAGGTACATTAAGGTCAATAAATTCCTCAAAGTTCTCATGATTAGGATTAGTTGAGTTGTTTTGAATCAATGTTTCTCCCATAAGCCTAGCTTCAAGATCGAGGTCCATACGCTCTCTTAATCCTAGCACATAGACGCCTCTAATTATGCTTTTAACAGGATCTTGGCACTTATAGACTAGTTTATTATTCCCTACCCTTAATGAGATTTTTCTTTTAAACACATCAATCTTAGCACGGGCGGTAGACAAGAAAGGTCTTCCAAGGATTAAAGGAATCTTAACATCCTCGGGCATATCTAATATAACAAAGTCTACGGGGAAAACAAACTTCTCAATCTTAACTAGCACATTATTAGCAATCCCTTCAGGTCGTTTTACCATTTTATCAGCCAATTCAATAAGAAACTTTGTTGGTGCTAATTTTCCTATTCCTAGGGTAGTGAATGTCTTAAGGGGCATTACACTAACGCTAGCTCCTAAGTCAGCTAACACATTATTGAAAGATATATCATTAATTGAACAAGGTAAAGTAAAACTTCCTGGGTCCTTTTCTTTATGAGGCAAGGCATGTAAGTCGGTTGCAGAGCTCTCTTCTTTCATTGTAGCCTTGATCTCTTCTTCAATCTTTGTCTTCTCTTTGAGTAGTCTCCTTAAACTGATTGAAGAATTAAAGAAAATTCGGGTCTTGCACCATCATTACCATTCATCAGTCTTCTAGGAAAAGGAATGTTAGGAGTGACTTCTTCAGTGGTGCTTATGGCCTTGACATGATCTCTTGGGTTGGTTTCAGTTGAGCTAGGTAAACTTCCATATCCCCTTTCTTGAAGAACTTTGCTCATTTGACCAATTTGTTGTTCCAATGCTTTGATCGAAGCTCCTTGATTTCTTGTAATGGTGTCCGTTGAAGCTCGGATTTCTTTGATCATAGCAGTATTCTCTTCATGTCTTTTAGCAGCATCGGTCATAATTTGCTTTAAAGTGTCATCTAAAGTCTTCCTCCTTTCTTGATAAGCGGGATTAAAGTTGTTCTTTTGATAGAATCCCGGAGTAGCTTCCCTAAATCTTCCTGAAGGTCGGAATGGTTGTCCAAATTGTGTGTAGTATGCTTCTTCAAATGTCTCACTTTCATTCTTATTCGGACAATCTTTAGTGTAGTGAGGTCCTTCACACTTTTCACATCCAACTTGGGCAGCATAAACTTTCTCATCACGCTTCTTCATCTCTCTACTAATTTTATCCAATTGAGCTTGAATTGCAGCAAACCCGTCAAAATTAGTGCTGCTCTTAGATCTAGTAGAGGTTCCATCGTGCCATTTTTGAGAATGATCAGCAGCTTCTTGGATAGCTTTCCTAGCATTAGCTGCACTCATTTGAGGCATAACTCCCTTAGCATCCAAGATTTGTCTAGTAGGCACGTCCAATCCTTGATAAAACAATATTATCTCCTGCATTGGGGTTAGATAGTGTTTAGGACATTTCACCAGTAAGTCTTTAAATCGTTCCCAAGCTTGATAAAGAGTTTCATCAGGCTCTTGCTTGAAACTGTTGATAGCCTCCATCTTTTTAGCAGTTTTAGCAGGTGGACAATATCTTTTCAGGAATTTGCACTTCAAATCTTCCCATGTAGTGATTGAACTAGCATGTTCATTCCTTAGCCACTTATTAGCAGCTCCTTTAAGCGAGATTGGAAAGATTCTTAGCATGAGTTGATCGTCAGTGACTCCTTCCGTAGTAAACAAATCTGCAATCTCGAGGACCTTTTCAACATGTTCATTAGCATCTTCATGTTCCGATCCACTGAAAGCATTTTCTCTTAGCTCCTTGAGAAACTGACCCTTTAACTCAAACTTTGACTTATCATCAAACTTTGGTCTAGCAACTCCTGAACTGTAATCAGCACGGGTACTGTTCATGTATTCCTCCATAGTTGTGTTTTCGCCCATTGTTTCTGTTTCTTCTTCCTTTTTCTCTTCAGAAAAATAATCAAGCTCGAATGAACTTGAAATATCAAAGCTTTTTGTGTTGAAAAGACTTTTAAGCGAATGAAAGGCTCGTTCAGGATCTTCGAAGGGTTGAATCAAGTTCTTCGTAGAACTCCTGGTCATGCACTTCTTGAAACTATCACAAAAGCATCAGTAGGGTATGTTCAAGAAAGTAATATATCAGAAAATCAACAACGGAAACGGAATACGAAAAATTAAAGTTACTGATATCTGCAGACGATGCGCCGTATCCAAAAAGTTGGATACGCCGTATCTTATAATCGTTAAAATTTAATCAGACGTTTATTCAGAAAATAGATACGCCGCTTATAAATTTAGAATGCGCTGTATCAGTTTTAATTATCAAAAATCAATTATACTTATTAAAATTAAATGCGTCGTATTAACAAAAGTTAATGCGTCGTATTTTCGTTACGTTTCAAAATACAAGATTTTTGATTCAGTAAGATGCGCCGTATCGATAAAGATCGATACGTCGTATCTGTTTAATAATTCGAAAACTGTTTTTAATTAAAATAATAGATACGCCGTATCTGTAAGAACAGATGCGCCGTATGGCGTTAACGTTTAGAAAAATTTCTTATTAAAAACAGAATACGCCGTATTTTGGGGAAAGATGCGTCGTATCGAATTAATTAAACGCGTTGTATTTTATAAAAATTAAACGCAATACGCCGTATCTAAGAAAATAGATGCGCCGTATCGTTTGAATTAGCTCAGTACAACGATAGCAGAATACAGAAAATACGAAAAATAAAAACAAAAATAAAAGCAAACGAAAAGCAACAAAAATAAAAGAAAACAAATAACACACAAAACAGAAAATATGCAAATAATACAATGAATGCAATTAATCTAATACACAACACGGTTAGCGGTTAAAATCTAAAAATTAAAAAGAAAAACCTAATTAAAATACTAATCAAATTAACAGATAATAACAATTCACTCCCCGGCAACGGCGCCAAAAACTTGATGGAGTGTGATGTGTCGTTGCGGTTTAGCAGTATTAATGCCTACTCAAGTTTTAAATTTATATTTAGCCGACTTATCAATAACACACACACTTAACGAGCAGTGTACCCGGTCAGTATGAATATAATGGTAAGTAGAGTGTCGATCACTAATAGTGGAACGTATTATCTAGTTATTCTAATCAGTATTTTAATATCTTAAGTCAATTATACAACCTAATCTAACGCAAGGGGGTTCAGCCTGAGAGACTGGCACGTTTTGGTTGCAATTAAATAATAAACTAAACTAATGAGCACGAATCAGCGATAAGCACGCACGTACACAGATAAATACTTGAGACAATAAGAAGACCTGTCCTGATAATTAAGTAGCTTGTCACTTGTTTTATTGCTAGTTTTATATGAAGTGTATGTAATTAACCCTTTCTCGTTGGCTCTAATCTTATCGGCGAGTAAACCCTTAATGATTACTTATGTCTAAAAGTTATTCCTAAGTGATCAAGTTAGTTATAACCGTGGGAGCAATATGATCTTCCGTAGTCACATACGACAAGCCACTAATAGACACAGAGGTTATCAATGCACTAATAAAAGTCACCAAAGACATCAACATATAAACTTTAATTAATGGGAAAGCAGTTTTAAGGGAGTGCAACCTTTCCGTTGTCACATTACACAAGCCACCAATCCTGATGAATTAAAGTGTACTAATACAATGAAACAAAACTACTTAATGAATTAAACACATGCAGGACCTTCTTACAGCTCTTGTATCTTCGTTCGGGTGTGTCTTGTGCTGCCTATTCGTCTGAATTCGTTCGCTCGTCTAGGGATATATGGCACGTACGTCCAAAAGTCTTTGAAATTCGTCTGGCCTTGGGGTATTTATAGTTTCTGTCTGAGGTAAGATGCGGCGCATTGAATAAGTAGATGCGGCGCATTGACTTAACTTCACGTGGGGTCCAAGGTTATTATATTCCAGAATATTCGTACACCGCCTTGAGATGCGGCGTATCTTCATAACTGTATGTGGCGCATGTCTTCTTGTATCTTGGATCGAAACTGGTGAAATCTTGATAGTGATGCGCCGTATGTAAGAAGTATAATGCGGCGCATCTGGAGTAGAACAAGTTGGTTCTTCTTCGTTGACCAAAGTTTCATATGCAACGCATGACAGAATTGCATGCGTGCATTCTTCAAAGTCAGGCAATGGTCTTCAATCTCTTCATTTCAACAACCTTTTCCAATCTTGATCATTTTTCTCCATTTTTAGTCCATAATAGCTAAGTTTCACCAAATGCTTGTTTTTAACTGAGAATTACAAAAGTAAACGATTAAGTATCAATTCTCATACATAATATAATAAAACAAGTCAAATAAATAGGATAAATGATGATAATAAAATGTACTTATTTGAGTTCATCAGGAACTTAGCATTACTGTTGGACACAGTGGTTGTAACAATTTGTTGTTGAACTTTTGTGGGTTCAGGTTCTTCATTGTTAATGGTAGCGAATTCAGGGTTTTCGTCGCCCATTGTGAAAGGGTTTAGAGAGATTGTTTTGAGAACTTTTGCTTCTTGATCAGAGATCCTCACGAGGCTCTGATACCACTTGTTGAGACTAACACGCCTGCTAGATCTTTGAGCCTTAGTGGATCGGTAGGATGCCTATGTAATCACAAGCACACTACAAGAGAATCTCTGAGTACGAACTAGAAAAGAAAAGAACTAAGACTATGATCCTCTATGGATCGTATAATGAACTAAAAGATATTATTATTGAAGATTGTTAAGACGTAAAAAGATATATAAAACTCCTAGACGGGTGTTCCTTTTATACTAACAAGAAACCCTAACCCTAACCCGTCATACAAGAAAACGTGTGAAGAGATAAACATGATCTCTTCTAAAAATAAATCTAACAAACATTCTAAACATACGGGATAACAACTAACAATACCCGCAATAACAACTATTATCAGCAGAAACAAGATATAACTATCAGCAGCAATGAGCTTCAGCAGGAACCACAGCTATCGGCAGGAACCAGCTTTACACTATCGGCAGCAACAAGAAATATCTTATTTCCTGAATTCCTAACAAGATTGTATCCTATATTTGCATGTTTAGATCCGTGAATAACTTATGTTATTCTAAATTGTCCGTTGTCACTTAATGATATGGGAATATCATTAAATCAAGACAAATCTGAGTATTGGTAGAATATACTTGAAAGTATATTGATGCGTTGACATGCTAATTTCACATGATATTCAATGAATTGAATATAGGACTTATCCCAACTTCATGAGTTTACTTTATGGATCTTGTCATCAAGTAAATCATGTATATATAGTTATCCTCAGACTTGAGATACCAAATAACTGTCATGGATGTAGTGCATTTCTGTGAAATAATTTACCGTTATACGTAACTGGTAGCTATAAGGATTGTTTTCAGGAGTGTTGCAAAGTTCTTGGGTTATGCTCGTAGTCAAGAGAGAATTTTTTTCCTTCAAATTTGTTTGAAGTTTAATACTATTGGGCCCCTCGTAGGGTTGGCAAGATGTATGCGTGCGCACACCCAAGATCTCCCCTGAATATGTTCAGAAGATTTGGTAATCTTGCTCAATCAGAAACAACGAGAAACAGAATGGTTAATAAAGAATGACTGAGATCCATATCTTTATTAATGTAGTATTAGAAACAAAAGGATAAGTATGATGATGAATCATCGAATGATTTTTCCAGGAGACCACCACCCGAGTTGTACTAGACGCTAATCAATGTCATTACACTATTAATAGATGCCCAAGTGGGAGCTGTTAAGTTTATGGACAAATATTAAACGTGTATGACTAGAATCGAACTTGGGACCACGGGATTACACACTTTACGTATGAGAATTAAAGATTAATAATTTTGTATAAAATGTTATATTTAATTATTAATTACACAAAACGACTAACAACCGTTAGTAATTAATGAAAATTGACTAACGGACAAAGATAAGGACTATGGATAAAAAATAGAGAACAAGAAGGATCTAGAACCCTTGTGGGTTTAGTGATTCGATCGGCCTAGGTGAAAACCCAAGCCCAAACCATATCTTGTTCAACAGAGACCTAGAACTTCTATTCCCAAGCGCCCCTTTCCAAAGAGTAACTACAACTCTCAACATCATTATCAAAATAGTTGGAACCCAAACTTACCTAGAAGTTATCAAGGTCCCAACTACATGTCATGGAACCCATATCCACCGTTTCCATACATGAATCAAGATAATGCTATGTTTAACCCAAATGGACCCATGAGATATTGGGGACCAAACGCTTGAGTCTTTCTTTAACTTAGGTGTGCTTGAAATTCGGGTTAGAACCGGACGAGTGGATTAAAGATAGTGAGTGTTCAAGACACATGACGGGAAAAAAAAAGCCTTTTCTCAACCTACCAAGTGTACGACGGAGGTAATGTTACGTTTGGTAGCAAGCTTAAAAGTAAAATCATCGAAAAAGGTACGATCTCTCATAACTCTCTCACTATTGATGATGTTGCTCATTGATCCGCGAAAATCAATGCATAAATATGTCCAAGGAATACAAGGCAAGTTGTAATCCCGGGTCGTTATTCCCGACGAAGGATGAATGGAATTTGTGATTCGATTCGTGATTGTGTGTGATGAATAGTGAAAAGGGATATTTTGGATTTTTACGCTAAAATATGTGAACATGAACTAAAAACAAAATAATAATATAGGGAAACGATAATCTAAAACATATGAATCCTAAAACGTAAGGGAATCCTAAAAACGCGCAAAACCCGGGCTAATCCCGAGCTTTAAAGATGAAATGATGAAATATTAACTCTACGGGTGCCAAATGAAGTAGATTAAGCTAATTCAATCTAAGTCTATTCTAAATAATCCAGCCAACTCAGAATAAGCTCCAAGTAAAAGCAATTAAGCACTTAAAATCTCAATAAGCAAATTTGGCCACTGATGTGCAGCCTTTAAAGTGGAAATCTGAGGTAATTATGCAGGCAGAAAAAGCTACTAATAAGCTAATAAAAAAAATCTAAAAAATGTGGAATAAGTGTGTAAGCTACCAAAGATCATTTGTACCAATTTTCAGCTTAATTGAACTTATATTGAACAAATGAAAAATTGAAAACTCAAGCTGATCTGGACAAAAATTATGAAAAAAATGCAGAATTTGCAGCTGATAAAAAGCTGTTAAAAAGCTAATAGAAAAATTCAAAAAAATGTGGACTAAGTGCACTAGCAACCCAAGATTATCAGTACCAAGTTTGAGCTTAAAAGGGCTTAGAATGAAGAAATGAAAAATGAAAAACTAAAGCTGAAATTGGACAAAATAAAAAATGCAATCTGCTATGGTTCTGACTTGGACTGTTTTAGCTATATTTTGAACCAAAGCTTTAAGGCAACTAATCAACTACTGAATGTTAACTAAATGGACTAAAATAGACACAAGAATACTACAAATAGGCATCAAATCAACTTATAGCTACATTAAGCTAATATGATCAGTAGGCACCTTTTAACTTCCAATATCAACTAAGAAACTATCTAACCCTCCAAATAAGCTCAAGAACTCCTTCCAACAACTTAAATAAGCTAAATTAAGACTGATTGAAGTTTACCCAAGTGCAAATGAATAGTAAAATATCATTTTGACCCGTTTCCAAGCCTGTTCCAAACACCCCTTAAAGTGGGCTGTTTTCGGATGTTAACTAACATAGACCAATTTTAGCTGAAACTTCAAAAGGCAAAGGTTGAAGTAAGTATAAAATGACTTAAAAATCAGATTAGAACAGAAAGTAAGCACTAGGAATAAGCTAAACTGATTATGCTATATTTTTGGATTTTTCATGATTTTAATGTAAAACAGATTATAAGCAAATATTTAGCATACAAATAGCAATACTAAGCATAAATAAAGTGAATAAGCAGAAAGGAAAGCTAATAAGCTGTATAACAGTAAATAAGAAATTTGACTTTAGTTGACTATTTGGCAATTTTTGAAATTAAACTGAATGAAAAAGAGAGATGCAAATTTGATTACACTAAATTTGTTTACAGAACATTCAGAAGATAATACAATGAAACCTTAACCTAAATTAAGCTATTACTAAAAATTACAATAAGCTACCATAATCTATTCTACGACCTACTATCTAACACTCAATTTTGTGTGAATAAGAGGCTATTTATAGCCTGAGGAGCTTCTAGGGTTTCTCTGAATCAATCCCACCCCTTGGATTAGCTTGATTTAATCTCAGCCTTCAATTTCCTTTTTGGCGCCAAAATAAGCTTGGTGGATTGCCAGGTTGGAGTTGTATCATGTGAAGAGGAATACATGTGAAGGAGTAGGTGGTTGTAGCTATATTGAGGAGGGGGTGGCGTGTAGCAGAGAAAATCAAGTAATGATATTAGGATGTGGTTGGTTTTGGCTGGTAAATGGTAAAGGGGAAGAAGGGTTGACTGGTTTTGACCTGGGTGTTATCTAATAGAATATGGGTTGGGATTATTGGGTGGATCCGGGTTTATGTTAGTGGGATTGGGCTGGGATTGTTGGGCTGGGTTTGTTGGATTAGGTTTAGGATAAGTTTTGGAATTAGTTTTAAGTTTAGGGACCATCTTTGCCAATTCTGAAAATTCAAGGACCAATTCTGCCAAATCTGAAAATTATTTCCAATGACCATTTTTGACATTTTGATATTCTTGAGGGTTGACTTTTGACAACTTGAGCATAAATGTGATCCAAACTTGAAATTCCTTTCCCGGCTTCGACTTTTGACGACTTTCCAATCTCGTGCTCGGTTTTGTCCATTTTGTCATCGTTTGTGTCCGTTTCTCACATATCCGTACCTGCACATGCATAAACACAAAAACACAACATATTTGGCATATTTGGTTAGTTTTTGGTCTATTTGGTCCGTTTTATTTGGTAAAAAGTATGTGTAATTTAACACATACCACTCATGTAGATAACTTAGGCTTTAACTTGCTTAGTATTAGTCAATTATGCCGTAAAAAGTATGACGTCCTTTTCAGTGAAAACAAAAGTAAGATACTTAAAAATGGCATAACCGTAGGAAAAGGTGTTTTGAAGAATAACGTTTACGTTATGAAATTAGACAAAACATCTAAAGACAAACTTTGTCTCACCTCCTTAGACGACAACTCAACTCTGTGGCATAGACGTTTAGGTCACGCCAACATGAGATTCATCCAATCCTTATCATCTAAGGAACTCGTTAGGAACCTACCCAAGTTGAAATACGACCAACACTTTTGTGATGCTTCCAAAATTGGGAAACAAGTTCATAATAGCCATAAGGCTAAAAACATGGTGTTTACATCTAGGTGTCTAGAATTGTTGCATATAGATTTGTTTGGT
The DNA here is from genome assembly GCA_021014915.2 of Artemisia tridentata subsp. tridentata. Classification (NCBI taxonomy): domain Eukaryota; kingdom Viridiplantae; phylum Streptophyta; class Magnoliopsida; order Asterales; family Asteraceae; genus Artemisia; species Artemisia tridentata. The sequence continues at coordinate 18,472,644 of CP139507.1, read as the reverse complement.
CCATCCGCTATACAAAGTTATGGAGGAAACTTCTATACTTCGGTAATAGTAGATGATTACTCTAGGTATACTTGGACTAAGTTTTTGAAAACTAAAAATGAAGCATTTGATAAATTTGAAATTCTAAGTAAGAAAATTCAAAATCAAATAGGAAATAGCATTGTGTCAATTAGAAACGACCACGGTCGTGAATTTGATAACGAAACCCAATTCAGAGCTTTTTGTGATGCTAATGGCATAACACGTAATTTCTCGGCTCCTCAAACCCCTCAATCAAATGGTGTAGTAGAACGTAAGAATAGAACACTCCAAGAAATGAGTCGAACAATGCTAAACGAACAAAATATACCACAAAAGTTTTGGTGTAACGCCGTAGACACATTAACATACATCCTAAATAGAGTCTTAATTAGACCATTTTTGAAGAAAACACCTTATGAGCTTTATAGAGGCAAAAAGCCTACTTTAGGATATTTTAGAGTTTTTGGAAGCAAGTGATTCATTTTAAACACTAAGGATTATCTCACCAAGTTTGACCCAAAGTCTTATGAAGGTGTATTCCTTGGATACTCGCAAAATAGTAAAGCATACATTGTCTTAAACAAAGAAACCTCAAGAGTCGAGGACTCGTTGAACGTAACATTCGACGAAAGTCCACCTCCCTCTAAGACATCACCTTTGGTAGATGATGACTTAGTTGAAAGTCAAATGGTTGAAAACCAAGAAAATATAGAAAATGACAAAGAAGATGAACCCGATAGGGAAATAGTCAACATCAAGGAATCTAGAAGTCACCCACTAGGTAACGTCATAGGAGAAATTAACGAAAGAACCTTAAGGTCAAGAGTTCAAAATCAAAGTAATTTCTTTTGTTTTATTTCAACAATTGAGCCCAAAAATATAAATGAGGTCATAAAAGACGAATCTTGGGTCGTAGCAATGTAAGAAGAACTTAATCAATTTGTTAGAAATGACGTTTGGACATTAGTCCCTCAACCTAAGTGTTAAACCATAATTGAAACAAAATGGGTGTTTAGGAATAAAATGGATGAAAATGGCGTAGTGTCTAGAAACAAAGCTAGGCTAGTAGCTCAAGGCTACAATCAACAAGAAGGTATAGACTACGATGAAACATTTGCACCGGTAGTTAGGCTCGAGTCTATTAGAATACTACTTGCATATGCATGTGCATATGATTTTAAACTTTTTCAAATGGATGTCAAAAGTGCATTTCTTAATGGTTTTATTAATGAGGAAGTGTATGTCGCACAACCTCCCGGCTTTGCCGATTTTGAAAAACCAAATCATGTCTATAAACTTAAAAAGGCTTTATACGGACTTAAGCAAGCACCAAAAGCTTGGTATGATCGACTTAAAACTTTCCTAGTTGACCATAAGTATACCATGGGCCTAGTAGACAACACTCTTTTCACTAAGAAAAAGGGATCACATATAATCATAGTTCAAATATATGTGGATGACATCATATTCGGATCAACTTGTCAAGAGTTATGCGATGATTTTTCAAAAATCATGCATGATGAGTTTGAAATGAGTATGATAGGGGAACTAAACTTTTTCTTAGGACTCCAAATTAAAAAATTAGATGATGGGATATTCTTCAACCAATCTAAGTACATCAAGGATATGCTTAAGAAATTTGGTCTTGAAGATTCCAAACCCATGAAAACACCCATGTCCTCTGAAACCAAACTCACAAAGGATGAAGAAGGTGAATCCATAGATAACACTAAATATAGGGGAATGATTGGTAGTCTACTCTATCTAACGGCTAGTAGACCTGACATTATGTTTATTGTTTGTCTATGTGCACGCTTTCAAGAAGATCCCAAAACATCCCATCTTGAAGCCGTCAAACGGATTTTTAGATATATTAAAGGTACTATGCATTTAGGATTATGGTATCCCAAAGGAACGGAAATAGAAACCATAATGTATGCCGACTCAGACCATGCCGGTGACTATGTTGATAGAAAAAGTACAAGTGGTATTTGTACTTTTGTTGGACATTGTCTTACCGCATGGTTCTCAAAGAAACAAACGGCACTAGCAATTTCAACAACCGAAGCCAAGTATGTGTCTGCAGGAAAGGCGTGTCAACAAGCACTGTGGATGAAACAAGCTCTCGTCGAATATGGAATTGAACTCAACGACATTCCCATTCTTTGTGACAACAAAGGAGCTATCGACCTTAGCAAAAATCCAGTCCAACACGCTAGAACCAAACACATAGAAATACGTCACCACTTCCTACGCGACAATGTTCAAAAAGGAAACATCTCAATCGAGAAAGTATCCTCAGAGGACAACATTGCCGACATTCTCACAAAACCTCTTAAGAGAGCACCCTTTAACTTCCTTAGACTTGGTTTAGGATTAATGGAACCAAATGTGTAGTTAGAACCTTAGCTTGAACCTTAGATTAACCAAAAACAACCAATTGTCAACAGGTTCCCACGGAACCAATCGACAACACGTACGGAACCCACATTTTGGCTCCGCCAAATCCGTGGGTTCCTGAGTCAGTTTTTATATAAAAACAAACACCCATGTACTGTTTGCCACATTCCCCAAAAACTCACAAGCTACTGGAACTCGACATATAGTAAACCAATCTCAGAATTTAGGTCATCCTCCACAACCAATTTGTGATTTTAACCTCTCTGTAAGTATCCTAATCATATCTACATTCCTGATCTGAGTCTAGGATTTCTATTTCATGCACAAAATCAAAACTTGGGGTTTATGCATATTTTTTGCAAAATCATGAAGCATATTTACTTGATTGCATAACAAATCATGTTTTCCTTAGTTAGGAATTGCATATCATAAGGCATTATCATAATTCATCAAAAACCCCATGTCAAATACTTGCAAAAATCTTCTCACGACTAGGAAAAACGATTTTTTGCACATTGTTCATACAAATAAAACGTTATGTTTTAAACATCATATGCATAATGTCTCTTGAATGCTAAAGGGAATACATAACTAATATGTATTTTCGGGTACATTCAATCGTAGCTACATTGAAGTAGGAGCGTTTGGGTTATCTCTCGTTTTGTTATAAAACTTGCATAAATGAAATTTTCATGCATTAAAAGGAGTCGAGATAACCGCACCTCCACATTGTCCCCATGTAGGCACACACTAGAAATTTATATACGTAATTTCGATAGTTTTAGCTAAACTATGTAATTTTCGTGTCTAGGATAAAAACATGCCTCCCGTGACATACTATGATCACAAAGAAACCCTCAAATACCTACCTCAACACTATAAAACCAAAGGACTCTCTAGCGACCAAGCCAAACTCTTTAAGGCTTTAGAAAATTTATGTTATGTTCACGAGGGTAGAACCGTAGACCCCTCTTTCTTAGAAGGAACCAATATCCGTGAACAGCTAGCCGCCATCCAATTTGATTGTCTTCTAGACATAGATGAACCCATTGTTCCTAGATTCATACTATAATTTTATGCTAGCGTTGTTCTTAGTTCAAATGACTATGGCCTCATGAGCATTCATTTCAAAGTTAACCAACATGAATACACCATCCCTTTGAACCAATTTGCGGAAGTCTTAGGAATTCCGGGTCAAAGCACTTGCCTTTATTTCGACAAGTGGTCATTGTCTATCTTAGATTCTCTTCATGATCGTATCTATCCATATGACACACCATTATCTCCAAAAGAGACCATCCGTGATCATTTTTTCATACCTAGGACCACCCACACTAGGACAAGTCGAGGTAAAGAAGTCGATAGAGACCCGTTTGGCATGGAGCTAAACGAGCTTAGGCCTCAATTTAGAAAGTTGGAAGAGGTCCTTAGAGCTAACGTGTTGTGCACAATAGGAAATAGGGATCACCTAAATGCAAGCCTTTGCTACATGCTCTTTTGTGTGTCTACCCACCAACCGTTCAACCTAGCCTACTACATCGCCAAAAGAATGGCCGATATTCCAGTTTTGGGTACCACCGCCATGCCTTACGGGATGCTTCTTACCCGTTTCTTTAGAGCTTTTGCACCCATTCCTCCAAATGCTAGAGGTTTCCTTCCCGACTACACCAAAATTGAACATACCTTTGTACCTCTTAGTGACCATAGAGTAGCCTTGTCAAGAAGGAAACATGCTCATCCTCCAACCTCATCATCATCATCATCGGTTAGTGAGGATGATGGTTTGCCCAATTCTAGGATTCCTCCACCCGAATACATGAGTCAACTTCCTCCCATCGAGAACCAATCCGAAGAGTTCCGACAAACAAGAGGAATGATGAAGAATATTGGACGTTGGATCATGAAGCTTAACAAGAAGCTCAACAAGAAGTGAGGATTATGGAGTGTTTGGTATAAGACAATTTTAAACAATGATGTGATGAATTGTTGTGTTTTTAGGATATTATGTTGGTATTATACATTTATGTGAACTAACATAACAATGCAGGATGATAACACTTGATGTTATCGATTTTCCGTATTTAAGCCACCGTTTGGCTTAACCTACTTATATGGTAAGTTCAATATCCTTGGTTTGATTTATATGTACACATGTGTTAGAACCTGTGTTTTTGTTTTTAATCAATCATAACTAAGTAGTTACATAAGTTTTAGGACAATTTTCGGGAATTGAACGGGTTTCGGGTATTTTGACATACCCTCTGTTAAGAAATTCCATCTGGCGGATATGACGGAACCAATTTTTGGGTTCCGTCTGTTGAATACTTTGGCTCCGCCAACTTTAGCCCAGCGGATTCTGCGGAACCAAAATCTTGGGTCCGCACTTGGTATCGTTTGGATCCGCCATTCAAACAGTAACTTTTTCAAATTTCCCGTCTAATCCCGCTCCTTAGATTATTGATTCTAGGATCATTCTACTAATCATTAGGCACATTATAATGATTTAGGCACACTTAGAACTATAAGAAATCCATTTCCCACCAAAATTTGAAAATTCAAATTTCCATTAAAGTTACCTTTCTGTAACGAACAAGGAACCTTCAATTTGGTTCCTTGAAATCCGTGGATCAATCAAATCACTAGAATTCCACTCACCCTTGCATTTACTGCACATCTTCACACTCTTGCTCAAATCCAATCTCTATGGATTGACTTTGATAATATGACAAAACCCTTTTCCTTGTTCCAAGCCATTGGAAACCAACATCTATTTATGAATCAACATCCAAACACACTAATCCATGACACTTAGAGCCTATAAATTAGAAGCTTTAGATAATCACAATTCGCCTTCATACAACCTTCTTCCTCACAATGTCTTACTCAAACAACTTCTCAAAACCCAAACCACACAGAAGGACAGCAAGAATAAGCGTCAGACCATGTTGGTTCATCAATCCCAACTTAACTCCAACACCACCTATCATCATTACCACTTCACCATCTACTATAATACCCGTGGCTACCACACCACCATCCGCTCCGTCTCCTACTCAAATGACAAGATCACCATCCGTCATGGCTACTACACCACCATCAGTGACTAACACACCACCACCCACACCATCTTAAGTGACAAGATCATCATCACCTCCTTATTCACCCAACCTTCAACCTAATGATTTATTTGCCACACTCCAACCATTGATGAATCAATGTGGCTCAACCAACCAAACACTCAAGGCAATGAGGAACTTGATCCTCTCTATGCCTCTTCGAACATGATGGACTCTCACTTACGTGATACAAATGATTTAGAATCCATATGGCTTACCTCAATCATGTCTTCACCAAATCCAACCAACCCTCCACAATAGATGCTAAGATCATCTCATTCGTTTCCTTTGATAGGACTTCGTAGGACTGTTTAGGACTTCTTAAATTTCTATGATATTTTCTTTTTCTTTTTATAACACCTTTTTTTGTGACTTTGATCACAAACAATTTTCAATGGAAGGATGTTATGGTTATGCTTGTGTGTGATCATTATGTGTGCATTATATTTTAGTTGGATGGAACTACTAACTTTTGCATCTTTATTTGGTTGAAGTATTAATTTTGTTTGACCTTTGTGCTTGGTTTGAACAAAGTATACTTAGTTGACTTTTTAAGTCAAACGGGTTGAACTACAATGTTTGGTTGAACTCATATTACTTGGTTGGATTATCTACAACAAACATTTGTTGTATAGCACTTGCCATCCTTGAATCAAATACGTTGGTGCCCTAGCAACGGGGAGTATAGATCGAGGGGGAGCATATCTTGAACTAACCTTTATTTTGTAGCACTTCTCATCCTTGAATCATATATGTTGGTACCCTAGTAACGAGGAGTATAGATCGAGGGGGAGCATATCATGTACTAATCCTTGTTTTGTAGCATTCATAATCCTTGAATCACATACGTTGGTACCCTAGCAACGGGGAGTATTGATCAAGGGGGAGCATTACATACACTAACTTTTGTTTTGTAGGATCATTCATCATAACCTTGGCACTCCAATTAGGGGGAGTATTATCCAAGGGGGAGCTTTCAAGTTCTCAAAATCTATGCATTATACTTGGTACTCCAAATTAGGGGGGGGGGGGGGGGGGGGGTTATCACCAAGGGCCATTTTACCACATTCCACTATGCATTTCTTCTTTTTGTTTTGACAAAAAGGGGGAGATAAGATTAGATTAAACTCATACATTGCATACATGTTTTATGACAAAATTGATTTCAAAAGACTTCAAAACTTGCATAAAACTAGTTTTAATCTATATTTTAAAAAGACTTACACTTTACTTATTCCATTGCTTAAAAATAAACTTTATGTTTTGTCATCAACAAAAAGGGGGAGATTGTTAATACAAATATCGTCCAAAAAACGTTATTTATATTTTACGATCTTTGCTATATTTTGTTAATGACAATTATAAAGTTTATCTTTAGCAAAGCTTAAATGTAAGTTAAAGTCTTTTGCATTTATAGTAATAAGCTCTTAAAACTCATTATATACATGCTACATGATCACTAGGATACATGTTACATACATATATACATTTATACTATTTACATTTTAATTCTTAAAATGTAAATATATACATGACATCATCGCATACATCATTTGGATAGCTTGTAAGACTTAGTATAATATTTTGGAAAGATCTTCAAGCAATGAGTTGGATTATGTAAGATCTTGGTAAGATATGGTAAGAGCTAGCTGTCATGTCCCGGCGGACCCAAACAGATAGGGTGATAGAGCTATGTTTTGTGGTCGTTTCTCCGGGTGGCGCACCTCATAACTCATCCCGATGAGTAAATGAGAGCCAAAATGGCAAAAGGTGTCAAAATCTGCACACCAGATTTCATTTAGAAAAAGCCTATGGTTCTGGTCATTTCTGGAGCTCGGCCCAGTTTTATGAAATGTATATAAGACATAAACTTAAATGTAACCGCTAACTGCGCATCAAACGGAGTTGTAGAACTCTAGATATCGCCATAAAGGCGGGACTGCAGTGAGCTGTTCCTAACAGCTTTGAAATATGAGTTTGTTATCGCAATAATGACTTATGTTTGTTAGATAATTAAGGCTATAAGTATAAGAATCTAAAAATTGATACACACATTAGGATACTTCTCTAAGGGTACGAAAATCAAATCATAATAGTTTACGAGTTAGAAATAACATAGACAGTAAGTTGGGATAAAACATGATGTTAGCCTTAAAGTTATGTCATAGTCGGGAATTGCATCTCTTTCTGTTGGGAATTAAATATTCAAGAAGTTTAATATCGGGTTCTACTCAAAGAAATTATCTAAGTATGATTCTGCTGCTAGAGCATTTGGTTTCTGCTGCTGCTAGCGTTAAACATTCTGCTGCTGAAGGATTCTGCTGCTAGCGTTAACATTGCTGCTGGTAATTAACTTTCTGCTGCTGAGCGGATAAGTATGAAAAGATATTATGTGTATTAAAGTCAACAATATACGGTAGATAATATCTTACCCCATATGATCAGTCATAATGTTATATTCACAGAACAAGTTGTAAACATAGATACAAGTTGTATCTTAATGACTGACACTCTCAAAGCAAGCGTTCGACAAGACTTATCAATATTGTAAAGATCTTTCTTGTGTTATAAAAGAAATATCTTAGACTAGTGATACGTGTCTACCAGAGTGTGTGAATTATTAAGTGTTTAGATAATAACTCTCAAGAACATAGAACAAATATCACAAGATATAGAAACATAAGATTCAAGGTTGTAACCCTAGTGATAACTCAAGATCACTCGTATTATTATCTTAATAATATTGAATCGTTTGGTGATAAGCTTTCATTGTTCATTGTCATATAACAAACACAACTGTTCCATTTCCATAACCATAATAACCTTCTAAGTGTGATTAAGTAGATTCCGCATACTTAATCATATTCATTCAATATATCATATACACAAAGTACAAAAGGTTTAACCACCTTAACAGTGTATCGAACCCTAACACTTTCTATGTACAAGGGCTAGTTTAGACAATAGTGCTAAGTCAGGCTTGTATTCTTGTATAAATACCCTCCTAGTCACAACTAGGAGGATGGGAATGCCTCATTTGTAACTTAGGTGTGTGTGTTTCTCCTCCTTCTCTCTAGAATACACACACACCTCCCTCATTCTTTAATCTAATATTACCATGTTTAACCTTTACTTTGAGCTTCCCCGACCCCCTGAATCACATAAATCACTTGTGTTAGCGGTCCTACAATAATTGGTATTAGAGACAGGTCGTGTATTTTACTGATTTTTGTGGTTCGAACAGTTTGTTTTAGGCTGGTTTTATCATTATTTTTAGTCATCAGAATTTTTTTTCCCGTCTTATTCGAATAACAGTTCTATTACAAGTCTTTTTATGTATCTTATAATGGTCAAACTCTATTATTTCATTCACTGGTTTTCAAGAACTGATGAGTTTTAATGTTCAAAATGGGTTTGTCCTTTAACCCGTGAAAAGTGGTCAGATCTGGTCGATATATGGTTGAGTTTTATGTTCAAAACGGGTTTGTCCTTTAACTCGTGAATATTGTGGTCAAACTGGTCGATATGTGGTCGGAATATTGGTCTGGAAAAGAGTGGTCGGAATTTTTGGCCGGAAAAGTCATCAGAAAGTTTTTATCGAAATTGCTTGTATAAGTAATTTCGACAAACCCTTGTCTATCGAAATTGTGGTCGACTAGCGATAAAAATGGGTTTATCGCAATTGTGGCTTATCACAATTCTTCAGGTCAAACGGTCAAACTTATCGCAATTATGTTATATCGCAATTGTTGGATTATCGCAATTCTAATTGTGGGTTTATCGCAATTCTGATCTATCGCAATTGTTGGTTTATCGCAATTTTGCTCTATCGCAATTGTTGGTTATCGCAATTAGGTCAAACGGTCGACCCTTATCGGTTTTGAAAAAAAGAAGAAGATGAAGCAGAAGACTAGACTACTAACCAAACATACCACTGACTCGTGACTTTAGCCTATAACCATCATTAGTCCAAACTAAGATTCAATATCAAAATGAAAAAAAAAACCGAACATCAGTCCTTGAACACAACGAAGTTACCTCAACCACAACATATCCATCTACATTAACTATCCTAAACCATTCGATAACAAAAGTCAACAACTTCAATCTATTCTATTCTCTTAACCATCACAACTAATCGATACTAAATAAAATTAATAATAATATTGGGCTTTATGGAGACAGGGACAGATCCTTACGACCGGCTGATATATTTCTTTATTCTTGGGACGATGGGCGTGATGTATGTGTTGATCTTACGGGTTCGTCGCCTTTGACGCAATCTGGGATGATTGATTTTAGGCCAGGGCGTGCGGTTATTGATGCAGCACAGCGTAAACGTGTCAAGTACGATGCCAAATGTGTTGATATCGGGTATGGTTTCCTCCCCTTCTCCTTCTCTTCTTTTGGAGAACTTGAGAAGGATGCAGTAACCCTACTAAAGCGTATTCGACGATTCTCTATGACTCAAGACATTGGGGCGCGTGCTGCGGTTCATATTTTTAATAGAATTGGTTTTGCTATTGCTAGAGGTGTGGGGGCCCAGTTGGTTTCTCGGCTTCCCACCAATTTCTTGTAAATTCTATGAGTTTTTTAATGAAGTGATGAATAATAATAATAATAATAATAATAATAAAATTAATAATAATAATAATAATAAAAAAGAAAAAAAAAGAGTAAGTAACTACAAGATCTCAGCTCATTTTTTCGTGGTAATCACAGATTTATCAAGACCATTAAAGGTCAAACACACAAAAAATTTAATCATCATCGACCATTTTGTGTTGAAGCCTAGCTTCGTTTAAATATCCGAACAATTAAAAGAAATATCAAAACAATAGTGCTTTGATCTTGCTTTTGATTCGGTTACAAGAAAACACAAGAACAATTAACACCTACCTGAGACCCACCAATGGATCTTGAAGCAATAAAAATTGTTATCTTGATTCATAAGGAGCAAAACACGAAGATCCAGTACGTTTGTGTTTGTATTTGGGAAGAGAGTGGGTGGGAGGTGTGATGAGGATGGGGGCGGATAAAAGCTGAGAAATATTAGGGTTGAGGGGTATTAAGTTAGTCTTTTATAATCCTAAATATTAGGGTTATAACTGATTGTGCAATTGGACTGGATCGGGTGTGTTTTCTTTGGGCTTTATGATCCGAATGTTGGGCTGGACTGAATAATGGGGTTAAACTGTATTATTTCTCCAATGTATTTTAATACATTGTGGTAATTTGAGTGGTATTTTGGTTGACACAAATTTTCACGAGGTTATACACGGCTAAAGTTTTCAATGAATATCAATTGTGACTGCGGGGATAATTCAATATTATTTATTTGGGTTTGAAGTGATATTTTTAAGGATGCGTGCACTTATTTCATCTTCTTTCTTTCTACCCTCCCGTGAAGATGACTTGTTTGAGCATATATTAATGGTGACGAAGACTTGGATATCTAGTTAAGTTTGTGATTCTTTCTCTCTATACTCACAAAGTAACCAACACTTTAAGGAGTTACATTGTAGTGCTCAGTGACTCACGTAGTTGAGGATATGTCAAGAGGTTTTGTACTAATACTTTTGTTGAGGGTATAAGGTACACCGTTCTTAGTCACAGGATAGTACAAGCTTAAGTCACAAATCTGGGGGATTTTACTTCATTCACTAGGGCTGTAAACGAGCCGAGCTGAGCCGAGCCAGGGTAAGCTTGGGCTCGGCTCGTTTAAAAAATCGAGCCGAGCCGGCTCGGCTCGTTTATTTATACGAGCCGAAAAGTTGAGCTCGGGCTCGGCTCGTCAAATACTCGAGCCAGCTTGTGGCTCGTCGAGCCCGCTCGTTTACATTGAATGGGATATACTTTAACATAAAAAAACAAAAAATAAGCTACACGATTTTAATCCAGGTCAAAATATCAACTACTAATTCAATTCTAATAAAAATTAGTTCTGCAGTTCTGCAATATGGCCATCAAAGTAATTAACAAAATAACAGACTTGAGTTTCTTTCATCTAGAAGTTAACAAAATAGCATTTTCAAAAACTTGAATTACTCTTTCATCTAGTTGTATATATTATATTATATATAACTAAAGTTTATACATATATATATATATATATATATATATATATATATATATATATATATATATATATATATATATATATATATATATATATATATATATATTAGGGAAGGGTTCTTTTCAGAACCAAATAAAGGTACAGAACTGCGAGAACCAGCATCAACCAATCAGATTTTTTTGAATATTTATTTTTATTATTTAATTCAAAAGGGCATAATAGTAAAATTACATTTTTTAATTTCTTTTTGTTTTTTTTTTAATAAAAAAACGTTTTTTAGTTCCTAAATTTTAGGATTTTTTTTTTTTTTTTTTTTTTTTTTTTGAAATAATTTTTATTTTCAGTATGTATTATTTCAAAAGTAAGGTGCACATGTGTTTTTTAATATAATGTATGTTTACGTATATTTGTAGTGTTAAATTTACGTGTATTTGATAAGGTGCATATGTGTTTTTTTAGATAATGTAAATTTACGTGTGTTTGTAGTGCATGGAATGACAAACAAAAAGTATTTTACATGTATTGTTTACAATTTAAAAAAAAAAAAAACATTATATACAAAATTTAAAATCATGTGATAATACACTTCAAATACAAATTTCTAAAAGCAAAAATGTTGTCATATATGCACATGTATTTTCCCTCGTTGGACACTTTGTATTTCTTTGTATGTATATGTGCACTTGTATCTGCGGCTGCACTTGTGTCTTTAATCTTTAAATCTTTAGCTTAACTATCTTATCGCTAGATAGTATGTACAAAACACATGTGCACTCTTCATATTGCTCATCATACTCGTACCTGTAACCACAAAACACAAGTGCACACTTAAAATAGAACTAAACACAAAAAATCTTTATATCATAACTACAAACATATATGCATTCGTTTCAAACATGCATGTTCATGACATAAACACATGTGCATTCTTTGTCAATTCATCGTTTTTATTACGTAAATACATGTGCATTTGTTTCAAATTCTCTTGTTCATGACGTAAACACATGTGCATTATTTGACTAACACATATTCAAGAGCAAATGCAACAAAACTGAATCTATATCAAGTGATGTACACGAATTTTTAATCATAGAAATTAGCATAACACATATTCACAATATTTACGTACATCGAAATATATAAATACACTGCACATGTACATTCTTAGCCAAAACACATATGCACAATAGACATCAAATTCACCAGAAACTTCAAAAACACATGCATTTCAAAAACTATACTTTTTTGTAAATTATAAACAACAACTACTGTATTAAGGACCAATAGCGTTTGAATATGTGTTCATATCATTTCTTTTTTTAACAGCCTCATTAATTTAATCTTTCTACAAAATTCAACAAAAAAAATTATCATCTTTTATCGAATGTATAATCAACTCAGATCCCTTGATTTGTCACCTTTTAAAAAAATAACTAAATACGTAAATAGCCAATTATATACACAATTTACATCATAGCCAATTAACATTCTACTAAAAGATGGAATTATTCATTTTACCTGGGTTCATCAGTTGCAAATCAGAATAAACGTGATAGGAGCCACTTTCTCTCGCACCGAATCTGAAACAATTCTGATACCTTTTTTAAACAAAATCAAACGCGAGATCAGAGGGTCTTACACAGCACCGAGAATCGTGCTCAAATGGTTTGATGATTCTAAATCAATCAGATCTAGAAAATGCACTACCACTGTCAATCATCAAAAAAAGGAAGAAAAAAAAAGCATTACATCTCATCAATTAGTTTTGAACAAACCATAAATTCTTTCATATAATAATCCAAGAAAATATAGACTTTCTTTCTAAATATGAAACATAGGCCCAATGAATATGAAACATAGTTGACCTTTTGACTACTCACCATGTTCCAATGAATCGCATTATGTAATTAAAACTGATACACACCATCTGCAGCAGAATATGTTCCATCACTCCAAACATGAATAAAAAATAATAGCTTATATACCCTTGAACAATTTATGTACGTTATGATTTGCAAAAAGTAGATCTATAATATAGCTTCTTGCGGCGGCGGCATGGAAAGCAACAAAAGAATCCAAACACGAAAATGAAGAAGGCGGCTAGGATCCGGAAAATATCCGGCAGTTGCAGAAAAAATGGTTTGATGATTCTAACTTCCCCGAGAATTGTGCTCAAATGATGCAAGTGATATCATTTACCAAAATACTTGAATGTTAAAATGACAATTTTGCCCTCCACTTTTAAATAAAAGCCAGAAAATTAACACATATATTTACAAAAATGCCATGTGCAATAACAACCATTGATGATATAATCCAAAGGCTGAGATCGGTTCTCGCAGTTCTCGACCTTTTTTTGGTTCTGAAAATAACTGTACACTATATATATTATATACGAGCCAAACGAGCGAGCCAACGAGCGAGCCACGAGCCAAGCCGACGTTGGCTCGGGCTCAGCTCGTTTACAAACCGAGCCGGCTCGACTCGACTCGTTTATAAACGAGCCGATTTCGAGCGAGCTTTTTTCGAGCTTTTTTCGAGCGAGTTTCGAGCAAGCCACGAGCCGCGAGCTTTTTGAACAGCCCTACTTCATTCTCAAGTTCGTCATATTGGGTTATCTTCATATGTGGTTACTAAAGATAGCCGATGTTATTGATACAGGGGGTTGGTAAAGAGTTAGACATTTTAAATGGTATTGTTAGTAGATTGGGTTCATCGACATCTTCTTACGGGCTGATTTGATTAATGATAAAGTGCTTCCAGTTAATGCTTCATGTACACATCATTATGCTGATTCAGATAAATCGTAACCATCAGGGGAGAGAAATGTGTACATCGAGGACGCACAACAAGTTCACGTGATCGGGTTTAATGATTTATGAAATGATTTGTGTCGGAGATTGGTTGTTTCTATATCCTTATTATCTCATCTTTTTCTACGTACTTCTACCTTATCCACCTTCACCAATTTCGGGCAACAAAATCATGATGATCAGTGGTTCAACTTGTTACTTTGGTGTCATCATTTCATGTGTACGTTACGGGCTGATTTTTCATATGAAAGATAACTGGGATGCATTTGGTGAGATGAAGATGTTGATACTCTGTTCCCCCGAATGGACAATCTTGAAGAAGGTCGAGTCTACAGTCTGCTCTACATTTTCCGCTGCGTGTTAGAAGACTAAAGACAACATGCATTTAATTATCAAAAGACTTCTTCAGATTCAGGGCAATCATCAGAAAGGTTGTCAGTTTGGGGGAGAGCACTAATTAGGGGAGAGTGTAAAGTCAGATTTAATCCCTAATTAGATTTGCTCACATTGTTCTTCTGCAAGTAAAGAGATGGCAACTGAGAAGATTCTGCAAGCTGAACGAAGTAATGAAGTTTGAAGACCATTCTCGGAGCTGCTGTGCTTATGTTTTGTATCTAATTTGACTTGTAGGGAACATTGTAAGCAATTCCCGTATGAAATCACTTTGGGGAGAGATTGTTAGCCTTAAAGTTATGTCATAGTCGGGAATTGCATCTCTTTCTATGTACAAGGGCTAGTTTAGACAGTATTGCTAAGTTAGGCTTGTATTCTTGTATAAATACCTTCCTAGTCACAACTAGGAGGGTGGGAATTTGAGGGGTGTGTGTGTTTCTCCTTATTCTCTCTAGAATACACACACACCTCCCCCATTATTTAATCTAATATTACCATGTTTAACCTTTACTTTGAGCTTCCCCAGCCCCCCGAATCACATAAATCACTTGTATTATCGGTCCTACACATGACAATTAAGTATTATTTGGAAACATTTGACCACATTTATATAAAATCTGAAGTGGTAGGACTCACTATCAAAAAAACTACTCATTTACCCATCTATAAGTTTAAACATGACTTAAACATAATAATTTACGGAATAGGTGAAATATTAAAAATGAAATAAGACCCAAACCATAAATCACTTGTCAATAGGGCTTGTTACCATTTTTGATAAAAACTTAACTTTTACATTTTTGTACACTTACAAAAACGTATACAATGTCAAAAGTATATAAATACTTTTATAAAAGTTATTTTGTAGTTTCTCGTTATATATGTATATCCTAAGATACGAATACTATATTTTCGTAGGCCAAC
The DNA here is from genome assembly GCA_021014915.2 of Artemisia tridentata subsp. tridentata. Lineage (NCBI taxonomy): Eukaryota > Viridiplantae > Streptophyta > Magnoliopsida > Asterales > Asteraceae > Artemisia > Artemisia tridentata. The sequence goes on along the minus strand of CP139507.1, from coordinate 18,456,898 downwards.
GTAAAGCTCGTGATTCACGATTCACTATCTAACGTTATAATCCACTATTAATCACTACGGTGAGTTCATGGCCCCCTCTTTTAAACGTTTTGTATTATTTTTGGGGTGAAAATACATGCTCTTCTCGCTTACATACACTTTATTCGTTTACGGAAACATTTACTGAAACACTACACTTGTTTACTGAAATACTCTATTTTTTTATTGAAACACATTACTCGTCTTATTTACATACATTGCTTGTTAATTGGACACTGGCACTTCAAACTATTATACCTGCATAGCCGAATGTAACGGGCAACAAGACCAAATGAACTGGTCAACACGCCGAATGTAACGGGCAACAAGACCAAATGAACTGGTCAACATGCCGAATGTAACGGCAACAAGACCGAATATACTGGTCAACATGCCGAATGTACTGGGCAACTAGACCAAATGAACTGGTCACATAACTGAATGTGCTAGACAAACAAACATAAAATGTTGAACTAACGGTTTTGGGAAAATCGTGAAACAAACAATAAAATCTTGTGGTCCACACTGTTTTTAGTTACAATAAACCTATGAACTCACCAACCTTTGTGTTGACCCTTTTTAGCATGTATTTTCTCAGGTTTGTAAGGCATAGCATTGGCTTGAAGCATTTGAGTCGCATGACATGATTTAAAGACGGGGATGCATTATATTCACCATTCGATAAAAAATTTTGGAAAAACATTTATGTAACATTATACCTTGGGACCTCTTGCTATAGCTTTGATATTATTTATCGAATGGTAATTTTTCAAAAAGTCTCATTTAGAGTACGTTTTCTATAACTTGTACTTTGTGCTATGAAGTAACACCCCAGTGACACTATTTTCTGTTGCGATATTTTGGGGGTGTTACAAACTAGGAGTTGTAACTATTTACCATACACAAAAACTCTAATTGAAAGTAACATAAATATAAATAAGTTAGATTGTCTTGTTCGGTTCAACTCATTTTACCAGTTTATTTACTGTGTGTATGTGTTGAAGTAGTTTTAATGCTCGATCTGCCAACTTGTTTAAACTTTGATAAAATACAGAAATTACATTTACAGTGGTTAAACAGATCAAACGAGTCATCCCACCAATCTAAACAAGCCAACCTCGTTACTTAAACAGGTCGTTTACAAGCCATGTAATCTTGACATGTTAACCCGTCAACTCGTGTAGCCAAGCCTGATCCCGAGCCCGGTAGCACTTCGCAAACACCATCTACTTAACTCATCGGGCTACACATTACTAGACCCACACCTCACACATACACTAACCCTAAATTCATCGCGCACAAAAAAAAAAAAATAATAATAATAATAATTAAAAAAATAATAATAATAAAAGGCCGGATTGAAAAACGAACACAACAATTCTTCATCTTCTGGAGATGAAGAAGAAGAGCAAGAATCAACCCAAACATCCGATTCTGAACATGAATCCGAACCCCAAAAAACCCCACATAAACAAACCCTAACCCCAACTCTATGACGTAAGCTTTTAAGTACGGTCTTTTATTACTATCAATTTTTTAATTAAAAGATGTTTTAATATGGCGTCGTAATATGCATTTAAATTATACTCATTTTTTGAAGTTATGAAAAAGCTTCTTGCCCAAACAAAAAGTAGTTTGGAGCCCTTAATGACATATTAATGCGAGTTTTTGAGTAAACAAAGATATATAGATACGAGTTCTTTTGAAAAGTTAATCTCAAGAGAAAAGTGAGAGAAGTAATGTGGGAGTGACATGTGTCACTCCTTTCCATCTCACATGCCACATCATCACCCCTACCCTGCCCCTTACCCCCCGCCACCCCCTGACGAAAGCTTTGATTACGTTTCGATATAACTTACCTTTCTTTTTGGCTAAAACAATTATCTTCTTTATGCGGTCGGTTAAGAATCATCTTCTTATGTGCATTGTATTTTATTTATTCTTCTAGTTTTTTCTTTATGTTCCTGTGAAAAATGAAACCTCGGGAGCTTGCTTCAAGAAATCATTTATTTCTTGTCCACTCTGCACGGGTTACAAGCATTCTTTACAAGAATGATGAAAATTACATCAACCAAACCCCGTGTAATAATTTATTACTCAGATTAAACACTATAAATCTTACAGATTACACAATATCTTTACATTTATAAACCAAGATCGGTAATTCGATCTCTACGTTACACAAAAACTCAAATCGAAACTAACATAAATATAAATAAGTTAGATTACATCCAAAAACTTAGAGTCGTGTTCGGCTCAACTCATGTAACCATTTTATTTACAATGTGTCTGGGTTGGAATAGTTTTAACACTCGATCTGTTAACTTGTTTAAACTTTGACAAAATACAAAAATTACATTTATAGTGGTTAAACAGATCAAATGAGTCATCTCACCAATCTAAACAAGCCAATCTCGTTACTTAAACAGATCGTTTACGAGTCATGTGATCTTGACATGTCAACCCGTCAACCCGTCTAGCCGAGCCCGATCCCGAGCCCGGTAGCACTTCGCATACACCATCTACTTAACTCATCGGGCTACACATTCCTAGACCCACACCTCACACATACACTAACCCTAAATTCATCGCGCACAAAAAAAAAACAACAATGGCCGGATCGGAAAACGAACACACCAATTCTTCATCTTCCGGCGATGAAGAAGAAGAGCAAGAATCAACCCAAGCATCCGATTCTGAACATGAATCCGAACCCGAAAAAACCTCACAAAAACAAACCCTAACCCCAACTTTATCATCTTCCGATGAATCCGATTCCGAAGATGGCGAAACTCCGGCGATAGCTCCGGTGAAAGAGGTCGAAAAACCCAGATCGAAAAACCAATCAGCTTCAGCTGCCGTGGGCAAACGCCCCGCGGCTGAGATTGACGGCGGAGATGTGAAGAGGGTTAGAAAAGAGACGGTGGTGGCTGTGGCGGCGCCGGATTCGATCAACGGCGGCGGCGCCGTCGATCGGAAAGACCCGAAACAGCTTTTTGCAAGGCTGTGGAGTGAAGAGAACGAAATTGAGTTAATTGAAGGTATGCTCAATTATGTTAATGAAATCAAGAAAGACCCAATTGCTGAAATTAATGATTTTCATGAGTTTGTTAAGAATGATGTTCATGTTGATGTTACAACTAGTCAAATGTTGAATAAGGTTAAGAGGTTAAGGAAAAAGTTCGAGAATAATTACGCGAAATTTGAGAAATCAGGGAAAGTTAGGACCTTTTCGAACCCGCATGAGAAGAGAATGTACGACTTGTCGCAGAATTTATGGGGGAGTGAAGGGAATAATAATGTAGCTAAGAGTAGTAAGAAAATTAATGTGACGTCTAAGGTTAAGAAAGGTAAGAAGTCGGGTTTGGGTAATGGGAATGTGAATATGGATTTTGAGGTTGAGCCGAAGATGGTGCAGCCCGTGCGGTCTTGGCGTGGTCCAGAGCAGCTTGGTTCGATGGGGTTGATGGTTACGGATGAAGGGATAATGAGCAAGGGTTTGGAGTTGCTAACGGGAGCGAAGAAGGCTGAGATGGAGGAAAAGTGGAAGGAGCTTAAGGTGCAAGAACTCGAGCATTTCGTGAGGAAAGTTGAGCTTTTGAAAGAGCAAGCGGAGGTTGTGTTGGATGCGGTAACGAGGTCTGGTGCTAATTAAGGTATATTCTGTTTATGGGGTGTATGTGAGTTTAGGAGTTATGGAAGTGAAAAAAGTTTAGATTTTGTTATAATGGGTAATGTATCTTTGTTTTGTTTGATATTTTTATGAGATAGTTTGGTAAAGTGAACTTTTGACTTTCGCCGTATATGTTTTTTGTTTCTTAATGAGTATGTATCTTTGAGAGAAACAAATTCATTGAGCTCATATAGCAGCAAATGAGCTGTGGTTGTTTGTTAATAGAGCTTGATAGTTTATAGCTACAAGATCTTGATTGTGATGCCTTCCATATGTTCTTGATGTTTATTAATTGATAATAAACTTAAATCGCAGGGGTGCTACTACATTTACGCACTAAAGGTAAAATCTTGGATCTAGAAAACGGTTTATTGGTTTGAGTATAGATTATGGATTTGTATCCTTGTGCGTTGAGTTTTGAATTGTTATTTAGGGTTGACGTTACATTCTATAATACTGTAATGATGTTACTTTGTTACAACACGTGACATGGGAAATCGTTTGCTTTGCGTGCTTTGATTGTACTAGTAGCACTCTAGAGTCGATAAGTACGAGAATTTGGCGAGATGGATACAATTTCATTTAATGCTTTTTTAAGTAGCTAAATGTTAAGTGAAAATGGCTCATCATGCATGCTGTTTTCATTTTGTTTTCTTTTCCTTCACTCCCATATGCAGTAATTGATATTTTTTCTTATCTGATTGACAAGTTTTCTTCGTAATTCCCAATCTAGGATAAGCAAGTTACAGTCCATTCTTAGACTTGTCGATTGTGAGATTTATTACGTTTAGGTATATGCTTAATTGAATCATAGCTAAATGATGTGAAAAGGGACCTCACGGTCGGAGCTTTATTGATTGGCTATATTTATATAGTAACGAAGAAGAAGAAATACACTTCCAAGGTCTGACAGTGCAATTTAAGCTTAAATAGAAATTTATGCAAGCGATGAGTTCGATTAATAGCTGTTGTGAAACATCATCTAGTTATGAAAGCACTATAGCTTAGGTTTAGGTTCCATTTTAACATCTCTCCAGATGGAGATAAGATTTATTTGGTTGATGATCAGGTTTGGGTTTTAGTTATATTTGGTTGATGACCAGGTTTAGGTTTGATTTTAACATATATCTCCAGATGGAGATACCACTTATTTCTTTATATCACTTAGGCATTTTCGTGTATTAGAAAAGATATATATTTCTTCCAGTGACTACTCGAAATATCAGCAGCTATTGAGGAAGATCTTGTAATGATGGTACATGCTACTCTTTCTGGCCCATGAATGGAAGCACACAATCTCATAAAGGTGTTGCGATTAGTCAAATGCTAAAATACCTTTAATGATACTAAAATAAGGAATCCTTATGGACCATTGAGCAGTTAAGCAGCGTTCAAAATTAAATGTCAGAAAATAAATAATGAAGGCCTAAGACACGCATTTGCCATTTCAGACTTGATGGTAGTGAAATCCACGTGCAACTCTTATGAAAGGAAGTTGCCTGAATTGCGCTAAACCATAGATAATTGGATCTAGAAATATGATATTTTCCATTGGAAGAGAGGAAGATGTTAGATTCACTCATGGTGTCAGTTTGCGTCTAGCGTTATTAATAAATTGGGATTAGCAGGAAAGTATTAAGCTTGATTTATGTATTAGATTAATTAGGCATCACGCCTCTTAGAAGGATACCAATTTAGTATTCAGAATCCTTTCTTCGATATGGTCTTAGTGAAAGTTATTAATTTAATTGGGATTAGCAGGAAAGTGTTACGCTTGATTTATGAATCAGATTAATTAAGCGTCAGGCCTCTTGAAGGATACCATTTTTTAATTCAGATTCCTTTCTTCGAGTATTTTGGGGATTTTAGTGAAAGTAAATAAGTGGAAACAATCTAGACCGTGGCATGTGTGCCTTGGATCATACATATTCTTGGAGACACGTGTTAGGAAAAGAGGGTTTTTGAGAATCGATACTCCTGCGACTATAATGGTTGCGAAATATGGAATTTAACACGCTGCTTACATTCATGGTCAATCTTAGCGTTTTTGTCTTAGTATCCATGAGTTCTACTTAGGAAGTTCCTAGAATCAGATTAAAGGTTTGAACAAATTATGCATCTTAATTGGTAAAAACACAAAAAAGTAGAGGAAAAAATAACAGAAGAATCTGGATTAGGCTACATATTTATTAAGCAGGTGCTGATGGTGCAGTATGGTGCATCGGTCCAGGTGGGTTCATGGTGCAGTATCATGCATCGGTCCAGGTGGGTTCATCATTGGTCCAGGTGGGTTCATCATCGGTCCAGGTGGGTACATTATCGGTCCATGTGGGTACAACATCTTTTCTTCTTTTGCAACAGCAGCAGCGGAAATGCAGTAAGAAACTGCAAACATTCCATGAATGAAGCATGTGATGCCACCAATGGAAAAGTAACGATGATTTGAAACTCCACATGATTTTCTTGAACCTGAATTGTGCATGACGCCGGCAATTAGCAGTACGAAGCCAATGATTAGTGTAATCCTGGTACAAAGGTTAATGTGTCAGGTACAATCCTTTTTTTTAAGAGAGGTAGGTAATATGCAGATATAGTTACCATGATAGGATGAGTGAAGTCATGGCAAATTGCTTGTTAGATGTGGCGCGGTCTAGTTCTGGTCTGGAATATACAACATGGCAGCCGCCAAACAAGTTTGCAATTGTGTGAGCAAATACCAAAAGCACCACAGCTGCGGATCCGAGCTTAAATGCTTGATAACTTGGATCGCGACACTGAAGGACCCACACTCTTAGATCCTGTACCTGTATAAATACCAACATATTGAAATTACACAGTTAAGTTAGATCAGAACCATAGGTTCCCATTTTTAGTATTGCAATGTGAAGTGAATAACTATAGAAGTGCAAAATTGGTTGGGTGGCCAAGTTAGTAACGGTCCATTTTTAGTTTCAGTTGGCACGGCGGGTAAGTTAGTAAGGTGTCATTAATGCGGGTTGGCTGAATTGAATTGAGTTGGTCTAAACACATTTTAAATTCGACCAATAAAATTTTTGGCCAAAATGGTTGTATGCATGAAAATACACTTTGTGCTACTTTTGACATGGTTGTCTTGCTAGTAACAACAATTAATTGGTTGGCTGAAAAAGCAGTCTCCTTTCAGGTTTATCCTATACCACCGCCCCGGCAAGATTGGGTATGTTGTGCTTTTTATCATAAAAATTCTTGCTACAAATTCATAACTGGTCGTTTATGCATTCATTACTATTTGAGTAAATTGCAAAAACTGTCCCTGTGGTTTGTCAAAATTGCAGAAATCATCCCTGGTCGTCCCTGTCACGAAACCTTTTGATCATTTTGGTCCCCGGTTTTAACCGATGTTAAGTGGATTCCGTTAGCAGTTACACGTTAGCCCTTTCTGGCCAACGACCATTGCAACTTTCATCATTTAAACTAACGACCATTAATAATTTAATTATTTTTTGTTTATTTTAAGTTTTTCGATTTTTTTATAAAAAAATATACGTTTTCATATTTTTTTTTTTTATACTTTTTATATATTATATACGTATTTATAAAAACATATGTGTTATTATATATATTAGTTTTTAACACATTTTTATATACTTTTTATACGTTTTTATGCACGTTTTTGCATACGCTTTTATATACGTTTTTATATACTTTTTATATATTATATACGTATTTATAAAAACATATATGTTATTATATACGTTTTTATACACATTTTTATATACTTTTTTATATAGGTTTTTATACACATTTTTATATACTTTTTATACGTTTTTATGTATGTTTTTGCACATTTTTATACACATTTTTATATACTTTTTATACGTTATTATATATTTTTTTATACACATTTTTATATATTTATTATATACGTATTTATAAAAACATATACGTTATTATATACGTATATAAAAACCTATATATGTTTTTATAAAAAATGTATAAAAACGTATACGTATATAATATATAAAAAGTATAAAAAAACGTATATAAAAATGTATGAAAACGTGTATATAAAAACGTATATAAAAGCGTATAAAAACATATATGTTAAAAAAAACGTATATAAAAACGTGTATATAAAAACATATATAAAAGCGTATATAAAAACGTATATGTTTTTATAAATACGTATATAATATATGAAAACGTATATAAAAACGTGTATATAAAAACATATATGAAAACGTATATTTTTTATAAAAAATGTATATAAAAATCGAAAAACTTAAAATAAACCAAAAAAATTTAAATTATTAATGGTCGTTAGTTTAAATGATGAACTTTGCAACGATCCTTGGCCAAAAAGGGTTAACGTGTAACTGCTAACGGAATCCACTTAACGCCGGTTAAAACCAGGGACCAAAATGATCAAAAGGTTTCGTGACAGGGACGCCGCCTGCACTTATGGAAGACCATGGACGATTTCTGCAATTTTGACAAACCACATGGACTGTTTTTGCAATTTACTCTTAATATTTATGACTTCATGAGATTATTTTTTCACTTATTTGTCATTGCAAAGTTGAAATACATACCTTGTTTTGAGCCATCTCAGCCTCGATACCAAGAATTCCTGCTGTGAGATCCATGGCTATGATCAACAAACAGACAAACGACACAATGAATTGACCCGGATTTCGTGCATGCATCTGCCCATCTATTGCCATTTTATTCGCCCTTGGTCAATCTAGAATTGATGAAAGATGGACATTCACCGTGTCGGGTTTTATGGACATGGCTTATATTGTGAATGAGGTTGAACTGCAAATGGATATGTTGTAAGATTAGCTGTTGTGCTTAACTTGGATTCCTTCCATGTCTAACAAGGAAAGAAGGGTATCTTTTCACCCATGCTAGATTGCTTCGTGTATCGATCATTATGATGGAACTCGAAAGATTATTAAAAAGAATATATGACTATCTAATGCAAAGTTTCATAACTTTGTGAAAGTAAGCACTTGCAATTGGAATATCTTGTAGAGGCTATAACAAGTTATATCATAAAAGTAGAATGCGTAGATAAGATTGTATTCCATTTTAGTTTATATTCTTTTAATCTAACTATTTACTAGTTTATTTTCGACAATTTTTCTAGAGTATTAGTTGCTTGAACAAGCTTCAAACTTTTATGTTAGATAAAATGTTATTATGCGTTATTGTTATAATATACTCCTATCATCCTATGTCTGGAAAAGTTATGGAAAAAAGAGTTCATTGCATGTGAGCATGAATTAGTTTAGGCCGGGCGGGAAGGGATCCGGTGAGAAGAAAAACTAAAATGAGAATAATAAGAAAGATTTCTAGCCACACATTTCAAATAATGGGGAGAATTTTAAGAGGAGATGCATCTATTTTTGTAGATGCATCTGAAATGTGTAGTTATGGTTTCTTCTCACCCTTTTCATTTTAGTTTTTCTTCTAATTTGATCCTAACTCTAGGCTGTAAAACCAACCGTTTTCGCTTTCGATTTTGTATCAGCTTGGTTTTTGGTTTGCTCATTTATTTATTTATTTATTTTTTTTCTTTTTTGCTTGGACTGCTAAACAAAAAGTAAACACAACATCCCAAGTCCCAAAATACACGAACACTTAACATAGAATGGTCAGGGGTGAGCGTGGGGCGGTTCGGTGCGGTTTTTGGCAAAAACCGCCCCGCTTCGCAAAATGCGGTTTTTAAAAAATTGAGGATCCGCACCGCGCGGTTTTTGCGGTTTCGGTTTTGCGGGTTTATGCGGTTTTGCGGGTTGATTTTTGGTCAAAACCGCCCCGCACCACAAGATATATTTTTTTATTTTTAGTGCAGTTTTTGGTGCGGTTTTGCGGGTTTATGTGGTTTTTGGTGCGGTTTTAGTGTGTTATTCTAAAAATAAAAAAATATATTTAAAAAAATATATCTAAAAAATAAAAAAATATAAATTTTAGTGTGTTATTTTAATGTGTTATTCTAAAAAATAAAAAAAATATATTTAAAAAATTATAAATTGTAGAGTGGTGCGGTGCGGTTTTTGCGGTGCGGTTTTTCGGTGAAAACCGAAACCGCACCGCAAAATTGGTTTTTATTTTTTCCTGAAACCGATCCACCGGTTTTTGCAGTTTTGCGGTTTTTGTGGGGCGGTTTTTTGCGGTTTTTGCGGTTTTGCGGTTCGGTTTTTGCTCACCCCTAGAATGGTGCTAGTTTAAACAAATTGTTACATGCACAAAATTTAAACGCTGGCCAAACAAAATTCAGTTTCTAAACTTTCAAGTTCCAATCTAAATTTTTATTTATATTTTGATAGGAAACTGTAATATGTACATTCTCACAAATCATAACATTCACTTTTGCTTACTGGATTTGAACCCACAATCCTTCTATTAGAGACACAACTATCTCTACTACCTATAAAAGTATAAAACTAATCTTGAAAAAACTTAAAATTTCTTAAAAATAAGTAATGTGGATTCCCCAAAATGCTCCTTACTTAAAATAATTAACTTATTGAAACTTTGGAGCCAATACACGGTTTAAACTTTGACTTAAGATCTTTTAAATGTAAAATTACAAGTGTAAACTTTAGAAACAATAATAGAGACCTATTACAATACATGATTCTTTTACCCCTTCGGGCGGAATAGGAGAAAGTACATACGGAGTTCAGGGTCAACATACTGACCAATTGTATGTCACTGTTACCTGAACCACTAACAACTAACAAGCCGTTCTAAAAAAAATAAATAATATATATATATATATATATATATATATATATATATATATATATATATATATATATATATATATATACACACACACACACACACACACACGATTCTTTTTAATATTCAATAATTTCCAAATAATTAGGCCTAAACACAACTATATAAACCGTAACTGTTGCATTAAGAGTCACACCAAAACACAAGTTCGTAAGTATAATTATTTCCTGTTATAAACCGTCGTTTTACGCGAATATTCGTCTAGTCTCACCTAAATGAAAACGTAATTTGGTCCGATCTAAAAGTTTTAGCACAGCCTAAATGAAAATACTCCCAAATAAATTGGGCTTATTCGCACCAACCAAAATAAAAAAACTTATAACTGTTATTAGGGGTGTTCATCGGTTCGGTTAGTTCGGTTAAAAAAATTTTCTAGGTCAAACCGAAAACCGAATTCAAATTTGATTCAACCGAACCGAACCCCTATAACCGAAAACCGAACCGAATAACCCGAATTACATAATTTTAATTATTTTTCATTTAACTATATATGTTTTTAGCACAAAATTTTTTTTCAAGCATAAATAATGATACATTTATACTAAAAAAGAGCTTTAGTATTTTTTTTTCTTCATAAAAATACATTAAAAAAAATGTTATATTTATACTAAAAAATAGTTTTAGTATTTTTTTTTCTTCATATAAATACATAGAAAAAATATAGATTTATAAGAATTCGGTTCTCGGTTTTTATTGCCAAAACCATATCCAAACAGATAACCGAATATTTTGTTCGGTTCGGCTCGGTTACGAATTCAGTTCGATTCGGTTTCGGCTTTCGGTTACTGTGAATATTACCCGATCGGTGAACACCCCCAAGTGTTATTTTGGATGATTTTATAGGGGGATGTGTTATACATACCCTCCCTATATTGTCACATCAGGGAGTGTTTGATCAAATCGTATAACTCGCGATACACATCATACAAGTTAGCGATGCATCTAATGATCGGATACCCGGTGTCGATAAACTCGCCTTTTATTGGGCTAGCCCAAAACAAACCATATTGTTTTGTCTGGATTGACGTGGCAAATATAAAAGGTACTTTGACAAAATAATGACGTTGTCACCCACCGTTTTGATCATATATAGCTGTTTTGTTCTAACAATTTCTAGAACCCGCTCAAAACATCTTTCTCATAAACATATATTATTCAAAATTCACAACGGAAGGTAATCAACAACAACTACAATGTCGGTGTTCAACTGGAAGAGCTTCGCGGTGGACGAAGACCGGCCCGATAAGCCGCGAAGGTTCGGAGTCACGGAGATACGTGGTCCGCATCACACGTCTCTCTTTTCTCATAACATGCTTCAGGTCATCATCATACTAATCTAATAACTTATTAAATTTCTTCATATTAACTTAACTTACCCTCAGTTCTCGAGTTTTGAGTTAAGTGAAACGGGAAAAGAATAGGAAAAGGAAAAGAAAGCGAAAATGGAAAGTAAGTGTTACTTGTTATGTGCTTGAGACAGAGGAAATAAAAAGGAAAGAAAAATAATTTCGTCAAATTACATATATGCCTTTTAGTTATTAATGTGAAATCTTATGTTAGTCTTTACACAACATACGATTTGGGAGGAAGATTTGCTTAACAAAACTTCGTCCCTATTTCGTTTCCCTTTCCACCCTTAAAAAAGAATGCAAAAAACTATCAATTTCCTTTTCTTTCCTCTTTCATTTCAACTCGAGAACTGAGCATAGTGTTACGTTTGTTTTTGCATATATATAATTTAGCTTCTATTTAAGTAGTAACTCGTTAGATCATGATTATCAACTTCCAATTTTCCTTTTAAAAATTAAAAATAGCTTCTACCATACATTGAGGAATTTGTTTGTGTTTCTAAATTATAAGCTTGTATTATTATGCAATATATGTAGTGAGAATCGACACTATTCGTGACGTGATTAATTGTTCATTCAACTAAATCGTCAACGTTCATTATCGTTAAAAGTTGATCTGGTGATTAATTATGTACAGAATCTTATGATGTTAAACTTCTAGTCATATCACAGTTAACTGTATTTTAGATTTTTAGTATTGTTTTGTCTCAACTCGAGATGGAGTATGGTTCACAATGCACCATGTCCACCATCATCTTGTAATATTCGGTCTGTCTGTTTTGTCTCGATTAACTGGTTTTGAATTTGGTTTGGTGATTTGCTGTTCTCATAAGCAATATATAACTTCCACATTGCGGAATTTGTTCACATGTGAATTATAAGCTTTTATTATGCAACATGTGGTGAGAAAAGTGGACAAACTTTGCATAGGTTTTTAAAATTTATACACATGAACTGTCATCTCAGTTAACGATAACTTGGATTATGGGTTTGTAGCTAAGATCAAGTTAATCATGGATATCCAATAATGTTGAACTCCTTGAAGCTTGTGTTAGAGTCTTCGCATAGGCATACAGGGTCAGTAATTATTGACACATGAAAATTATGATATTAGAATGAATCGTGTTCGTAGGAGATGGGGAAGATGAATTGCACTGTAATTCCGTTTCAGTAAGGTGTGGTTAAGACCTCGTTTGTTTGGGGTCTCTATATTGCGTATCCGATTCTGCACATGTTGGTATGGTTATGCTAATTGCCGTTGAGACCACTGATTCAATTCGCCAACATAAAACTTATGAGAGACCCTTCCAGGTCCGCCCACTTCATTGCCTCTCGACTGAGAGTGAATTGGTGATGCTTATGTTAATGTTGTTCTAGTGACACATTCTAGTGTAAGTCATTTGAGTAACCTGTATCGAGTTTATATAACCTCGATATCTTGGAGTTAACTGCCTATGTGCTCCATTGTGTTGATTTCAAGGGATTGTATTAGTAACATGATGCATTGATTGATATAGGAATCGTTAGAAGTATATGAGTTTACTGTTTTTCTAAGTTGTACATGTATGTGTGTGCTTTGAACAGGATATGTTTGAGTCCATGGGGCAATTTGTTGATGGTTTAAAGTTTACAGGAGGATCCCAAAGTTTGATGCCAAAATCCTTCATTAGAGAAGCAACAAAATTGGCCCATGAACATGACATATATGTCAGTACGGGTGACTGGGCTGAATATCTGCAGCAAAAAGGTTATTCTTCCTTCAAAGATTATATAGAGGTAATCATAGGTCAAAAAACGTTTATTCTCATTTCACATGTTTCGTTGAAATATGTCCTAATAATTCGTTCGACTCTTGCAGGAGTGTAAGCAGCTGGGATTTGATACAGTTGAGCTGAACACGAGTTTACTTGACCTTCCTGAGGACACGTTGTTGAGATACATCAGGTTGATCAAGAGTAAAGGGCTTAAAGCTAAGCCTCAGTTCGCTGTGAAGTTCAACCAGGCTGACATTCCTCCAACCCATGAAAGAGCTTCTGCTGATTACGTTTTTCCAACAACTCGAACATCTGGTATGAGCCTACATCTCGCTAGTATGTTATTGTTAGGATCCTTATCAGACACTAGGCTAAATTATAATCGAAGTGTTCCTTATATCTATAGGGTTATGTCAATAATCCTTAAAAGACTTTATTTTATGGTATTAATGTAATCTTAGGTCATGAACATATGTTTCTTGTCGAACTGCATGATGATGAAAATAAAATGACCGTTTTTTATAATACAGAACGTATGGGAGATATTGATTCCTTGATCAGAAGGGCAGAGAGATGCTTGGAAGCTGGAGCAGATATGATATCAATTGATGCTGAAAATGTCTGTAGATATGCTGATTCTGTTAGAGCAGATATCATAGCTAAGGTGATTGGGCGTTTAGGACTTGAAAAGACCATGTTTGAAGCATCAAATTCCAAAACCTCAGAGTGGTTCATTAAGCAATATGGTCCCAACGTATGCTCTTGTCCTTCAAATCTGTAACCTGTTTTTAGTTCACGTCCATATCTAAGGTTACTTACTTTTTGTTATTGTTGTTTTGGATACAGGTTAACCTTTTCATCGATCATTCCCAAGTGCTGGACCTGGAGTGTCTTCGAGGAAGTAACATGGGAAAGAATCACAGATCAGTTCTTAATTCATCGTTTTTTCTACTTTAAAGTGAAGTCTTGTTTGGTGTATGTGCTGTACGTAATAATCTGTATGCTTGTGAAACTGTTGTTTGGAAATTTTACTTGCCGTATGTACCAAGTGAGGACGATAAATGAACTTACTTTTCTTTGTTTCATTGTGTTTATTAGCTCACCTGCAATGCTGTAGGAGAAACTTCATTTGACCTTTCTATACCAGTTACCTTTCATAATCAAGCATTTGATCTTCAAGTTGTGCTCAGTTATGGTAACTAGTGTCTGCTTCTACTTTAGTACAATGGTTATTTTGGCACTTGGTTGTCCTTACTTTTAGTACACTTGACGGGATCGTCAAGCTGTGTTTGTCCAGTTGGTTGTGATCTTTTAAGACTGAATCCAATATATGGGTGTAGGTTTTGCTCAATCACGAAAAAGCCCCAGTACTGTGTGGGTTTTCAAATCTTAAAAAGAATGGTTGATTTTCATAGAACCTATTTGGCTATTTGCTTATCTAGCAGTCTTATGTCTCTATCTTCTTATTTGCATTTTAGTCCACCTTTAATTTTCATGAAAGTTCTTCACGATATCCATTACAACTCATGAAAGAGGACCTATAATTTGGGACCCAGGCATTGATTTCAAAATTGACCCCCCTAAACAGCCGGAACCTTTATCAATCATTACCTTTAAAATATATCTTGTTGCCATTGATATTTTCAGTCAATAATGGCTTTGTCTTGGTTTGGCTCTTGCACTATGCACATAAAGATCTGTGTTAAATCCGAGTTTTATGAAACAGTTGTTCCTAGGTTGTGTCTTGATAGAAACAAGACTTTTCGTCCAATCCCTGCTATCGACATGTTGCGGTGGGTGATTAGTGAGAGTTTGATGAATGTTGCAAGAGGGTTAAGTCATTGATCATTCACCTCACCAACTATATGATGAGTAAACAAAATGAAAAGTAATGGTACTGGTTTAGAGGATTTAAGCGTCATTCGCCTCATATTATTCTTGAAACGAGACTGCAAACTAGTCTTAACATTGTGTTTTACGTATATTTGATAAGTCAAGTCATTAATCATTTACCTGAAAAATAACCAAAATACATGATCTTATGTATAGACTATAGGTAAATCTAACGCCTCACTTAGAACGTGTGGTGCGTATAGCAATGCTATTGACTGCGTCGTTGTGTGTTACTACACCATACTTAACTTGTTGCCAAGCGAACCGGTTGGATAGTTTTGAAAGCATTATAACGAATATTCAGACAATAGACGACGACAACAACCAAACAATAAAAATAGCACGAGACAAACAACTTAAGCATGTTCAAAACTCTGAAATTAACCTTCCAAGTCTTTCTCAAATTCAAAACACGAACATAAAATTATCAAATGATCAAATCTACAACGTACACGGAAAAAACATCGAAAGGTTTTTGGTTTTTTATTTTCGTTTTTTTTGCCGATTTTGATTGATTTTTTCCTATTTATATCTATTCAAGTACATCCAGTTCATTCGAATTTTGTAACAGGCTAAAGCCCTCGTTTTTGGTTCAATCACTTAAATTGATCGGGTTTTCGACCGGGTTTTAAAAGTTACTAGTAATATTGAGAGCACCCGGTGCCCTGAGTTATGAGGTATAGAAAGATTCCGCAAATATCCTTCGGTCTTGTAGTGATCAAGCCCTTCAGATACCTATATGGATGCAACAAACGCGTTAGCCTCGCTCCGGGTGTTACCCAAGACCAAGTTCTGACGTGAGAGTAAGTAAATGTATGACTGAAAGGTAGGAGTAATAAATGTAAGTGAGAGTGGAGTAAATGCTACCTTGAAATAAATCACTGTGTGTGTATTTATACTACTAGTTGGTCATACGCTGTCGAATCGCGACAATGTATGACAAGCTAGACCTTCCGTTGTCGAATCGCGACACGAAGTTTCAAGCGAAATTCACCTTTCCAAAAAAAAAAAAAAAGTTGGTCATACCCGGTCGCTTTCCCTGTCGCTGTCTCTGACACTGTTCCTGCCGTTGTTGCCGACATTGCGCCATATACGTCGTCAACCACTTAAATCGATCGGGTTTTTGACCAGGTTTTAAAAGTCACAAGTAATATTGAGTTACGGGGTTTTTGACTAGATTTTTTATCCAGTTCATTCAAAATTTGCAACTGGCTGAAGCCCTCGTTTTCAGTTCAACCACTTAAATCGACCGGGTTTTTGACCGGGTTTTAAAAGTCACTAGTAATATTGAGTTATGGGGTTAGCTGGTGCAATATAACACCAGCCCCACAACCCACCCCAAGCCATAGGATCTTGCGCTGTCCAGCGCAAACATTATACGATTTTGTGTGTGTGTGTGTGTTGTATTTGTTTTTTATTGGGTTAAGTGTAGGTGAGAGGGTGTCCATAACTTGAGTGACCAAGAAAGTGTGTTTTTGTTAAGTTATATAAGTTGTATAAAAAATGCTATAACGCGAGCGCATAGCTGACGGAGTCACGAGCACTTGTGCACTTAGCCATCATGCCGACTTGAATGACCATATTATCCCCCAAGTAACCTTTCAATCTTTCATCATCATCATCATTGTCGCAGCAACTATTTAGACGTGACTCCAACGCAAACATCACTTTCTCCCCTTCTCTCTCTCTGCAAAATCCCTAGAGAGCAAACAATGGCGAAAAAGAAGGCAACGATGACACTAAAGGACTTCCACGGCGGTTCTATTCCTTCCGATCTCCCCTTACCTTCCGCTCCCGGCGTGTCAGTAACTATCTCTCTTTCATTTTTATTATTATTATTATTATTATACCGATTTGTATATTCACGTTTACTGTTTTATTGATTTAGATCTGTTGATTATTTAAGATCTGTTATTCATATCTCCAAACCCTAGGTGTATATTTCGTTAGAAAAGTATGTAAATATATATACTACATATATACAAATAAGCAGGAGACTCTACTCGAGTAGCTCGAGCAATACTTGGTCTGAATTGAGTCATACTCGAGTATTTTGCAAATGAATCACAAGTTGCCTTGACTCATTACACCCCTACGAAACCCTAAGCAGTACTATTTGTCTCTCTGTGTTTTCTGCGTGTGTTGAATGTTTCAGTTAAAAGCTATTACTGTATTAGAGATTTTGATAGAGATCTCGATATTCAGCTTATGTAAGTTTGTTTTTAAACTGTTGATTATTCGCTTGTATGTTGCTCAATTAATTCGATTGTATGTTTAAGATGATAAGATTTGTTTTGTAGCTCGAAACCCTAGGCTATACGATAATATTTGTTTGCGTGTGTTGAATGTTTTTGTTTAAAGTTATTACTACATTACATCAGACTTTAAACTTTTGCTCTTTGTGGAATAGATGAGTTTTAGTCATAGTGGTCTCGAGAATCGGCATATGTTTAGGAGGTGTTTGGGATTGCCTTTTTTTTTTTGTTTTTTTTTTTTTTTTTTTTTTGTTTTTGCTGACGCTTCTGCTTAGAAATAAGCGTGTCAGAAATTAGTGTTTTGATTTGCTTATGTTGTAAAAATGCAAGAATACTCGAATATAGAATCATTTGTTGAAAATTTTTAATCGAATTTATTTATAAAAGTTTTGAGTTAGATACGTTTGTTATGATGCAGTTTTAGTTTTCTGCATAAATGACACTTTGAAATGAGCAGCTTCTTACCTGCTAATCCTGCTTATTTTACCTCTAAATAAGCAGATAAGAAGGAAAAATAAGCAAATACCAAACACCCTCTTAGTTATGAGGAGCTAATTACATTTTTTAAAAATGATCTGGTGTTTTGTTTAATAGTTTGTTTGTGTTTGTGGATGTTGTTATAGGACTGTGAGGCCATTGAATCATACTGGATTGGATAGAAACAATGCGTGGGCGAATCCTATGGGAAGGCAAGATCACAGGTTGCGTCCAGGTTCAGCTGGTGCAGTAAGGACTTATGACGATAAGACGCCGTTTCTAGGTCATAATGTGCAGATTGGGCGGAACTTTGATGAAGATGAGCGGAAGCCGTTGGATGGGGGGTCACTACCGCGGAGAACTGTTAGTGATGAGAATATTCGTGGTGGTCCACCGGTGAGATCGGAGGTGAAGGTTGAGTATCCTGTTGCTGGGAATGTGACGCGACCTGCTACTACTCCGGTTTCACAGTATGAGGGTGGTTCGTATGCGGCTAGGTTTAGTGAAGGGGGTAATGTTAGTAGTGGTAGGTCTACAGTTAGTGGGCCGTCCCCAAATGCATGGGGCCCGAGGAAAGCGGCTGTTGGAATGGTGGAGCCTAGTCCTGCTTCTTGGTCTGCTCCTGATGCTGCAACTAAGTTAGCTCATGCTAGTGCACTTGAGAAGGTTACGTCGGGTCGTTGGCTTTCGAATCAAAATAAGCAGATAGATGTAGAGGTTATTAGACATCCCGAGCAAGACGCTAAAGTGCAAACAAAAGGAAATTTGTATACCACGTTTTCTCACGGACCGACGAATGTTCATGATGATGCTTTGGCCAGACATGCTGGTAGGAGTTTGGCCATAAATGATGGGATGCCAGTGACTGCACGTGAGGCGCCATCGTACACAAAAGAGAGGGGGCCTACGGTATATAATGATGGGGTTCAAGTTCAACAAGTTTATAGTGTTGGCACAGCTGGTGGGTCTGAGTTGCATCCTTCTGTACCTTCAGAGTCCACCGAGAGGCCCAAGTTGAAGTTACTTCCGAGATCTAAACCAGTCGAAACTTTGGAACCCTTAGTAGCTTATAACCAGGTATTTAAATATGTTTGAAACTTTGAATAGTGTGTATCTTACAAAAGTCTGATTTTGTGTATCTATGCTATATGATGGTAACCATCTTCTGCTTGTGTATCTATCCCACGGTCAGCGAATCCAGTTATGGCGGATATTGGAAATGCGAGTTTCAAGGCACCTGGTTTAGCTGGGCCAGAGGATGCTCCTCAGGCATTTGAGCGACCAAGAGTCAACTTAAAGCCACAATCACAGCCTATTGAGCCAATGGAAAGGAACACTGAAACAGCAAGGTCGGTAAACTGTCTTAAAGCTTCTCTCAGCTCTTTTAATGTTTATTTGCTAAAACTATGTTTTTTACACATTTCACATTCCTTATCGTGGAAGGGTTCGAGTAGTTCGACATCTTTGGATTAATGTGGTAGGTCATCATTGTAAGAATCTTAAAAAGATAAAAAGAGATACCTGGTAGATACATAATTTTGTAAAGGAGTTGCGTATATAATTTTAGGTAGGTACAGTCAGAGGTATGGTGGTTCCAGTCTTGAGACATATGTTAATCATCTGATATGTAACTGTTATCTGGGCCTGCTGTAGGCGTTTGGTTTTGGATGATGCAGAAATTTCTAGTATAGGGAAATATGTGGAGGATTCTTATTCTATGGTTGCGTTTTCTTTGAGGCCTTAGTTTTGTTCATTAGCTTTGTGTTCATTGGTTTTTCGCATACACGGTGGTGGTGGCTATTTTAGTCTTGTCTGCATCTGTAGCCACAATCCGCTTTTGTTTATTTAGCTTAGGGGGCGTTTGGTTTAAAGGTGGGTATGGGTATAGGTATGGGTATGATTCAAGAGAGAGAAAACCCAACCATCATGGTGGGTATGAGCTATGCCCAAATTTATGGGTTTGATTACCAATTTAAAAATCCAAACCTTCAAAACAAACAACTTTGTAAGGAATAAAACTCATTCCTCTTTCCCATTCCCATGAAACAAACACACACTTAGTGTCAACTGTCAAGGCACATAGGGGTGATTGCATGGTCATCTAATTGAGGGTGATGTTGTATGTGGAAAATTAGGTCTTTCTAGTGTCTTTATAATATTCTATTAAAACTTGAGTGAGTATCATATCTGTTAGTATACATCATAACTGGAGTGAATTACATAAATAGTTTCTCGACAGTTATTCAACCTGCACTTTAGTTCCTCAGCTTTTGTGTTAGTTGCCTAAAGTAACATGTCATGTCAAATCGGTGTTTTATGGTGTTGGTATTAGTTTCTGTTCGTTACAGTAAAATTCTTCCTTGCTCTAAATTTGTCTAACTTTAGCCTGCCTTCATGAGAAATGCTCGAGTTTAAAGTCAACACATGCCTGATTATAACAACAGATTATGAGATAATAGTTCTTATTGGTGCTTGTGTGATTGTTAGTCCATACTTGTTGGAGTTGGGGTCAAAGGGACCGTGGTTGATTAAGGGGGGATACAGAACAGTGGGTTGTGATGGAAGATAAATTAGTGTAATCATACCCATTTCAGAAGAATTGTATTGTATTATTGAACGAACTAGTTGGACCACAGGTTTGCAGCTAATTTGTGATTTTAAGCCATGATCATTTCACATATACGAATAAATAACTGTTTACTTTATTTTTCAATCCCCAAAAAGAATCCCAACAAAGAATTGTTTTGGTATTCATTCATATATCCTCCTCAGTCCCTCTTCTGGATATACAAACTAACACTTATGTTTCTTACAGGAACACCTTATTTGGTGGAGCTCGTCCTCGAGAATTGGTAAGGACTGTCCTAGTGTAATTGTTGTTTTATGAACTTTACATTTCACTATTGCGGAAACGATGGTTATGGGTTGTCATACTTTTCTGAAAAAATAATGGTCTTTCAAACTGCCTCAGAGTAACTCTGTAGTTTTTTTGACTTATGGGTTCCATTTATACGTTTTAGATGAAGATAAATAATCAATTTATTTAACATATGTATTGATGATACCGATGATCATGCTGTTAGGTTCTGAAAGAGCGAGGAGTTGATGATGTTGCTGTTAATCAGGATATGATCCACTCTCCTAACAGGTACATATTCATTTTTAACCCTTTTCATTCGAAAAACGAAAAGATTGCAGTAAAGTTTCAACCACAAATGCTTATTTTTGGCAGGATTAAAAAGGAAAACACTAGGGTCGAGAACCCAGGTCTTGCTTCACGTCAAAATGGGAGACCCGAACCCCTAGATCATCATAGAACCGGAAAGAACATTGATAGGCGAGACGCAGATAAATCAGATGCTCAGAGAAGAGGCAACTGGAGAAACGAGAATCGCAAGAGCAGCAGGGACCTTGAACAGCAGCAACCACCACAAGAGAGGCCACCTTCACCAGAAACATGGCGCAAACCTGTTGAACCTGAACCACCAGTTGGACCCCGTTATGGAAAAGCAGCTTCTGCAGTTGAGCTAGCTCAAGCTTTCTCCAAATCAGTCTCTGACCCGAAGGCAGCAACTGATCGATTCTCTGGCCAAAGAGGGCTTCCTGGGCAGGGACAGATTCCATTTTCTCGGTTAACTAGCGGACCCACTACTAGACCTCATCAGATAAACGGACACTAGTTGTCATACAATCTATAATTCTTGGATTTTCCAAGGAAGCTCAGGACTCGACTCCAACAAAGACTGCCGGTTTAATATGTCCCTTCACTTGCTTCCATACTCCATTGATACTCGACGTGGGATGGCATCTGCTAGACTTGACCCCCATGACAACTAGAAAAAGCCGACTTGGGAGAAAAAAAATGATCGCTTCTCAAGTTATGTCTTTTTTCTAGACAGTTTTTTTTGTTTTTTTTTTTAATCACAAAAATTGATGGAAAGCCTATTTGATGCACATCATATATTTTTAAGATGTTTTGGTATTGATCTACGATCTTCAATCCTATCTTGTTGTCGCTTTTGGTTTCAATTTGTGTTATTTAGTTTCTCCCATGGTTCATATAGATGCACAAAAGGACCGAGTGACCGGTTTTTTAGTTTGTTCGGACCTTTTTTGCAGTACCAGTAGCAACTTGTTATATACCCTATCGAAACTGAAATATTTTCCTTGTGATATCTTCTTTGCTTAGTTTTAATATTTGCTCGTATGCATGCGATTTTTCTTTACCCTTAGAATTAGATCTGTATTGATTGTTAGTGTGGAACTTAAGATGCGAACAAAGTTCCAGTGGCTCGTGTTCATATAAAGCAACTGTGATAACTGGTTCAAAACTGTCTCAAGTGTTGATTCTCTACTACATCAACAACTTGCTGGTGGTTTATGTCGATTCTCTACTATACCAATCTATTCATAGTGCTCGAATAACACTGCTCTTGCATATGCAAAGAAGTATTTACATTTACAACAATAACAAAAAGAAACATGTAGCAAGTAAATGAAATAAAACCCACAAGAAAGTACATATTATCTCAAAATTAAAACAAGAGAGTGGTTGGTACGGGTGAAAACGCATCCCACGAATCTCGTAGCCTGAAAACCATGAGCATAGGTTAGTATAGAGTATCAGTTTTTTGAGAATTAGAGAAATGACCCATTTTGTGGGTCTGTTTCTGCAATCCTGGAATGAGCAAGAAAAAGATCACAATACGATACACATAACTAAAACTTACTTAAACTCATTCTTGTATACAAAAGGTTTGCTGTTTGTTGCAGACATTGTAACATTCTTCCTGTGTTTATTACTAGGCTTCACGTACAATTGTATCTTCTCCGCCATAGTAACATCCTCTTCAGAAATTGTGCATAAAGACGGTCGCCAGTGTATTGGCTGCCTTCCATTTTTGCCACCTATATTGCCACTACGAGTAAGCTTCTTCTCACGAACCACACCAACAACAAGGTTCTTAGCCTCGTCCTCGCTTGATACATAAGATGTCGATGAAGCGTGTTCATTAGTGCCACAACAGGCCACAAGAGTTAACAAAAACTTCATTTTGGATTTGCTTTGTCCTGTCACATGTAAGTAAGATTGTTTTAAGGAGGAAACAAGTGCTCTAAATTATATAATTTTTTTTAATGTTTACTTTATTATTTTTTTAGGCCGGCTGGTTTTGATTGTGATGTTAAAGCAATTCTTTAATTATTGTGATTAAAAGTAGATACGCTGGATTTATCATATGATTCGAAAATGATTACTAGCTTTATAAAAATTGATTTTTTTATAATTTTAACTTTTCAAAAATCACTATCTAATGAAACGTTTTAGGAAAAGATATATGCTATCGCCAGAGATGGAACCAGGGTGGTTCTCGAGGGATCTCGAGACGCCCATGGATTTTGTGACGTAATGTTAATTTTGTTAAAAAAAAACTCAATTTTTTTAAATGCATTGGTCCTTAAATATTTTGTTTGTAGTGTTATTTAGTTTAGTCTAAATGCACCTCGTTAGTTGTCCCTTTATGTCTTGATTCTGTCTCTGGTTATCACTCTCTAGCTTCGTCTTTGGCTCTTTCATTAATCCCATAGTGTTGATATTATGCTATAAATTAACATCTATAACTTTGTAAAACTTTTATAGTTATGAAGGTCCTACAGTATACAGAATAGTTAGGACTTTCATAACTGTAGAAAAAAAGATTGATTTTGCAAGACATAATGATATAAAAGTAGTTAAAGTAGATGTAAAATATATAAGATAATAACTAATGGAGTTGTTATAGTTTGACTTAAGGGGGAAACATAAGATCATCAAGTTATTGTGATGTTAAACTTTACAGATTTACCTTTTTTATATTAATTTTTTTTTAATTAGACTTTTCTTCTTAAAGAAAGAAAATACCTTTTTGATATTAATTTTTTTTAATTAGACTTTTCTTCTTAAAGAAAGAAAATCTAAAATTGATGAATAACAAAAGCTTCAACTATCCAAAGAAAAACTAAACTTTACAGATTTACCTTTTTAATTAGACTCAATCACATATCTTGTTATATAATTTGTTGCCTTTTTAAAAAAATAAAATAAAAAAACGACTTGTATCTTGTTATGGACTTATTTTGAGGAACAAAATCTCACTTATATGAAAGCAAGTTAGTTTGAGCTTTATTTATTTGGATCTTGACATATTAGACTAGATACGATGAACATCTTTGTCCCACCTTTCACCTCAAAGTCACATCACCATACAGCATATCACCACTCCCCTCATCTTTCACCCACAATTAGGGGTGTCTGTAGGGTCGGGTCAACCCGACCCGAACCCGATCGGGTCGGGTCTAATCGGGTCAAAAAATCTAGTCGGGTTGATTTGACCCGAACCCGATAACCCGATAGTGTTATCGGGTCGGGTTCGGGTTAAATAAAAAATATTATCGGGTTATCGGGTCAACCCGATAAGACCCGACAATTTTAATTATTAGATCTTATTTTTTATGCTGATGTTTGTTATGCGTTCTCTTACAAATGTGATATTGTGACGAGAATTCTACTGGAATGCGTTCTCTTTATTCTTGTTACATCAAACTTAATTGTCATTGCACTTCAAGGATTCTACTGGAAATCACCTCATAATAACGTAGTAAGTGTTTTGTTTCTTGTACAAGTAGCACATTTCGAAAACGGGCATTCTCCCCAGTCCCCACATCCATATGAAAATTGCAACCTTCGGCACACGTTTAAAAATCTTCTAGTTATCTTTTGACTTGTCACTTCTAATAAACTGTTGATTTTCTAAAGAATGTAAAAATGAAAATTATACTTGACAACAAAAGAGTAACCTGAGATTAAAAGTTTAAACTACTACATTTTAAGTTTTATGTAGTATATGAATTAACTTTCTTTCTTTTTATTAAATTTTTGATACTCATCTTTTCTTCTTATATGTCAATCTTAACAGATCTACTGGATTGTGTCACACGTTGTACAAAAATAGCATTACTATCGGGTCACCTGATAACCCGAATCACCCGACCCGACATAACCCGACCCGACTACCACCCGAACCCGATAACCCGAATCCTTATCGGGTCGGGTGTCGGGTGAGTTTTTAAAAAATCCAAACCCGACTCAACCCAACCCGACAGACCCGATAACCCGACCCGATAACACCCCTACCCACAATGGTCACTACTTCTCTCAGTCCCTCAAATCGATTAAAAATACATACTTTATACAAACATACATTATAAAATCCCCTACACACACTCACAAAATAAATAATAATAAAAACACCATAAGGCCTCACATTTTGCACAAAAGCTGAGTGGTGAGGAGACTCACCTTTCACCCATTTTTTTGGCTTGGTGACGTGTGACTAGGGAGACAAACAAAGGGGGTGGTGCGTGATGGCCTTGGCCAAAGGTGACCGGTCACCCCACTGTGACCAGCTTTACATGTAGTCAATAGTTGTGTGGTTGTGCCATTGATATCATAACTAACTTATTGTGTTTTGTAGCATGACAATTTTTCACATAACACATCAAATACTAAAGAGTACTATCTAATGAATAAATACCATGGCTCATGTCTAAAACTTATTTCAGATTTAGCGGGTGTTTGTTTCGGATTATATAGCAAGCTTATAGCTTATTTGATTTTCGGCTTATGTTTCATAAGCTCATTTTTCGTGGTTTATTTTGAAACATTTCGGCTTATATAAATTTATTATGTGCAAATGAACTTATATAAGCCGAAAAGTTTCAAAATAAGCCACAAAAAGTGAGCTTATGAAATATAAGCTCATAACCAAATAAGCCATAAGCAAGCTATATAAGCCGAAACAAACACCCCCTAGAGCTAATCAATATATATATATATATATATTTCGGTAATAGTTTATCTTCATATTCTTTAAATAAATAAATAAATAAATAACCTTTTTCTTATGTTTCTTTATAAGAAAAAAAAAAAAACCTTTTTCTTATGTTTCTTTAAAAGTGGCTTAAATGAAAGTGCCAAAACCTTTCCCTTTTATCGACAAAGATCCATATCTATGTCGTAGTCGTCCTTTTTGCCTTTTGACATTTTATGGTAGCAAAACGTACAATGATCTTGATTTGTACAACTAAACGTGTCAAAATTTACACAAAGATGTCCGACAATACATCTTGATTGATGTTTATATTAATACATGATATTAACAAAAGAAAATCAAACAAGAAAACTTTAATGCATGAGTAAACCAACCAATCACTTTAAAGTTAACTGTTGTTTACTTTTTTTTGAGTAAATTGCAAAAATCGTCCTTGTGGTTTGGTCAAATTGCACGTTTCGTCCTTGTGGTTCATTAGGTGCAAAGATCGTCGTTATTTTGCACTGTTACGTGCACTTTTGGTCCTCTATCATTGCAAAAATCGTCCTTGTGGTTTGCCAAATTTCACTGTTGAATGACCAAAAGTGCACGTAACAGTGCAAAATAAAGACAATCTTTGCAGTTAATGAACCACAAGGACGAAACATGCAATTTGACCAAACCGCAAGGACGATTTTTGCAATTTACTCTTTTTTTTTTTTTTTTTTTTTTTTTTTACCTATTAAAAACCCGATCATTCTGTCATCTCAACATTTTCAATATATTTTAAAATTTTAATTTATTTATTTATTTATTTTTTTTATTATTTTTTTCCCAACAAACAAACAACGATACTTATGGATGTTTGTTTTCGTAAGATTAGTGAATATTAAAAATCTATAAAAGTTCCAACAAGAGTGTAAAGAGGTAAATATACCTATGTCACACCACTCAACTTATCAGCATGCACTTGCTTTGATTAAAAAAACATGTGTATAATTTGTATAATCCTGAAGACTCCATTGGTGGACCTAACTACACTCTTTTACTTTCTTAAAGTTGTGTCGGCAGTGGGAGTAGGATTCGATGAGAAAAAAAACCAAAATGAGAAAAATAAGAAGGTTTTTCGCCATACATTTTAATAAGAGAGAGATTTTTAAGGGGAAAAATGCATCTATTTTTGTAAGTGGATCTAAATGTATAATTGTGATTTCTTCTCATCCTTCGTTTTAATTTTTTTTCTCACTTTATCCTAACTCGTCGGCATTTTCCATCTTCGTGAATGTTACGTTGTTCTGCCTAGGAAAATTCATACAAAAATAAATATACTTCAAACTTATTTTAGGGTTTTTATGGCATGTACTTTCATTTTATAATTCATACATACATGATTTAGTTTAAGGTTCGTACTTCATACTTTTATATTAAAAGTTTAAGTAATAAACCATCATCCTATAGCCTTTTTGAGTTCATACTTTCATTATCTCTATCATCAATGCCAGTGACAGAACCAGAATGGATCTCGAGGCATCCACAGATTTTTGTAACGTAGTTTTTGAAAATGCATCTGGTCCAAAGAAATTGTATTTCCTATCTTACTTTTCATTAAATGCGTCTGCCCAACTAATATACTGGTTCCGTCCCTGATCAACGCCATCATATAAGGTATATGTATTGTGTAAAAACTAAACATGGCTCAACTAAAGAACAAAAAACTTTTCTATAAAATTAAATCCAAGTCTTCT
Source organism: Artemisia tridentata subsp. tridentata (assembly GCA_021014915.2). Classification (NCBI taxonomy): domain Eukaryota; kingdom Viridiplantae; phylum Streptophyta; class Magnoliopsida; order Asterales; family Asteraceae; genus Artemisia; species Artemisia tridentata. Next base: position 18,429,095 of record CP139507.1, on the reverse strand, counting down.
TAACACAAAATTTGGCATTAGAGGAATAACACTTGATGATTAAAACTATAGCAAATAAATAGGAAATAACACTTGATGATATGAAGATCGTATAAGCTTGGTTGATTGTTATTTAAATAACACTTGATACGTCTCACTTTTTTTTTATTGGAATAATTTATGAACGTACCTATAAATATATAACGACATATGTATGTATTATATGGAGTTTGTTGATCAACCTTTATCTACCACCAATTCTTAATGACAATTAAAGAGATCCCTCACATGGTTTAGTTTGCTTTGCTTTGCTTATTATTACTTTTATAGGTTTTCAAATACTCATACAAGACTTGTAACATGTTATACCTTTGAAAGATATATAAAGTATTCAGGGACGGAATCAGAGATAAAAAAGATCAAGTGAAAAAAAAAAAAAAAAAAAAAAAAAAAAAGTTTAAAACCATAAAAGTATATACACAAGGTTTTTGATCGGGTGTATTTAAACAAAATTGAAGTATTTTAAAAAAAATTAACACTATGGAAAAATTTTCATCGGTGTCTCGTGACATCACGGAGCCCCCTAGTTCCCTCACTGCAAGTATTTTAATTCAATAGCATTTTATTAACATCTTCGGTCACTCTACAAAAGGTTGTAAAATGATTATATGCGGTCTCATTTAGTCAAGGTTTTGTAAAGCAGTCACGGGCGTTACAGCCATTTTGTTTATTTAGAAAAAAGTAAATTAAACTTGAAGTGCTTATAACTTTGAACTTGATATGTGAACCTAGCTTAAACCTTCTACACTTTGCTATAATCTTGTAGAAGTTTGAGGAATTAACTAATATAGTAAATATTTCTAAAATACTGTATGATGAAAGTGTATGAGAACTTCTAATAACAATTAGGGAATTCCTATAAATAGGGTAAGCAATCGATGGATATATTCGACTATGTTTAACGACAACCATATGTGAGACTTTAAAGCGGTTAACATGTGTCGATTCTAAAAGGTATATATGTAATTCGAGAGACATACGAGAGACATACCATTCTCATTAGATTTTGATGCTAGAATTATGTTTCTCAAGTAACATATATACCCTTAGACCATTAGGTATGATGGCAAGGCTAAATTATTCATTCGGGTCTCACGGGGTGACACGTCACCATGACATACCTCCTTTTACAACCTTCTTTCACATAACATACCACAACTTACTCATTTGGGCCCCACCACTAACTATTTTTTTTATTCAAATACCCAAATAAACTAAATTCATTTCATAAAAATAAAAATACAATACATCAAATTTAAACACATACGAAACATAAACTAACGATACGAAGAAAAAAAATGACACGGGACTTAAAATCACGATACAACAAACATTAATAATACGAAACTTAAACATTTTACTCGGCATCTTGATATTTCTTCATTATTTGTTCTTGCCACTTATTACGTTTAAACCGAAAGAAAGAAAGAAAGAATGAAAGAAATTAATTTTTGTTCTTTCTTAAACATTTTCAGAGTCTAACCTTTGTTCAAATAAAAGCAAAATTTCAGCGTGTTCAACCATACATCCTTTAAAAAGCCCAAGTTATATAACATCTCTTAAGCAAAAAACCCAACCTAAATCAATAACATTCACCCTAAAACTCCCAAGTTATATAACAGGCGCCACCCATCTCTCCAATTGAATAACATCAACATCTCCCTTATTACTCCTAAAAACGCAGGTTTGAAGCAAATCACAAAAAAAAAAAAAAAAAAAAAAAAAAAAAAAAAAAAAAAAAAAAACATTTGATATACAAGGTTTCTCAAAGAAAGAGGTTTGAAATCTGAAGATCGACCAGACGCTACAACAAGGGTATTTAAAATGAAGCTTGATCAATTGTTAAAAGATATAAAAGAGAAAAAAATATTTGGACGAGTTCGAGCAGGTAAATTCCTTTCTCTGTTAACATCCATCAATCACTTCTATTAATAATTAATGAAATACTTTGTCTATTTTTCATTAACCAGTAAATGTGTCTTAATATTTATACAGAAGTATATACGATAGAATTTCAGAAGCGTGGTTTACCTCATTGTCATCTTTGTGTATGGTTGGAATCAGCTGATAAGCTGAGATTACCGGCTGACATAGATAGGTGCATATCCGCTGAAATACCCGATAAAGATCAAGACCCCGAGCTACATAAGTTGGTCAAAGAATTTATGATGCACGGACCATGTGGTCCCGAACATAGAAACTGCCCATGCATGGTTGAGAATAAGTGTTCTAAGAATTTCCCAAAGAAATTCAGTGAGTCCACTTTCATTGATGAGAGTGGATATGCCATATACAAAAGAAGTGATAATGGCAGAAGTGTTAGAAAACAAGGAGCTGATCTTGATGGTGGCTTTGTTGTCCCGTACAACCCTACTTTATTAAAAAGGTACTAACAATATATATTAATCTGTTTTAATACTTCTGCCCAAGTATGATTTTATGAATATTATTTTATGTTGTTTTTAGATATCAAGCTCACATCAACGTAGAATGGTGCAATCAGTTTGGATCGATTAAGTACCTTTTTAAGTACATAAACAAGGGTCCAGATAGAGTAACTGCGGCTGTTGAAGATGAAGAAAAGGATGAGATTAAGGATTACTATGACTGTCGCTACTTATCTTCATGTGAGGCTGCGTGGAGAATTTTCAAGTTTGATATTCATCACAGATTTCCTGCTGTGGAACGACTACCATTTCACTTGCCAAACCAACAATCTGTTGTGTTTGATCCCACTGAAAGTATCGACTTTCAACTTGAGAAGAATTCAGCAAATACTTCAAAGTTTTTAGCTTGGATGGATCTTAATAAAACAGATTCCGAAGCTCGAGAACTTTTGTACGTTGAAATTCCAAAATACTATGTTTGGAATAAAACCGATAGAATTTGGACAAAAAGAAAGCAAGGTACATATATATATCAAAAAAAAATATGTAAATGTATTTATGATATGTATTTTTTAATGTTATTATATATTTTTCTCATTAGTGCTTTACTATAAACATTTGTTTCCTTTCCATAGGTAAAAGCATTGGACGGATACACCATGTTCCTCCTTCCTGGGGTGATCTCTTTTATTTACGTAGGCTTTTAAACCATGTGAGAGGTGCTCGAGAGTGGGAAGATTTTAGGGAATTTGATGGTGTACTTTATCCTACATGCAAAGATGCATGTTTTGCACGTGGATTGCTTGATGACGACAAGGAGTACATCGATGGACTTATTGAAGCAAGTCAATGGGGTATGGGAGATTACTTGCGAAATTATTTTGTAAGTTTAATATTAACTGATACTATGTCGAGGCCTGAGATTGTTTGGGAGAAGTCTTGGAAACTGTTGGCTGAAGATGTGTTACAGATAGAAAGGAAGAAACGAAACCATCCAGGTAATAAATCATTTTAAATTTATACTAATTTTTCACCGATATCAACGTAATATATTTCCATTAAAAATGTTTATACAAAACAATGTTTTGTTTACAGATCTAGAGCTAAGTGATACTCAGCGATACAATATATGTTTAATCAACATTGAGGAAAAGTTACTTAGCTGTGGTAAGAGCTTGAAAAATATAGTTAACATGCCGTACCCTGATTCTGAGTTTACAATGGAAGGATACAACCGGTTGATTTATGATGAATTGGACTATAAAATACCGGAACTTATTTTACAGCATGAATCCCTATTTAACAGTTTGACTAACGAGCAGAAAGGAATTTACGAGACTATTATTGATGCATGCAATAATAACCGTGGGGGTATGTTTTTCGTCTATGGCTATGGAGGCACCGGTAAGACCTTTTTGTACAAGAGTTTGACGGCAGCTTTAAGGTGTAAAGGTCAGATTGTTCTAAATGTGGCATCAAGTGGTATCGCGTCACTTTTGCTTGATGGTGGAAGAACAGCCCATTCTCGGTTTGCAATACCCATTAATCTTGTGGAGGATTCTATGTGTACAATTAAAGCAGATGGAGACCTTGCTGATTTGATAAGGCAAACAAAGTTAATTATTTGGGACGAAGCTCCAATGACTAATAAACTTGCCTATGAAGCTTTTGACAGAACATTGAGAGACATATCTTTAGACATAGGAGCTGATGAAAAGGTCTTTGGTGGTAAAGTTGTTGTTTTTGGTGGTGATTTTCGACAAATCTTACCAGTCATTCCAAATGGATATAGGCAAGATGTTGTACACGCTTCGTTGAACATGTCATATTTATGGAAGTATTGCACTGTTTTAAAACTTACAAAAAACATGAGGCTTAGAGTCGGGTGCAATCCGAACGATGCAGCAGAAATAAATGAATTTGCGGAATGGATATTGAATATAGGCGAAGGAAAAATAGGTGGTAAAAACGATGGTCATGCGGAGGTTGAGTTCCCTGAAGAAATGTTAATACCTAACTCGGACGATCATGTTGATGCTATTATAAAGGAAACGTATGGTAATTGGGAGCAAAATATGTGGGATCCGACATATTTCCAGGACAGAGCTATTCTTGCACCCACTCATGAACAGGTGGACAAAATTAACGAACGCATGATGTCCAAACTATCTGGTAGGGAGAAGGTTTGCTATAGTTCAGATTCTGTGTCGGATATAGACGTAGATTTTAACTATGATGAGTCGATGTATACCACAGAATTTTTAAACACAATAAGAATGTCCGGCATTCCAAATCATAAGTTAGTTCTCAAGATCGGTGCTCCGATAATGTGTTTGCGCAACATAGACCAAAGAGGTGGTATATGTAATGGTACAAGGTTACAAATTGTTAGGATGGGGATCAATAATATTGAGGCAAAGATCATATCTGGTGGTCAGTTAGGGACAGTTGTCGCTATTCCTCGCATGAATATTAGCCCGTCTGACAAGAAGATGCCTTTTCAGCTTAACAGAAGACAATTCCCGATATCTATTTGTTTTGCCATGACTATTAACAAAAGTCAAGGGCAAACATTATCCAAGGTTGGTCTTTACCTGGAACGTCCAGTCTTTTCGCACGGACAATTATATGTGGCTGTATCAAGAGTGAAAAGCAAGAAAGGTCTAAAAGTATTATGTTGTGATAAAGACGGGAACTATTGCAATTACACAACAAATGTTGTGTATAAAGAAGTACTTCACAGGATTTAGTTTTTTATTTAACTTTCTTAATGTAGATGTATTTAATCCTTATAAATAAGACACTTAATGTTATTTACCTTTAATTTTTTTTTTTTTAAGAAATCTCAATTTGTATTACAAAATTCATGACGTTCAATATTATGCATTCCGGCATTATATATATTTTATATTTTATAGAATACATTTAACACATTTATAAAATTCATGACGTTCAATATTCATGACATTCAACTTAATGCTAGCGCCCCATCGGGGCGGGCCTAAGGCTAGTTTTAAATAAGAGAGAGATTTTTAAGGGGAAATGCATCTATTTTTGTAAATGGATCTAAATGTATAATTGTGATTTCTTCTCATCCTTCGTTTTAATTTTTTTTCTCACTTTATCCTAACTCGTCGGCATTTTCCATCTTCGTGAATGTTACGTTGTTCTGCCTAGGAAAATTCATACAAAAATAAATATACTTCAAACTTATTTTAGGGTTTTTATGGCATGTACTTTCATTTTATAATTCATACATACATGATTTAGTTTAAGGTTCGTACTTCATACTTTTATATTAAAAGTTTAAGTAATAAACCATCATCCTATAGCCTTTTTGAGTTCATACTTTCATTATCTCTATCATCAATGCCAGTGACAGAACCAGAATGGATCTCGAGGCATCCACAGATTTTTGTAACGTAGTTTTTGAAAATGCATCTGGTCCAAAGAAATTGTATTTCCTATCTTACTTTTCATTAAATGCGTCTGCCCAACTAATATACTGGTTCCGTCCCTGATCAACGCCATCATATAAGGTATATGTATTGTGTAAAAACTAAACATGGCTCAACTAAAGAACAAAAAACTTTTCTATAAAATTAAATCCAAGTCTTCTTAACACAAAATTTGGCATTAGAGGAATAACACTTGATGATTAAAACTATAGCAAATAAATAGGAAATAACACTTGATGATATGAAGATCGTATAAGCTTGGTTGATTGTTATTTAAATAACACTTGATACGTCTCACTTTTTTTTTATTGGAATAATTTATGAACGTACCTATAAATATATAACGACATATGTATGTATTATATGGAGTTTGTTGATCAACCTTTATCTACCACCAATTCTTAATGACAATTAAAGAGATCCCTCACATGGTTTAGTTTGCTTTGCTTTGCTTATTATTACTTTTATAGGTTTTCAAATACTCATACAAGACTTGTAACATGTTATACCTTTGAAAGATATATAAAGTATTCAGGGACGGAATCAGAGATAAAAAAGATCAAGTGAAAAAAAAAAAAAAAAAAAAAAAAAAAAAAGTTTAAAACCATAAAAGTATATACACAAGGTTTTTGATCGGGTGTATTTAAACAAAATTGAAGTATTTTAAAAAAAATTAACACTATGGAAAAATTTTCATCGGTGTCTCGTGACATCACGGAGCCCCCTAGTTCCCTCACTGCAAGTATTTTAATTCAATAGCATTTTATTAACATCTTCGGTCACTCTACAAAAGGTTGTAAAATGATTATATGCGGTCTCATTTAGTCAAGGTTTTGTAAAGCAGTCACGGGCGTTACAGCCATTTTGTTTATTTAGAAAAAAGTAAATTAAACTTGAAGTGCTTATAACTTTGAACTTGATATGTGAACCTAGCTTAAACCTTCTACACTTTGCTATAATCTTGTAGAAGTTTGAGGAATTAACTAATATAGTAAATATTTCTAAAATACTGTATGATGAAAGTGTATGAGAACTTCTAATAACAATTAGGGAATTCCTATAAATAGGGTAAGCAATCGATGGATATATTCGACTATGTTTAACGACAACCATATGTGAGACTTTAAAGCGGTTAACATGTGTCGATTCTAAAAGGTATATATGTAATTCGAGAGACATACGAGAGACATACCATTCTCATTAGATTTTGATGCTAGAATTATGTTTCTCAAGTAACATATATACCCTTAGACCATTAGGTATGATGGCAAGGCTAAATTATTCATTCGGGTCTCACGGGGTGACACGTCACCATGACATACCTCCTTTTACAACCTTCTTTCACATAACATACCACAACTTACTCATTTGGGCCCCACCACTAACTATTTTTTTTATTCAAATACCCAAATAAACTAAATTCATTTCATAAAAATAAAAATACAATACATCAAATTTAAACACATACGAAACATAAACTAACGATACGAAGAAAAAAAATGACACGGGACTTAAAATCACGATACAACAAACATTAATAATACGAAACTTAAACATTTTACTCGGCATCTTGATATTTCTTCATTATTTGTTCTTGCCACTTATTACGTTTAAACCGAAAGAAAGAAAGAATGAAAGAAATTAATTTTTGTTCTTTCTTAAACATTTTCAGAGTCTAACCTTTGTTCAAATAAAAGCAAAATTTCAGCGTGTTCAACCATACATCCTTTAAAAAGCCCAAGTTATATAACATCTCTTAAGCAAAAAACCCAACCTAAATCAATAACATTCACCCTAAAACTCCCAAGTTATATAACAGGCGCCACCCATCTCTCCAATTGAATAACATCAACATCTCCCTTATTACTCCTAAAAACGCAGGTTTGAAGCAAATCACAAAAAAAAAAAAAAAAAAAAAAAAAAAAAAAAAAAAAAAAAAAAAAAAACATTTGATATAAAAGAAATGGCCCACACGTCAGGTTTTTTGGTTCGCCGTCTGCACGAGGAGGGTGGTTTCGACGAGGCATGGCGAAGGGAGGTGGTACCATGGCAAGGCACAGCGAGCAAGCCACGTAGGCACGGCGAGGCACGAAAAGATCCACACCGTATGCTCTTACTAGCAAATATAACCCCCTTTTAGGGATACAAATAAGAGCAAATTGATTGGGAGCGAAAATGAAACTATTAAACACACTTCAAAAGTAAAAGATGACCAAAATCTCAAAGCCTCTCCAGTAAAGAAAGAAGGCAAAAAACAATGAAGCTCCAAGGCAATAGAATTGCTTTCTAAAGATAGTTAACGAAAAAATAGTTAAAATCGAAAGGGCTTAAATGCTATCAGCATTCCTTTTGTTCCTGATCACTTGGCTTGGCTGCTTCCTTGATCTCACCCTGTTGCAATGTTATTCTGTCAAAGCACCACAATATTTCGGCAATGATACTTATTTAATCATCACTGTGTCAATTTAGGTTTGTATTTTGTTTCAGTCTTTAGGCCAAACTCGTAGACGTTTACTACCCTCCACGTCTCACCTGATACCTAAACTAAAAAGTGTTCCTTACAAACATTCGAAGAATTTCTAATATTAGTTCAAATCATGTCACTGTGTCCTTTTAATCATGGTGTTATGTTATCTAACTCTCTCATGTTACCTTTTTTTAAAGCATACCAAAAGCTTTCAATTCACATACATTCAATATAATTACATTAATCACACATAATCATAAACCAAAAAAACAAATCTGAGCAGATTTATAAGCATTAAGTGCACACTCAACAGCTTGCAACTTCTCATCACCAACTTTAACCTCAGCCAAATACCTATAATAATCACCTTTCATCTTTAGATAGATCACTTTCGACTCAGCGAAACACTTTGTCCCAACCAACAACTTTTCATCAAGCAACTTCAACAGCCTACAACATATCTCACTTATCTCACTCTCAATCCCACACCTAGACTCTTTAGCCATCTTAGCATGCTTATTGTTACCGTGCGCCTCTTCTTTTTGCTCTATAGAGTAGATTCTACGCCATGAAACTCGACGTACTTCTATCACTTTTTTGTATGATGTGCTCAAGAGGTTGAATTCCTCTTCAGCTAGCTCCTCGATGTGCGAAAGCTCTGAGACGTATTTTGTCATTGAGTTCATCATATCATCGTAACGTCCGACTTGTTCAGCAAGTTTTGCCATGCACAAGTGCTCCAGACATGCAACCGTGGAAGCCATTAGAGAAAAATTTAGGATGGTAAAGAGGTTTAGAGAATCGTAATTATGGGATTTATATAGGGAATTAATTTATATAATGTTAATTATTTAATTTTTGGAAGTTATTATGAAAATATTATAGGTAAATATCTTTTTTAACTTTGTTTTTATGTTTTGTACGGAATATTTAACTTTCTATAGTTAATGAGATTATTATCAGGGGCGGAGCCACTATACAACAAGGGGGGGCGGTGCCCTCAACAAATTGGCCAAAAAAAAAAATTTATAGTGCAAAATTTTGGGTTTTAATGGATTTTATATTTCATGCCCCCGGCTCAAAACTTAAATTGCCCTCAACAAAATTGAGCCCAACATATAATCTTTTTCTTTTGTAAAAATGTGGAAACTGTTTTTTCCGGTTGTAGTATTTCATCAGAAAAAATGGAGGTGAAGATGTTGAGTGGAAGAGAGAAGGTTAAGAGATGGGGATTTGGTTGTGGGACCAATTATAATAGGAACCTACCTTTTGTTTTATCTACAAAGTTAATTTAATATAATATTTTCTTATCTCTATTTCATCTAATATATACTCCACGTCTCCACTATTCTAGTACTTTAGTACTTAGTGAAATACTTTTACTTCAAAACTTAAGTACTCCTATTACTGTATTTGTTTAGGTACTACTAGTTAGGCAGGTTTAACATGACAAATTGTAAGATCCTACGAAAATCCGTTACGATAATCCTTGTTAATTAATAATAACCTCGACTTACAGTTTAACCAAACCCATTTTTATGGGGAAATTTAAATTTTTATTTACATACGATATTATTCTACCACGTCACAACATCACAACAAGTACCGAATGTCGACACTAGACCACGGCTTATATTACGTAGCGTAACCAATTCACAATGAGTAATATTTCATAAATCACAATATATGCAAATCTCATTGACTATTAATTAATCATCAATAAATTACACCAAATCCACACTAAATATATTTTACATCTTTATTACATATACTTAGCTACAAACCGAATGGACCCTTAAATTTTCCAAGCCCAACATCACCACACGCCACACAAGCCCAACATTTGAAACCAAAGTGCTTACTGTGAATATTAAGGTGTCCGACTAATATGCACACTCCAAAAAGGGCTCGAGTTCTTCCGAATACTAAACGCGACCCCCACTAATTTTTGCACCATCTTACTCACGACCTACTAGACTTTAGGCATGCCAAATTCCAGACTTATACAACAGGTACTTCTATGACTTTAAAGTCCCATTTGTTCGTCCCAAAATTTCCCATGCATATCAACAAAAATCTCCAAAACTCGACTGTTTTGAGATTCGACTTTTCCTACATTCCACTAACGCTATTTCTAACATATTAGATCGTTTAGAACCTGGTTAGAGCAGCAGTGGTTGTATTAAACTCACTAGTTCCATTTTAAACAAGCTAGAATACCAAATGTGCAAGGACATACACAACCCAACAACCAAAGATAGATATTATCTATCCAATGTCTTCTTTTGTCGGTAAAGATAACCTAGGTGTCCCTTAATATACAGTTCCATCAATGATTGAGTGAAACAAAACGTGGGTAACTCCTCTCTATAAAATCCCACCCTTCTAATCATTTGCAATACCTACCCTTCACTCATTCTACTCTCACAGTGCACTTCACAAACCCAGAAACACATATTACAATTTAAATGAAGCAAATCTAGTAAGAGCTAAACTCTTAAAAACATGCATCAAGTGCATTGAAGGCTTACTGCCCTCTTTATTTCATACAACCTGTCGAACTAACCAACTTCCTACATCACCCATTCACCTCTCCTACTTCATACCACTCGCATCACACTTTGTCTCCCTCACGAAATATTCGTAGAAACGCGATAAGGGTAAGAAACCCACCACGCATAAGCGTACCTCAGCTAGCTAAGTGGACTGTCTCACTATTGCTTTCCAGCCGACCTCCCCAGTTTCTTCACCACCTATAAGAGGTGTTGTAAGTGTCTAACCCTTCTCAAGTCTCGTATGTTTGCACTTCACAAACCCCCACATGCATGCACACGTTAGTTCCTTTACATTCGAAGCATATCATTTCTTTTACTTCACTAGCTAATACGTGCATTACAATTTACAAACCCATGAGGGTGACAACTCCACGGAGGAAGATTTAGAAACCATTTACCTTATTTGCATGTTAAACTAACACAAACATACGCGCATCATATAAGTTTAACCTTCAAACGCATCATTTATTTTATTACTCGTACGAACAGTAGAGATGACAAACCCACAATGGGTGATGAACCTCACTGTGGAAGAATGGAAAGTCACAAAGTACCCACATCATCCTCACGTTAGGACTTTAAGGGCATGCATCGAACATTCATAACCAGTACACACATAAAACTAAAACCGGAAAATACTTGGAAAAATATTAAGTGTTTTGTTTGTATAACACAGCCCTAAGCCGCTCCAAACACAACCTCATATCTCACGAATTGACTTATTAATCATACGTTATTTTTACCCAACTTATTAAACAACACAACAAGCTTCATCTCTTAGTTTAACAACTCGTAATAATAATCATACTTCGACCCTTAAAATCATCAAAAGTATATCGACCACATATACGAACACAACTGCCTACACACTTAGAAAATATATACTAGTATTTTTCCAAGATAAACTATGCGACCCGGCTACAAAATATAATTATATCGTCGACATTTTAAATATAACGCTTAGATGTTTTCACATGAATCGAATAACCACCTAACAAACTACTTGTTTCGTATTTTAAGTTTGTCCTCATAAACTCATTTAGACAAGTCAAAATCTTTCAAATTATACCGGTAACACTAGATCTAAATTTCATAAGTTTTCACAAATAAATTAAAGATCGGTTGGGCTAGAAATCGAGCCCAATAAGATTTTGTGTGTAACCGGTCCAGTGGACCCAGAAAATATATTTTCAGAATCATAAAAATGATCCAAGAACAGGCCCAAAACAATTTTACATGCCCTCGCCTCTAAAATATCAAATGGGCTTTAGGTTAAATTCGTGTGCGGCCCATTTATACAAAAATAAGCCCTTTCCTGAAATAAGCACTTGAAATAAGTTAAAATGAACTTACTAAAGTTATAGAAATTTTCAGAACCCGTCATTTTTACGCAAAAAGGACTAAAAATGTAACGCGATCTAACCGGAAGGACCAAAACTGCCAAACCGTGAAACCCATGGACTGAAACTGTGAAAACAGTTTATAAAGGACTTAAATTGACATATCAGTGGACTCCAAGCATTATATGGACATATGGACAAAATTTGGACTATTATGGACTTTGGACTTAACCGAGGACTAACGACGTAACGCAATCGCAGTTATACTAAAAAGTGTAAAATCTGAAAAGGACAAGGACTTATTTAATTTCACTTGACATTCTTAGTTTATTTTCATTTTGCACCCTTCATTTCATATGCATGTTTCATTTTAAGTTATGCATTATTTAAGGTTTCGATATTAGAAATATTAGCAACTTCACTTGCATATTATTTCAGCATATTTCAAGAAAGTAACATTTTGGGTTGTTTGAGATAAGAACCGAGATAATATTATAGATATATTACATTTTAACTTGAGGCATTTTAAGCATATCACACACTCACATCACCGATCAAATCGTTATACGATTTATCCTTTCCACATTCGTTATTAGTAGTAAGCTAGACTCTTAGACTTCGCTTATACTCAGGTCTCGTATTGAAGAAGTTTTCGTGATCGTTTACTTGGTCTTATAATTTCGTCTTGTCAGATACGCTCCAGGTGAGTCGTGGCCCCTACTTTTAACTCTTGTTTTAATAACTCTTTTGGGGGAGATACATGCTTTAACTGTTTTAAGTTACTTGTATAAAACTCTCATGATTTACTCAAAATCATCCACTATGCTTTACATGTTTGAATCATACTTGAAAGGAATACACGCTCATTATATGTGCAAATTGTATGTTTAGCTTAAACACGGAACTTGGAAGACAACATTTTTAAGCTACTTGATTTAATATGACACTGAAACTCATTGTATGCATTCATGTGACAAATGAATCTACTGCTACTTTAATATGATATTTCTACATTTCACTGTAAATAATTGCCAAGACTAAAATTACGCATGATTCACCTATATTGCCTAAGCACACTTTATTGCCATAAAGTCCCTTGATCATGAGCCATTAATCACTGCGGTGAGCGCGAATATAGTGAACAGCTTCGAAACCTGTTAGAGACTGACGACCTATCCCACTAAATACTGTGACGGAATGCCTACATGGTTAGTCGTATTTAGTCGCGATGCACTATATTTGAGAAAAATAGGAATTGGCAAGTACCTATTAACATGAGGGCCATAAAAACCCATCAGTAACCCTGGTGGGGCACCGCCGTTTTACGGTACTCTGTTAACGTTTTGCGTGTCATGAGGCTTAGAGCAATATAACTTTATGAATATATGAATGTTTCATATATATCCTAGGATACAGCTGTATTTAGCAGACCACCACTTTACACTGATAGACTTCAGATTCTAGATTATCATTCCCACTATATGATATGATTGTAAATCTTGTCTTGAACTTTAACTGTTATCATATGTGACGTAAACGAGAATTCTGCACAAGGCAACCCAAAATGCTTGGTATATCATTATATTTAAAAGCTGACACAACAGTCTATATTGAGCATATAACAACGTAGCTCATCTGTATTTATAACTTGAAACTTATGATTTTCGAGATCATACATGACTTACTTGTGGATTTTTATACAACACAACGTATTATTTATTTCATGAAGAATTATTATTTACTTCAACAATCACAATACACCTTTCGAAGAAAGTTATTTTCTACAAACTCCACGAACTCACCAACCATTGTGTTGACGTTTTAAGCATGTTTATCTCAGGTAATTAACGGAGCAGGACAAGACACGGAGCGGGCATCTTTTACTCTGATAACTTAAATGGTGTAAAATCAAATATGTCATTCTTTCCAAATTATCACACTTTCTCATGGGATTTTCAAATCGAATATTTCACTTTTGTATCAAGAATATTATTTTGAATGACATATAACTTTCAAAACGCCCCTTCCGGGCCATTTTCTGAAATTTAAACCTCGATCCTCACCGTAACACCCTAATTACCTTTCCGCTGCCACAAACCAAATTAGGGGGTGTTACAGTTTGGTATCAGAGCCTATGGTTATAGAGAATCAAACGTTTTAACACAATGAACTATAACCACACTTTCAAAATAAATGATTTTACATCTTATCATCTTATGCCTTCCGTGTCTGCAGACTGCCGTGCTCAATACATTACCTATTAAGATTGTTTTGTACTAATCTTTACATGCTTAAAGTTTATTCTTCACACATTACACACCGTATTATTTCACACTCGACGTCACACCTTAAACGTATAAATACTCATAATTATTATTTTCGATTGCTACAGTAACATGTCTTCCATACCAGTTGACATCGCTAAGACAACCTCTCCTAATACCCATGTATCACCTAGCTATCATATTACACCAAATACTGAAGATCCTTACGTACAAATGTCGCAACCTCAACCTGACATAGAACTTACTCAGAACTCATCTTCGTCATCACCTACTCACTCACCTCCACGTCAAAAACTTAGAAGAGCAACCGAATCCTATTCAGATGAAGATCCGATTGGTGGTCAACCAACATTTGAATATGGACAGAGTTCACAACAAAACATGACTTGGAAGAATGTTAACCTAAATTCTCCACTACCCAATACCTCAGATTACTCCATGCCAGATGCCCCAAACAATGTGTCCTCGCCCAAATCTCCTGACTACAATGTAGACACCCGTGACCCCATATGGATTCACCTTCACCAACACACCAACATACTAAACGCTCACTCTAAACAGCTAAAAGAGTTATAACCATTACGATTCGAATGGTATGACCGTAACATTGATACCCTGTTCAAGAGAACTGATGCTGAAAGACGAGAAGTGTTTGGTTTAGGAGTGAATATTGGTAACATGAAAGACAGTTACGAACAAGAACTTAGAAACTTGGATGCCAGAACCCGCTGTTTAGGTAGAGGTCATACTCAAACCCACATTAGGATTGAAGACGTTGAAAGAGCATTATGGTTAGCTAGAGACGCAGCAAGAACCCAAAGCCAAAAGATTGCAGCCTTGGAAAACATGTTAGCTAATCAGATGAATGCATGCCAAGAACGATTTTCAGCCATGGAAGCTGCACAACTGGATCTTGAGGCAGAAGTTAGACGTCTACGTCAGAGACGTAACTGATCTTAAGTATTGTCGTTGTACTAAATAAACCAAATAGTTTTGGTTAGTAGTTTATGTATTTCCAATAATTCTGTAACTTTCAGAGCTTGTAACCGACTTTAATGTGTAATGGTTTTCTTTCCGTCATACTCTTCTGTTATAGACAAATTTCTCCCACCAAACCTTATTATGATGCTGTAAGTGCAAAGAGCTATGCAGCACCTTATCATTTGCTACTCTCGTAGGAAAACAAATGACTCCACATGAATCAATAAGGCATTAATAAAAGACCTTGTACTGGTTGTTTTGCAAAAATCAATCGAACAAGTTATTAGGGTTATGTCAATTTTGATGACTGTATTCAAACTTACTATGACATTATCTGTGATTATACATCAACTATACCTCGACTAAACAACAAAACATAGAATTCCAAGAACAAATATTCAGAAGAGAACTTGATGAATGAAGAGAAAGTTGTTGAACTTCAGCTTTTGTAGATAAATTCAATTGTTCCTTAACAATCTCATATTGAGAGTTGATTATTATTTTACGGGCTACCCAGACACATCGTATTTCTATGATCCTGAGTTGATTTGATTTCGTATTGAGACCACATTGTTAGCATTAATATACAAATATCTTGCTATCCGAATTATTCTAACGATAAAGTAAATACTAAATCAACGTTTCGTGTAATGTTCATAGGGAATGGACAGCATGAATCGCGTAGTGCCCACAACAATCATGACCCCTAAAACCATCGAGGAAATGGTAAACAAAATCGTTGAAGTAGTAATGGAAGTAACCTCAACAGTCCGTCCAAACGACAATGACATGACAAGAAAAGAAAGAAAGAAGGTTATACCTTGTAAGCATAACCATGAACGTTTCATGGGATGTAGGCCAGTTTGCCTAACAAATTCAAGGAAAATAGCTAAACCTATCCGCACTTGTACTCAAAGGATTAGACAAGATATTGCACTCAAGAAACATAACCAAAAGCAAAGACATGAGGAGGGAAGATCTTTTATCCTCAACGAATGTGAGTTTCACAATGATGTTTGCATCCGCAATCATCTACAAGACCGCATTGACTATCTTCGCCAGCAAAGGCCCAACCTAGAAATTGAAAGAAACTACGTCATCACCCCTACCAACAGAGACAACTACCGTGGAAATAAACCTTTGTGCCAGAAATGTAAGATGCATCACACCGGATATTGCACTGCGATATGCGGGAGGTGCAGGAAAACAGGCCACAAGACGAATGATTGCAAAGTTATGGAAGGAAATGAGCAGCACTCATCCATAAAATGCCACGAGTGTGGTGGATTAGGGCATTACAAGAGTCATTGCCCAAACTACAATGCCAACTGGGAGGCCAAGATGGATACAAGATAAGGAAGACTTGTTAAGAGATCTCAGTAGTACCAAAGAATGACCTCTATGTTAAGCAGATGTATGGATTCCTGCTGTAAAATAAATAAATTTTAGTGTAGGACTATCTAAGTTGTATTTCCTTTTGTATTTACCTTAGGTACGATGGATGTAACCTAAGTGTAACAGTTATCTTTCTACCGTGTGAAAAATCTACCTTGTAATATTTCCATGATAATAAAAATCTACGTCTATTTTCATTTCCGTTACACCTCTCTACTCATAATCGTTATGTATCAACACACTAATAGTATCTCAAGGATTTAATAAATTTTATCATGATCAAACCCTAAGTTGTTACCATATTGCAATGAAACCTCACTTAAAACTTAAGTCTATACCCAGAATGTCCAAATGCTATCTTAGAAAATTTTGACTTATCCTAGAAAAAATGAACAAACACTTTATATATCAGAGGGTGTCCGACTCTGTGACGGAATCAGTATAACTGAACCATATAAAATTCTTTGAAGAAACATAAATGCTGAACCAAGAGTTACATCATTTGGTCCTCAATTATACATAGCCTAGCTACCTATGTATAATTTAGGAAGAATCATGTTATAAATGGAACAGTTATCCTTTCGAAGTTTTAATAACAATTTTCATTCCAAAAACAGAATCTTGAGACAAAATAATTTGTTCATAAACTTTACTTTTTAACCAACTCGAGTCAGATCTACACTCATCACTCATTTCACTATTATACGAAGACGAAGAAATTACGAAAATTAGAAACTTTAAAAATTCACAACAATCTACGGAAAACACAAATAACATAAATTTTATTAGAAACCATGGAGGTTAATACATAACGAGATGATTAACATCGAAAGTGCTAACAGTACAATAAACACAATATAAAGCATACAAACTTCAATAGGTTGACCCGCCATAGAAACAAAAACCACCATCAACCCAACAATAACAAGAGCCACCATGGGACGAAGTACCCTGATTATTCTGAAGACACACAAAAGCGAACCGTTAAGCATAACAACTTAACATAAACATAAACGAGAATTTATTCCACACACAACAAAGCTACATTCTAACCACCCTAGCTCGAGATCCTCATTTCAAAAACTTATCCACATAGATCGCTAAGATTGTGAGGGGTACGATGAACACCAAAGAGGCGATAAAGTAGTCGGCATTTTCATCAGGGAAGAAGGTCAGATACATGGCAACAAGAGCAATGTATACGAAGGCGAACATAATGGCGATCGGTGGCATACTTTCGGGGGAGAAGTCGAACGAAGAAGATGGAGTTTGAGTGGGAAGAATAATTGAAAAGGTGAAAAGGTGAAAAGGGAATAAAGTGGAGGAAAAAGGGGAAAGTTAAAAAGGGAATGTAGGTAGAGAAAGTACCCGTTATTTTACTATTCACTATCATTAAATTTCAAACCGCTACCACTAAAAATCCACTAGTCTCGACCGTTAGAACCCTAGATATTAAGTGTTAAATACTTCTTACTCCCGACCATTATTTTCACTATTCGTAATCTATGAATTCAATTATTAACCAAACATTCGAATTTAATTCGTTTGGTACGAATAAATCTAGTGGGAATCTCACTCCTTTGATGTTCAAATAAGAAATATCTCGACAACATCTTCCATAAACTCTCACCTCAGAACCCCACACTTTCTCAACACCTATCACGGACTGAACTTCGGGACGAAGTTCAAAATTGAGGGGTAGATACTGTAAGATCCTACGAAAATCCGTTACGATAATCCTTGTTAATTAATAATAACCTCGACTTACCGTTTAACCAAACCCATTTTTATGGGGAAATTTAAATTTTTATTTACTTACGATATTATTCTACCACGTCACAACATCACAACAAGTACCGAATGTCGACACTAGACCACGGCTTATATTACGTAGCGTAACCAATTCACAATGAGTAATATTTCATAAATCACAATATATGCAAATCTCATTGATTATTAATTAATCATCAATAAATTACACCAAATCCACACTAAATATATTTTACATCTTTATTACATATACTTAGCTACAAACCGAATGGACCCTTAAATTTTCCAAGCCCAACATCACCACACGCCACACAAGCCCAACATTTGAAACCAAAGTGCTTACTGTGAATATTAAGGTGTCCGACTAATATGCACACTCCAAAAAGGGCTCGAGTTCTTCCGAATACTAAACGCGACCCCCACTAATTTTTGCACCATCTTACTCACGACCTACTAGACTTTAGGCATGCCAAATTCCAGACTTATACAACAGGTACTTCTATGACTTTAAAGTCCCATTTGTTCGTCCCAAAATTTCCCATGCATATCAACAAAAATCTCCAAAACTCGACTGTTTTGAGATTCGACTTTTCCTACATTCCACTAACGCTATTTCTAACATATTAGATCGTTTAGAACCTGGTTAGAGCAGCAGTGGTTGTATTAAACTCACTAGTTCCATTTTAAACAAGCTAGAATACCAAATGTGCAAGGACATACACAACCCAACAACCAAAGATAGATATTATCTATCCAATGTCTTCTTTTGTCGGTAAAGATAACCTAGGTGTCCCTTAATATACAGTGCCATCAATGATTGAGTGAAACAAAACGTGGGTAACTCCTCTCTATAAAATCCCACCCTTCTAATCATTTGCAATACCTACCCTTCACTCATTCTACTCTCACAGTGCACTTCACAAACCCAGAAACACATATTACAATTTAAATGAAGCAAATCTAGTAAGAGCTAAACTCTTAAAAACATGCATCAAGTGCATTGAAGGCTTACTGCCCTCTTTATTTCATACAACCTGTCGAACTAACCAACTTCCTACATCACCCATTCACCTCTCCTACTTCATACCACTCGCATCACACTTTGTCTCCCTCACGAAATATTCGTAGAAACGCGATAAGGGTAAGAAACCCACCACGCATAAGCGTACCTCAGCTAGCTAAGTGGACTGTCTCACTATTGCTTTCCAGCCGACCTCCCCAGTTTCTTCACCACCTATAAGAGGTGTTGTAAGTGTCTAACCCTTCTCAAGTCTCGTATGTTTGCACTTCACAAACCCCCACATGCATGCACACGTTAGTTCCTTTACATTCGAAGCATATCATTTCTTTTACTTCACTAGCTAATACGTGCATTACAATTTACAAACCCATGAGGGTGACAACTCCACGGAGGAAGATTTAGAAACCATTTACCTTATTTGCATGTTAAACTAACACAAACATACGCGCATCATATAAGTTTAACCTTCAAACGCATCATTTATTTTATTACTCGTACGAACAGTAGAGATGACAAACCCACAATGGGTGATGAACCTCACTGTGGAAGAATGGAAAGTCACAAAGTACCCACATCATCCTCACGTTAGGACTTTAAGGGCATGCATCGAACATTCATAACCAGTACACACATAAAACTAAAACCGGAAAATACTTGGAAAAATATTAAGTGTTTTGTTTGTATAACACAGCCCTAAGCCGCTCCAAACACAACCTCATATCTCACGAATTGACTTATTAATCATACGTTATTTTTACCCAACTTATTAAACAACACAACAAGCTTCATCTCTTAGTTTAACAACTCGTAATAATAATCATACTTCGACCCTTAAAATCATCAAAAGTATATCGACCACATATACGAACACAACTGCCTACACACTTAGAAAATATATACTAGTATTTTCCAAGATAAACTATGCGACCCGGCTACAAAATATAATTATATCGTCGACATTTTAAATATAACGCTTAGATGTTTTCACATGAATCGAATAACCACCTAACAAACTACTTGTTTCGTATTTTAAGTTTGTCCTCATAAACTCATTTAGACAAGTCAAAATCTTTCAAATTATACCGGTAACACTAGATCTAAATTTCATAAGTTTTCACAAATAAATTAAAGATCGGTTGGGCTAGAAATCGAGCCCAATAAGATTTTGTGTGTAACCGGTCCAGTGGACCCAGAAAATATATTTTCAGAATCATAAAAATGATCCAAGAACAGGCCCAAAACAATTTTACATGCCCTCGCCTCTAAAATATCAAATGGGCTTTAGGTTAAATTCGTGTGCGGCCCATTTATACAAAAATAAGCCCTTTCCTGAAATAAGCACTTGAAATAAGTTAAAATGAACTTAATAAAGTTATAGAAATTTTCAGAACCCGTCATTTTTACGCAAAAAGGACTAAAAATGTAACGCGATCTAACCGGAAGGACCAAAACTGCCAAACCGTGAAACCCATGGACTGAAACTGTGAAAACAGTTTATAAAGGACTTAAATTGACATATCAGTGGACTCCAAGCATTATATGGACATATGGACAAAATTTGGACTATTATGGACTTTGGACTTAACCGAGGACTAACGACGTAACGCAATCGCAGTTATACTAAAAAGTGTAAAATCTGAAAAGGACAAGGACTTATTTAATTTCACTTGACATTCTTAGTTTATTTTCATTTTGCACCCTTCATTTCATATGCATGTTTCATTTTAAGTTATGCATTATTTAAGGTTTCGATATTAGAAATATTAGCAACTTCACTTGCATATTATTTCAGCATATTTCAAGAAAGTAACATTTTGGGTTGTTTGAGATAAGAACCGAGATAATATTATAGATATATTACATTTTAACTTGAGGCATTTTAAGCATATCACACACTCACATCACCGATCAAATCGTTATACGATTTATCCTTTCCACATTCGTTATTAGTAGTAAGCTAGACTCTTAGACTTCGCTTATACTCAGGTCTCGTATTGAAGAAGTTTTCGTGATCGTTTACTTGGTCTTATAATTTCGTCTTGTCAGATACGCTCCAGGTGAGTCGTGGCCCCTACTTTTAACTCTTGTTTTAATAACTCTTTTGGGGGAGATACATGCTTTAACTGTTTTAAGTTACTTGTATAAAACTCTCATGATTTACTCAAAATCATCTACTATGCTTTACATGTTTGAATCATACTTGAAAGGAATACACGCTCATTATATGTGCAAATTGTATGTTTAGCTTAAACACGGAACTTGGAAGACAACATTTTTAAGCTACTTGATTTAATATGACACTGAAACTCATTGTATGCATTCATGTGACAAATGAATGTACTGCTACTTTAATATGATATTTCTACATTTCACTGTAAATAATTGCCAAGACTAAAATTACGCATGATTCACCTATATTGCCTAAGCACACTTTATTGCCATAAAGTCACTTGATCATGAGCCATTAATCACTGCGGTGAGCGCGAATATAGTGAACAGCTTCGAAACCTGTTAGAGACTGACGACCTATCCCACTAAATACTGTGACGGAATGCCTACATGGTTAGTCGTATTTAGTCGCGATGCACTATATTTGAGAAAAATAGGAATTGGCAAGTACCTATTAACATGAGGGCCATAAAAACCCATCAGTAACCCTGGTGGGGCACCGCCGTTTTACGGTACTCTGTTAACGTTTTGCGTGTCATGAGGCTTAGAGCAATATAACTTTATTAATATATGAATGTTTCATATATATCCTAGGATACAGCTGTATTTAGCAGACCACCACTTTACACTGATAGACTTCAGATTCTAGATTATCATTCCCACTATATGATATGATTGTAAATCTTGTACTTGAACTTTAACTGTTATCATATGTGACGTAAACGAGAATTCTGCACAAGGCAACCCAAAATGCTTGGTATATCATTATATTTAAAAGCTGACACAACAGTCTATATTGAGCATATAACAACGTAGCTCATCTGTATTTATAACTTGAAACTTATGATTTTGGAGATCATACATGACTTACTTGTGGATTTTTATACAACACAACGTATTATTTATTTCATGAAGAATTATTATTTACTTCAACAATCACAATACACCTTTCGAAGAAAGTTATTTTCTACAAACTCCACGAACTCACCAACCATTGTGTTGACGTTTTAAGCATGTTTATCTCAGGTAATTAACGGAGCAGGACAAGACACGGAGCGGGCATCTTTTACTCTGATAACTTAAATGGTGTAAAATCAAATATGTCATTCTTTCCAAATTATCACACTTTCTCATAGGATTTTCAAATCGAATATTTCACTTTTGTATCAAGAATATTATTTTGAATGACATATAACTTTCAAAACGCCCCTTCCGGGCCATTTTCTGAAATTTAAACTTCGATCCTCACCGTAACACCCTAATTACCTTTCCGCTGTCACAAACCAAATTAGGGGGTGTTACACAAATTTATGAGTTATTTCATCTCATAGCCCAGTTTTTTAAAATGTTACAGTTTTGATAAAATAATCACAATAAATGGTAAGCACTTTGATATAATTTGTATGATATTTAATATGTTTAGTTTTTTGTTTATTTTTTGTCTATAATAATTAGAAACATTTTTGTTGCATTCATACAAACTCGAGTACCCGACCCGACCCGATTGGTTTAGCGCTACAAGAAAAACCTTCTTATTGTTCGATGCCCCCCGTGGTCGCATTTCCTGGCTCCGCCACTGATTATTATTATATGTTCTTTTACATCAATTTACACTTTATAATTTACTGCTACAACTATATTATCAAACGTTTTTATCAAATAAATAGCTACCGCTAACTGATACTACTTTATTAACTGCCAATGCTACATTTAGCGAAACATACCTTAAGTTGAACTTTGTCAAACGACAAACCTCATAGGGTTCTTTATTAAATAATTAACATTATATAAATTAAACTTACCGGAAGTGTCACACTTTACAAGCAAGCGTAAAAGCTAGTGATAAAAGGTTTGCTAAAAAAATAAAGCACCATGCGATACAAGTATACCTCATGAAAATCATTATCATCCGACTTTTCTACTAAGACCACACATAATGTGTTCGGATGCATTTTATTTTTTTCAAGCCTTCCCGTCAAAGCAAGAGCAACACAAAGTGAACAAACTATGGAAAAAGAGATAATCTGATGAGTCGTAAACAAATTGACTCGATGTCATTAGGCTTGACACAGTCGAGGGTCATCCCCATTGGTCGACCCATCAAAAAATCGGTCGGTTACGACTGTTGAGAAAACTCGGTCGTCGGTCGTCAGTCGCTAATATGGAGAGATCGGTCAATATGATGACCGATATTTACACACAAATAAATCCAAAAAGTTATACCGTTTGATTATTTAAAAAAAAAATTAACTTGGTCACCGATTGTGGCTACTTGATCGTCGGAGAGAGAAAGCTGATGTGGCAAGGTCGTGTGCTCGGTCACGACTGTGCCGAGCCTTCGGCCTCCTATATATTCCACACTTTAATGAAAGCCTAAATTATAGTTTAACAAACAACGAAAAGGAAAAAAAGTCACAAAAGTTTTGGCTAAGAATAAAAAAATAATCAAATTTGATATATAATCAAACTCAAGAAGTAAACACAAGATTTTTTTTTTTTTTTTTTTTCAAGAGCGTGTTGTCAAGAAGAAAATTTACGTATGTCTTTTGCAAATCCTTACGTTGTTGGTAGTCTATAATAGCAGCAATTATACAGGTTAGGGGTGTTTGGCAAAATGGGAAAACATTTTAGCAGCATTTATACAGATTAGGGGTGTTTAGCACAGTGGGAAAACATTTTAGCAGGAAATTATACAGGTTTCGGGTGTTTGGCACAGTGGGAAAACAATTAGCAACAATTATTCAAGTTAGGGGTGTTTGGCACAGCGGGACATATTGAAATTTTATACAGGTTATGGTGTTTAATGTGGTCTGCAGTATGGGTCGTTTGGCATTAATGTTCATGGGCCCAAATTAATTTGTGATAGTTGGAGTTCTAAGTTGTGCGGATAATGGTACATAATTGCGTATGGTTTATTTATGTGTTTCATGTAGTATCCTTCAAGTTAGTATTAAGCTTTTTTTGTATCTTTGTCTTTTTTCTTGGGTCCACTATACTTAATCACCTTGTTAATATAATGGATGCCTTTATTTGTAGTTGGTTTGTTCGGTTGGAATAAATTGCTTTTCAAAAAAATAAAAATAATAAAAAAATAATGTCAGACTGATATATTTCTAAAAATTGTATCGCGTGTTTCATATTTTGTTTAATTTGTCTAAAAGTGTCGAGATGTAACTTTACAGATTCTTGTTGCAATTTTCGATCTCCTTGACCATTGTTTTGATAATCCATCCCAGACCAATTCTTCCACGAGATGTTCATCACGGTTAAACTTGATGGCTACTGGCACTGCAACAATCCGTGCGAATAAGCATTACTTTAGAATGACATACTTGAATTTTTCGTAGGTTGGAAATTTTATGTTGAATGGCGTAGTCTGGAATGTTTGAAAATATTATGTGCATTGTATTTTAGGAATGTTCAAATATGTGTAATTTTGTAGGTAACATAATGTCATCTATTTTATTTAGTACTTCTGATTTATAATAACTAACAAATTGTATAAACTTGTTCATTACTCATCTAAACCTCCTCGAGTTTATAACTGAGTCTTATACATTTTTTTTTTACTTCTTTTTCGTGAGCGTGAGGTAATTTTATCTCTCTTTGATTTATACACATATAGACCTACATTTCTCTTTATTTATAAACTTACTAGTATATAAACTTGTAATTGCAATGGAGAAAGTTTATATGAAAGGAGTCCATTTCTGTCTGTCAGTGTGTGTAAACGTCCGTTTGGAATGCGTTACATGGTCTCGTTTAGGGATGAGCACGGGTCCAGAACCGGAGTTGAAACTGACGGATACGGGAACTGAAATTCGAGAAAAGTGAGAAATCCGAACCGAATGTGCTTTTCGGTTCCGGTTCGGTTCGCGGTTCCGGTTTCAAATCTTCAGGTATACCTATGTAGGAACCGTCATTTGAAAAAGAATTCTTCGTATAACTGTTATAACAACACAAAAAACACTTAAAAAATGATATATTTTCTTGCTTCCACAACTATTTACGTTTAAACCAACAAATCTTAGCAATTAAAGAATAAACACAAAGAAACGATCATTCATTGGTTCCAAATTGTTCCAATTTGTAGCAAAAAATAAAATAAAATAAAAATAAATAAATAAATAATTGAAAAACTAAGATTTCATGTTTTTGGATAGAGAAATTTGAAGGACAGAGATCTCGGGGTAGGGGACGTTTTTCTTGGAACTAAGAGAAAGAAAGTTTCAAAGTTTTCTAATAACTTTAAATTTTGTGGGTATTCGGTTCCAGAACCGGAAACCGGTGAATCTGAACCGACGGATTAAAGATCCGAAATTTCACCAAATTCTGAAACCAAAACTGGAACCATTGGATCTGGATTGGTTCAGTTCTTCACGGTTCAGGTTCGGTTCAAAACCATATAAAGGTTGTATAATGAATTAATTATCATAAACGGTCTCATTAGTAAAATCTTAATCCAACTTATTATTATTTCTGAAGATTACGAATGTTAAAAGGAATTTGTTACGTTCACTTTTGAAACCATATAAGTAGTTTGATTTGGCGTTCATCAACATGGGTTGGACCATGCATTAGACCATCTAAAATGGGCTTACCTATAGACCCATCTTCTGAAGCTCAAACTAATTAGAGATGCAATTACAATTTGCAATGTACAAGGTTGAAAGCATAAAACCAAAATGCTAGCATAAATTTTGATGTGTAATGGAAATTTATTTTTATTGACAAACTTAAAAACACTTGGTTATAGGGCATGATAGTGATAATACTAATCTTTTGGTTAACAAGAAAAAGAGTAATAAAAACCGACATAACCAAGTAAAAAACTTTCAAGCTATTTTTAAGTTAAAATTTGATGAAAAAAGAAGAAAAAGGAATAGTTTTTATATTCTTGAGGTTTTTTTTAAAGAGAGGAAAAGGAAGTGAAAAGAATAATTTTTCTTAAAATATCTTCCTTCTATTATTATGATTATTATTATTATTATTATTACTTTATTTATTTATTTATTTATTATTATTTTTTAATTATAACATCACTTTTATTAGAAAACCTATAGGATTTACAAGAAATTAGTGGGGAGGCTCAAAACTATCTGGGCCCTCACACCTTTAGCAATGGCAAAACTATTATTATTATTATTGAGGAAAGGGGAAGAAAACTTTAAAATATGTAAGACTCGTATGCCATTTTTAAAAGATTTGACACTAACAACTAATAGACATATATGTAATTTGAACAAGTTATTTTTTTCTTCTAACTTAAGAACATGATTTAGAATTACTTTCCTTTATCTTAAGAACATATCAATCAACATTTCCTTTACTTTTCCCTTTCTTATTCTTTTCATTTTTTTTTGAGTAAATTACAAAGATGGTCCCTGTGGTATGCGTTGACTTTCACTCTTAGTCATTTGACTTCTTTTTTAGACTTATAGCCACCAACTCTGAAACCCTTAACACTAATGTTTATAAAAACAATACTTATAAAAACACATTATTGTGTATAGTTGGATTTGTATGTTTGTTTTTCTACGTTCAATTATGTTCGTTCGTCTATGTTCGTTTAGAATCTTAACTAACGAACGCAAATGAACATTAATAATCTCATTTTCTTAATAAACGAACATGAACAAGAAAATTCGTCTGTTTAGATGTTCGTGTCTGTTTAGTTGTCCGGATCAAATTAAGTGAATGAGCATGAATAAGAGTGCGTCCGTATTCGTTCAACTTATAGTAAATAATACTTGAAACTTTAAATATTTAATACATGTCTTGTGTATGACATTTTATGAAACTACTAAAGTTTATAATATAGTAAAAGTATGATACTAACATTGAAAGGTTTATAAATTGTTGATTTGACATTCCATAAACCTTTTTAAAAATGCTAGCTTATTTACATATTTTTATGATGTTTGGCTTTTATCGAATTGGTTTTTGGCTTTTATCGATTGAAGTTGGTTTTGGGCTAATAGTATTTCATAGTATATAGCCGAAAGTTTTTTTTTTACTTGCATCCTGGACTCGTGGTTGAGGTTACTAATCCTAGTTTTGTTTTCTCAGCTTTAGAATTTATTTATATCCAAACCGACGACCCAATTTACTCAACCTGATCAACCCAAGACTCGATAGACCCGAGCCCGATCAACTTGGTTTTCATAGGATGAGGTTGTGTGTTAGCTCTTATTATTGGAAAACCCGATAGATAACTCTTAACCCGTCCTAATGATCTGATTGACAACCCACATGACGCATATTTAAATAAACAAATATATTATATAGACTAAAACTTGTGGACACATGTGGCAATATTAAAAGTGAATCCGCGAAAAAGTAAAATGCATACAACTCGTGTAAAGTGATAAAATGAAATAGTCATGTTTTTGGACATGAGTTGATATCCTATTTTATTGTTGGACTTATTTAATTTTCATTCAAGTTTATTTTGAAGTGTTGAACTGCGTATGTATTATCCTTGTAAATGGTGTTTGATCTGGCAGTGATGTTGAAAATGACATGCTCAAGACGTTATCACTCCTTTCTTGTCATTTCGTGTCGTCATTCACCACGTGATTACTCTACAACTTCAACCCACCCTTTTATTCGTTCTGATTCTCAAGAAATTACTGGTGCACTCAAGGTGTTTGATGAAATGCTTCACACAAAACCTCCACCTTCCATCATTGAATTTAACAAGCTCATTAATAATATTGTGAAGATGAAACATTATTCCACTGCCCTTTCACTTCTTAAGCAGATTCATTTGATTGGCATTCCTGGTAATATCTATACAATGAACATCTCTATCAACTGCTATTCCCGCCTTAAACACGTCAATTATAGTTTTGCCTTATTAGCCACCATCTTCAAGCTAGGCCATCCTCCTGATTTGGCCACCTATAACACTCTCATTCATGGCCTTGTTCTTGCTGATCGAGTTTTTGAAGCCGTTGAGTTATTTAAGAAACTCATTAGAGAGAAAATTTGTGAGCCTAATCAGGTTATGTATGGAATCATCATTAATGGGCTTTGTAAAGTAGGTTATACTAGCAAGGCCCTTGAGTTGCTCAGGTTTATGGAAAATGGATCATCATGTAAACCTTGTGTACAACACTACTCTACAATCATCGATAGCCTCTGCAAAGACAGAATGGTTGATGATGCACTACGGCTCTTCAATGAAATGACTGCAAAAGACGTCCATGCTAATGTTATCACTTATAACTCTTTGATTCATGGTCTATGTAACTTTGGTAGAGAGAGTGAGGCAGCAAAAATGTTGATAGAGATGGAGGAGAAAGGAATCTCCCCCAGTTCACATACCTATAATATCTTGGTGAATGCCTTTTGCAAGCAAGGATCAGTAAAAGATGCAGAGCTTGTTGTTCAAGCAATGGTACGAAGAGGTCTACATCCAGATGTAGTCACTTATAATGCACTAATAGATGGTTACTGTTTGCGTGGTGAATTAGATGAAGCACATAAAGTTCTTGATCGTATGGTTGAGAAAGATCTTAAACCCAATATCATCACCTATAGCAGCTTGATAAATGGATACTGCAGAAAGAAGAAAGTTAATGAGGCCATGCATCTTTTTCTAGAAATCCCAGGCAAAGGTTTGACTCCTAATGTTGTTACCTACAATAACATGTTGCAAAGTTTATTTCAATCAGGGAATTCCACAGCTGCCAGAGAACTTTTTAATGAGATGCAAGCCAAGGGTTTGACTCCAAGTACAGTTACTTATCATATCTTATTCCATGGAATGTGTAAAAACTCAGAGTGTGCTGATGCATTGGTTATGTTTCGTTCGCTAGGGAGCAATGACATGATGAAAGATATAGGTTTGTATACAATTTTAATTGATGGTTGTAGCAAATGTGGGAATCCAAACCTGGCTATGGATCTGTTTGATGAACTCTTATTAAAGGGATTGAAACCAAATGTTAGAGCGTACACGGTGATGATACGCATTTATTGCCAAGAAGGTTTATTTGATAAAGCTAAGGAATTGCTTAAAACGATGGAAGATAATCGTTGTTCACCAACTAGCATCACGTACCGTGTTATTATTCAAGAGTTGTTGAAGAAAAATGAGTGTCAAGATGCAGAGAACCTTCTGGAGGA
The DNA here is from genome assembly GCA_021014915.2 of Artemisia tridentata subsp. tridentata. Taxonomy (NCBI): domain Eukaryota; kingdom Viridiplantae; phylum Streptophyta; class Magnoliopsida; order Asterales; family Asteraceae; genus Artemisia; species Artemisia tridentata. The sequence continues at coordinate 18,399,095 of CP139507.1, read as the reverse complement.
AATGATGAACCGAGGTTTTATGCCTGATTACACTACTTTTTTGATGTTGCTAGACCAAATCCCAAACGTGGGACAAGAGTCTCGTATTCGAACTATCATTCAAAACAAACTAGAAAGTCTTGAAAGAGTACATGATTCAACATCTAGTATCATTTTCTGAACATCTCAAAATGTAGCAGACATGTATTTAGTAGGTATTAAATGATTATTGTAAGTGATTTTAGTTACTGGCAACTTCAATTTTAGATTATTGTAAGTGATTTTAGTCGCCAAGTGGCACAAAAAGTAAGCGACTTTTTGTACTTAATTTGAGCGACTTTTGTACTTTTAAGCGACTTTTTTGTGCCACTTGTCGACCTCTTATCAAAAGTAAAAAAAAGTCACAGGTAGCTCGGTCTAGTTTAGAAGAGTTTTTTTTTTTTTTTTTTTTTTTTTTTTTTTTTTTTTTTTTTTTTTTGTCTAGAAAAGGTTAAAAACTTGAGCGACTAGTCTAATTGAAGAATTTGCTCTTTTTAAAAGTATATAATAAAAAGATACGATATACCAACATAAACAAATAAATGAAAAAGAACGTTAACAGAAACCTAAGCAGACATTTACGAACATAAATGAACGGATAATATTTTTTTGTTCATGTTCGTTTATTTATCTAAACGAATATAAAATAGTATTCATGTTCATTCATAAATAAACAAACATAAACCAACTTTATCGCATTGTTCATTTACAGCCCTACATGTGGACGTGAAGTGAAACCCCACTTAAAATAAAACTAAGTGAATGGATATAAACCACTTAAGGATGGCATAGTGGCAAAAGGGCTTGTGACTATCACTCTAAAATGTGTGAGGTCTTAAGTTCAATTCGTGCTAAGTGCAAACAACCTTGAAGTGGCCACGTCAACCTCTTTAAAAGGGTGAGCTTTACCTGGTTTGAGTTTGTGTAGCGGTGGGTTCAAACCCCGTGGATTAGTCGGCCAAATGGTCGAAAACCATGGTCACCAAAAACAAAAGTGAATGGATATGAACAAGGCTCCGTCCCTCTAGACTTATGTCAACATTGTGTTGTTGAGTTACAATTTGAGGAGAAAGTAAAACAAAAAACAAAAAAAAAAGGTACTAATATGAACCACTCAATGATGGCATAGTGGCAAAAGGGTTTGGGTCTTTAAAAGGGAGGGATTTACCTAGTTTGAGTCTGTGTGACGGTGGGTTCAAACCTCGTGGATTAGTCAGTCAAATGGTTGAAAACCATGGTAACCAAAAACAAAAGTGAATAGATATGAACAAAGCTTCGTCCCTGTAGACTTATGTCAACTTTGTGTTATTGAGTTACAATTTGAGGAGAAAGTAAAAAAACAAACAAAGAAAAATGTACTAATATGTTTTTGTGTTATAAATTTTCTTTTTAGGAAAGGAAAATGATGTGCTTTTTCCGTGAAAAGTTTTAATCTCATTTTTTTAGAGGAAATTAGGGGGGGGGGGGGGGGGGGGGGGGAATTAAGGGGACCTCATTATATTTTATTTAAGAACTAGTATAACATGTTTAAAATATTTTACATCATCAATAGGTTTTCCTTTTCGCGTAGAATACATTCATTCATTTTTTATCACTCGCCAAAAGACAGTTTTGTGTCCCATTTGGTTTGTTAGCAAAAACTCCTTAAAAGTCTCAAAAATGAAATGAAAAATACTAAAGTTACGGGTTAACAAAAATAGTTTTGTTAATTTTATGCAACAAGAAACCCCTTTCTACATGTTTATATATTTAATAAAAGGATCGTTGATAGATTTATTAAGTAATTTAGGTGCATTTTATTTATTTATTTACATACATTGTTTTGTGTGATAGGTAAAGACACAGTGGAAGAGAGCTTATATAAATTGAATAAGAGTCGGCATAGTGGTTCGTTCAGTGGCGGAGCCAGAAAATGTGATCACGGGGGGCATCGAGCGATAATAAGGTTTTTGGTATTGCCTGATACAAGTCGGATCAGGTACTCGGGTTTCCATAAAGGCAACAAAATTGCGCTATTTCAATGCAAATTACTGTAGCACTTATTATAGATTAAAAATAGAAGGAAAAAAAATACATACAAATATTTTACAAATTAAACTAAAATGCTTGCCAATTAATGTGTTGATTTTATCTAAAACACAAGATTTTGAAAAACTGAAGTATGATATGTCGTTAAAAAGTCAGGGTTAAAAAAACTATCGTGCTAGGTGCAAACAACCTTGAAGTGGCCACATTATAACATGTTTAAAATATTTTACATCAATAGGTTTTCCTTTTCGCGTAGAATACATTCATTCATTTTTTTATAACTCGCCAAAAGACAGTTTTGTGTCCCATTTGGTTTGTTAGCAAAAACTCCTTAAAAGTCTAAAAAATGAAATGAAAAATACTAAAGTTACGGGTTAACAAAAATAGTTTTGTTAATTTTATGCAACAAGAAACCCCTTTCTACATGTTTATATATTTAATAAAAGGATCGTTGGTAGATTTATCAAGTAATTTAGGTGCATTTTTTTTATTTATTTACATACATTGTTTTTTGTGATAGGTGAAAGACACAGTGGAAGAGAGCTTATATAAACTGAATAAGAGTCGGCATAGTGGGTCGTTTATAAGTGGAAACAAAAAGAACCAAGATCAGCCTGTCTTGACAATTAAAGATGTTCGGTCTCTCTTTAAAGTTAATTATAGGTAGAATTGAAATTACACTTTGTACAGATTTGGGTAACATTTTTAGGTTCCTCCTAGTGGCACAACTGAACTCTTGACTATAAAATATGTATCATATGTTACGAAGATTGTACAACAGTACCATTACTAGGGCCAGTGTGATTAGATCTGCCCATGGAACTAATGTTTGGCCAGTCAACAGAACTTAGATATGGTTTTAAGGTTATCGTTAATAACAATGGACCATTGAGAAGCAGCATCCCAGCTTAAGCTCTAAAAGAGTAGATAAAACATGAATGATACAAGATCGATGTTGAGAATCTAAAATTGAAGTTACGAGTAACTAAAATCACTTACAATCATCATTAAATACCAACTAGCTACATGAAACCTATGCTTTGCTACATTTTGAGATGTTCAGAAAATAATGCTAGATGCTGAATCGTGTACTTTACCTTCTTCTCTTTCAAGACTTTTTAGTTTGTTTTGAATGATAGTTCGAATACGAGACTCTTGTCCCACGTTTGGGATTTGGTCTAGCAACATCGAAAAAGTAGCGTAATCAGGCATAAAACCTCGGTTCATCATTTCCTCCAGAAGATTTTCTGCATCTTGACACTCATTTTTCTTCAACAACTCTTGAATAATAACACGATACGTGATGCTATCTGGCGGACAACCATTATCTTCCATCTTTCTAAGCAATTCCTTAGCTTTATCAAGTAAACCTTCTTGGCAATAAATGCTTATCATCACTGTATAGGTTCTAACATCTGGTTTCAATCCTTTCAATAAGAGTTCATCAAACAGATCCACTGCCAAGTTAAGTTTCCCACATTTGCTACAGCCACCAATCAGTATATTATACAAAGCGACATCTTTCTTCAATTCATTGTTTTCCAGTGTACGGAAGAGGACCAATGCATCAGAAACCTGGGCGTTTTTTATCATTCCATTTAACAAGATACGATAAGTGCATATATCTGGAGTCACGCTCTTAGCTTGCATCTCATTAAAAAGTTCTCTGGCAGCTGTGGAATTCCCTGATTGAAATAAACTTTGCAACATGTTATTGTAGGTAACAACATTAGGAGTCAAACCTTTGCCTGGGATTTCTCGAAAAAGATGCATGGCCTCATTAACTTTCTTCTTTCTGCAGTATCCATTTATCAAGCTGCTATAGGTGATGATATCGGGTTTAAGATCTTTCTCAACCATACGATCAAGAACTTTATGTGCTTCATCTAATTCACCACGCAAACAGTAACCATCTATTAGTGCACTATAAGTGACTACATTTGGATGTAAACCTCTTCGTTCCATTTCTTGAACAGCAAGCTCTGCATCTTTTACATATCCTTGCTTGCAAAAGGCATTTACCAAGGTATTGTAGGTAACAACATTAGGAGTCAAACCTTTGCCTGGGATTTCTCGAAAAAGATGCATGGCCTCATTAACTTTCTTCTTTCTGCAGTATCCATTTATCAAGCTGCTATAGGTTATGATACCGGGTTTAAGATCTTTCTCAACCATACGATCAAGAACTTTATGTGCTTCATCTAATTCACCACGCAAACAGTAACCATCTATTAGTGCACTATAAGTGACTACATTTGGATGTAAACCTCTTCGTTCCATTTCTTGAACAGCAAGCTCTGCATCTTTTACATATCCTAGCTTGCAAAAGGCAGTTACCAAGGTCGTGTAGGTATGTATATTGGGAAGGACCCCTTTCTCCTCCATATCTATGAACATGATTGCGGCTTCACTCCCTCTACCAAAGTTACATAGACCATGAATCAAAGAGGTATATGTGATAACATTAGCACGGACGCCTTTTTCAGTCATCTCATTGAAGAGCCGTAGTGCATCATCAACCATTCTGTCTTTGCAGAGGCTATCGATGATTGTAGAGTAGTGTTGTACACAAGGTTTACATGATGATCCATTTTCCATAAACCTGAGCAACTCAAGGGCCTTGCTAGTATAACCTACTTTACAAAGCCCATTAATGATGATTCCATACATATATTGATCAGGCTGACATACTTTTTCTCTATGCAACTTCTTAAATAACTCAACGGCTTCAAAAACCCGATCAGCAAGAACAAGGCCATGAATGAGAGTGCTATAGGTGGCCACATTGGGAGGATGGCCTAGCTTGAAGATGGTGGCTAATAAGGCAAAACTATAATTGACTTGTTTAAGATGGGAATAGCAGTTAATAGAGATGTTCATTGTATAGAGATCACGAGGAATACCCATTAAATGAATTTGGTTCAAAAGAGAAAGAGCAGTGGAATAATGTTTCATCTTCACAATATTATTAATGAGCTTGTTAAATTCAATGATGGAAGGTGGAGGTTTTGTGTGAAGCATTTCATCAAACACCTTGAGTGCATCAGTAATTTCTTGAGAATCAGAACGACCTGTTTCAATTAAAGTTGTAGAGTAATCACGTGGTGAATGACGACGCGAAATGACGTGATAACGAAGGTTACGTCTGGAGCATGTCATTTTCAGCATCACTGCCAGATCAAACACCAGTTACAAGGATAATACATACGCAGTTCAACAATTCAAAATAAACTTGAATGAAAATTAAATAAGTCCAACAATAAAATAGGATATCAACATCTCTAATGTGATACATCTAATACCTGATATGAAGGCCAATAACTCATGTCCAAAAACATGACTATTCCATTTTATCACTTGACACGAGTTGTATGCATTTTACTTTTTTTCCCACATGTGTCCACAAGTTTTAGGCATGATAAACATTTTTCTATATACGTAATATATTTGTTTATTTAAATATGTATCATGTGGGGTGTCAATCAGATCATTAGGACGGGTTAAGAGTTATCTATCGGGTTTTCCAATAATAAGAGCTAACACACAACCTGATCCTATGAAAACCAAGTTGATCGGGCTCAGGTCTATCGAGTCTTGGGTTGATCAGGTTGAGTAAATTGGGTCGTCGGTTTGGATATAAATAAATTCTAAAGCTGAGAAAACAAAACTAGGATTAGTAACCTCAACCACGAGTCCACGAAGCAAGTAAAAAAAACTTTCGGCTATATACTATGAAATACTATTAGCCCAAAACCAACTTCAATCCGGCCAAAAACCAATTCGATAAAAGCCAAACATTATGACAATATGTAAATAAGCTAGCATTTTTAAAAAGGTTTATGGAATGTCAAATCAACAATTTATAAACCTTTCAATATTATTTTACTATGTTATAAACTTTAGTAGTTTCATAAAATGTCATACACAAGACATGTAGTATTAAATATTTAAAGATTATGAAGGGATTCAAGTACTTATTACTATAAGTTGAACGAATACGGACACAGTCTTATTCATGCTCATTCACTTAATTTGATTCGGACAACTAAACAGACACGAACATCTAAACAGACGAATTTTCTTGTTCATATTCGTTTATTAAGAAAATGAGATTATTCATGTTCGTTTACGTTCGTTAGTTAAGATTCTAAACGAACATAATTGAACGTTGAGAAACAAACATACAAATCAAACTATACACAATAATGTGTTTTTATAAGTATTGTTTTGTATAACTAAACCAATTTTTATCCTTCATGTGCAAGTCATGTGAGGGGTGTTTAACAGTCAAACTTGACGTCGTTTGGTCAAGGGACTATTAGTGTTAAGTGTTTCAGAGTTGGTGGCTGTAAGTGCAAAAAAAAAATCAAATGACCAAGAGTGAAAGTCAACGCATACCACAGGGACCATCTTTGTAATTTACTCTTTTTTTTAAAACTCAAGAGCAGTATGTAGTTGTATGTCTTCTCGAAGGCAGTCTTCTTCCTTTAGTTTTTTTTCTGAGGAAGGTGTATGATGTGTATGATCTATACACATTTTACCTTTTTTGTACATTGTTTTGATAGAATTGGATACTCTTAGGTAGGGGTGTAAACGTGACGAGACAGCTCGCGAGTTATTCGAGATTGACTCGTAAACTACTCGAAATCGACTCGATTTAAACGAGTCGAGCTCAAGTTCGAGCTACTCGAGTATATTGTCGAGTCGAGCTCGAGCTCCAAAATAGTTGGCTCGTGAGGCTCACAAGCCTTAACGAGCTTCGATTAAATTACACTTTTACCCTTTTATATACATACATTTACTTAATTTTTATACAAATCGAGTCGAGCCGAGCTTGATATGCCGAGTATTTATCGAGTTCGAGCATGGAATGTAGAAATAAACGAGCTCGAGTCGAGTTTTATATGACGAGTTGAGCTCGAGCTCGAAATATTGCTCTGCCGAGCTCGAGTTATAGTATTCGAGTCGAGCTCGAGCTTGGTAGTACTCAACTCGACTCGGCTCGTTTAGACCCCTACTCTTAGGGTTGATCACGGTCCGAAAACCGGACTGGACCGACCAAGATCGGACTGGACCAAAAACAGATTTGGTCCAAAAGGTCGGACAAAGGACCGGACCAAAAGTCCAAAAGTCCGGGTCGGTTTAGCGTAAGACTGAACCGGACCGAAGACCGAAAATGAGGAAAAAGATGGACCGAGTAAGGGTGCTCACGGTCTAAAAACCGGACCGGACCGGCCAAAACCGGACCGGACCGAGACCGAGACCAGACCGAATGTGGTCGGTCCGGTCGGTCTTTCGGTCGGTCCGTTCCAAATAGGCTAAATGTCCGGTTTGTAAGCCGGACCGGACCGAGACCGAAATAATGAAAAACCCCAGACCGAGACCGGACCGTTGGTCCTTCGGTCGGTCCGGTCGGTTTTGTCGGTCGATCCGGTCCGATTGCTCACCCTTAGGACCGAGGACCGCACCGAAATATGTTCGATCTAGTCCAGTCGGTCCGATTTCTCAGTTCGGTCAGAACCACGGTCTATAATGCTCATCCCTAGATACTCTTGCTGTTGTTGTTGTATGATTCAAAATCATCAGGTATATAAACTAAAAAAAAAAAAAAAAAATTGATAAGTTTAGACTTGTTAAAGTGTGGCATTGACTTATCGGGTCGGAGCAGACCCGGTCAAGTTGACGTGTCATGGGCTTCTTCTTCCCCAAATTTATACGAGTATATTAAAGCGTTTATAAAAATTGATCAAAAAACAGTCGTTATTAAAAAAAAGAGAGAGATGTTGGAAAAGATCGGGTTGCCATCAAAGCCGTCGTTGCGAGGAAATAATTGGGTGGTCGATGCTTCTCATTGTCAAGGATGTTCTTCCGCCTTCACTTTCATCAATCGCAAGGTTTTTTTTTGTTTCTTTGACTTTCTAAAGTCAACTGGATATGATCAACCTTTTTTTTGGTTAAAAGTCAATTTGCTTAATACTAGTTGTTATTAGATCAGCAAATTTATACTGAGAACTTACATGGTGTTTGGAAACTATGGGCCTGTTTGGCAAGAGCTTTTTGGGGAGGTGTTAGCTTTTTGTTACAAAAATAATCACGTCTAAAATAAGTAGCTCTGTTTGGATACAACAACTTCAAGCTTTTATTTTAAACAAATAGCTTCAAAATGAAAAGCTTATTCATGAAGCTTTTTAAATATCTTGGAGCTGTTAAAACTTTAAATTACTGATACACCCTCCAGACATCTATTTACAATTATAAATATGTCCTTTTATGTCATTTTACATCTTATAATTACATTTAACAACTAACTTACCAAACACTTTTATTGAAAAAAAATACAGCTTGTATCTCATGTTAACAGCTTAGAGCATACAGCTTACACTAATTTTGCCAAACATACCCTATGTGTAGTTGATAGAGTGTTGGAAAATATGTGTAGTGCCCTAGGCGAATCACACATTGGCTGGCTGTATATTTATAAATAAGTTTGCACTTTAAAATGACACAAAGCGTTCTGGGAGTCGCGTTAGTACCAGGTTAGGTGACCTCCTAGGAAGTTATCACATGGTCGCCAAAAAAAAAAACATTTGATTAATTTCATTGTCAAGGATGTTCTTTATTTAGTTTAATGTTTTAGTATGTTTATTATATAAACTAGTTTGGCAAGTGGCTATGATCCAACTTTATATGATGGTGATGATGATCATTAGTATTAGTTAATGCTTACATTTAAAATAGCGGTAAGGAGTGTAAGCATTTACAAGTTAGGTTAGTCTGCTGAGTGCTGACATATCCCCACGATAAGATCATTAGTAGTATTAGATAAAGCGTTAGCAGGATGGAGGTGATAGTCCGTGGAATAATGTGATTTATTTCCTATGTTGGTCATGGACCTGTTGGTGTCGGTGCCTAATGTAAATACTATGTAGGTGCGTTTAGTTGAAAAAAAACACCCTTGTTTTCTACGAAATTTTTTGACCAAACAAACATTATTCTCTACAAAACACAAAATATGCATTTCCCAACTTAATAAGGGAAACTACAAAACACATTTTTTTGTGTTTTCTTTGTTTCCCTTGTAACCCCCCTTATTTTCTTCAAAGTAGAAAACAATGTCACATGAACGCGTTTTCTACGTTTTGTGGAAAATTTAATCCCTTCCTTTTTTTTACAAAACCTAAAACCGAAAATTAAGAATTTTTTCTCCAACTAAACGCACTCTTTGTGGATAAACAGTTTCCTACTTGTTTTGTATGCTGAATACATGTCTGCATCACAGTTTTTATAGAAATATTAGCGACTTTTTCAGCTAACTCATGCTTCTGGATTCGGTTCATATTTCATAACAAACAGGTTGTTACCTACTTATCAGATTAAGAAATTTTCCCATTTAAGGTTCTGGTCTAGGTATAGCTAAGCCCTTGATGAAAAATGGGGTTAACAATTTTTAGATCAGCAAGTTTCATTGAAAGACTAGTGTATTTATTGAAGAAGATTTAAACATGGCATTAGTGGCAAAATGTTTATAATTGGCTAATGGTATAACCTGGTGGATTGCGAGTATGTTGGATATTGGGATATGGTCGCATTTGTTGTTTTAAGGTTGATAGTATTTTCATCTGATTTTGACTTGGACACACAGCGCAAATCTCCCGATTCTCATGATTATCTATATGAACTTTTAGTTGATAGCAAAATGTGTAATGGTTTTGGTGAGTAACTCCAGGCGGAGTTGTATTTGGGTTTGGAGTGTGACAGTGAATCATACTTGCTCGTAGAAGTTATACTGTGTCGCCCGTGACTAATGTTCGTCTTCAGTTTTACTATGTCGCCCGTGACTAATGTTCGTCTTCAGTTTTACTATTAGGAAGTCAAGGGTACATGCTCTTTGCAGATAGAGGTAGTATATTTCATCACATGACGATGATTAGATAATAACCTCCATAGCGTGAGATGTACTCCTCTCCTCTCCAACAAATAGGAAGTGTTTGAAAAGCTTACTCTATATTGACTCTAATAATTTCTTTTTAAATTTTTTTCCCCAGGAAAAGTGAATATATTAATACCGAATATAAGTAAAGCCAACTATGGCATACGCATACAGCATACCATGGACATGCCCATGGCCACATACTGAACTGAAATGGAGTACCCATAGAGCATTAAATTTGGCAGATTGAAGAATGCCAAACACTATACTTTCCTTATTAACTACAAGATGAAAGTCGACTAAAAATAGCTTGGTTACATTTCCTTTAACTGGTATTGACATCCAAAATACATGTTTGTAGTATCCTCGCAACCTCACAGACCAAGTATAAGGACACAATATCAAAAAGGCTTCATCAAACTGCCAAGTGACTCCTCTAGATACCATTTTATAGATCTCAACCCCTATCCATATTTTATGGCCTCGTAATGCTGTAGACTGACTTTACAAAGTGTACACATTTTTTCTTCCGTGTGTAGGGGTATACTTTATTACTTTAAAGATTGTATTAGTCTATCAGAGTAGATTTTGATAAAGTGCTTATGCTTCTAAATTTTAGGAATTTCTTTCAGTTTTTCATTTGCTTTAGTATCATATTAGTTTTATGGGTAATGTTTACTTATAAGAAGATCATTATATATTACATAGGTGATAATTTAGTATAAATGTGGGATTTGCAGCATCATTGCAGAAGATGTGGGGGCTTGTTTTGTGGCAGCTGTACCCAACAAAGAATGTACTTAAGAGGACAAGGTGAATCACCTGTTCGTATTTGTGAACCCTGTAAAACTTTAGAAGAGGCGGCACGTTTTGAATTGCGATATGGACACAAGAATAAATCTCGTAAAGGCAAGTCTTTTGTTTACATAACGACTGTTTGACTTCTCAAGGCATTGAAAAATTCAAAACTTGTATAAATTTTTGTATTTGGTATATAATCTTTCCTGGAAATGATTTTGCAGGGGTTTCAAAAACTCCATCTGATAATGAGGATGATGTTTTATCCAAAATACTGGGTGATAGTGGAAATGAATCAGTTTCACCAGATAAAGAGTTAGTTCACTCGCTTCCAAGTATGCAACGAGCTACAAGTGCATCAGGTTCGACTAGTGAAATGGATTTTGACATTGACTCAACGACTCCTGAAGAACTGAGACAACAAGCTGTAGAGGAAAAGAAAAAGTATAAAGTTCTGAAAGCCGAAGGAAAGCCTGAAGAAGCCTTGAGAGCTTTCAAAAGGGGAAAAGAACTTGAAAGACAAGCTGGAACTTTAGAAATTGAATTGAGAAAAAAACGCAAGAAGGCTCTTTCATCCAGCAGTGTAAACGAAAATAAAAAAGTTGATAATGGTAAACAACCGAAACAAAAAGATGATCTTGCTAGTGAACTTAGAGATCTTGGATGGTCCGACCATGATCTTCATGATGCCGAGAAAAAGCCTGTGAGCAGGACTCTGGAGGGTGAATTATCGACCCTGCTTAAGGAAGTCTCTCAAAAGACTGATAAACCTGAAAAGAGTAATGTCGGCATCGACAGATCCGAGGTCATTGCTATAAAGAAAAACGCACTTGCTCTAAAGCGTGAAGGGAAGCTTGCAGAAGCCAAAGAAGAACTAAAAAGAGCTAAAATACTTGAAAAGCAGATTGAAGAACAGGAGTTGTTAGGTGATGATGATGAGTCAGATGATGAGTTTGCATCACTGATTCGTAGCATGGATATTGATAAAAAAGATATTTTAGCACCTGGAAATGATCTTAGTAATAACTTTAACTTTGACCATCTTCTTCGCTTGGACGATGTCCCCAACATTGATGGTGACTTTGATGTAACTGAAGACGATTTGGATGACCCTGATATGTCGGCTGCTTTGCAATCTTTAGGCTGGACTGAAGATAAGGAGGATGTTGTTGATAAGGAGACCCTATTAAGTGAAATACAGTCTTTGAAACAAGAAGCGCTCGATAAGAAACGAGCAGGTAATACGGCAGAGGCACTGGCTTTGCTAAAGAAGGCGAAACTGCTTGAAGCCGAGGTCAGTGGGAGCAATGATATTCAAGAGAAAGATAGTCCACCTCAACCTTCTGCACGTCCATCATCAAAACTTGATTCAGACCACAAAATGGCGCCAAAGAGCAAGCTAGCTATTCAACGTGAGCTTCTTGCTTTAAAGAAGAAAGCACTTGCTTTGAGGAGGGAAGGGAAAGTGGATGAGGCAGATCAAGAGTTGATGAAAGGAAAAGCTCTCGAACAGCAACTTGAAGAGTTGGAAAGTGGTCCAAAAGTCAAACCTGCAGCTATAAAGAACGTTGACTTTTCTGCACCAATGGATGTTGAAGATGAAGGAGAGGATGTAACCGATACAGATATGAATGATCCTTCGTATCTTTCACTTCTACAGAATTTGGGTTGGCAAGAGGAAGATGACAGCAAAGTTCAAGTAGCAGCAGAGCCCGAAGCACCAAAACGACAAACTGTGGTATCAAAGAAAAGTAAATCCGAGATTCAAAGGGAACTCTTGAACTTAAAAAGGAAGTCCCTCGCTTTAAGACGCCAAGGTAACCTTGACGAGGCTGAGGAAGTTCTTAAAGCTACAAAAGACTTGGAAGATCAGTTGGCAGAGATGGAAGCGCCAAAACAAGAAATGAACGTGGACACATATACAGACAAAAAAACAGTTGCCAATGACATCCTCATGACGGAAGCGCCTAAAACAGAAATTAAGGAAGAAGCCTTTGTAACAAAGAGTAACATTGGTGCGGTTATTGTAGATGAAAAGCCTCAAGTTGGTGTAAACGAGTCAACCTCAGTCCAACAACAGATCCTGGCTCACAAAAAGAAAGCACTCATCTTGAAGAGGGAAGGAAGGATTGCGGAAGCTAAGGAGGAACTGAAGCAAGCTAAACTTCTAGAAAAGGAGAGTATAGTTGTGGATAATAAAAACACGGATTCGGATATGATGGATAGAACCCCGGTTCCAAGTACTAGCAAAGTGAACAGTTCTGAACCTGTGCAGGTCACACAAAAGGTAGAAGTAGACAATACTCCACCTAAACTATCATCTCGTGACCGATTCAAATTGCAGCAGCAATCTTTAAGTCACAAGAGGCAATCACTTAAGCTGAGAAGAGAAGGCCGGACAGAGGAAGCAGATGCAGAGTTTGAATTGGCTAAGAATCTTGAAAGTCAACTAGAAGCTGCCACCGAGAAACCGGCGGGACCCGTTGATGACGTCGGTGTTGAGGATCTTCTTGATCCTCAACTTTTGTCTGCTCTTAGAGAGGTAGGAATAGAAAGTGCTGTTGCTCAGTCTCCACCTGAGAAGACACAGCCAGTTAAGACTACACCGGTTGTAAACAAAGTTCAGGCCGAGCCAGTTAAGGCTAAAGCAGTGGTCAACAAGATTGACACCACGAACAAAGATAGAACAGAGCTGGAAGAACAGATTAAGGCAGAGAAGGTGAAGGCAGTACACTTGAAACGTGCAGGAAAGCAAGCAGAGGCGTTAGATGCTCTTAGACGGGCAAAATTGCTTGAAAAGAAGCTAAATACTTGAGCTTTAACTCAAAGCTACAAGGCATTCTACTGTATTTACTCCGGGAAACAATATATTGTTGAATCAATATGCCATTTTTTGATTCAGAGATGCACATATTGTTCTACTATTATTTCCAGAATCATAATGGTTTGTACTATATGAATGAATATAACATAACAATCGAAATTTGTTGTGAGTTACTATTTGCTTCTCTTTTGCACGTCATGTGGTGTAAGATGTAAAATAAGACAGGTTGTAGGATGTTTAGACGATATATCGTAACATATAAACTGAAACTCATTACATGATTTAAAGCACGCAAAGAAGCTCAACGATATGGCAATAAGAACATAATTTAATTTTATGAAAATCATAACAACAAGAACACCCCTGATAATACACTCTAATAGTAAAGTTAACAAATTTTTCGGCCAGTGATCACATAATCTTGAAAACATCTGATAAACAATAATGAAAGTTCAAACATTACTCATCTGCAGGCATAACCAGATTGTAACGTCGAAAGTTATTCGAGTATCCAATCCCCACAAGCTCCTTCGCTTCTTTAGTCTTCGATTCCTTGACCAATCCATCGATCACAAGTTGCATGACATTTGGATCCACGACACACTTTTCTCCAAAAGTTTGCTTGTAAAGCTCAACAGCCCAATCCAAATCACCCATTTTACAAGCACACCGTATCAGAGTCGCATAAGTTGCTTTATTAGGCGCAGAATCACTTTCCATTAATTTCCCAAACCATTTCTTCGCCTCCTGCAAATCGCCATTATTGCAGAAACCATTGATCACAGCATTGTAGCTAAACACATCCGGCTCAATATTCTTAGACGCCAGCTCCCCAAAAACTTCAACAGCTTCATTCACCTTCTTCTCCGCAACCAAACCAACCAACCTAGCATTATAACTCCTAATATCCGGCGCCAAACTCGACTCAATCATCTTCCCCCAAAACCTCTCCCCATCAACAAACCTCCCATTCCCATACAACCCAATAAGCAAAGTATTAAAACTAATCAAATCCGCCTCCAACCCATTCTTCTCAATCTCGCCAAAAGCCCCACAAGCCAAATCAAATTTCCCCATCTCAACAAATGCCTTAATCATCGTATTCCACGACACAACATCCGGGCTCACACCAATCTTCCTAGGCAACTCCTTAAACAACTCATCAACTCTCTCAAACTTCTTAGCATTAACACAAGCACCCAAAACCGCGTTAAACGCCTTAACGCTCTTTTCGGCCGACATCTCCTCAAAAACCTTAAAAGCATGATCAAACATACCAGATTTCCCATACAAAGAAATCAACCTTACATTAAACCCTTCTTTAGAAATATCATCATATTGTTTTTGGTCCTCTAAAATCTCCTCAATATATTTGAGCTTTTTCGCCGAAGCTAAGCGGCGAACCGTGTTAGTGTAAACATTGGACTGTTTTCGAAATAAATGGGATTCTGATAACTTTTTAAACTTTTCGACAACGCGTTTAAGGTTCTTTTCTCTGTAAAGATCCTCGGAGATTGATGGTTGTTTGGTTGCAATGGTTGTGGTGGTGGAGAATCTGCGGATTAAACGGGAAATGGTGGACATTTTTGGGGTTTTGAGTGAGGTATCAAGAAATGGTGGCTTGTTAAGTAGTGTGCTAAAACCCTAATTTATACTTTTGGGGTTGAAATTTAATTTTTTGTTATAATTTGTGGAATTTTGTTTTATAAAATTCAGTTTCCGGCAGGGATGGTAATTCGGGTCGGGTTTAGGTTAACAGGTTGGAACTTAGAAGCTTACGATTCGAGTATGACATGTTTAAGTAATCGGGTAAAGTTTGTTTACCTTAACATGTTTACACCTAACATGCTCGGGTTAAATGGGTTTTCATACTGACTCGTTTAACCCATTTTACCCGAGTATCATTCTTAATCAATTAGAGGATTCATTTTTTATGTGTATAAAAGTTAATAAATAGGATGATTGATCAACTCATTTAACTCGTTCTTAACGTGAACACTACCCTGCTTAATAAAGAGGTTAAGTGGGTCGATCTGAACACCCGGAAATGGTTTTGCTCAACTTAGCTTGTCAATTTTCGTATCGGTATCAGATCGTGTTTTGTGTTGTGTCGTAAAGAAAAGATAAAATCAAAAAGATGAGAAATATTTATAGTCATATATTCCAATTTAATAAAAAAGAAAATTAAAGATAATAAAGGTCGAGTTTTATTGGGCCAAAGCCCACATACCTACTAGGCTGAAAATCAGATTGCAGCCTCCTAGTATCCTACTTTATTGGGCCAAAGCCCACTTACAAAATCATCACAAACAACATATTCTTTAAAGCCAGTCAAGGTAAGCAAATCAGTCGAATTTTCTCACTTACAAGAAATGGAGAATTATGATCAATGTATTTGTTTCCAACTTTTAAATGTTGTTTGTTTATAAAGGCGAAAAACATCCTATAGAGAAATAGTTAGATCAGTTGAGAAGAAAATTAAAATGGAAATGGCGAGGAAAAAATTACAACCTCACATTTCAGATGCACATATAAAAATAAATGCATCTTTTTTAAAAAATTGTTCCACTTATTTGAAATATGTAGCTAAAAATCCTTACTCTTCTCATTTTGATTTTTCTTATTACTAAATCCCTTCCCATATGATAAAGAATACTTACTATCTACCGATAACACGACATATCAACAATTAAAAGTATATAAATAATAAGATTAATGATGAAGTAATTGCATGGCAACCTGGCTACAAGACATGTAAAGTAACTGTATTAATTATCCATTTTAACATGCTATTAAACTTGAGAATTTTATTATCTAGAATTTTCTTTATTCTCTATTGTTTTTGTTAAATCATATACTATCAAATAGATGTAGAATATTCTTTATTTTCTAGGACATTTCCTTACTCAGAAGTGTACTTGATCAATCAAACAACAGCCTCTATGAGACTAATAGTACACACCAATTCAGTAACCACTTATAACAAAGAAAAAAGTACATATATAAGCGAAACTTTCTGTTTTAATTCACAAAATAAAGCTACTTTGAACCAAATTAATCTTCTATATTCACAGTTTTTATCCAATTACAAAATCAAAATTAGTAGTATGTCTTTCAACAAACTCATTATTTGTCTTGGGCAAGATTTGAGTTTCCTAACATCCCACAAAATTTTGACCAATAACAAGAAGATTCCCAATCCTACCCCACCCCACCCTACCCCGCCCTCATAACAAATTTCTTCATCAAATTCTTGCACAATCTTCCTATAAAAATGCAACATTTAACACAATTTTATCTTCATTTGAAACCGAAAAACCTCTTAAGTGATCATTCTACCATGGAGTTTCCTAACCTTTACGAAGACATGTCGTCGGTGGTGGAAGAAACTCATGGTAGTCACGGGAGGGTTTGCAGAAACAAGGGGCAAAACTATGATGATGATAATGATAATGATAACGATCCTGATGCAAAATTCAAGTCCAAGAACCTAACCGCCGAAAGAAAGAGACGTGAAAAGCTCAAAACCAGGATGCTTGAATTACGTTCTATAGTTCCTAAGATAACAAATGCAATGATTTGAAATTTACCATAATATTCTATTTTCTTTGTTAAGCTAACTTTTTGTTTGTTTACTAGTCCTAAAAGGTAAACTTTTTTTTTTTTTTTTTTTGTTTCAGTTGAACAAAGAAACAATCATAATTGATGCCATTGATTACATTACGGAGCTCAAGATTTCTGTTGAGGATCTTACTCGAGAAATTTATGCAATGGAAGAGGAAATGGCTAATGAGCCATCTTTTGAGATTATCCAAATTCGTCCCGAGGAGAAAATGAAGAAATGGGGCATCGAGGTTAGTTACTATATAAAAACCATTACTCATAGGCTGCACTATAATAATCAACATTGGTATATTGAAAAACTACAACTACTGAAAGCATGCATAGTTGTTTTTTTTTTTTTTTTTTTTTTTTTTTTTTTTTTTTTTTTTATTATGAATTACAAAAGATTGGTATTTTTTATGATATAGTCGGAAGTAGTGGTGACTCATATTGATGAGAATAAGCTGTGGGTGAAGATTGTTTTCGAGAAGAAACTAGGAGGCTTTACAAAACTGATTGAGGCACTGAGCATGTTTGGGATTGAACTTGTTGATATTAGTGTTACCACCACCAAAGGAGCGGTTCTTGTTACTTCATGCATAGTGGTACCTGCTTTTGAATCATTTTGTAATTGTTAAAACATTATGTAGAAATAACTAACTAGTCACTGACATGTAATATTTGTATGGATATGCAGGGAACTAATGGTAGAGTGCTTGTTGCTGAGCAGATTCAAGGAGTGATAGAAGATATTATTAAAGCGATATAAGCCAAATAAAACCATATTAAGTTATTAACTATGAGTGAACTTTATATGTTAAGTGGTAAGGTTTTAATGAGAGGCAAAGGTAGAAAAAAGCGCCACAAGAGATTATGTGACGATTAACTTAAGATTAACAAGCGATTGTACGTTTACTAATTGAGTTGCGCTGTTCATGAGCAAGATTTAGATATGAAAAGGAGGTTAAATTATCTCTAGAATAATTAAGCTTACATTACTTGACAAGTAATGTGATATTCTTCTATTTGTTAATATCTTATAAAAGATACTTGAACAGTACTTAAACTACAACATTCGACACTTTCGGCTGGGACTTTTTTTGCCTTTCGGCGGGGACATGTCCCCGCCAGTACCCTTTCGGCGGGGACATGTCACCGCAGAAACGCCGCCGCGGCTAGACCGTCGCTGATACATTCCGCGGTGACTTTTACACACTTTCCGCGGGGACACATGGGTCCCACTGGTTTCTGGGTGGTCAAAGTTTGTCCAACGTGGCAATACTTTTCGGCGGGGACATGTCCCCGCCAAAGGGTATATAATTAAATAAAAAGTTAATTAATCAACTCATTAATTAATTTGATTATAGGATTTTTGCGGGGACATGTCCCCGCCGAAAGTACCTGACCCATTTTGCAGCAAATTGCTGCAAAATGGGTAATTCCAGGTTTTTTCCGCAATGGGTGCAGAAAAAACCTCTCCAATGCAGCATATATTACACAATCCTGCTGTTACCCATTTCACCAAGTTCGCCAAAACAACAAACTCGCCAACAACACCAAATTAAAACCAAATTCGCTAAATACAACAACACCAAATTCAAACAAAATTCACTAAAAATAATATTAACTTCGCTAAACAATCCAAATTCGCTAAACATAATCATATGGATCCAAATACGCCAAAAACGGTTCAAAAACCGTGATCCACATGATATTCTACAAAACTATACATAAGCTAGCGAGGAACAAGTTAGTTGGGAATCCTAACACATAATAATCCATCTAAATATACACAGCTATGTCCAATAAACCAAAACAAATATAAAGTGTCTCATCCGACCCATAAACTAATCCCCATTCTCCCCACCATCCCCATTACCCCCACTACCCCCAGCTCCCTGACTACCCTCCCCTGCAGGTCTAGACTCACCCGGCGATGCATTCTGGGATCCTGATGTCCCCGGCAATCCCGCTGCTAGCTCCCCAGGAAAACCCGGCTGTCTCCTCGCCCAATTCAGAATCATCTGCAGCGTGTTCTCCTGCTGCGCCAGCGCGTTCCCCTGCTGCGCCACGGTCTCGCGCAGAGCAGACGAGGAGGCTTCCTCACGAGCTCGTGAGGAGCTAAGAGTCGTCCTGTGACCACCTCCAGGTAAAACTGGACCTATGCCAGGAATATGCCCCCTCTGCTTGCCACCGATCACCTGGCTCAGGATCTCCGTATCCGACATACGCGTCCCAGAGGAGGTGCTCTCTGACCGCAGCCGAATCATCTCATTCTGTTTAGTTACAAAAAAACAAGAAAAGTAATATATAAGTCATGATTTATTATATTGCATTAATGTTGGTGAGTTTTTGGAAATAAATTATACTTACGTATCTAGATTCGGCCTCCTCAGACTCCCAGACCTCCCCTCTGGTATGGGTATGTCTGTACAAGTCAATATGATCTCGAGTATCCTGGGTGTCGGGGTCGGGGGAGCTCAACTGTTTATAAATAAAATCAATCAATACTCACCCAACACTATATATATAAATAAAATGATTAAAAAGTGTCTTACAAAGTTATCAGCTATGACAGCCAGGGAATGTGATCCATGACGGGTGGCAGTCTTCATTTTGCTCCTGTTTTGGCTGTTGATCTCCCCTATCTTCAACTTCTTAGGGTCGCTCCAGTGATCAATCTGCTTATTATAAATAATAAAAACTATTATATAAATGAAATATTATTATTATTATTATTACTATTATTATTATTATTATTATTATTAATAATAATAATAATAATAATATAATAATAATAATAATAATAATAATAATAATAATAATAATAATAATAATAATAATAATAATAATAATAATAATAACAAATTAAAGTATGTGTCGATCCAGAAATTTACCTGCCTCTCCCATTCGTCTACCGGCATGTTCTCGGGACGCTTTGTCTTGATATCGCCCAGTTTCTCGACCCCACCTGCCAGTGTAAAATTTTTCTTCTTGTGCTTGTACTTGTTGTCATTGTATACCTTTTTCAGGTAAGCTTCGATACTAGCGGCAATCGCGACTCCATTTGGACCGGCAAGGTGGGGGGTGAGATCAAAGTAATGCTGCAATATAATATAATTAAAATAAATATACAAACTTAAATAAAGAGACAAATTTAAATAAATAAACACATTTAAAATAAATAAACACAATAATTAAAAAAATAAAAGATAAAAAAAAAAAAAAAAAAAAAAAAAAAAAAAAAAAAAAAAACCTTACATTGAGCCTGTTATCCACGTGTACCTTCTTTTCCGCTGGAACTTTATCCCACGAATTGTGATACAGTGGAATGGTTTCCCGTATCAAGTCCCCCACAAAGTTCGAGAACCATGAAGCGTGATCGCCTATATGCTGCCACATGCCTTTGGCGTTCCTTCTGAATTTGATCGAGACCGGGCGCCCTGTGTTATCTCTCGTGGAGTATAAGGCTGTGTTCTTGTTGGGGCCGCAAACCACCTTCCCGCCCTTCCCTATTTTCGACCCAGGCTTCGTAGGCCTGGGAGCTCTAGAATTAGAGCCTGCAAGTAATCAAATTAAAGTGATGTTGACATAAAATAACAAGTTAGCAATTTCAAATAATGATCAAGTTTAATTAAAATAATGGAGAAATTCTTACGCTCACAGTTGCTGCCTATCCTCCTGGGAATGTGGGGTGGCTCATGACCTCCATCACCACCATGACTAGTAGCTATGACATCCGCCATCTGTACAAGAACATAGAAATTAGTGAAGAAACACATATACGCATATATATACACACATTCAAATAAATAACAATATATACCAAAAAAGATAATAATAAATAATTAAATAAATAAATAAACACATTTAACAACTCGATAACAATTTCATTCAAATAAGTGTCGTTTAACAAATTACAATTTGAGATCAATCTCCTACATCACTAAGATAAAAATCATCATTATTACTGCCAGCTTCATCTTCACCATCGACGTGGTCTTCATGATCAGATGCTAAATCATGAGGAATGTGGTCATCATAATCAATATCATCGTCGTCGTCGACATCAGTGATAATTGGTGCTGGTGGTGCTTCAACTTCCGCTGGCTGGACATCTATATCTATGGTGCTATAATTCAACTTTTCCAACTGAGCAGAGAGTGTGACATGTGATGAGTTGTTCTCATGTACAACATCTTAATTGTCTTCTACCACGATGATATCCGGGTTCCAAATCTTTCGATGATAAGAATCTTGGACAGCCTTCCAACTACCACGTTTACCCGGGAAATCAAGGTAAAAGACTTGTGTTGCTTGTGTTGCAAGAATGTATGGTTCATTTTGAAACGATGCACGGTCTGTCATAATTTGTGTAATGTTATTTCTATATGTACAACGGTTTATGCGACCCTCGTTATTAGTGTCGAACCATTTGACTTTGAACAACACAACCTTGAACGGAATATACAAAAACTCGAGAATTTCTTCAAGCTGGCCATAATACATTCCTCCGCTAGGATTAGGAGTTGAAATTCCGCTGTTTTGAGTTGAACGACGTAAATCACGGTCGTGTACGATAAACTTCACACCGTTGACTACGCAAGAGTCGACTGAGACTGCAGTCGATGTTGGTCCACAAGCCAAAGCGAATAACTCGGAAGTACAACTTGGGTCATTCTTTACTTTTAATTCACGAATCTATGAAAAAGTTAAGAATAGATATAGATGAGTAATAGTCATTATTTTTAGAGGGTAATACATACAATAAGTCTACCTTGCTCCCAAACCAGCGAGGAAATCCTTCTTGTATATCATTGCCAGGAAATGCCCTGTAAATGTTCATGATATTAGAATAAGTCGTCGAATAATAACTTACTTAAAGCACATTTTGAAATAAAACGCGTACCTCTCGTACTCGTTCATGTACGGGTCGATTTCATGACTGTTGTGTAGTACATACCATACTACTTTCTTCATTGTGTCTGGTTGAACCCGGATCAATGATTTCTTGCCATTCAGTTTACAGATTGATCGAAACACCTGAAATTGACTTGTTGGGCTTGGACCATCCTCATTCCGGTCAGGACGATTAAATCTCGTCTCAACACCCCGAAAATAATGCGAACAGAAAGTTAATGCTTCATCAGCAATATAACCCTCCGCTATTGAACCTTCGGGCTTAGCTTTATTTCTAACATAATTCTTGAGCTTTTTCATGTATCTTTCAAATGGATACATCCACCTCATGTAAACAGGCCCGCCTTCAATAGCCTCTTCGGGTAGATGAATAACCAAGTGAATCATTATGTTAAAAAAAGCAGGAGGATAAATTTGCTCGAAACTGCACAAAATATTGATGAGTTGTTCTTTAGCTTTCAACATGTCATCCACCATCAAAGTTCGAGCGCATATTTGTTTGAAGAATGAACAAAGCTCGATTATTGGAGTTGCGGTGTTTTGGTCCTTCAAGTAATTTTGAAGTCCAACAGGAAGCAACCGCTGCATCATTATGTGACAGTCATGAGCCTTCAAGCCTGTTATGTTGCTATCATTGTCGGTCACTTTATGCTTGAAGTTAGATCCGAACCCATCAGGTAGTTTCACACCTTTGATGAATTGACAAAAAAATAATGATATTAGAGTAAGTCGTCGAAATGGATACGCGAATAGAATTGGAGCAAATAAATTTAGAAATAAAACGCGTACCTTTGATGAATTGACAAAATTGTTTTCTTTCTTCAGCTGTGAAAGAGTACGTGGGATGAGGCTTAGAGCACTTCCCGTTTCCTTTGTTGACGAGCCACAACTCTTCACGAATTTGCAAATTTTCTAAGTCTTGTCTTGCCTTGTTGGTGTCTTTTGATTTGTCATTCATTAACAAAGTACCCAACACACTCTCACACACATTTTTTTCGATATGCATGACATCTAAATTGTGTTTTAGTGTAAGAAAAGACCAATACTTTAGCTCGTAGAAAATGGATACTTTGGTCCAATTCAATTCGCGAACAGAATCACGTTTTTTCTTCGCACCCCCAAAGCTTGGATGTTTCCCCGGGATACGTTTAGGCAATCTACTAAGTTGATTCAAGATGACATCACTGGTAAGTTTTCTAGGAGGTTGTCTATGATCATCGACCTGAGTATAGAATGCCCGTTTATTTTTCCGCCATTTATTGGTCGTTTTTAAGAATCTTCTGTGACCAACATAAGCGGTTTTGCCTAACACGCGAGTAGATGGAGTGTCTATATTACATGTCGGACAAGCCAAGTAACCTTGCCCACTCCACCCAGACAAACTACTTCGAGCGGGAAAGTCATTGATAGTCCATAAAAGCGCTGCTCTCATACAGAATTCAGTGCCAGTGGCAGCATCCCTAGTCATGACTCCATCTTTCCATAGAATCTTTAGGTCTTCAATCAAAGGCCTCAAGTAAATATCTATGTCCTTCCCAGGTGATTTAGGGCCCGGAATTAACAACGTCAACATAAGAGAAGTTTCTCTCATACATATCCAGGGAGGCGTATTGTATGTTGTTAATATGACCGGCCACATGCTGTAAGACTGACTAAGGTTGCCGTACGGATTGAAACCATCAGCAGCCAACCCTAATCGGATGTTTCTTTTTTCATAGGAAAATTCTTTAGAATACTTAATGTCAAATTTCTTCCATAATTGACCATCAACCGGGTGTTGCATCTTACCGTCCTCCGTAGACTGCCCAGAAGCATGCCAAGTCATATGTTTTGCAGTGTGTTTAGACTTGTACAAACGTTGTAGTCTAGGAATGATAGGAAAATAACGCAACACCTTGTTAGGAACTTTCTTCCCCAGTGTGTTCTTGTCTTTCCATCTACTAGCATCGCAGATGGGACAATTCTGCAAATCTTCATTACCCACCCCCCGATATAAAAAACAGTCATTTACACAAGCATGTATGGATTCGTATCCTAACCCGATCGTTTTATATGTTTTCTTTATGTCATAGTATGACGATGGGATTTTGTATCCTAGAGCGGGTGGGAAACATTCTTTGAGAAATTTTAGGGTTTCGTTAAATGTGGTGTCACTCATTTTACCTTTGACCTTGATGTTCGTAAACTTTGCCATAAAGTCCAATGAAGACATCCAATTACAGCCCGAGTATAGTGGCTCGTTGGCATTGGCGAGTAACTCTTCAAAATCGTTACGTTGGGGAGTTGGCTCGTTGCTTGTCTCGCCAATATTTCCTTCAGTTGGCTCATTTTGTTCGTTATTCGGACAAATATCATGAAGGAACTCAGCCATATCACTCCCATGTTGATTCGTGTTGGGTACTACTGTCTGCTCATCCGGTTCACCGTGATTATACCATTTCGTATAATTTTGGTCCCAACCGTATGAGAGTATGTGATCAAACAAATCTTCGTGTTTTACCCAACGAGAGTTACGACAATAATTACATGGACATTTAACATTCCCATCAATATTCACAAAGGACTTGCAATACTGGCAAAAAGCTCTAAGACCTTTTAGAAATTCGAGGCTAGCACGAGGTTGAGAGACCCAACTCTTATCAATTGGCATAACTGCGTTTTAATGATGCAATAAATAATTATTTAGAATTAAACATTTTCAAAAAAATCTACCCATAAATACATAAAGGTGGAATCACGAGTTGTGCATTTTGTTCACCTAATCCAACTATGGAAGGCAATCCTAACCCACTCTTTGAATGTTTCGTCTCATATATGAATGCGTATAACTGAATTTACTATTTGAGAAAATTTCGGCAGCATTTCCCCTCAACTCCCCAAATATGTGCATTAAAGACATATTCGTAGGAGTAAAGGGGAAACACTGTCGAAATTTTCACAAATAGTAAATCAATTATACGCATTCATATCCTAAATGAGACAAAACATTCAAAAAGCAGTCCCAAACAGGGGACTTTCCGAAATTAATTTCTAATAAATTAATTTCGGACGGGTTTTCTATGGGATGATTAACTTCGGACGGGGACTTTCCGAAATTAATCACTAAATTCCTAAAATCATGTATAATAGTCTAACACAATTAGATAAAAAAATTATAAGAACATAACATATTCGCACAATCATTTTCATATATTCACAAACGCATACCAAATATAATTATAAACAAACGTACTGATAGTGGTCTTGGCTCTCGGCTAGTTGGTCTTGACAGAAGGCTGGTCTCGGCTCTCGACTCTTGGCTAGCTGGTATTAACACATTGCAAAAATTAACAAAAAATTAACAGAGTACAACACTGATAAACAGCCACTTTCACTCATCTCTAAGCCTACACAACCACAACGATGCCAACTGAGGGCAAACCAACAGTAGCTACATCAAAAACCTCTTGCAACTTAAAAGGGCTTAAGGAGATTTTGTTGCACAGCAAAAGGTAATATCATATTACGAAAATAATATATATTTTTGAGTAGCCATTTCAATCATATCAAACATCACATTATCATGCATGTTAAGCCGATTTTGGAAACAAACGGAGCCTGAAAAGAAGAAGGGATGCTTAAACACAGCTGAGTGGACATTGCCAGTGTCTGCTGATCATATGATCGAGTGACTAAGTCGGAAAATATTTATAAAGAAAAAAAAGAAGACACAATGCCTAACACACTTTATGTTTGTATTGGTGTAGTGCACGAATGAAAAAAAGTCTTACATAAGTTTAATATATACAGTAATACTAATGAATGAAAAAAGAATTCAAACATATGCTAATGTATCACATAGTTGTGCACCAAATTCCTAAGCAGATCGGGATTGTACATAATTCACACAGTTGACAGAACTTTAGTTTAGCCCGTGTATATTGCTTTTAGAAGTTGTTGTCATTTCTGTATTTGCGAACAACGGAACAAGAGGTGTTAATCTGTAAGTGTAGTGCGTCGGATGAATATCTAGGCAAAACCAAAACAGACCAAAACACTTCTAACACTTCTAACACTTCAACGCAATTTTGACATCAGACCCCGGTAACACTTCTAACATGTAAGGATTTATTTTGCAGTTCCGAGGATGATGATGCTGGTGTATTAGCTCCCCTGCTAACTAAGTGAGTGAATATAACTGAAATTTGTACATATGTTTTGCTTAGATGACTCCTAATGTATTACTTCAATATATGAAACAGCCAACTAAAATCAACCTGCTACCCTTATTTCATAAGCAAAATTATAATGGTTACATGAATAGACTAACAAATTAATCAATATAAACTTTTGGCGGGGACATGTCCCCGGTAACACATAAACACAAAAATATATATATATATATATATATATATATATATATATATATATATATATATATATATATATATATATATATATATATATATATATATCTACATATATTATATAACAATATGCGTATGATGTCATCAAATGCCATAATGCCCAGTAAGCGCCCTTAAATGCCCAGTAATCAGGCATTAATGCCCAGTAAGCAGCTATTAATGCCCAGTAAGCAGACATTAAGTGCCACATGGCAAAATTCCTATATTCTAATTTTTTTTTTATACCGAATTTTTTTTTTTTTTTTTTTTTTAATACCGAAATTAAAAATTTAGTATGCAAGATTCGAACCATGTATCTGTTAGGTTATTAGCAAGTATTGTTACCATTATGCCAAATTGATTTTGTTGATTTGTTTTCTAAAACAAAATATATACGTTTATTTTGCCAAGTTGTTTACCGAGTTTTATGAAGATATACTCAATATGTATTTGTTTTAATCGGTATATATTCGTTTTTATTTATAGTATATATTTGTTTAATTTATTCAAGATATACCTTGAAGATAAGTTTAGAATATATTTTGTTTAAATCTTTTCTTCCTATTTTTACGGTATGTGTTAACAGTATATATATACATTAACATAATATAACGTTTCTTATTTATCAGGGCATCAAAATCGGAAACATATATTCATAAAAATATAGTCAATAATGCAACGCCATAGACATTCTGCAAGGCTTGCACGAGGGTCTGATAAGAAAACTAACGTTGTTGCTTCAGAAGGTTTGTTTTTACATATGCTTTACATAATTTGTTGCTTAGTTGCTGTGTAACTAATCTGATGTTGATACTCTTTTTGTTACATGATTGTATATCTTTGTTGTATAATCATTGTAATGTTTCTAACGTTGTTGTGTTTTGATCTATTGTTGTCTAATTAATGTGATCGTTTCTTTCAGAAGGTTTGTTTTTACATAAGCTTTACAAATTTTGTTGTTTAGTTGCTCTATAATTAATCTGATGTTGATACTCTTTTTGTTACATGATTGTATATCTTTGTTGTATAATCATTGTAATGTTTCTAACGTTGTTGTGGTTTTGATCTATTGTTGTCTAATTAATCTGATCGTTTGTTAATTGTGTATAGTTGTTAAGCCTGACAAGAATGATAGCTTACATAAACGCAATTCTAAAACCTATTCCCAAGGTATTTTGTTGTTTTAAGTTATCATACATCGTTTTTTTGTTTATTTTACAATGTAAATTTTATGCCTTTGTATTAGTTACTCATCAACAAGGTTGTTTTGATACAACAGGTGGACGAACCGGAAACCATAATTCAGATGTACACAATGTTTCTAATAATGTGTTGCAATCAACAGGTACCATCTTTATTAAGGTTTTATTTATATACATTATACATTATGTTTGTAGACTGTTGTTTAATTTTTCATTTTTTTGAATCAGATGAAGGTTTGGTTCAAAATACTCCATCATCTGTATTCCAAAATTCCATATTTGAAAGTGATACACCTGGTAGGGGTTCTAAAACAGCTGTTTCTAATATTGTTAGCCAATCTGAAGGTAGTGGGTTGAATACGTTTTAATTTCGGTAATACATTTTGATTAGGCCAGTAATAAATTATGTTTACATGTTGCTAATTGTTTCAGTATCTACATCACCTGCAAAGAGGAAATTTGGACAGGCATATCAAGTTCATGCGGGTAACATGTTTCAAAGATGTTTGCTTTCATATCAAAAGTCATTCTTATAATATACTAATATTCCATGTTTACATATTTTAAACCATGGTAAATCTGTACCCATTGAATAACAGGATCTGAACAACAATTGAAGAGAAAAGCTGCTAATCAATCAACCACTTCTGAAGCACGATCCACATATGAGAATTCTGATACTGATAGGAGAACAAACTCAAATTCTGAGTTTAGAAGGTTGCCCTACATTAGAGATCAACAAAAGGATTTGAGGTACCAGACATCAGCATCAGCGGTGCCTTCGCGTATGAACAACATATCCGCGGTGCACACGTCCTCCTATGGGAAGTTTCCATCAGGTTTTGTGCTAACATTGTGCATATAGTTAAGTTTAAATTAACCAGTTTATATACACTACATAATCATAATAATTTTTTGTGTATTTGTAGGAGGTAATTCTCATACACAAAAATACAATGGAAGGAACATGTCCACTGCTAAACGTTCATCATCAGGTTTATTTTAGATGATTTGTGCATTATACATTGTGGTTTTAATATAGTAGAATAAAATACCATGTTTTTTATTTTTTATGTATATACATTGTTATTTTAATAGAGTGCAAGAAAATAATCTATTTATGATTTTTTTATGTTCAGTACTTAAAGAGTGGTCAATGACTCTCATTAAAGATATTAATCCAATGAATTTAAACATGGCCGTTAAAGGAAGGTGTATCTCTGTGTGGCATTCACACAAACTCAATGAAGAACATGATCCTTACAGCCTTGATTGTGTTTTCCAGGATGAAGAGGTGTCTTGAATTACGTTTATAAATATTTGTATTTGTATAGATTTATTAAAAATATCTGATATTTGAATTGTATGATCAGTCGAACCGTGTTCAGATTTACATCAAGAAGGAGTTTATGTTTAAATTTGAACCTCTTTTGCAAGAAGGTCAATGTTACATGATCTCTAATTTTGGAGTTGCGGAGAATGCTGGGAAGCTACCATTGCTGCCAAACCAATGGAAGATATCTTTCTATAAAGGAACCGAAGTTACTCGGATTGATCACATCAATGACAACTTTGTTGGCTTCATTAACGAGCCATTCTCGAGTATTCTGGATACAAATAATGAATATCATGAACATGATTGTGTTGGTATGTGTATTTTATGCATAATACGCAGATTGTGTTAAAGTGTTTAAAAGGTTAATTGCATGTTCTTAATTTTTTTTTTCCCAGATATTATTGGTACAGTTGTGGCAATTGGAAAAACAGTGACCGTGAACAGTGCTGGTGGCCGTAAGCTACGCAGGACAATCGTTGTTGAAGACGCCGAGTAACTATACTTTATCCATTCTCATTTAATTAACATATTATGTATACAATTGTATTCAGCTGTGTTCATGTATTTAATAAACACTTTGATACGCAGATCTTTAAGACTCGATTGTACATTTTGGGACAATTGGGCATTAATGTGGGATGATTACGACAACAAGCGTGCTGAACTTGGCCATATAGACATCCTGTTGATGCTCGGAAAAGTCAAATATTGGAATAGTGAGTTTATTTATTGTGTATTAAAATTTTGTTCACAAAGGTAACATCTTTACTTCGTATGAATGCTTTTTAAAATTCATGGTCTCTGTTGTGCAATACAGACAAGCCATCAATACATAACGCTTTATTCGGCACCAGGATATTTGTAAACAGGGATGTGCCCCAATTGTTAGCATTCCGTAAAAGGTGATTATATTTGTGATGTGCTATATGTGTTTTAGCTTTAGACACAGTACATGTTAAATTTATCGGCAAGTTTATTTATACATGTCACAGGTATGAAGAGCAGGATGGATATGTTGCGAGTGAATTTAGGATTGGAGATTATTCACCTGACATACATGTTGTTACTCCTACGGAGTTCATGCACGGTTGTGTAAAAAGGATGGTTGGGATGATTCGTAGCATTGAACCGGTAGGATAAAATTTATTCCTTTTAAATGTGATATGACTTCTATTGTATATGTGATCAAAACCACGTTAATAATGTTTTTATATGGTTTTGTATTTAAACACAGGAATCATATTGTGTGGTTTATGCAAAAGTTCATAGTATAGAATATGAGAATGGATGGGTCTACACGGGTTGCAGAGCGTGCAATACCAGGGTAACACCGGTTGTTTCGAAGGGCAATTCAGGGTCAAAAAATCATAAGCAGGTGTGGTACTGTAAGAAACATGGAGAGACATTCGCAGTTGCTTCGAGGTATATAAACAACCTGTTCTATATATGTGAAATTACTTTAATCCGTCCTTAAACATGGAAAGTTAATGTAATGGCTTAAACTCTTTACGCCTGATGATTAATATACTATATTTGTAGGTTCAAAATAATTGCGCGAATATTTGATCGTAGTGGTACTGCACAAGTTGTCATTTTCGACAAGAATGTGCATAAAATGACAAATGTAACGGCGTGGGAGATAATGGAGAAGGAAGGCCTGAACACAGAGGATTACTTTCCAGAAGTCCTCAATCAAATTATTGGACGGAAATATATTTTCAAAATTTTATTTTCTGAATCTAACCACATCAATAATAGTTATATATATCGAGCGGAAAAGGTGACCGAGGATGCTGATATAATTGACTATTTCAAAAGTGGTTTTACAGGGGCACAGGTTTGCTTGATTTGCTATTTTGATATATTAAGCAATTGTTTATATTTACAAATAAATGTACACTAAACGTTTAACAAATTGGTAAAAATAGGATGATGATGAGGATGATCAGGGTTTGGAATATGACTCTATGTGTTCAGGCGATGAATTTGAAACAGACTCTGGTGACATGGATGAGGTATTGTGCACTGTATTTTTAGATGGCAACAAACACATTACAATTCTAACTAACAATATAATCTAAACTTTTGTTTCTTTTGACAAACTTTACCAGGAACCAAAAAATGATAACATTGTTCCATCCATAGATGCAGTGGACAATGTTCAAGCAGGCATTGTCGATGTCACGGGTGATAATGTAATTCAATTGGATGATGCTAACAACGACAATACAAGCAACAGTAATGCTCTCTCAACAACAATGCATAAAGAATCACCGCCCGGTGGCCTAAACGAGGAAAGCAGCGAAAAACATAACTAATGTTCATTTCAGTTTTTTTATTTGCTTTACCAATTTATTACACTTCTAAATTTCTGTCATAGACTTCTCATCAATATTAGTACATTGTACTGTTTTGGTTATCTGCTTATCTATTTTTAGTTAAAATAATTGTCGTAAGCGAATAGTTATCTATGTCGTGTGTTCTTAACATTTAAAAAATTCAAAGTATTTTTTGGTTTAAATTTAAAATGTATTGCTCATATATTTTTTTTTAGCAAGTAATTAACATATATGAATATGATAATTTACAGTTTTGTATCTTGATGTTTGCTGTTTAGTTACAAGATTACATATTTTGTATTTTCTTTGAACTCTCTAATGAAATTACATTCTTAGATATGCACATCACGAATACAGTTAACAAGAGAGTTGTTTTTCAACTACACATACTTAAAACATATTTTGTAGCAAATCGTTTTTTAATAATGTGTTGAGAAGATGCATCTTGAAACACATATCCATTGAAAGAGTTACCATTTTATAATTATCAAGAGTTAGTTACAATATTAGATATTTTGTATTCTGTTTAAACTCTCTAATGAAATTACATTCTTAGATATGCACATCACAATACATTTAACAAGAGAGTTGTTTTTCAACTACACATACTGAGAACATATTTTGTAGCAGATCGTTTCTTAATAATGTGTTGAGAAGATGCATCTTGAAACACATATCCATTGAAGAGTTAACATTTTATAATTATCAAGAGATAGACTAGAATAATCAAATATCGATTTCATGTATAATGAGAATATATTCAATTCTAATAATATACTCAATTTTATAATTATCAAGAGATAGACTAGAATCATAAAATATCGATTTCATGTATAATGAGAATATACTCAATTCTAATTATCATGAAAGGGGAAAAGGTAACTTTTATTTTATATCCAA
Organism: Artemisia tridentata subsp. tridentata; assembly: GCA_021014915.2. Lineage (NCBI taxonomy): Eukaryota > Viridiplantae > Streptophyta > Magnoliopsida > Asterales > Asteraceae > Artemisia > Artemisia tridentata. The sequence goes on along the minus strand of CP139507.1, from coordinate 18,366,812 downwards.
GGCACAATATACATCATATAATCTCTAAAAATACGTTTGTAGAATAAAGGTACATATGTGTTTTAGATAAACCTACAAGAAAGGAATGGATTTTCAAATTTAATGCTCATCTCAAAAGGCTATAAATAAAGCCATATATTAGCCTAATGAACATGTATCTACCATAGCTAATATTTAATAATACAATCACGCCTAGATACACATTTACAAAAGGTACATACTGTTAAGTTTTTTTTTTTTTTTTTTTTTTTTTAATTATCATAGCCTAAACTCAATTTAACTTATACAATTTTAGCGAGGTAATATGAAGATAGAACATGATTATGCTTCTCCAATCGATGTTTCGCTTGCTAGCGATATACCGATCATTGATATATCAGATGATGAAGAGGTGCAGCAACTAACTTAAATTGTTATTTAATCTAAATATGAAACATAGCATCTGATTATGTTTATCACAACTACAGCCTGGACATGCTGGTGTGTTCAAAAAGGATATACCGATTATTCATATATCAGACAATGAAGAGGTATTGTTGATAACATGTGTAAGAAGTTTCCTTTGCAATTTACTGCATGAGTTATTATTTAAAATATATATGAATGCGCTATCTGATTGTCTATATCATGATGATAGTTTTGTTTTTTTGTTTCTTTGTTTTTGTCAGCCTACTTTACAATCACATAAACGACGTAGGTTGTGTGAAAAACCCGATAATAAAAACACAACCTGTAACGAAGTTATATCATCGAATGATGAAAAGCCACAGGTATTTGAAGCACGAAAAATAAATAATAGTGGAGTCCAAGGAGAACATAGAATGGTACAAATCAGTATATTATTTTCATACTTTGATTTATCAGGTTAATATCTTATAAATCACAATATGTCTTTATATTGTCTTCTTTTAATCCTATCAGGCTGATGAAGCAGTTAAGAAAGAAGACAATTACATTCATGGAGAAGATATAGTGGTATACATTAATTGTACAATAGCGTGGATGTTTTGTTTTTAATTTTTTTATATACATGAATATATTGTAACTTACAATTGGTTTTTATATTGTGTACTTTGAAACGTACAAGTCTGATGATGATGAACATGTTATAATAAAAAGATCTAAAGCATCGCATCCAACGGACGACATAAGACGCAAAAATTATATGTTGATTGATGATGATACAACTGATGAATCCGATGCGAACAAAAGCAGTTCAGAAGATGGGGTTTGGGTAAATATCAATGACCTTGATGAACCCTTTTATCCTTTAAAGGAATATAAGCCCAGATACACCATCCCTGATGAACTTATCATTGAAGCCTCTTCAACAGGTTGTTTGTTGAAAACAACTATGTACTTATTTGTATTTGTGAATAGTTAAATATGTTTTATATTAAAGATCGGATGTTGTTTAAATAATGGTCTGTCTGATATTTTCATAGGGGATTCAAAATATACATCCATAGATGAGGATCATCAAGAAGATTATGATGTTTATGACACGGAGGTTATCTCAGAATGTAGAATGGATGATGATGACATTTGGGATGAGCTGCCTGATATTGACGGAAACATGCACAGTAAAAGTATTCAAACCGTGAACGTCGATGATGAAATGTCAACTATGGACTCGGACACGTGTAATGTCAGTTATGGTTCTGATGAGGATGATATAAGCGCCTTTATTAACGACGGCTCCACTGATTATGAAACAACCAGCAATGATGAAAGCGATGATGAAATATGATGACTCATAACAAGATTTTACCATGGCTTATGTTTTTTGTTTTTTTATAAAAAAAGGTTAATATGTTTGGATTTATTGTTATTGGATATATATATTTTTATTGGATGAATGATAGCTTTTTAGTACTAATATTTGTTACAATTATTGATGGTTTAATAAACACAATGTATTATGTAAAAATCAAAAAATACTCCATGTCTACTAAATAATAACACACTCTAGCCCAGGAAGTCCAGCCCATTAATAACCATTACGAATAATCAAACCCTAAAACCTTTCATTGAGAAACTATATAATGGGTAAAAGGGTGGCATCCATCGACAGAGATTTCTCCAATGGAATCGTCAAACTTTAAATCTTTTCAGGATAAAAACTCTTGTGCATCTGACACTGATTCAAAGTCCAAGGATCAAACCGTTCGTGGAATAAAACAAGAACCGCGACCAAAGATGAAAGATGGAGTACATGATCAACACGTTAAAGAACCAGACGCTAAAGTGGATGATGCATTGAGATTTCTTGCATCAGTCTTTGAGGAAGGTGGACCTTCTCAAAGTACCAAAGGTATCTCATATACGTTTCTTACTATTTTGTTAAAAAACTCATGATTTCGCATTAAGTTTAATAGTCTATGTACACATTAAGTTTAATAGTCTATCTACACTTGGTTTTACAGGTGAATTAGACGAATCCATCTTCCTTGACTGGCTGAAGCTAAATGTTGGGGATCCTCAAAGGTCTCGAGAAGTTCTCGACGCCGTTCAGGCAAAGGTTCTAAAAACAGAAGCTATGATTAACGAACTGCGCGGTATGGGTCACGAGATAGATGATGATTATTTTGTGGATTTAAACTTCTTCAGTGATGAAGATTGAGATATCAGCATTGTATTTGTATTCCATTTTAAATAATATGCGAAATAATTTGCTGTTTCGTGGTTACAAACGTTCCTATCGATGCTAATAAAATTAACATGAATTTCGCTTATGAACTGTCAGATATCTGGATTCTAAAGAGGAATTTTTTTTTATATATATATTTTTTTTTTTTTTTTCTGTGAATAAAAGTAATTCAACTATGTTATATATTCTAAATATATAAATATAATATGCACAAAACATTAACAAAATATAAGTTTATAATCAAATCAAGCAAATAAAATTCATCATTCACTTATCCAATTACAATATTCTGTTACCATGTATGCTATTATTTAGTGATAAATTTCACTTATCCAATTACAATATTCTGTTACCATATATGCTATTATTTAGTGATAAATTTTTTTGTTACTTATCCAATGATAATATTTTTGTTAGCATATATGCTATTATATAGTAATTGATATCGAATATTGTTAAATTTGGAATATATCCATCACATATTTTTCAACTTTTCAGTATATATAAACTCTTATTCGGACTCAAAAGCAATTAACCATCTACATTTTTTTTTTCTTTCGTTTAGCAAACACACTTTCCAATGGGTCGCGAGTTTTTTCCCCCATCTAAATCCCCAGACAATCGCCCAGTAAGTGTTTCACACCCAAAAGAAACTCCAGCAGATTCGAATGTAGAACATAGAGGTGGTAGATTTTTTCTACCAATGGTATATATTGATCGACTTAGGCGTATAATAGCAGTGATTGAGAAAGACATTGTACGTGATGAGCAGGCGATATTGGAACGCAAAGATGCTATTGATCAAAAAAGGAAAACAATATTAGCGTATCAGGAGAAAATAAACGATGTTAAGAAACAAGTAGATAACTAGAATTGTTTGCAATTTTTTTCGTACACAATAATTGCACTTTTTCCTCTTTTTTTTTTTTTTTTGTTGAATTGTTATGTTACCTTCTTTCGTACCCAAGAACATTACCTTTTTTCGTGCTAATAAAGTTTTATTGTTGAATTGTTATGTTGTTAATGCTGTTGTTGTATAATCATTATAATGTTTGGTGTGTGTTAAGATTGTTTGTTATCTTTTTACTATTCTATATTATTGTTTAGTTTGAAACTTCAATGCCATTGTCCGCATCAATCGCTGAGTTGAAAAAAGGTAAACGACCAAGATATGGTTCAGTTCCTTCCATACCAGACAAGTACAAGGTTTTCAGCATATATGGGATAAATGTCATTCAAACGCCTATGGGACTGAAAAAGCGTTGATCGATCTTTGCAATAGCCGTATGAAGCTTCTTGAAGAACGTAACAGGAGGGATGAGAAAATCGTGTGGGCACAAGAACAAAGCATCGATACTTGGAATGCAACAATAGCAGAGTCACAAGAAAAAATTGTTGCGTTTTGCAAAGACATTGAATTACATTTACATTAAAACCATGTTGTTACTTGAACAATTAACCAGAATTATTGACCATGATTGTAAGCAACTGAAAACCCAATCAAACAGCCGTACTTAATAAATCAATCAAATATAGTAATTAATCGTTGTATAGGGAAAAAAAAAACGATAAAACTACTTAATTGAAATCGTTCATCTTCAGGGCATTAGCCTCTTCTTCGCGAGCTCCAGCTTTGGCTTGCGCACACAGATCTACCAGCAATTCAAGCAATATGCGATGCCTCTCTTGAGTTTTTTTCAAAGCATCAAGTGAGTCCAATGCAACCCCACGTTGTCCCAATGCTTCCATGTCAACTATCATCACTCGGTTTTTCGCCATCACTCTCCTAAGATGCTCACAGCAAGTGTGGATCAATTTTGCACAGGCCGAGTCTTCGCATGCCTGTTGTACAAACCAAACACGCATACGGTCGTGCAATTTGGACGATCCAGCAAGATTCATTAGTTCGTCTAAAATTTGGAATTGTGCCATTGGAAACAGTTTTTCTATCTATCCTTCTATTTCATTATATATTCGCATGTTTACAAAGTATATCATATCTAAATATACATTATATATTATTATGTATAAGGACTATATCTTAGCTAAATATAGTTGACATTTAATAGTTATCATGTAGAATATACTATTAATATTAATATATAGATATGTTGTACCAAAATTTGTTTAAAATTAAAAATAATTGATCATATATTATATAGATTTTCATCACCTTAAATATCTACCAGCCATTTCTACAAATATTTGATACGGTTTACATATTTAAACTTTGGTGGTTATCTTATATTATGTTCATATTTTGATATAAAATATGAAATTATATCATAATGGATGGATATGGTGTACACGATTTTGCTTAAATTTGAAATATATTGATTACTTATTATACAAAATTTCTGCAGATTAAACGTTTAGCATCTCCACAGATGGGGAGGCCAAGTGAAAATCACCAAAAAACAGTCACACGCATAGGTCGACCACCAATATATCCAATCCAAACTGGTAATTCAATTAATTGAAACTACTCAACATGATATTTTTAAATTATGTTTTTCTACAATGACAGTTAGTTAGTTATATTAATGCAATATCAATTTACACCAGCTGGTAGCATGGCAAATACATCAGAAAATTTTGCAATTCAGCCGAGCGGAAGACCCAAAGAAAAACACCACAACACAGTCAGAGGCATAAGCCGACCACCAATATATCCGATGCAAAACGGTAATTGAGTTAGTTGAAACTACCCAACATGGGGTTTAGGGACTATGATCGCCCACACTGTCACGTGTTTAATTATATTAATGCATTATCAACAAAATCTATTTACTTATATTAATGCAATATAAACTTAAAGCAGATGGTGGCATGGCAAGTACATTACATGATTTTGCAGTTCGACCGAGCGGAAGACCAAAAGAAAAAAAGCACGAGACAGTCACACGCAGAGGCCGACCACCAATTTATCCAACCCAAAGTGGTAATTCAGTTAGTTGAAACTACCCAATATGATATTTACCGACTATGATCGTCCAGATTAACACATGTTTAATTATATGACTTCACTTTCAATTTACAGCAGATGGTACTGTCGCAGCTTCATCAGATGATTTCACAACCCGACCGAGTGGAAGACCTAAAGGAAAAAACCAAAAGGCAAACACACGTACAGGCCGCCCACTAATATATCCAATACAAAGTGGTAATCCAATTAGTTAAAGCTACACAGCATATTATTTATTAGCTAATGTTGCTTATAGTGACTATTATTTAGCTATAGTAATGTACTTTAAATATGAACCAAAACACGTAAGAAACTTATCATTCCCTCGATGAGTAATTAAGTACTATTTAACACCACGAGACAATCACATTAATAGGCCATCCACCAATATATCCAACCAAAGCTGATAATTCAATTAGTTGAAAGTACTGAATATGATATTCGCCGACTATGATCGCCCACAATGACACATGTTTAATTATACTAATGCACTTTCAATTTACAACAGATGGTAGTGTCGCAACTTCATCAGATGATTTCACAATTTGACCGAGTGGAAGACCTAAAGAAAACCACCATAAGACAAACACGTACACAGACCGCCCACTAATATATCCAGTACAAGCAGGTAATCCAATTACTTGAAGCTACCCATCATATTATTCATGTGCTACGTTTGTTTATACTGACTATTATTTAGCATATTAATATACTTTCAATATGCACCAGATACAAATGCTTTAAACGTGCCACCAAGTCACGCCTCTTTTCAAACCAAAACAGCGACACCAGCAAAGAGACCAAGGGGCCGGCCATTCAAAGACCCAACTAAAACACGTAATAAAGTTATCATTCCCTAAACAAATTATTGAGTAATATTTCTCTCATTATCTTTGTAACCATTCACTTTTGCTGCAGCAATACCTAAAGAGCTACTTATCTTGGAACTATTCAGCCTGGTGTACACACTGCGAAACGCAAATCACATAGGCTACAGGATAAAGCAATAATGCATACACAAAAAATCCCAAGACGTGAAAGTTTAAATAATATGGCTTCATCAAACAATCAGGATGCACAAATAAAACTATTTAAAGGCATATCTAATGGTACATCCATTAAACAAACCACTGTAAAAAAAACCATTTGTTGACAAAGATAAAACAGCAGTTTCTTATTTTTCCAGACATTCCTGACTAATTTTCTCTTTACAGATTATTTGGACCATGGAGATCCTATTTTCACATGTGAATCATGCGACGCTTTATTATGGCATGCTGAGACTACGGTTGGATCGTCATGTTCAAGCCCAGAGTCATACTCCATATGTTGTGGGAAGGGAAAAGTAAAATTAGGAAGTGAGATTAAAAATCCACCTGAATTATTGAGACAACTAATGAATGGTGAACATTCAAAAAGCAAGGATTTCGTTGAGAACATCAGGAGATACAATTCAATGTTTTCATTCACATCTATGGGTGCAAGACAAGACACGTCTGTTAATCAAGGATACGGAGCATATTGTTACAGGATCCAGGGAGAAAATTACCACAGGATGGGAAGTCTGTTGCCAGAAGGCGATAAGCCTCCTGTTTTTGCTCAGTTATATATTTACGACTCAAAGAATGAAATACAAAATAGAATGAAATGTGTCAGGTATGACAACATTAATTATCGTATTGTTTAGGCTATGTTCTTCATTCAATCATTGCATAAACAACATTATATTAATATACATGTATTAATTTTATGCAGCACGATCGATGGCAATTCAACGTCAAACAACTATATTGTAGACCACCAATTGACTATTGATCTACGTGACATGCTGGATACCATCAATCCATTAGTTGGTCAGTTCAGAATGGCTGGGGAACGATTGGTCAGGAGAGATGATGAACATAGGTTCAAAATGCGCCTTATCGGTACAAGAGAACGAGATGGTAGAAATTATAACCTACCTACAGCTGATGAAATTGGAGGTCTCATAGTTGGAGATTTTGATGCAACAACTAATAAAAGAGACATTATTTTACATTTCCAGGAAGGAGGTCTTAAAAGAATTAGTGAATTACACCCATCGTATCTGGCATTACAATACCCATTGTTGTTCCCATATGCAGAAGATGGTTACTGGACAGATATATACCATGTTGGTATCACTGATCATACACCAACAAACAAGAGAACAAGAGTAACGATGAGGGAGTATTTTGCTTATAGACTTCAAGAAAGAACAGGTGTTTTCTCGATGGTGCTCAATGCAAGGAGATTATGTCAACAATTCATTGTTGACGCATACACCATGGTAGAATCTGAAAGGATGTCTTATGTTAAAAATCAACAGAAAGATTTAAGGAGTGAAACATATTCTAAACTTGCAAAGCTGGCGGAACAAGAAGATTCTGGGGTCACATTACGAGGGAAAAAGTTTATACTACCGTCGTCATTTACCGGGAGCCCCAGATATATGATGCAGAATTATTTAGATGCCATGTCAATATGCAGAGTTTATGGGTACCCTGACCTGTTTATCACATTTACATGCAATCCAAATTGGCCGGAAATTGCACGCTTTGTCGCAGATAGGGGACTGAAGTCTGATGATAGACCTGATGTGATAACTAGAGTCTTTAAACAAAAGTTGGATAGCCTAATGAGAGATTTTAAAGACCGGCATTATTTTGGACATTTGAAAGCAGGTATTATCACCATGCCTTTATCATCAAAAACAAAGTAATTGCATCAACTATTAGCGATTGTATACTGTACCTAACATTATCAATTTGCTGCAGCTGTTTATACTGTTGAATTTCAAAAAAGAGGGCTACCACATGCCCATATATTGCTTTTCCTGGAAGAAAATGATAAAATCAAAACAACGAGCCAGATCGATGGTTTTATTTCAGCAGAAATACCAGACAAAAATGAGGACCCCGAGCTGTATCAAATCGTCACAGATCATATGATGCATGGCCCATGTGGCCCCCAGCGTCCAAGTTGTCCGTGTACAGTAAAAAACAAATGCACCAAGAGATTCCCTAAAGAATTCAACGACTCAACGGTCATAGATGAAAGTGGTTACGCACTTTATAAAAGGAGAAACGACGGTTGTACAATAACAAAGAGTGGGGCAGAACTACACAACGGATACGTGGTACCTTATAATCCAGGGTTGCTGAGACGTTACCAATCACATATTAATGTGGAATGGTGCAACCAAATAGGATCCATAAAATATCTATTCAAATATATAAACAAAGGTCCTGACAGGGCAACGGCAGCAGTAGAAGACCAAGATATAGATGAAATAAGTGATTATTACGATTGTCGGTACCTTTCAGCATGTGAAGCGGCATGGAGGATATACAAATTTGACATCCATTATAGATTCCCTCCCGTTGAACGATTGCCATTTCATTTAGAAGGCGAGCAATCGGTTATATTTGATTCTTCGGAAAGTATTGATTGTACGTTAGATAAGGCGTCTGTAAATGACACGAAATTCATCCAATGGATGAAAACAAACAAGACCGATGTAGAAGCAAGAAAACTACTTTACCACGAGTTTCCAAAGCACTATGTATGGAAGCAAGAAGAGAGAGTCTGGGTAAAAAGACAAAAGGGCACGTGCATTGGACGTGTGCATCACGTGTCACCATCCACCGGGGAACTATTTTACTTACGAGTCTTGATTAACAAGGTTCCAGGCGCACAAGATTGGAAAGATTTTAAAAGATTCGAAGATGTTGAATACAACACATACAAAGAAGCTTGCCGAGCACGAGGTCTGTTGGAAGATGATAAGGAATACATCGATGGGTTGTTAGAAGCAAGCCTCTGGGGGTCCGGGAACTATTTGCGGAAGTTTTATGTTATATTACTTATGACGGATTGTATGGCTCGACCAGAATTTGTTTATGAAAAGACATGGGAAGTAATGGCTACTGATGTGCTACATGCAGAGCGAATGAAGAGGAGTGATCCAGGTATGACATTTTTTAGTATAATAAAGCATCTTAATAGCAACATATCTTAAGATCCTATAAATAATATATTGTATATTTGTTAGCAATAAAATTATAACAATCGAAGAGTATCGAATTAACAACAATAACGACTTCAACATAACCCTTAATAAACATAACATCATTTTAAACATAACATCATTTTAAACATAACCCTTAATAAACATAACATCATTTTAAAACACAATCACTTCCTACAAGTCCACCTACTATATCCATAGTTAGAGAAAACTACTACTGACATGTCCACACCACATAACAACACGTACACATAAGTTACACATACAGGGTTTAAAATATGATTACCTTAAACAACATAAAAGCTTCAATGTATAGGAAAACATACCAAAAGGATTTCTTAATCAGCATCGTACCAACCAAACAGCATCAGCAAACATGAAACAGTGGGATCTTGACATCATCCTCACCATAAAAAACGATAGCTTTATCGTCACCAACATCCTTTGTGTATTTAAACCTCAACATCTGATTCTGTTCCAGACCCCATTCTGCAGCCAACTGTCTCCAAGGCCCTTTCAGATAAACGTGATTAACACGATTTGCATCTTCATGGTGTTTCTCCTGGAAAAGGATGAATCTGAAATGATGAGACTTATGGCGAACCAACGCATGCTCATACCTGAAGAGCTTGTGCTGTTTGACAAATTTTGCAGGAATGGTCTGGCAAACAGATAAATAAAAAAATATAAAAATCACTTGCATTAAAAATTTACCTTAGAAAATAAAACCCATAAAAATACTATTTATACCAATCTTTTCTGCTCAAAAACATAACAATGCAATGGCCTGTAAAAGGTATTTTCTTCATCCATGTGGTACTTGGCATGTCCATTCCATGTGCAGTTTTGTAGTATCCTTGGGTCTAAAAAATAAAAAAAATTATATCCCTTTAAACAATGCAACCCATACGTAAATATTAGCACAGCAACGGTACACTTATAAACAATGACCTTTATCAACGCCAGGATATGGATCACCTCTTGCCACCAAAGTGCGTCTGACTACCTCGTGTGTTAATGGCGTACAATCTTTTTTAAATATGTTCACCGAAGCCCTGTTGTTAAACAGATTTGTGAACACAACTTTGAAACCTTGAGCCATGTTATAAACACCAACCAAATCCATCCATCCATGTCCATAGAAAAGAAACTCATATTTCGTTGTTGATGCACGATTTTGCATACGCTGATGCATCACATTGTATTCTTGATCATTTACTTTCAATATAAAAACCTCATCATCTTTAACATCTTTCAGAAATTCTCCGGAAACAACCTATAAGAATATTAAAAAAAAAGAAAAACACGTCAAAGTGTAAAACTGTTGTTATTGGCAAGAAAATTTACGTTGATACATCTCAGGCTTCAAACCAGAACAAACAAGAAAATATATACATATACTGACCGGTGATTCAACAGGGTTACTGCCAACAAACCCCATCCATCTGGGTGGACGCATATCTGAATTCACATTCCTGTACCCACCACTCTCAACTCCGTCGCGATTATAGCCTGTCACATAGAATGTATCGGCACTTTCCTTGATGAAGTGAAGGTATGCAATGTCTTGATAACCACTTTTCTTAATAAAATGTCTCCATTCGTCACCGTGCAACTGCCACTGTTCACACGGCAACCAGTCCATCCAGACTTTAAATTTCACACACTTATTGTTGATCAAATAGACCCAATTCTGACCATTATAATGCACCTCATGAAACCATTTGGGGAGTGTCTACAACATAGCCATAATAAATGTATATACATGTATTAAAAAAAAAAAAAAAAAGAGAGTAAAAACGTCACACGAAATAAAATCAATCGTTCTACTATATATACAACAAACGGAAGTTAATACATACCTGACTTTTACGGTAATAGTAATCAACCTTGATCAAAAACTGAGATGCCATGTTTCTGAAAACTTGAAAATCACATTAATAAGTTAGATAACGACAAACAATGAATATGATGTTCATTCAGTGATACCTTTTTTTTTTTTTTTTTTTAAAAAAACATACACAAACAAAAGCACCGCCAAACAAAAAACATTTATTTTAAAAACCACATTCAAAACTACTAAATGTTAAACAAAAAAACACTGGGTGTTACAATAATATGATTTTATTAAACAAAACCCTAAGAATCGAACTGCAATATTTGGGGATCATTTATCTAAGCAACAAAACGACAATGCATTCTTATAATGTTGTAATTAACCACAAGTTACATTGATAACCAATCAGTGATCATACATAAATCGTTCCAAACCCTCGTGTACCTTCAAAGTCGATACAGAAAAATGCTAAATCTGTTATTAAAGTGAATTTTTAAATGCTTTGTGGGTGAAACAATTCCTTTTTAATAATCAAATTAAAAAAAAAAAAAAAATATATGCTTACAGTGATGATCGGCAGTGAAAGCGGCAAATGGGTGTGTGTGTGTTAGATTGATATTACCGGGTGGAAAATATCTACCAAAAGTTAGTTGTATGAGTTGATTTAGTGATACAAGTAAAAACACCCTACCAAATAGACACCATGAATATCTATAATACACTCCTAAAAATGTTTGACATGCATTTGATATATATAGCATGTATAATATACAGCAATGTGGGTTAAATGTTGCATCAAAATTTACGTTAAAGATTTAACACTTTGTTTTATGTAGATACTTTATTTGATCAAACTAAAAACATACATTTTAATTTTGCAGATTTGGAACTTTCAGACGAACAAAGGAAAAACATATGTCTTACATATATTGAGCACATGCTTCTTTGCAACAATAAAAGCTTGAGGAACATCCCAAACATGACTTTGCCAAACGAAATGTTCCTTATGTCACATTACAACAGGCTGATATCGGACGAGCTAAAATACAACCCAGTCGAATTACGCGAACAACACAACAGACTACTTGGAACGTTAACAAATGAGCAAAAAAATATTTATACTACTTTGATGGACGCTGTTAACGGCCAATCGGGGGGTATGTTCTTCGTATATGGATATGGAGGCACGGGTAAAACTTATCTTTATAAGACATTGTCCGCAGCAATTAGATCAAGAGAAGATATAGTGTTAAACGTCGCATCAAGCGGTATAGCCGCACTTTTGTTGGAAGGGGGGAGAACAGCGCATTCTCGATTTGCAATTCCCATCAACGTAGTCGATGATTCTATGTGCCACATCCCAGCTGATAGTGAGCTGGCCGAACTTATAAGGGCATGCAAGCTAATCATATGGGATGAAGCTCCAATGACACATAGACATTGTTACGAAGCATTCGATAGAACACTAAGAGACATATGTAGAACACACCCATCACAACCATCTGATCAAGTTTTCGGGGGAAAGGTTGTTTTGTTCGGAGGCGACTTTCGACAAATCCTTCCGGTCATCACAAACGGTTCACGACATAGCGTTGTACACGCGTCAATAAACTCTTCATATTTATGGGACCATTGTACAGTACTACAATTGACTATCAACATGAGGCTAGGAACAAGTTCAAACAACTCCGAACGTAAAGAAATACAAGATTTTGCGGATTGGATATTATCAATCGGAAATGGAACGATCGGAGGTAAAAACAATGGGGAAGCAAACGTTGAATTTACAGACGACATGTTGATTCCTGATTCCGAAGATCATGTTGGTACAATAATTGAAGAGACTTACCCAGATTTGATTGCTAACCTTTATAACCCAACCTTTTTTCAAGAGAGGGCCATCCTCGCACCAACTCATGAACTTGTGGACGTGATCAATGATAGAATGCTTACACTACTTCAAGGAGATCAAAAAACATATCTAAGTTCTGACTCGATTGGTATTGCTGATGAAGACACCACTTTCAATCCGGAATTGTACACGTGTGACTTTCTCAACAGCATTAAAATATCCGGACTTCCGCGTCATTCTCTGACTCTTAAAATAGGCACACCTGTTATGTGCATGAGAAACATTGATCAAACAGCAGGACTATGCAATGGAACCAGACTCCAAATTCGAAGACTCGGTACTAATATTATTGAAGCTAATATTATATCAGGTGGAAGTGTTGGCACTATTTGCGCTATACCACGTATGGTTTTGAGTCCTTCAGATACCAAAATGCCTTTTAAATTTAACCGAAGACAATTCCCGGTATCACCGTGCTTCGCAATGACTATTAACAAAAGCCAAGGCCAAACATTGACGCAAGTAGGATTGTTTCTCCAACGGCCGGTGTTCTCACACGGCCAGCTTTACGTGGCAGTATCTCGAGTCAAAAGCAAGAAAGGTTTGAAGGTTCTTTGTTGTGACGAGGATGGGAAATACTCAAAGTCAACAACAAACGTTGTGTATAAAGAAGCATTGTTTCGCATTTAAAAACGTATTGTAATTATACAAGTTATCATTGAATGCAACAATGACATTTTATCAGTTTTCAGGCCTATCAAAGCAATGTCATTTATCATGTAGATCTGCGCCAGCTTTAGGACATAAGATTTTTCAAATCAGTAAATGTAATAAATGAAAAACATATTGTAATGAAGGATGAACATTAGAAATTAGGTTGTTGACGATCCATTTAAATACCACACCAACATCAAGACAGAATATAACAACCCATAAACATCAACGCAAAATATAACAACACACAAAACAACCACCTGTTGAGTTTTAGTTATAAAAACTATTGTTACCGTTAAAATATCTTATACACGCTACAGTCATAAGCGTTAGTAATATAAATTATCTTCGTACACCTAACTTTCATATACAAAATCAGCAAAAGACCTTACCTACCCATGTATGTCCACAGAGGAAATATTCGGAATCAAATTGCCTAGACAAAAGCTGATACGATGTTGTGATCAACTTAACAGACGTGGAATACCGGAATTACATTTTGTTGACCGTCCACAACTTCCAAAACAATGTCAACAAATTTAAATCGCATCAGTTTCCCAATCCTAAACCCACACATGTTTGCAAACGCCCTAAAATTCCCAGTAAGTTTCACTTGCTGTTCCCTGTTTGTTCTTTTTTTATCATTTATCGTACGAACCTTCACGGGAAACCTCTCATCATCATGCACCAGAAACGCCTGATTGTATGCATGCATCTGCTGATGGCCAGCAAAATCCACAGGTAGAGTCTATCATGAAAAATATCAATTAAAAAAAATTAAAAAATAAATGAAAAAAAAAAACCCTTCAAACATCAGCAACTAACAAAATATAATCAAGATAAATAAAATAAATCAGGAATATTAATACATATTCCTTGAATACTTACCACATGGTAAAATTCCAACACAATTCCATTCAGCTCGACATGAAAGACGGCGTTTTCATCATTATGGTTAGTGTGTCCTTCCCATGTGCAAATATGATGGGCTCTTCTATCTGCCGTTAAAATTAATAACAAGACAAAACTTCTTTCTATTTGAAACACATCATAAAACATTAAAGAATACATACCTTCCATGGCATACAATGGTATTCCACGACCAGGTACCCTCAACAATGTTGGATACACAATCTCCGGATATAAGCACGTCCCATCATTGCGAAAGAGTGCCAGTTTCAATTTATTATCTCCTAGATTGGTGAAAACCATCGGCTGCCTTATGTCAATTTCCAAATAGTCAACAAGTCTTTCCCAACTATTGCCAAACAGCCTGTTAGACCTTACTACACTGTTTGCATCCAATTTAACCCTTTCATGTCTCACCTTAACCCTCAAACCATTAGCATAAATTTTGAACGTATCTTTCCATATATCTTGCAAAAAATCTCCCGGTAGAATCTGAATTACAAGAACATAGAAAAACAATTAAATAGGTACAAATCTATGCCAAAATTGTCATTTAGAGACAAACAGTCTGAGAAGTTTACTCTCCCACCATAAACCATGCACAAACCTGATTCAAGTATACTAAAGTTATGCTCTGGAAATACCCTATTACCTGCACTAACTTTGAGATAACCAGATAAAAATGTATTTTATGTCTAGAAAGATAAATGTATGTGTTATTTGTTAGTACTCCTTAGTTTATAACGTTAATGACAGCCATGGCACACAATCTGATCGACCCACAGAGTTTATGATCTACGATTCAAAATGGTTTTCAAAGCTGCAAGCTAGGCCAAATGCTAAAAAAGATTCCAAAGAGGAAGACATGGCGATTAGAGGGTTAGATAGCTACTCTACCTAATCAGGAAGCTTCTTCCTAATTCCATTTCAAATGCAATTATAAGATTGACCTCCTTTATTGGTTGTAAATACAAATTCATTTCAAAACTTCCATACATGCACAAAGTGAAGCATCTTCAAGGATACAAAATCACAAACAGAAAAACAGCCATGGCACACAATCTGATCAACCCACGGAGTTTATAGTCTACAATTCTAAATGATTTTCAAAGGTGCAAGCTAGACCAAATACTAATCGCGTTTGACATCTGCTTGGCTGAAATCAATATTTTATTGAATCACCATTGTGCCATCATCTGTCTAAAACAGTCCACATATCAAGATTTATTTAATGGACCCGTTTGAAAAAATTGTAACTCAAATCAACCTTTTTCTATTTTACCTGCATTTTACTTAATCCGACTTGTTTGAGATAAAGCATAACACATATTGTCCCATCTAAAAATGGGCAACAAGTGGCACATGTTGTATAACTGAACACCATAAATATTCCACAAACCTTTCACTATGAAAATCTTAAATATCAAAAGTGATTATCCATTTATGAAATTCAAGCTCAATTCAATATCCACCAACTTCCCCTAAATCGATAATCTTAACGCAAGACACTAAATACACACCAACAATCATAATATATATGGATATACGCACCATAACAGATATGAATATAGATAAAAACATTAAACGATATCAATAACATTTCACCAAACAATAACTATCATATTCATTATTACACAAGCTAAACAGATGCACAAAAGTACTCTAAATGGATGCAATTATAGAGACAATGTATATCTATCAAATTCGTTATTCCACAGCCTATCTCTAATTGAATTTTCTTTAAATAAGCCAAGTAAGTTTATAATGAATAAGGTTAAACATGGACAAACTAAAACATACTATTAATAAAAATTATCATACAATACCAGTTTGTGTTTCACCTCACAATCATCTAATTAATCTCCAATCTACTTTCAAATACAAGAGTTCAATCGAAGCTCACATTCAGTTTTTATAGCCAACTTACATGATACTTATTTTAGTTGCACGTTAAGTGATGATGTCTATAAATCTACGCAAATCCAATCTATATCTAAAAGACATAGGATAAAATATTCATACCTGCCCTCCAACCATAAATCTGACCAAACACCTCACAACTCTACGCCCCACAACACGCCTATCGTAACCAGGGCCTTCACTACCATCCTCATTATACCCAGTGACGTAGAAAGTATCTAAACTCTCCTTCACAAAATGTAATCTTTTAACTGATGACGGCAAATTATCTTGAACAAATCTTCCCCACTCATGTCCATAAAGCTGAAATTCACCTTCAACCACCCTGATTAAGCATATATATCTGTATCTGTTATTTCCATTAACAAAAATATAATCTTGATCATCGTAAAATCTCTCTTTAAACACGTTAGGCAACTTCTGCAAAACAAAAATGTATCAATTGCTAAACGTACAAAATATCATCAGATAATAATCTATAGTCACATATATATAAGAATGTAAACCTGGTATTCTGGGTTGGTTTTCAAATTAAAAAGACATAAGAATTGTTGGTCCATCTTCGTTCTTTCAAGCCTAAAAAATCAATACAGTGAGTCTAATTCAGTTGAAATTGGTAATATAACAAACATAAACACGTTGTAGAACTGTGACGGAATCAATTAACAAAACACGTCATAATTATCCACTTGAAAATCATACACATTCAAAACTAAAAATACATACAACCCTTTATGAATCACAACGTCACGTTATATCTTTAAATTTTAAGGACTTATTAAAAACACCCTACTAAACATCCACAATGAATACAACTAAAATACTCCAACTAATCAACAAACAATTACAAACCAATCTAAAAAGCCATCATATTCATTTAAAGTCAAATTTTTTGTACATAAGATACCCACAGTTAGCCTTCAAAACATCAAAAAAGAAACACATCACGGATGATTAAAGATATAAACTATTTCACAACCATAAACAGCCAACTTTAACCACTTACATAACCCAAATGACTACCCACAAAATTTACCAAGCATAAAGTCATTCCTAAGATTAACAACTGCATTGCTGTCACCTGAAAGCCCTAATAAACGAACTTTTATCATCTTCTCACCAACCTAATCTAAGAAATAAACCAAAACGGATACCTTTGATGAACTTTTAACGGTTGACATATAACTACCTAATTTGACTTCAAATAATTAATTATTTAAAATATGGAATGACAATAATTTTGAAGATGATTAAACAAGTTGATTATAGCTTAAGATCAGACACAGAAAAAAAAAACATGCAACTACAAATTATTAGCTTAAACATACAGTTAAATATAATATACTTAAAATAATCAGTCGATACAAGGTTTCATCTTTTCAATGAGTAAATCAGGTAAAAAATATTAACAAAGCGTAAACAAATGTATAAGATCAAGATTGTATACTTCACCTTCTGTTGATCCGGAACAGTTGTTTTGACAAGTGAAGCTTTGGTGTTTTCAATGATGTGATAATGGTTAGTGTAAGGAAGATGAAAAGACAAATGTGGCAAGTCTATAAGAATAGACTACTAATGAATATCTTACACAACTTGCATGTTCTTCTCTTAATATTTTACAAACAGAAAGCCTTGCATAAAAATAAAAAAAAAAAAAAAAAAAAAAAAAGGACTCACCAAATTATTTACATGAAAAAATATTAATTGGGATTATAAGATCAACATTGTAGTTTCATGTTTGCTTCTTGCGGATACACATTTTTATTGTCTAATGTAATTTAGCTTATTCAACTTAATAGTAATACTTATTATCTTAAAAGTAACAAACAAAAAATAGTTATGTAAAAAGACCATATGTAGTTGTTTAATTAGTTATTGTTGTAAAACAAATAGTGCATTAATTCTTTTTTTCATTGTCAAAAAAACCTATTAAACTTTGAGTCGGATACACTTATATGCCTACGGCGTGAAAGAAAATAAAATGCTTCCTATTAGTGCAAATAATAAATGATTAAATAACAATTATATATGTGTTTCAATTTTAAATTCATTATATATAAAATTGATACACTTATATGCCTACGGCGTGAAAGAAAATAAAATGCTTCCTATTAGTACAAGAAATAAATGATTAAATAATCACAACCAAAAAAAAAAAAAAAAACAACAAATATTTGTGTAACAAATTTGAAGTATAGTTTAAATACGACAAAACTACGCAAACTATTATTATAAGTCATGCCCGCCCATTGGGCGGGCTTTGACGTCTAGTATATATATATATATATATATATATATATATATATAAAGAAAACCTCGGTTGTGGTCTCGGCTTTTTGGCGGCTAGATGTTCTCAGCAGCAAGTATACCTAAAAAAAATTAACATATAAAAAAAAATAAATAAATAAATAAAGAAATTAACAAAAATTAACAAATGACAAAAAATTAAAAACAAATAACAAATTAAAAAGATAACGATAATTAAAAAAAAAAAAAAAAAAAAAGCTAAAATTACTCACCAAAAGAATTAAACGGGAAGAAATTAAACGGAAATGAGAGGAGGAGAAAAGAATTAAACGGGAGAGGAGGGGAGGAAAGAATTAAACGGGAGAGGAGGGGAGGAAAGATGTGCACAGTGGTGCGAGTGTGGTGTTGTGGTGGTGGAGATGGTGGTGTTGTGGTGGTGGAGATGGTGGTGTTGGTGGTGGAGATGGTGGTGTTGGTGGTGGAGAAGCAGATCGAACGCGCAAGCAGAAGTGAAGGAGATGAGTTTTTTTTTTTTTTTTTTTTTTTTTTTTTTTCTAAGTGTTAGATCTGAAAACTAATATATGGGGTTAGTTTTAGGATTTACTTTCTGCGGGGACATGTCCCCGCAAAATGTAAAAGCTTATTTTAATCTTACTTTTTTGCGGGGACAAGTCTCCGCTGAAAGTAAAAAAAAATGGCAAAAACCTTTGGTGGGATAAAGTAAATGCTACGAGGGAAACTTGATTTTTTTTGGAAATCTTTCTGCGGGGACATGTCCCCGCTGAAAGTATTTTGTAAATTATTTTTAATTAATTTAAAACTTTAAAAATGAATATTAATTCTTTTAGATTTAACTAAAAATTTTCTAAATGATATTTTATTAATTTAAAACTTTTTAAAATTATTTACATCACTTTTACCTAATACACGAGTTGTTTAACGAACGAGCCGAGATGTTATGGTAATGCACGATATGTTTAACGAACGAGCCGAGATGTTATGGTTACACACGAGATGTTTAACGAACGAGCCAAGATGTTATGGTTACGCACGAGATGTTTAACGAACGAGCCGAGATGTTATGGTTACACACGAGATGTTTAACGAACGAGCCGAGATGTTATGGTTACACACGAGATGTTTAACGAACGAGCCAAGATGTTATGGTTAGCCACGAGATGTTTAACGAACGAGCCGAGATGTTATGGTTACACACGAGATGTTTAACGAACGAGCCGAGATGTTATGGTACACACGAGATGTTTAACGAACGAGCCGAGATGTTATGGTTACCACGAGATGTTTAACGAACGAGCCAAGATGTTATGGTTAGGCACGAGATGTTTAACGAACGAGCCGAGATGTTATGGTTACACACGAGATGTTTAACGAACGAGCCGAGATGTTATGGTTACACACGAGATGTTTAACGAACGAGCCGAGATGTTATGGTTAGCACGAGATGTTTAACGAACGAGCCGAGATGTTATGGTTACACACGAGATGTTTAACGAACGAGCCGAGATGTTATGGTTAGCACGAGATGTTTAACGAACGAGCCGAGATGTTATGGTTACACACGAGATGTTTAACAACGAGCCGAGATGTTATGGTAATGCACGATATGTTTAACGAACGAGCCGAGATGTTATGGTTACACACGAGATGTTTAACGAACGAGCCGATGTTATGGTTACACAATGTTTACGAACGAGCCGAGATGTTATGGTAACACGATGTTTAACGAACGAGCCGAGATGTTATGGTAATGCACGATATGTTTAACGAACGAGCCGAGATGTTATGGTTAGCACAGAGATGTTTAACGAACGAGCCGAGATGTTATGGTTACACACGAGATGTTTAACGAACGAGCCGAGATGTTATGGTAATGCACGATATGTTTAACGAACGAGCCGAGATGTTATGGTTACACACGAGATGTTTAACGAACGAGCCGGATGTTATGGTTACACACGAGATGTTTAACGAACGAGCCGAGATGTTATGGTAATGCACGATATGTTTAACGAACGAGCCGAGATGTTATGGTTACACACGAGATGTTTAACGAACGAGCCAGAGATGTTATGGTTACGCACGAGATGTTTAACGAACGAGCCGAGATGTTATGGTATAGCACGAGATGTTTAACGAACGAGCCGAGATGTTATGGTTACACACGAGATGTTTAACGAACGAGCCAAGATGTTATGGTTACGCACGAGATGTTTAACGAACGAGCCGAGATGTTATGGTTAGCACGAGATGTTTAACGAACGAGCCGAGATGTTATGGTTACACACGAGATGTTTAACGAACGAGCCAGATGTTATGGTTACACACGAGATGTTTAACGAACGAGCCAAGATGTTATGGTTACGCACGAGATGTTTAACGAACGAGCCGAGATGTTATGGTTACACACGAGATGTTTAACGAACGAGCCGAGATGTTATGGTTACACACGAGATGTTTAACGAACGAGCCAAGATGTTATGGTTAGCACGAGATGTTTAACGAACGAGCCGAGATGTTATGGTTACACACGAGATGTTTAACGAACGAGCCGAGATGTTATGGTTACACACGAGATGTTTAACGAACGAGCCGAGATGTTATGGTTACACACGAGATGTTTAACGAACGAGCCGAGATGTTATGGTTACCCCGAGATGTTTAACGAACGAGCCGAGATGTTATGGTTACACACGAGATGTTTAACGAACGAGCCGAGATGTTATGGTTACACACGAGATGTTTAACGAACGAGCCGAGATGTTATGGTTACACACGAGATGTTTAACGAACGAGCCGAGATGTTTATGGTTAACACACGAGATGTTTAACGAACGAGCCGAGATGTTATGGTAATGCACGATATGTTTAACGAACGAGCCGAGATGTTATGGTTACACACGAGATGTTTAACGAACGAGCCGAGATGTTATGGTACATGCACGATATGTTTAACGAACGAGCCGAGATGTTATGGTAATCACGATATGTTTAACGAACGAGCCGAGATGTTATGGTTACACACGAGATGTTTAACGAACGAGCCGAGATGTTATGGTTAAGCACGAGATGTTTAACGAACGAGCCGAGATGTTATGGTAATGCACGAGATGTTTAACGAACGAGCCGAGATGTTATGGTTACACACGAGATGTTTAACGAACGAGCCAGATGTTATGGTTAGCACGATATGTTTAACGAACGAGCCGAGATGTTATGGTAACACGAGATGTTTAACGAACGAGCCAAGATGTTATGGTTACACGAGATGTTTAACGAACGAGCCGAGATGTTGGTATGGTTTACGACACGAGTATGTTCAAGTGTTTAACGAACGAGCCAAGATGTTATGGTTACGCACGAGATGTTTAACAACACGAATTAGACAGTATGTTATGGTTACACACGAGATGTTTAACGACGAGCCAAGATGTTATGGTTACGCACGAGATGTTTAACGAACGAGCCAGATGTTATGGTTACGCACGAGATGTTTAACGAACGAGCCGAGATGTATGGTTACACACGAGATGTTTAACGAACGAGTCGAGATGTTATGGTTACACACGAGATGTTTAACGAACGAGCCAAGATGTTATGGTTAGGCACGAGATGTTTAACGAACGAGCCGAGATGTTATGGTTACACACGAGATGTTTAACGAACGAGCCGAGATGTTATGGTTACACACGAGATGTTTAACGAACGAGCCGAGATGTTATGGTTACACACGAGATGTTTAACGAACGAGCCGAGATGTTATGGTTACACACGAGATGTTTAACGAACGAGCCGAGATGTTATGGTTACACATGAGATGTTTAACGAACGAGCCGAGATGTTATGGTTACACACGAGATGTTTAACGAACGAGCCAAGTTGTTATGGTTACGCACGAGATGTTTAACTTTCCCACCAAAACTTTCCCACCAAAACTTTCCCACCAAAAATTTCCCGCCAAAACTTTCCCACCAAAATGCTGGCGCCAAAAATTTCCCACCAAGACCTGCTCTTATATACTAACATCTTATCCACACAACTTCGCAACCTCTTGTGATTCATACAGTTCTTGTATCTGGTATCACTTGTGATAATTCTGTTAAAAATGATGCAACACTTGGGTTTGATTTTGAAGTTTATATCACTTGTAATATTCTGTTAAAAATGATGCAACACTTGGGTTTGATTTTGATGTTTATATCACTTGTGATATTCTGTTAAATTTGATGCAACACTTTCTTTGATTTTTAGAATATGTCAACTTTTTTATTTTATTAGTTTTGTTTCTTGTTCTTATACATATTTGGTATATGTAATTGACAGTGTTATATATCTTGTAATATGAAACATTTTAATGTAAAACAAAATGTTTTAGTTAGCTAAGAGTAATATCACATGTGATACTGTTAGTTTACATACAAATGATCATATAAGTCACTAAGCCATTCCCAAAAGTAGTACAAACTCGGGCACCATGCAATGTTGCTCGGGACCTAATAAATACATATTTGGTGTCGAATATGTTGTTAAACCTATCGAAACATGCACACTCTATCAATTAAGAAAATAAATGCATTACAAATCTAACAAAAGCATGTTACAATCTCAATATCTCTTGTGATTTATTATATTATCACAACATTCATCACATTATCACAACAATCCCTCAATAACTACTAACTACCACACTTTTATTGCTAATTTGTAGTGTATCTCATTCTTATGTTGTTCAACTTTTTGGAGGTGACTTTGATATCACAGGTGACATCACAGATGTGTCGGCTTCTTCTATTTGTTGAATCACGTGTGATATCACAGGTGATATCACGTGTGATATCACAGGTTATATCACGTGTGATATCATAGGTGATATAGCAGGTGCTTGAGCTTCTTCAGTTTGTTTATGTAGATGTTGTGCTTTGTTTAACCATAGCTTCTTCAGTTTGCTGATTCAACAATAGATATTTTCAAGTCCCGCTGTAAAACCTATTAAAATATGCACAATGTATCCATTAAATAGACAAATCGACCACAAAACTAATAGAAACATCATAATATCTCTTGTTTTTAATTAAACCTAACCTCTAATATGACACAGAATATTAATAATAATAATTTCTTAACAAACTAAATCCTTACAGGTAAACTACTCACCTTGATTGAAAATGATCAAATGGCTCCAAATGTTCTAACATGTGATATATGATATCACTTGTGATACAAGTTTTCTAATCAACTTTGCATTTCATCAAACACTTGGTGTGCATCAAACTAAATAACATTCATTACTATATCACAAAAATCCCCTAATAAACAAATAAATCTTCATACGTATATTCAAAAACTCAAATAAAATTCATAAAAATAAGTACAAATCAGCATAAACACATAAATCTTCATAAATAGCAATAATATTCATAAATAAGCACAAAATAGCAATTAAATAAGCAGTTTGAAGCACCGTACCATCATTTCGAGACTCATTAGGTTCATTTTGAATCGATTTTTGTGCACTCGTCGATTGTTCCATTTTTGTCTTTTTTAGTTGATTTTAACGGTTGTTTTTTATGTTTTGTGGAGGTTTTTGATATTTTTTAGAGAGAGAGAGAGTGAGTGAGTTTGTTGTGTGTGTGTGGGGTGAGGGGTTAGAGAGAGAAACTGATTTTGTAATAGTGAAATTTTGATCGGGGTGGGTAAGGGATACTTTCAAAATATTACACAAATGGTCCCTCCGTGTTTTTTATTATTAAAAGTTGTCTTTTTGATCCAACGGTGTAGATCCGTTCCTTGGTATGCATAAATTTATTGGTAAGCAAAATAAAACGATCGAATAAATGTAAAGCATCTAGATTATCAATGTTTACAAGATAACACCATTCTAAATACAACCTCCCTATGATAAACACTTATTATTTTGGAAGCTTTTACAACATTCAAAGCTAACGACACATACATCCTACCAAACATATATATAAAAAGAAACACACTACACGTACGAGACCCGCACAAGACCCTTTGACCCTTTGACCCATTTGTATATAAACGTATGCCAATATCATTGAAAACATGATATTCTACATTGAAATATATCACATACTCGATATGGTTAATGTAAGTAGTGTTGTTCTTGTAGTTACAACATTGGTTATGCTCTCAACAAAGGCTAACGCAAGTAGAAGTTTAGAGAGCGATATCATTCCGGTTGTTGGTCCAAGTCAAGCTCCAGATTCAAGTATGCATTTTCCTGGTATCAAAAGGATGGCGTGGCATCATAAATCCGATAAGTCAAAAGATGTTGCCGATGTTATACTCGGAGGATATGTAATGGCTTGTGTTGTTGCCATTCTTTTGTACATTCGAGTCACAAGACGAACAAGTGATGCTCATTCTTAGTATTGTTTTTGTATCTTCTATGTAATGCGGTTAGTTTATGATATAAACTTGACAATCTATTTAAACACATTTGTAATCACAAACGAATAGAAGTAAAGTGATATTCGCACTGATTCAAACCGCAGGGTATTTTTATCGGGAGGTCATGGCTAGCTCCTAGTGAAATTCCAACTATCATCATTCTACTTTCATAAAACTGAGAATCTAGCAAAGCAAGCGACATTATGTTTTTTTCACGAGCCTTTTTGTAGAGAAAGACGATATATGCAATGGAAAATGTGGATTTGAGCATGTGCAACGTGCTCGATCGGTCAGATTTGGGTCATGCATGTATATTTTTAACCCCTAATGTTTATTGATATTTATACTTTTGGTGAACAACAATAATGGATTAAGATCCTCTCAAGTTTACTTTCAACTTGATAGATCAAGTTAATGTTGCTGTGTGTGGGATTTGAATTAAAATAAAATAAAAGTCTCACTTTAGATGACTCACCACTTTTTTTTTTTTTTTTTTCCTCCTCACAAAAACTTCAACTTGATCTATCAAGTTGAGGATCTTGATCCGAATACCTTTATAAGTTAGAAAACAATATAAAATGACAGTTTCAGTCCTTGTTTAAAATGAGTATTCTGTTTTATATAAAATCATCATATATTTTTATGCTTTAAGACTAATTTATTAATTAACACAAATTTTCTTAAACTTTTCACAAACCTTACATCAAAATCCAAAATCAACCAAACACCCATCAAATGCACGAGAAGAAACGCAAAGCAAAACAAAACAATTCTTTAGTGGTGATATTTATACTTGTCCCACATTCTTCGTGAATAAGGAAGAACTTGAATATATAATGTACTAAACCTGGCATAGACTTGTGCGTGTGTATAGGTGTTATGTATGAGTGACGAGAACTCATACATAACATCATTCTACGCGCTTTTTATTTCAAACGGTGTATTTTGCGAGTTAATTTTAAAATACAATTGATTTAACAGAAACTAAATGACCAAATCTTTGTAATTCAAGCTTTCAAACAAATTTTAACTGACATTATTATTATTTTATTTATTTATTTTTTTTTATATTTATTTTTCAAATGGTGTGTTTTGTAAGTTAATTTCAAAATATAATTTGATATAACAGTAACTAAATAACCAAATCTTTGTAATTCAAGCTTTCAACTTAATTAACCACTCAATGATAACCTAGTGGCAAAAGGGCTTGTGACTATCATTTTAAAATGTACTATTTTTTTATTATTATTATTATTTTTAATATATAACTATTTTTTCACGAGCTTTTTGGTATTAAAAAAATTTATGCGATGTAAGATGTGAAATCCCCTCAGCTTGAAATTCACAATACGTTCTATGATCAGTTGCAAACATCAACGATCACATGCAACACCACGAAGTGAAATGATCTTATGTATCTTTAACATGAACGTATATCATTTATATATGCTAGGCGCAAACAACCCTGGCTCAGTAACACAACCTTCCTAAAAAAATGAGTGTTTTAACCGGTTTGTGTCGTGTAGCAGTAATTCAAACCCCGTAAACTAAACGGCCAAAAGTTCCGAAACCAAAACCGTTTTTTTCCTTCTAATATTGACGACAGAAATTGCTTTAGTTTTATGCATCTGAAAGACTCAAACTGTCAACCATGAACGTAAATATCATTACATTGACTTACGACTTGGGCCGTAGCAAGTACCATAAATTAAGTTATTGCTTTTGTTTCTATTTTATATATGACCCAAAATATTGGGCCTCATATTGGGCTTGAAATAGAAGAAATATGAAGTAAAGGAAAAGAAAATAGACCTAAAGGTTTGCTAGTTTTCAGAAGTTGATTAACAAGCAAACAATATTATCTAATTATGAGCATGTCCATTTAATGCTTTATATAAATATAAAACACATAAATTTTGATATCTTAGTTAGATAAAGTGAGATGTTTGAACATACCATTCATCATATCACATCATGAAAACATTAATCTTTTATTTTTTATAACTAATTGTATTACCCATGTGAAGATATACTTAAAGAAAATGTAACATAAAATAGATGTACATATCTTTCTAGAACTTAATATTAATAATTTAAAAAAATAAACAAAACTGTTTTTTTGTTGACAAATTACTTAATATTCTTTGTTTTATTATTGTACTAAGTTGACAAGTTTTCCCTATAATTTCTTAGGTACGAGTAACTACAAAGATTAGGTTAATAGTCTCCCATATATACGACTATCCCTAATAAGTCCATGCAAATAACAAACTACTCTTCATAAAATACAAGAAAAATATCTACCTTTAGGGTCATCTAACAATAATATTAGTTAACTCTTATCAAAGCACACATATGTGTGTTTTTTTAAGTGTTTGTTAAAAAAGCATCCTGATAATCTGGCAATATTATAGTTTGTCTTTATGTTCTATATATTATTTGTAGGGTCGTTTGAACCTCTCTAAGGTGATGACTTTGGCATGAGGTTTCTTGGAGGTTTGCAATATTGACTCCTGTTATATTTGGATAATGATATTACATCATAGTTTTCTTAGAGTCAAAAAATAAATATGTACTTAATTCACATTATTCTGTCTTATATACTGAATATAAGGCTAAAAGGGCTCACAACATTATAAAAATTATTTGTAGATACAATCACGTTAATATAAAAAATGAGTTGCAAGTTGAGCATTAATTGAACATGCGCATTCATGGTATAAGCTAAGCAACTCTATTATGATGATTAAGCTACCAAATCGTTAATGTAGGGCTCCATTTGAAAGCTTTTAATAGCTTTTAAAAACCAAAATGAAACACCAAAGCTGAAATGTATAAAGGCGCACTTATTATTATGAAGCATTAATTTGCCTTTACATTAATAAACTCAAAAATTTCATGTTTCCATGCTCCATCAATACCTCATTTCATCTCCTCACCATTAAATGTGTCTACTCATCTACCATGTACATTGATTCATATAAATTACACACCAGCCACAATTTCGAAACAATACTGCTACTCAATAATATATGGACACCAACTCATCCCAAGAGTATGCCAAAACAGCAAAAAGGTCAGCCACGCGCCCACGTCGGCAAATCCCTTTCAGCTTATGGACTTTGAGAACATCCAACCTACAGAAAAAAGTATCTGATTGGTAAGCAGTTCTTTCCTTTGACAAAAATTCCTGCGTTACAGTTACATCAATATTGATTGCTACATATGTATGGTTTTTGTCATCCAGACATTATTGGTTACGTTACGATTATCAGCAAAACTGCACAACCAAGGCCCGAGTCAAAGACCCTCGATTTTAACCATACAAATGAGAGGTAATGTATTCTTTGTATATTTGCTAAAACCTACACAAAAAAAAGTATATTTGCTAAAGGTATATTTGCTAAAACAGATGCAACTTTAGAAAACAAGCAAAATAACCACAATAAAAGTACGAATCAAACTAGACACTTCAAGAAAGATAAAGATGCAACAGTATCATAAGACGCTAATGAAATAATACAGAACACGGGTACCTGTATGTACTATTCAAATATCCAACACTTCAGATGTGTACGAGTTATTTCAATCTAGACTGATAATCTGTTAACTATTTG
This sequence comes from Artemisia tridentata subsp. tridentata, assembly GCA_021014915.2. Taxonomy (NCBI): domain Eukaryota; kingdom Viridiplantae; phylum Streptophyta; class Magnoliopsida; order Asterales; family Asteraceae; genus Artemisia; species Artemisia tridentata. Next base: position 18,337,621 of record CP139507.1, on the reverse strand, counting down.
CAGTAGCATTTTTCGGACCCTATAAAAGAAACATACTGTGATTGGTGAAGCTTCTAATGTGTAAACACTGGATGACAGTGACGAGATTCAGAGATCCTCGATGAAAAGGCTGGTGATGGGCCCAAAAATGTGTACCCCAACAAAGGCATCTGAGCCTAAAAAAAAAAAGAGGAAAAGGTTAGAAATTTTTAGACTAAATAAGACTTCACACAAAAAAAAGTCTTAACCATACAAATGAGTGGTAATGTATTCTTTGTATAATTACATGTAATCAAAGGTATATTCTCTAAAACAGATGCAATTTTAGATGGTCAAAATCCATTTAAAGCTATTGCTTCTGTAAAAACAAAGTAACAAACACATAACTGTTACTAATTGTGAGATCATCGTGTAAACAATTCTTAAAAATACATCCATAATAAAGAGGGGACATCATGTTCCTTTAAAGATTGAAAGTTACAAAAACATAACTATCCAATTATAAAAGCAAAATCTTGGATTGAACAAATAATTCTTAAGGATTGCACTTATGTCAATATAGACATAATTCTAAAGGTGTCTAAACTCAAATGTTGTACACTTCATCAAGAAGTTGTGATTCAGATACTTTCCAACCGATGAGAAATAACTAAAAAAAATGTAACCTTCAAGTTGCAACATGGTTTGATGCTTTTGAGGCAAATAAGTGGTGTGTAGAGTAGTGGATTCAACTATTCGGTATTAAGAATTTGACGCTTGACTTGAATTTAAAAACGAGTAAGATAGCACAATAAATTTCGAGACCCTCAGCATATAGCATTTAGGTTGGTAGATCATAGGCACATCGATAATAAACTTTGCACGCAATTGATGGCATCTTAGTCAAAAGTCAGGACAACCTTACTTATAAACTTTGATAGACAAATGAACCAAAGTAATAAACCACCCAACCCGTTACTCAATTAAAAATTTTAACATCACGGGTTAATGTTATGGGGGACGACACAGGCTAATCAAGTACCTAGCTTACTTAAAACCCCAATACATAATTACAAAGAAAATGGAAACTATTAGCATCATCAAACAAATTATACCAAAATAAAGCAACTACTGTAACTCATAAAACCCAAAACAAGTGAAACGTACAATCGCTATTTATAATAAACAACTTAATGTAACATCATTGTAAACATTATGACTTGCCATGTAACATAGTGTTCTTGCATGAAAATGTGATGTACTTCACTATGAAAAGTAATATATCACGCTGTTTCATTTATAAGGTGCAAGAAGGTTCCGTTGTTTCTGTGAGGTGTTTTACTGTATAGAGAAAAGATCAATACCAAATCATTAAAAATAACAACTTGAATGAGCTTAATGGTTCAACATCCGTTAGAAAAGCTACCGCCAACGCTGATTGCTTTGTTAGGAATCTCTATCAGCTTATATATGGACTTTGAGAACAAACAACCTACAGAAAAAAAAAAGTATCTGATTAGTAAACACTTAATTTATTTTACAAAAAAAACCAGCATTACAATTACATCAATATTGGTTGTTGCACAGTTATGGTTTTTGTCATGCAGATGTCATTGGTTATATCACGACTATCGACAAATCCACACAAGAAAAGACCGGGTCAAAGAAACTCGATTTTAACCTTGCAGATAAGAGGTAATGTAATATATGTTAGACCCGTTTCCCGGATACAAATAGGCCCCACTCTAGATGAGTTGAATAAGGCTTGTTGTAATTGGTTAGTCAACAGAAGTTGTGTAGCGGTCAAACCCGATAGTCAAAGTATGTATAATATGGCTATATAAATATGTTGTGTCACATTTAGAAAGGAAATAGACTTCAAGGACCTAAGTTGCCAAGGACTAAATGTATCATTATATGTAGTGTGGCCAAAGTAGAAGAATAAGGACTAGAGGGACCATACTTGCCAAATGGGCAAACTTGCATCAACAAATATCATAGCCTAGAAATTTCTAGGCATTTCATACAAGTTCTATAAGGGTGTGTGTGTTGGTCCGGTTTTGGAGAAGGGAGAAAGGGAGGGAAAACCTTATATTGGTACTAGTGATCCAAGAAAGAAGGTCATGTCATCCTATCATGAAGATAAGCCCCAATCAAGATCCTAAGCAAGTAAGTAAACCCTAATCTTGTGTCTTAAACGATATTAAGTTGGATTCATAAGGATGGTGATGGGTTTGGGTAAACCTTGCTAGATAGTGTTAGTTTGATGGGAAAGTAAGTATTTTGTGTGTTGATTTAGTAGGAATCATGATGGACAAGTAAGGGTTATCAAGTGAGGAAGATGGTGATGATCCTTGACTAGGAATCAAGGAAGAAGGTGGATGAAGATGATGATGATGAAGATCTTGATAGTGATATAATAATATGGTAGTTTAGCTATGGTGCCCAAGGTAAGTAACTTTGATTACTATATGCGTTAATATGAATCTTCTCATGTTATGTGTTAATGAATGAGTTGATAGGATTAAGCCTTGGATTAGTAAGAGGTATGTTAGTGGGTAAGGATCAAGAGATAGGACATGGTGTTGAAAGGATTAAGGTATGTCTATGATTGTTATGTGTTTAATGTTATTATGTTTATGTGTTATAGTTATGATATTGTCAAGATAATGGTTATGAGATTGGAAGATCATGAGTTGAATGATTAAAGATGTTCTTGATGCATATATGTGCGAATGGAAGTATTAATCATGTATTAATCTAGTTACTTACTAAGCGAAAGCTTACATTTTAGTGTTTCAATGTCCTTGTAGGTTTATGTGCGACGGGAAGAAAGTACTTGGATTATAGCTTAGGGATTTGGAAGCGGATTGGAAGATAGTAAGCGTTAGGAGCTAGGTAGAATACCGAGCTCGAGTCAAGGTTGTACCCCCGAGAGTCTTTTTATGATTTGTATAGTGTGTGTCAAGGTCATTGTAATGCTTTGGTGGTCTAACGGTGTGTCAAAGTACGTTTTATGTGTTTATGGGTAAAGTTAAAGGGGTGTTTGGCATAATTGAGATTATACCCATTTTGGGTTGTAAACGGGTCAAACGATTATGGAAACGTTTTAATATGTTGAGTTAATGATGTTGGTTAAGTTTAGTGTGCAAAGGAAGTGGTAAAAGTGGTTTAGGGTGAAAATGGGTCAAAACGGGTTATGGTGTACAACCCGTCATCTTGTAAAGTACTATTCTGAGGGTCAAACGGTAAATGTTTTCGTATGGAAATGAGCCCAGTGATATAATAAGCAATTCTGGAAGATTTGGTGAAATATCGAGTTCGGGAGGTCGGGTTTTCAAGGACGGGACTTAAAAGTGGTTCCGGGAGGTCAGAAGCCTCCATCCGATCGGATGCGGGGGCATGCCGATCGGAAGGATAGTTTTCGGCAGTTTTCGGCAATCTTTGAAAAATCATAACTTTTAAACCGTAAGTCGTCAAGGGTCGTGCCACCCGGCGTTTCGAAGGTATTTGAGTCTAGTTTCATTTAAAAATAGTCTCATGGTCTAAATGTTTATGGATTTTTATAAATTGTCAAAAGAGTAACAGGATGTCCGTAAAAGTCAAGCGTTTCCACGTAAAAGTTCAAAGTTTTTGGTCTATGCGGGCACGGGGTGTAACAACTTGGTATCAGAGCTTCAGTTTAAGTGAATTAGGTTTCCACTTTAGGTTGCCTAGACTTAAACCATTCGTAGACGCGTTGAATGTAAGTTGAAGTAATGCGACTAGTATATATGCCTTTGTGGTATAACGTAGAAGCACTTATAGTAACAACGAGATTAGACTATGGCTTAGATGTAAAGTGATCATTGCAATGTGTAGTGATTATAGAAGTAATGAGTTAGATGTGGGTTATGGATTGATAAAATTATGAGTTGGAATGCATGTATATGTACGCTACGTAAGCGAATGATAGTTCTTTTATCGGATAGACTAAAGTTTTATTTATGTGGATTGAGGCCTAAGGGGTTATGAGTTGTAGACGAAGTTACTAGAATGTATTTATTGGTATGGTGACATTGTGATTAATGTTAAAGGTGAGAAGTATGTTATGGTATAATACGCAAAAGAGCAAGATTAAGATAGATTACATTATTTTTGGTTTGGTGAATGGTTTGCATGTATGGTATTTGAAGGAATGATGACCTAGTAAGGGTTATAGGATTGAGTAAGACTTGTCTTTATGAGAACGTTAAGGATATATAAGTATGGGTATGTGACGAAGATTTAGATGCTCGGGTAAGATGTATGGATGAAATGTGTAACTGTAAGATGCTAAAAAAATGTAAAGTAGTAAGTACCTCAATGATAATAGACAAATGGTATGACATAGACATGTTCAAATGTTTTAAATCATAATTTGATAATAGACTAATGAAGTATAAGTGTTTAGTGACGTTTATCTTTTATGGAAAGAATGATCGAATGTGGACTTTAAGTATGAATGAGATTAAGTATGTACTAATGTGTTTGTCGTTTTATGTGTAAGGTGTTATTTTGTCATAGGCAAGGTGATTATGAATGCGTGTTATAATGTGATGTATAGAATAAGTTGAAAAAGTAAACTGCAAGGGAACCTGAATTAGATGAGTCATGACTAAAATTCTTGTCGTGACATGAAGTGTTAGAAGCTGGGTAGATGAACGAGTTTTAGATTACAAGTAAGACCAATATATGGTCTAGGAAATAACTCACGTTTAATGTTGGTTTAAGCCATGTCAAGATTACGGTGAGTCTGTAACACCCCAACCCGACAAGGGTAAAGATATCACAATAATGGATTCATATCAGATCAAACAGAGCATACATCTACAGTAATACAAAAATCTCAAAGGATTACAAGTGAAATACTGAATCTACAATGTTACAATGAAAACTTTCAAAACTAATTCTAAACATAATATCTTCCATCCAATTCTAATCCAGAATAGCTACCAAGCCTTCTAAGTCCAGAGGTACACTCTCACTCATCCCCAGCTTCCTACTAAAACCTGCCGTAGGAAAAGAAATGCGGCTGAGCTACTAGAGCTCAGTGAATAGATATATAGATGACAGAAACAATAGCAGAGAACAATACAGAAACAAATCAGAGATACAGATTATACAGATACAGAATTAAAGTGAAAGAATAGGAAAGGAGTAAGGGTAAAAGAAAAGAAATGAGAAAGAGATAATGTACAAACCAGGTTTAGGGAAATACAGAAATCCATCACGATTCTTATTAGCCAATACTATTGGCATTATTTAAGACTCATAATGGTCACAATGAGTACGAAAATAGTTTTCATGAATCTTTTCAGGGATATATTCATATAAAACTGAAATACTTTACGGAAACTTCTCACAGTTAGTCATCTCCCATCTCAGGAGTTCTTGTGGTTGCTTCTTCAGTCCTTCAAACATTTAATGAGGTTGTCTGGTACAGAATTCACAAGGATAGAATAATTTAATCATTTATACTCGGAAATGAAAAGTGATTACGGTTGAGATTACGGTTAGGTATTTAAAGGGAACACTGAGGTGAAACAAAATCATATCTCATCAGTTTCTTCAATCTCTCAACTTCTATAGCATCATGGGTCGTCAACCGAGATCGGTTCAGAATCAATTCTACTTCTCAAACGGAAGGAAAACTCAGAAGTTTCATCAGAAAATGCCAGAAAATTTGTACAACAAAACTTTCTAGGGGTGGATACTAATAGGTGTCAGGAGAATTTGACAATCAAATGAGATCAGGGTAAATCTTTCCATAACAGTGATAAGCTTAACAGATTTAAGCGGTTCAAGGTTATATTTCAGATGCGGTAGCCTATGATAGCTTTTACGAAGAGCCAGCCAATCAATAATCCCAAGATCTCCAAAATCAAGTATATCAATAGTAAACGGATCCGCAGAACGAATATGGTCATTAACCCAGACGGATAGTTCATATGTCAGAGTCAAGTACATGGTTCAGTATAGTGTGGGGATAGGTACGCGAATAGTTCAAGGTGTTGGAGTTTTTGGTTTAGCTTTAGCATAAGTGACAGGTAGGGTGTACATCATTGGTAATACGAACATCGTATAATTGCAGAAGTGAGACTTATGAGATATCGGATATCAGCATCATATGCTCAGTTAACAATTCCATACAGAGACGGTATTTGCATCAAACGGAACAACAAAGCAGATTTTACCGTTCAGAATGAGAGGGAAAACATCCGTGTATTCGTGGTTAAAACACCACAAGGCTTCTCATGGGAACAGAGATGGTTAAGTAGAAATCAAATAGTGTCAGAAGATTCATAGATGATTATTAGAAACGAGAAATAACTAACAGAATGTATCAAGTGTATCATCGTCATGGGAATTCTCAGATTGCCCAAAGAGGCATCAGAATGATTTACAGAAGGTTCAGAGGTCGGAGTGGAGATCGGAAGGCAAGGATCAAATAATGTCAGATAATTACTACGCAATTTCCAATGCTTCAGATTTTATTTAGGTTTCACTCTTGGGTGGTGCAAGGCATAAGCTCTAACTTTCTCAATGTAATTTCAATAGTCTTTAACCAAAAACAAAGCACGAATCAGAGTGGTGCGGAAGCAAGATACTTAAGCAAATGTCTTATAGTCTACCCATTCCTCACTGGTCAGAATTTAAGTTCCTATAGGAAAAATCCTAAGGCAAATTCTCAAAGGTTATCCTACGAACGCCTACAGTGGAAACTTAGTGGTCCAGACTTCACAGGTCAAGGGTAAATGTATTACGAGTCGCAGCCTGAATGCTCTGATACCATAAATTGTAACACCCCAACCCGACAAGGGTAAAGATATCACAATAATGGATTCATATCAGATCAAACAGAGCATACATCTACAGTAATACAAAAATCTCAAAGGATTACAAGTGAAATACTGAATCTACAAGGTTACAATGAAAACTTTCAAAACTAATTCTAAACATAATATCTTCCATCCAATTCTAATCCAGAATAGCTACCAAGCCTTCTAAGTCCAGAGGTACACTCTCACTCATCCCCAGCTTCCTACTAAAACCTGCCGCAGGAAAAGAAATGCGGCTGAGCTACTAGAGCTCAGTGAACAGATATATAGATGACAGAAACAATAGCAGAGAACAATACAGAAACAAATCAGAGATACAGATTATACAGATACAGAATTAAAGTGAAAGAATAGGAAAGGAGTAAGGGTAAAAGAAAAGAAATGAGAAAGAGATAATGTACAAACCAGGTTTAGGGAAATACAGAAATCCATCACGAGCCCAGAGATAACAGATAATATCATAACAGATTAATCATATAATAATCCAGAGGGGATGCCTCTCAAGTAATAGATAATATGAGGGGTGACCTCATGTATCAAATCAGAGTGATCAGCTCCCAGATATATGTGAAAGACGTGTATCGCACACACCATCAGTCACCAGATATAATAACAAACATATAACATAAACAGATAACAGATAACAGAGTCAGAACTAGGATGAATCCATGCGCCCCCTGTGGCCAGAAACTCCTCAGAACACACCAGATAAAATAAATCAGGGACGGGACAGGTCATCACTCTCCTGCCCTAGAGTCATGCCATCGGTGCATCAATGACATGGACATGAAACCCTCATGCCTAGTGATTGGCTCGGATATCAGACTGTGGTCAAGGTCAGATGTCATATAATAAACAGAGTCATATCTAAGGGTTCATGGCAGAAGGGTCATGTCAACAATTCAGATTAAGATAATAAGGTTTAAATCGGAGTTTATCAGATTAAGTTTAATATCAAAGCTTAAGTTCAGATTAAAAGGTTTATTTCCAATAGTCCAAAAGAGTATATCAAAGGTTAATAATTACAAGTTGATAGCAATAATTCATTTCAGAAGTTCCTGTCAAGAGTTCATTTAAATCAGTCCTTTAATAATGGTTTTCATTGAAATGATCTTTCAAAATAGTTTTCATAAAATGGTCTTCCAAAACTTTTAGTAACTTCCATTTCAAGTGGTATAGCTTCTTTTTAAAATAGCTTTTAATAAAGGTTCAAAATCAATTAGATTCAGATAAGGATTTAACAGGTTAAGGTTTATACCAAAAATCAAATCAAAGTTTACAACAGATATATCAGGTTAAGGTTCAGAACAAGGTTCACAGATCAGATTCACTCAAGATTCACAAATTCAGAGTTCAGAACAAGAGATCAATCAAAGTTCAGGAAAAAGGTTCAGAATACAAGAATCATAGCAGAGGTTCAAACAAAATGTTTAAGACAAACAGATCACAACAAAGATCCACAACAGAAGGGAACATAGCAATGGTATAGGGAATCCTAATAAGAACAATAAAATACTGAGAGAAAAGGGAAGGAAACACCCTTACTGAAATAGGGCAGAATATCTGTACCTTATTAGCACAGCAGAAATCAAACAAACAAACACAGAAATCAGATGATCAAGACTTCTCCTTCTTCACACCTAAGGAAGAGGAAGACAGAATTACCAAAGTTCCTTATTCAGATTATTCCTTTTAGTTTATCTCATCATTTTATGTACTTTCTATTTTTAGTACTTTCCAGATTTAGTAAGTTTCCATAATTAGCAAGTTTTCCAGAATTAACATATATTATCATTTCAGATTAGGTTTAACCCTTATTCAGAGATTATTACGGAATACAGTACATTTTATCAAGTTACAAAAGTTTAGGGTTTTAAATGACAATTATACAAAGTTTAGGGTTTTAAATGTAAATTCATTAATTTCCAAGGTCATTAGTGAAATTACTTCAAATTACAGAATTATACACTTATTTTATTCAGAGTTACATTTTATTCCCTTAATTTTCACAATTTACAGATTACACCCCTTTAGTTACATAATTTACAAAACCAACCTTATAATTACATATTTTACAAATTAAACCCTACAATATCCATAATTACCAACCAAACATATTATATCTCAAATTTACAGGATATACCATCAGAATTCAGTATTTTACATATTAGACCCCTCAGAATTCAGAATTTACATATTTAGCCCTTTAAGTTTACAAAACATATATATTAAATCATAATTACATAACAATTACATAATTAGCCCAAAAATCCTCAAAATTACACAACAACCTTTTTATATCAGTATTAACACAAAACAACTTCAGAATTTCAGATTTACACTTTTGGTCCCTCACTTTTAATTTATTTCCAAACGAAACCCTAATTTGCCAATAATTCATTATTATGCAATATTTACACTTAGGACCCCAAAGTTATATTTTTCCCCTATTCCTACAGATGTATATGATCTTACAAAAATATCCCAGAAGTTTCAAAGTTGGCAGAATAGGTCCTTATACATTTTCTTTCAAATCGGTAATACTTTTTAACAACAATTTCAAACCCTAATTTTCACCAATCATTGAACCATCATTAATTCATCATTAAAACATATTAAATGATCAGATATTCATCCAAGAATCCAAACCCTAGAGGCCATGATTTTTATTTTATTTGTTTTCTTAATTTTCACAAAATCCGATTATTACAATAATTCACCACGTTAATTTTTGGCCTCTAAAAATCAAAAACATATTTTTCCCAGATCATATTACTCATAAGGAACCCACGAAAAATAGTGAACATGCCCATAAAATTCGTTCAACATATATTACATATTTACGTATGTTTTAGACACTAAAATTAACACGACTTGATTTAGGCCACCATAATTCGATCTATCATTTTTCCCAGGTCTATTAAATCATATGAGGTCTAAATAAAATAGCCATCATGCCCAGAAATTCGGATTACATATTATTGTGATTTACGTGTTCTTTAGCCATAATATTTTCATACGCATAGAATTAGCATGCATGGATCGATTTACATATTTTATATGAGTTATATAACATCTAAATATCACTGTAAAAATGCCATATTAATTTTAACACGTTTGGTTTAGTCGCAAGAATTATTACCTTGATTTAGAGCAAATCGACAAGAAATTAAGAACAAGGACGAACCAAGGAGAAAACGCAGCAACCCTTAATTTTCCTAGCTCCCTTGCACCTCCAAGAACACCAAAAAATTACTTGTTCAAGCCCAGAATTCGTGAAGAAGCCTTGGTCGAATTTTTTTAGATCGCTTAGGGTTTAGATGAATATGCGGTTTATGTTTTTTTGAGATAAGAATAAAAGGGATTTGTTTTAATCCTATGGAACAGACTTTGGGGGGCAAGATCTGATATTTTTGGCCCATAATATCAAGAATTATATTGGGTTGATTTTATTCGACATTTCCTTATTTTATTTACATATTATTTAATTAAAAGAAATAAAACATTATGTTTAGTTCATTTGTAATTTTCGGAATTTAACTAATAAATATGTATGTTAATTTTTGAACAATTGAAAATGATGAAACATTGTCCCAGAAATTATTTTGTTTCAGATATAGTTCGATTTCAGATGTTTTGGAATTATTTCAGAATTTTATAAGTTGTTTTATAAGGTTTTATATTATCAGGGGTAATTTGGTAATTTTACGCGTTATCTGAATTTCAGGTATTACAGAGTCAATCGGTATTTAAATAGATAACATTAAAAGATTGAACATGCGTAAAATGGAGTAAGTGGATAACGTGAAGTTGACAAGAAACGATAAGTGTAATGTGACAACTCAGATGAAATATAATGTGTATATTCATATGTACGAAAGTATGAAAAAGATGAGTATTACTAAGATGGTGTCAAAGTAATGAAAGGTGATAGGTGAGTAATTAAAAATGTGTAAGGCAAGGAGAAAAGAGAACGGAAAAGTGTTAGTCTAAGAAATGCTTGAATAATGAATAATTAGTGAACATAGAATTAGTAAATTAGAAGCGACTAATTGATGATGACACGTAGTGAGTTGTTTGACGAATGTAAGAATAAGTTCATGATTGGATTACAGATGTGTAAGTAAATGGATCAACGTAATGGTAAATGAGGAGAGTGTGTGTTATAGAAGGATAACAATAGCAAGACGTGAATAGAGATGCTAAATTGTATTAGAGATGGGTTAGTAAGTAAATAAAAGTATCGACGCTTTAAGATTGGAACTTAGTGATAAAACGTGTGTTAAAATATAATGTATGAAGATAAGATAGTAACTTATACTCTAATTGTTAAGGACTTGTTGACATGAAGATTAAGGGACGAGATTAAGGAATAATGGCATGTAACGCTTGGATTGATAAGGTATTGATGACCAACATATGGTCCTACTATATTAGTGGCTAATGATTGACGTTAAGGTGTTATAAAGGCGGGTTGACGGTAGGTTAAGGTATATGATGTCTAGGTATGAACATGAACATATAATAATGACAATGATGTTATGGTATGTTATGATGAAAGCCAGATTAAATGGGTACCTTGATTGTTTAATATGATGTAAAATTTATAGGATTAAAGTAAGGAGTGTTGGTAAGGTAATGGCGAGATAAATGGTAAGGTTTAAACGCTAACGATTGAATGAGACGAGTTAAGTATGTGAGCAAGAATATAACGAGATATTGTGTGGTAAACGTGACGAGCTTATGTTAATAGAATGTGTGTGAAGAAAAGGTGACGCTAATGAGTGTGTTATAGTTAATGATCTATGAAAGGTATATATGTAAAAGGCGAGATAGAATGATATTTCTTAAATACATAAATGGTTAAAGAAATGAGATAAGGTATGAGAATGAGAATGTGATGAGTTAAAGGTGCGAGTAAGAATGTGATGATGCGTTTTGAAAAACTAAACATGATAAGAATGTGTTAATAACTTAAAATGTGAAAAAGAATGAATGGTGCTAATGAATGTGTTGAAGGGTTAAAAATGAAAAAGTTGTGTAGACTAAAGTTAAAAACTGTTAATGGTAGAAAGGGTGAAATAGTTATCAAGGGTTAAAAGAATGTAAGTGATGGTGAGATGAGTAAACACATAAATAATGTGTATATATAAGAAAAACGGGCTTCGTATGCCCTATGATACGTAGTTAAACTAATTAAATGGATAAGATAATGTGTGTGCGTTAAAACGTTACGGACTTGGATCCAATGTTAAAATTTGAAAGGTTAAAGATGGTATCCTTCGGGATGAATGTTAAAGTATCCTTCGGGATGAATGTTAAAGTATCCTTCAGAATGAATGTTAAAGTATCCTTCGGGATGAATGTTAAAGATCCTTCGGGATGAAAAGTATTGCCTTCACCGGCAAGGGGTTGCCTACATCCATGGCACATAAAAATATCCCCATAATTAATGTAATAATGTTATGGATCCAAGTCTAAGAAAGGTAAAATGTAATGTAATAAAATGAATGAGAGGTTGAAAGTTAATTGAGTAATAAGAGTAGTAGTGTTATGTCGAAAGTATATAACCATGAGTTTATGTTTCTTGATTTACATCGATTGGGACGCCTCTCCATGTAAATGAGGAAGTATGAATGAGTGGAATTATGTGTTTCCGACATGGCACGAGTAGGGTTAGAGAAGTAGAAAGCGGAAGTATAGAATTAGTTAGAAATTATAAGGACTAAGATAGGAGGGTTAAAATTAGAGTACGTCCTTTAGTGAGACTTATGAGAACCTATGTTTTGAGTGTTAAGTATAAGTTGAAGGAATTAAAGAATTGTAATGATGCTTAAAAATGTTATAATACGCAATTGTGGCGTGGTACAAAATGTGAGTAATGGAAATAATTGATGATAAGTGTCATATGTAATGTGACGGCAAATGTTAAAGTATAATGTTATAAAGTCAATTCATGTAATATTTCTATAAGACTTATAAAGGTAAGCGGAAATGACATGAAGAAAGAAGTAGAAGAAATGAGGTAATTGTAGAGACGTAAAAGAAATGGTTAAGTGGTGTTGATAGAATGTGAAAGTATTAGCCAAGTGTATTTATGTAAAGTCAAATAGTACAATTTTCTCAAGTAACTTGTAGTCAAAGAATGAGAATATAGGATAAAACAAGTGAGAATGTGATGTAACGGTAATAGAATGGATTAGAATGATAACTAGTTACAGTGAGTATGTCTCGTATTATGTAATAATCTAAGAAAGAGTTGTATGGTTATAGAAGTAAGTGGGAAGTAATGTGGATTAAGGACATGTGATATGTTATAGTGTGCATAGAGTTGCAAGATCACTTAGATCATTGCAACTAAATAAACTAAGAATCGAAAGTGCTAGGAATGAGGTGTATTATGTGACTAAGATTTGATTAGAAAAAGATGATACATTTCGGGGACGAAATCTAAATAAGGGGGTAGAATTGTTAGACCCGTTTCCTGGATACAAATAGGCCTCACTCTAGATGAGTTGAATAAGGCTTGTTGTAATTGGTTAGTCAACGGAAGTTGTGTAGCGGTCAAACCCGATAGTCAAAGTATGTATAATATGGCTATATAAATATGTTGTGTCACATTTAGAAAGGAAATAGACTTCAAGGACCTAAGTTGCCAAGGACTAAATGTATCATTATATGTAGTGTGGCCAAAGTAGAAGAATAAGGACAAGAGGGACCATACTTGCCAAATGGGCAAACTTGCATCAACAAATATCTAGGCATTTCATACAAGTTCTATAAGGGTGTGTGTGTTGGTCCAGTTTTGGAGAAGGGAGAAAGGGAGGGAAAACCTTATATTGGTACTAGTGATCCAAGAAAGAAGATCATGTCATCCTATCATGAAGATAAGCCCCAATCAAGATCCTAAGCAAGTAAGTAAACCCTAGTCTTGTGTCTTAAATGATATTAAGTTGGATTCATAAGGATGGTGATGGGTTTGGGTAAACCTTGCTAGATAGTGTTAGTTTGATGGGAAAGTAAGTATTTTGTGTGTTGATTTAGTAGGAATCATGATGGACAAGTAAGGGTTATCAAGTGAGGAAGATGGTGATGATCCTTGATAAGGAATCAAGGAAGAAGGTGGATGAAGATGATGATGAAGATCTTGATAGTGATATAATAATATGGTAGTTTAGCTATGGTGCCCAAGGTAAGTAACTTTGATTACTATATGCGTTAATATGAATCTTCTCATGTTATGTGTTAATGAATGAGTTGATAGGATTAAGCCTTGGATTAGTAAGAGGTATGTTAGTGGGTAAGGATCAAGAGATAGGACATGGTGTTGAAAGGATTAAGGTATGTCTATGATTGTTATGTGTTTAATGTTATTATGTTTATGTGTTATAGTTATGATATTGTCAAGATAATGGTTATGAGATTGGAAGATCATGAGTTGAATGATTAAAGATGTTCTTGATGCATATATGTGCGAATGGAAGTATTAATCATGTATTAATCTAGTTACTTACTAAGCGAAAGCTTACATTTTAGTGTTTCAATGTCCTTGTAGGTTTATGTGCGACGGGAAGAAAGTACTTGGATTATAGCTTAGGGATTTGGAAGCGGATTGGAAGATAGTAAGCGTTAGGAGCTAGGTAGAATACCGAGCTCGAGTCAAGGTTGTACCCCCGAGAGTCTTTTTTAGATTTGTATAGTGTGTGTCAAGGTCGTTGTAATGCTTTGGTGGTCTAACGGTGTGTCAAAGTACGTTTTATGTGTTTATGGGTAAAGTTAAAGGGGTGTTTGGCATAAGTGTGATTATACCCATTTTGGGTTGTAAACGGGTCAAACGATTATGGAAACGGTTTAATATGTTGAGTTAGTGATGTTGTTTAAATTTAGTGTGCAAAGTAAGTGGTAAAAGTGGTTTAGGGTGAAAATGGGTCAAAACGGGTTTTGGTGTACAACCCGTCATCTTGTAAAGTACTATTCTGAGGGTCAAACGGTAAATATTTTCGTATGGAAATGAGCCCAGTGATATAATAAGCAATTCTGGAAGGTTTGGTGAAATATCGAGTTCGGGAGGTCGGGTTTTCAAGAACGGGACTTAAAAGTGGTTCCGGGAGGTCAGAAGCCTCCATCCGATCGGATGCGGGGGCATGCCGATCGGATGGATGGTTTTCGGCAGTTTTTGGCAATCTTTGAAAAATCATAACTTTTAAACCGTAAGTCGTCAATGGTCGTGCCACCCGGCGTTTCGAAGGTATTTGAGTCTAGTTTCATTTAAAAATTGTCTCATGGTCTGAATGTTTATGGATTTTTATAAATGGTCAAAAGAGTAACAGGATGTCCGTAAAAGTCAAGCGTTTCCGCGTAAAAGTTCTTAGTTTTTGGTCTAAGCGGGCACGGGGTGTAACAACTTGGTATCAGAGCTTCGGTTTAAGTGAATTAGGTTTCCACTTTAGGTTGCCTAGACTTAAACCATTCGTAGACGCGTTGAATGTAAGTTGAAGTAATGAGACTAGTAGATGCCTTTGTGGTATAACGTAGAAGCGCTTATAGTAACAATGAGATTAGACTATGGCTTAGATGTAAAGTGATCATTGCAATGTGTAGTGATTATAGAAGTAATGAGTTAGATGTGGGTTATGGATTGATAAAATTATGAGTTGGAATGTATGTATATGTACGCTACGTAAGCGAATGATAGTTCTTGTATTGGATAGACTAAAGTTTTATTTACGTGGATTGAGGCCTAAGGGGTTATGAGTTGTAGATGAAGTTACTAGAATGTATTTATTGGTATGGTGACATTGTGATTAATGTTAATGATGAGAAGTATATTATGGTATAATACGCAAAAGAGCAAGATTAACATAGATTACATTATTTTTGGTTTGGTGAATGGTTGCATGTATGGTATTTGAAGGAATGATGACCTAGTAAGGGTTATAGGATTGAGTAAGACTTGTCTCTATGAGAACGTTAAGGATATATAATGTGACAACCCGTAATTTCAGGTCATTTTCCAAACCTCGACAAGTTACTATTCACGGATTACTATTCATCATTTACTATTCACCATTTCACTATTCATCGTTTTTTAAGTCAGTTTGAGACTTTGAGAAGTTTTCAAAAATTTCTATATTTCACATTTTCTGTTTCGTTTCACGATTTCGTCAAATTTTGGTAACAACTCGCGGTTTGAACCTACGTTTTTAGATTTTAATTATATTTATACCCTCCGATGAACTCACCACTCATCTAAAATAATAAAATATGTCATGATAACAAGTTTTTTTATTTTTAGAAGTTTTACAATTTTACGTTACCCGGTATTGCGTTATATGTCTTAAAAACCCTACGTCTTAAGCACCGGGGATCAAAATACACTCTTTAACACTAAATACTCCTACTAATAATAAAAATCTGCATTGATAAAATATTCTCCCCTCCCCTTATTGTTCTTGCCGCTTCCTATGCTCCACATCTCACTCCAACACATAGTCAAAGTCTTGCCAAGTGTTGGTATATTCCTTAGATATAAGCATGCTTATTGAAACCTCAAAATTCACTCTCACTATCTCATTTACATGCAAATCTCACTAAAAATCTGCATACTCCCTCTCCTTCCTCTAAAAATTCGTCCATCATCATCAACCCCATCAAAACACCACTAAAATCATAATATTTCAAGGTTTACACATCCCTAGATTCATCATTTTGACTATCACAACAAACCACCATCATTTCATCATCAAAATTATCATATTTCTTTGGTTAAGGGGCTGAGATTATGGAGCATTTTCTTGGGTTAAAAAGGTGAAAAATTTGAGTAAAAGGATTGGAGCATTGGGGTTTTAGTTGGTGATTATTAGGCTAGTTGTTCTTGTTCTTGATCTTTTGTTTCTCCTCCATAAAATCTTTGTAAGGAACCAACACTCATCATTTCATTTCTCTACCGATATCATATGTTAATTTATGTTTTTTATATGCTACATGAGTTATATATGCTTGATTATACTTGGTACATACTATAAAACACTAAAAAACCCTAAAATGACTTGTATTGCAAAACAGATTTCTGATTCAGTGGTAAAGATTGAATTAACTGGAATAATCAGTAGACTTTGGGCCTAAGAGAAAAATATGTAGTTATAGATCTATGTCTTGTGGTCATTTCCCCGGGTGGTGATCCTTGTGACGACACCAGATGATTAAGATATGATTTTTTTGGTAAAAACAGTCAGATTTAGTGTACTGTTCCCATTCGGGGCAAAACTCAAGTTTTATGGCATAAATTTTTAAATAGCAAATATGTAGCCTGTTCTAGAGAAATAGGGATATCATCTCCAATTGATTTCACCTTCATAGGATCTGTAGATTTCAAGATATGGGCGTTTTGGTAAGACATAAAACTCAGTCAATTTCACCTTTAGGACAGACTTGTAAAGAAAAATTATAAAAAGTGGTTATACCTAGATATTTTTGAGTAAACTTATTTTTATAGTAAATTAGGGACTTAGAGGAAACTAGGGATGTAAAGAACATGATTTTTAGACTTACGGTTTGTGAGATATGAATTTTTGAAAGTGACTAAGTGAGTAAAATTTCCATCACCTTTGTAATTAAAAGATACAAAAAGATTAATAACTTGTATATTTGAACCTTGAGTTTTTATTTTGAACCACCTAAGATATTTTGGACCCTTAGACATAATTTGAACCTTTTGACTAAAAATTGAACTCTTAGACTTAATTTAGACCCTTATGACTTATTTTGGACTTAAAGTCAAAAATAGGATTAAAACTTGAAACTGGGTAAGAAATATATTTCATACTTGCAAATCATTTTATAAGGGTGTGTGTGTTGGTCTGGTTTTGGAGAAGGGAGAAAGGGAGGGAAAACCTTATATTGGTACTAGTGATCCAAGAAAGAAGATCATGTCATCCTATCATGAAGATAAGCCCCAATCAAGATCCTAAGAAAGTAAGTAAACCCTAGTCTTGTGTCTTAAATGATGTTAAGTTTGATTCATAAGGATGGTGATGGGTTTGGGTAAACCTTGCTAGATAGTGTTAGTTTGATGGGAAAGTAAGTATTTTGTGTGTTGATTTAGTAGGAATCATGATGGACAAGTAAGGGTTATCAAGTGAGGAAGATGGTGATGATCCTTGACTAGGAATCAAGGAAGAAGGTGGATGAAGATGATGATGAAGATCTTGATAGTGATATAATAATATGGTAGTTTAGCTATGGTGCCCAAGGTAAGTAACTTTGATTACTATATGCGTTAATATGAATCTTCTCATGTTATGTGTTAATGAATGAGTTGATAGGATTAAGCCTTGGATTAATAAGAGGTATGTTAGTGGGTAAGGATCAAGAGATAGGACATGGTGTTGAAAGGATTAAGGTATGTCTATGATTGTTATGTGTTTAATGTTATTATGTTTATGTGTTATAGTTATGATATTGTCAAGATAATGGTTATGAGATTGGAAGATCATGAGTTGAATGATTAAAGATGTTCTTGATGCATATATGTGTGAATGGAAGTATTAATCATGTATTAATCTAGTTACTTACTAAGCGAAAGCTTACATTTTAGTGTTTCAATGTCCTTGTAGGTTTATGTGCGACGGGAAGAAAGTACTTGGATTATAGCTTAGGGATTTGGAAGCGGATTGGAAGATAGTAAGCGTTAGGAGCTAGGTAGAATACCGAGCTCGAGTCAAGGTTGTACCCCCGAGAGTCTTTTTATGATTTGTATAGTGTGTGTCAAGGTCGTTGTAATGCTTTGGTGGTCTAACGGTGTGTCAAAGTACGTTTTATGTGTTTATGGGTAAAGTTAAAGGGGTGTTTGGCATAAGTGTGATTATACCCATTTTGGGTTGTAAACGGGTCAAACGATTATGGAAACGGTTTAATATGTTGAGTTAATGATGTTGTTTAAATTTAGTGTGCAAAGTAAGTGGTAAAAGTGGTTTAGGGTGAAAATGGGTCAAAACGGGTTTTGGTGTACAACCCGTCATTATGTAAAGTACTATTCTGAGGGTCAAACGGTAAATATTTTCGTATGGAAATGAGCCCAGTGATATAATAAGCAATTCTGGAAGGTTTGGTGAAATATCAAGTTCGGGAGGTCGGGTTTTCAAGAACGGGACTTAAAAGTGGTTCCGGGAGGTCAGAAGCCTCCATCCGATCGGATGCGGGGGCATGCCGATCGGATGGATGGTTTTCGACAATCTTTAAAAAATCATAACTTTTAAACTGTAAGTCGTCAAGGGTCGTGCCACCCGGCGTTTCGAAGGTATTTGAGTCTAGTTTCATTTAAAAATAGTCTCATGGTCGGAATGTTTATGGATTTTTATAAATGGTCAAAAGAGTAACAGGATATTCATAAAAATCAAGCTTTTCCGCGTAAAAGTTCAAAGTTTTTTGTCTAAGCGGGCACGGGGTGTAACAATATATGTATAATTACATGTACGAGCCAGCTCACTATTGTTTTGATTTCTAAGTACACACAAAGATACAACTTTTTTTTTTTTTTTCTAAAACAGGGGATGCATGATTAGAATGACATTATGGGGAAAATTAAGGCATGAACTACTCAAGAAGATGTCTGATCATTGTGGAAAATACACTAACACTTCGATGAGTGCTAGCAGAAAAAATAAGGTACTTTCATGCTTTTACCCTCCTGCCCGTTACAATACTATTACTGTACCCCATATTGTTTTTGAACTTCTCCATTTAATAGGTTGCAACATTCAAGTGTCACATGGAAATGAACAACATATTCGAACTAATAATGGTTGGCAGTTAACATGTGCTAGCTTCAAGTGCAGGAAGGTCCTTCCTATAAACCTCAATTAAGAGTCACCAATGATGCTCTTAAGAAATGTGAATCCAACCAAAGGATTATGCAATGAAACTCACGTAATCATCACTCATATTGGAAAGTTTGTTATTCGAGCAAATATCATTACCGGATCAGATATTGGGGACACCGCCCTAATACCAAGAATCACACTCACGTCCAAGCTATCAAAATCACAGTTCATAATGAAAAAGAGACTATTCCCTATAAAGCCATGCTACACAATGAGCATCCCTAAAATCCAAGGACATTCACTTAACTTTTTCAGCCTCTATTTGCCGAGGCTGGTATGAAGTCTTAAACAACTTTATGTTTCATTTTCTAAAGTGACAGCCCCTGTCGGACTTAAAATTCTCATGATCGAAGATATTGACAAGGATTTGAATCACTGTACAAGAAACTGATTTAAGAAAATATTATGTTTTCCTTTATCATAATTTTACAATAATGAAGTTGGTAACACAATATTTTGTTACAAACATTGATTTGAATCGAACAATTTCGATGTGAATCCATATGTATAATGTTTTTATCTGTCCCAAATGTCCTTAATAAATAAATGAGTTCTTGGCATTAAAAAAGTTTTTGTAGTTTATAAAGAAACAAACCCGTGGAAAAAAATGCATTCTTCATTCATTCTAAACAAACACTATGCTTGGTTTGATATAAAATATCTAACGGCTACATGATATCATCAACCCAAAACTGAATCACTCTTCAAAAAAATGAAGGCCGTTGTTTGAAATCAAAAAGTATAAACTCAATGGAGGGCCAAATACTCCCACCATAAAAGGATCCACACTAATTTTTATATTTGTTGATTTTGATTGTGTGCGGCAAGGGATTTTTTTTAGAAAAAAAAAGTAAAGAGCGTGATGTCGAAGACGATAGTAGCCGTAAATAATTAGAAGAAGAATCATTAGTGATGTTGTTGAAGGCGCCGATGGGTTGTGTATTACGTTAATCCAAAAAATAATAAAGTCAACAACAAGTGATTTTAGAACTTTAGAATTCAATCTCGATTGTTTCTAAAAATATCTAGAAACGAAAGAACAATAAAAAGTTTCTACAATGCTACCTTAAGATTTAAAAATCAGAACTAATCACTTTTCAAAATAAAACCATAATTTAAGGGTTTACAACTTTACATAAACCCTAACATATTACAACCAATACAAAAATATAATTACAACTAATATACAAAAAACACACTAAATGCTCAAAATCAATAAAATCATATCAGAAAAAAGTTAGGGTTTAGATGTCACTAACTGTTCAGTGAAGTCTTCAAGAACCATGTTGACATAAACATCAAAACCTGTAAGGGTTCCCACAAGCTCCTTATCACCCTTCATAATCACCCATATCTTTGAGCCTATGCATCGATCTATCAGCTCTGCATCATTAAACTAAAACAAGAGTTAATTAAAAATTTATAACGAATGAATTAGGGTTGGTACCAAGAATAAAGTTAACCTGATGGAAGTAGTTGTGAAGGATTGTGTGCCATTGATTAATTGTGTGTTTCGGAGAAAGGGTTTTTAGTGGGCGGAGGATTTTAATGAATGGAGGTGATGAACCATTTGATTTTCACCCAATATTTTAAAAATCGGGTTTTTAATCGACTGCCGGGTCAAATCGGTTTCTATTAAAAAAATTTAGAGCGGGTCAATCAGTTCGACCGCCGGGTCAATCCGGGTTTTATAAAAAAAAATTTGAAAAACCAAATCCGGCCGGGTTGACCCGGGTCACTCAAAACCCGGCGGGTCTAAACGGTTAAATGAAATGAATATTTCTATTGAGAAGCTGATTCACCTTGCTACTCGCTGCTACAATGGGGCCTAGAAGCGATACAATGTATCATCAAGTAAACTAATTAGACAAAGAATTGATAGAATATCTCATATGGTAGAGGACTAAAAACGGGCTACGAGAGATTTCGGCCCAAGTTGAGTTGTTGTAATTGAGATGTAATAGGTCGGTTCAGACCAAGTGAACTCCTATTTTTTTTTCTTATAAATCACAACTTTTCATTTGTTACTTTGTGTAAAGTGGTGCAAATTTTTTATTTATTTTATTATTATTATTATTATTATTATTATTATTATTATTATTATTATTATTATTATTATTATTATTATTATTATTATTTTTAAGTTCTAAAGATTGTATTCTAATTAAATAGCCATAGTATGACTTTAATTATAATACTGTAACTTTGACATTTAAAAAAATACTGCACACTTATCGACAACGTGAAACGATGCCCCGCCGCAACGCGGCGGGCCGTAGCCCACCTCGATCATATAGTACATTAAGTTTTATTTCCTTTCTTAATAACTTTACAATGCAACCTATTGAATATGTTTAGCAGAATGGACATTTCATCATTGAGTTACAACATGGTTTCTTTCTTTCTATACAAAAAGTGTGACACAACCAGTTTAATACCCCGTATAAAGAATCATGAACCGTAGCACTTGATTGAAAAAAATGTTAATAACGCTAATGATTTTAATACATATTCATTTCAATATGAGTATCACACGTGTAGAAAACATACTTGATTGGATAGAAATTAAATTTTTAAAATTGTTAAAGAACCGGTGTTAACACGAGTACAAAAAGCCATAAAGATTAATTATAACTTTTTGTGTGTAATACTTACTTTAGGCTTATACAAAACATTTTCTTAATTCTAGATGTAGATTATTCATTCCGATGCTGACTTCTATTAAATTTTTGAGATGGTTCAAATAAACTCTTTGAGTTGTGCCCTTTTGATCCTTTTACTAATCCGCAAACATATTGATAGTTTATTTGTATCACATTTGGTGCAATAATATACGTATATATTGAACATTTGATTTGTCATTAGAATAAATAAATTCGTGCATCGTACAAGCCTAAGCATCTTAGTCTTTCCTTTAAAGTGATTCTATTTTTATTTGCATTTGAAACAATATGTCGAATAAATAGTCCACTACAATTTATTTTGGGAAATTCTTTATTTGCTTATTCATTGATTAAGCAATGGTTTGTTACAATAGGTCATTGTACTCTGCTTAAATTCAATAAGGCTCCAATATCTTTAGAAGATATAAATTGAATTAATATTGAGACAAACTTTTATAAATATATAAGTTTTTTAATACTTGGTCATAATTTTTTAGGACTCGAACATCAGTTGACAAAAGAAAACCACGTAAGTTATGTGCAGTATAAACTATGTGTTTGAAATAATATGTATTGTGTTACTATGATAAAAGTCGCTCATGTATTTTATACCTTTTTCATCAAACAATTTTATTTAGAAAACGTTAGTTAAATGAACTTTATTTATTCGGTCAAGTATCCCTGATCAAAACTAAACATAGTAACTAAATACACATAACCCTTGCAAAGCTGATGATTCTTTATGGTGAACAAAGCCCGTGCATCGCAATTCGAAATACTTTAGTACAAAAGAAACTATCATGGTAAAGTGGTAACCTTCAGTATCCTTTAGTAGAGTATCAGCATGGAAGGATGATTAAATCGAGGAACCTCAAAGTTGAGACCCGCTAAGTAAGCAAATCAAACGTGCACTTACTAATTACAACCACGTGTACTAATGGTCAAACACATCTTTGAGTATCTTTCATATGAAACATTTCTATTTGTAAAAGCTTAATAAAGCGAATTTTTTAGTTTAACACTTTAAGTTTCGCGACTAATGTTAACACACTTAATTAATCGTTGTCAGACTAATGCTACTTCATGGTAATCGAAGCCTGTGCATCGCACGGGCCATGTTGTCTCGTCCATTGTTAATATTATATTTAAACTTAAGGCGAGTTAATTATTACTTGTTCATACCAACTACAAGTCTACAACGCCTTTAATTTTCTTGAACATTTGTTATGAACGCATGTCACATATTTGTGTAATCCTAAACTTTAAAGAGTCATGATGTGTGTGGGTACATGATACTCGTAATTACTCATAATAGTTGTTAGATATCTTCTCATTATTGAAACAAATCGATCTATCAGCAAACAGTACAAGTACATACTACATAACAACGACAATAAGTCTATTAGCAAATCATAACAACGACAAATCGATCTATCAGCAAATCATTATTGAAACAAATCAGTCAAAGTTGATAAGCATGTTTCAATAAGTCACAAAACACCTTGACTAATTCATGTCTAACGCTACAAAAACGAAATAGTGTTTCATTTATTATGAGAAAAAGAAAGTAAATATAAGGGCACGCCAAATGAAGAGATTCTTGTTTTATTTTTTATTTTTTCTTTCGATTTAAATAGGTTTTTTTTTTTTTTTTTTTTTTTTTTTTTTTTTTTTTTTTTTTAAGTGTGTTTGTTGAATGAGGAAGACTGTGGGTACGTGTTTATTTTTATTTTATTTATTTATTTATTTTTTTTATTATTATTTTTTTTTTCATTTTAAACCTTTTAGAATGTTGTACTTTACACTTTATAATTTTGATAGTGTGTAAATTGTTTGCAGTAATTCTTTATAAAGTTATTAGAAAGTTATAAAATGTTTTATTTTATTGAATGAAAATTTTGTTGATTTAAAAAAAAAATAAAAAATAAAAAAATGGCGAGTCCCAAAAGTGAGATTTTAACTTGAGGTGTTTTTGGTTGCGTGAGTGAAAGGGAAGTGAAAGAGAGAAAAATTGAGATGACGCTTTAACCAGAGTCACTACACCTGATGCTCCAAATAGGAAAATTACGTAAATAAAAGTATATATGTTGTAACTTTCAATAGTTTATTATGAAACCTACGAATCCAAAGAGAACAAGTTTAAGATTTACATTACGCTTTGAAAACCTTGTACATGACAAGTTGACAATTGATATCAATACATTGGAGACCAAAGACAAGAAAATAAAAAGTTGGTCCAACCCATCTCTCAACTCCATCACACCTTCTTGAAACCTAAAGCAAACTACGCCTCATGTATATCCATCCCTAAATTACCTTTAAAACATTATTATATCTTCTTACTTAAAATTCGGTCACAACATTTAACTTAAAACCCGTGGAACGGTATGGTGGGTTTTATTTTATATCCCTTTTCGTACGTTTTACTGGGTGATTGCCCTATGCAGTTATCATTTGTAAGGGATCGGTTTTGTTATTGATTGTGGTATTTTCTTAGTTGTTAACCCATGGACCGTTCTAGACTTAACGTGGTTTTTTTTGAACGACAATTTACTTAAGAACAAACTAGCAAGAAGCTCGTGATAGAAAAAGGATTAGACCACGTTTGTACAAGCTAAGACTGGGTCGTTAATCCACTCAGTATAATCCAATTTGCTTTGAAATTTTGTCGTGGTTTTTTAGTCAACTGAAATTCCGTCTAGCGTTGTTGTAGGTTGTAGTGGTTTCTTGGGTCAATTTTTAATTTGTTATCATCTAGTGTTGTTGTATTATCATTGTAATCGCTAGCATCTTGCTATCTTTATTTGCAAATTGAACTTACCAAACGATCTACAGGTTCGCCGATTCGATCAACCAAATAATTTATTGACCAAAAGTATGTGATACAATCATATCTCCTACGGTCCTACCTAGCTAACGGCTTTTGATAGTGTTCATTGTTCAACACAAACCAATTCGACCATTACTAGTGACAAGCTTCCATCATATTTGATGTAACAATGATGTCATTCTATTTTTTATGTTAATAGGATTAAGATCCTTTAAAATTTGTGGCTAATGTTTTGTCATATTAAACCAATGAGATAAAATAAAATAGTGGGCCCAAAATTAAGTAAAATATGATACCCATTAATTTACTCACTCTTAGACTATGTGTAGTGGGGAGAAGTGAAGAGTGGGGGGTTTGTTCGTCACGTGGCATGTGAGGTAGGATGGGGCTTTGTTAAAAAAGTGGTGTAGTGGAGAGTGAGGGGTTGTTTGACAAAAAAAACAATTGAAACACACACAACATGGGCGTTGTCAGGACAACCCAGGAAGCAATTTTAGGAGCAACAGCGCCCCGACGTTTTGCACGAAAGAGCGCTGTTGGGCGCTGTCGGGCGAAAAATAGGGTGCAACAAAGCCCACTACGCATGGTCTTACAATATATCAACTTGAGAAGAACTTGAGAGAGTGGAAAATAAGAGGATCTCAATCCGTATGGATAGTGTAGTAGTATGTGGGGTGAGGTAAAGGGCCGGTGCGATAATTGATCATGTCTCAGCTAAGAAACTATAAAGACAAGATATATCCTTTTCAAAGGCACGTCTAATGCTATTTTCACTATCTTTTATTCATAGGACCACAAACTAGACGGTCCAAATTAATGTCCCTAAATGGTTCTAGAAATCACATAAATTAAAGAGTTAATTTCAAAAAGGGTCCCTATACTCAACCGGGTTTAACACTTTTAGTACATTTACTTTTTTTTAACGGATCTGCTCCCCAAACTTGCGACCCATAACGGATTTAGTCCCTTGACCATAAATTCCCTCAATTTGACCGTAACCTGGGTTAAGTTAGTAAAGATTGAGGGGTAATTAGGTCTTTTCAAAGGGTTGTCTCTTATAGAATTTAATCTTCATCTTCTAAAGCATCTCATAACAAAAAAAAACACAAAACACAAACACACAACTTCATCTTCTGAGTTCGGATCCTTGACCACCAAAACTGGCCGCTACTACCCCTGTGCCCTCCACATGCGGCTGCCACCACCATACCCCTGCACACCAAGATACACAACACCTACACACACCACATCCAAGATCCAGTCATCAAAAACCAAACCGCCGTCCAAACACTAACCTTTAAACAAATTCCTTTAAGTTAAACAAAAACTCATCCAACAACCACCACTGCTTATCACCTCCTCAGTCGCTACCTATCGACACTCCTACAATTGGAACCATCAACGACCGCCACAACCATCACAATCTTAACACCCAAAACCCATTAACAACGGCCAACCTACCAGTGACCATATCCGGGTGCCAAACACCACCAATGTGCGTTTGTTATTTTGGTGGGTTTCAACAATTTATGATTTTTTAGTGTTTAAATTTTGATACATGATCTGATTTTTTAGTGTTTAAATTTTGATACCAGATCTTGTTTTCGCGTTATTGAGGATTTTTTATTCTAGATCTATGATTTTTGGTATAAGGTGAACTATTGAAAACAAAAGAAAATTTCTTGGATTGATGATTAGTTGGTGTTGACTAAAGAGGAGTTTCTAGAACATATCAAGGTTTGTCTTGTGGGAATGAGCCACCATGAGATGACAGTTCCACTTACCCCAGCAGCCGCTAGGGAGGTTGATGTGGTGGGTATCTTTCGGTACAAGAACACATGGCCGTTGTGTTTGGAGTTTCTTAGAAGTGGTAAGATTGATGTGAAGCTGTTAAGGTTATGTTCAATTTGTGAATGGATGCCAATGGGAAGAATAACGTCAAATAAGAGATCGAGTTAAAGCGATAAACTAGTGGTGATGTTTATGGACAATGTATCTTGTTTAAATGTTTGCATCAGATAAACATATCATTAAGCTTTTCAACGTGCTTCTTGTTTCAAACTTTCAATAGTTGCTACTGTAATAGGTCTAAAAATGGGTTGATTTGGGTTCAAATTTATCTTAAATGAATCAAGACTGGTAATTCTTTTTGTTCATATTTGCCTCCACAGTGTAGGCAATAGTCTAAACAAGCATTCAATTATAGAATAATGCCAATGTATCGAATTTTATTTATTATTAATGCAAATCATCCGAGAGTTTGTGTTTATGTGTTTGTTCTTTTCCAATACATCAAGTTTCTGAACTCTGCTTGTTTTTTATTTGAATTTCCTGATGTTTGGTCAAAAAAGTGTAGATTGGCAGGGACACCTCAACCCTGTGTACCATAATGGTACCCATCAACCCTACCCAGCAAAGGTTTGATGCCTGTGAAATACCTCCACCCAATACCCAACCATGCTGCGGATCGGATTCGAACTCACGTCCTTTGTTTGGTCAAGACATCACATGGCTGGGCCAGGCTTCTAAGGCAGCTGGTTGATATAATTAGAGCTTATGGTCGCTAAGTGAGGACTTCCCGGTCGGTCACCCAACCCGGTACTACTCTCACTTGAGCACACTTAATTGCTTAAGCATCTACCACTAGACCACAAAGCCCCATGATGAATTTCCTGATGTTGTAGTGGTTTGGTGGTGATGATGAAATTTCCTGATGTTGTTTTTTATTTGAAATTTTGTGAATATTTTTGTTATAGATCAAGGATGAGAAAAAATCTGGGGTCATAGAAAACATTTTTGTTCTTGTTTATCTTTCAAGATTGATGATGAGGTTTTCAAAAATCTTTGTGAAACCATGAATAAATCTTATGAATTTTCTGTTTTTGATTATGGGTTTTGAATTATTGAATCTGGGATGGTGGGTAGTGGTGAGGATGGTGTTTGTGAATGAAAAGAGACAACCCCTATGAAATGACCTAATTACCCCTCAATCTTTACTAACTTAACCCAGGTTACGGTCAAACTGAGGGAATTTATGGTCAATGGACTAAACCCGTTATGGGTCGCAAGTTTGGGGAACAGATCCGTTAAAAAAAAGTAAAGGGACTAAAAGTGTTAAACCCGGTCGAGTATAAGGACCATTTTTGAAATTAACTCTAAATTAAAAGATTTTCAAGGACTAGCTAGATTCGCCTGTTTTGTGTGTGGTGAGTTTATATTTATTGTGTTAATTAACAGTGTCTAGTCATTTACACAATTATCAAATGTGGGGTATGATGATGACTCAAGGAGACTTTAATCAACAAAAGTCAATCTTCTGTGGCAACCCTACCAAGAGAAAACTTTAGCTTTTAGTAAGTATATATTTCCAAGTCCACGAAATCAATGATTAAATGATTTGTCATTCTATAGAATGAAGAAAAATGTGTCCTAGTAGTAGTGGAACCGTTTCACAACTTCAATATGAACTACAAGTCAACTTCTAAAATAGTATTTGAGTTTTTGTTTAGATATCTAAGAATGTAACCAATCTTACCTAAAATAAGTTGAAAGTTTATATAACATGTTACTAAGAGGAAGTCAAGATGTGCATACAATAAGAACCTAATCCTCATATACAAATTGACATATTGTTATCGTAACCCTAATTCTAATGGTATTGTTGATTTCTAGGGTTACTGACTTAATAAAATATTGTAACCCTTTTCATGTATCACTAACACAAATGCAGATTTTGAGCTACTAATATATTTCTTCAATCTTCTTTTTTTGATTTATCTTGGTTTGCAACTCGATATTGCGAGCCGACTAATCGTAGGCAGACAACTTTTTCGTATAGCCCGGAGTTGGCGCAGGTGAACCTATATGGCCACAAGAGTATTAATTTTCTCTTCGTTAGATTCAAACCCTTGACTTACACTTTAAAAGACTGATATTCTTACTGCTGAATCACTCATCCCCTTGTGTTAGCTAATAATAATTTTTGTTACAATCAAGTACCTATGTATTAATGGTTAGTTCTAATTTCTAACATGTTAATTTTCGTCGTACAAAATCCTTTTTTTATTTAACACTAGCCAATACACATGTTTCATGGCGTAATAATTGGTTTCTTTGTCTTCTAAACTCAGATATTCATTTAGTTCATGCTTTTGTTAAATATTCTGTAAGTGAGAGGTTGTGGGGTTGGGAGGTTAGGGTTCAATTGGTTTCACATTATGACTCAAAATAGAAAAACATAAGAAAAAAATCAATTATATGATCTTAAATAATATTAAAATACCCAAATACGGAAAAGTAAAAGATAAGGGCGGAAAGAAAAAGTCTCAATGATTATTTTGTTATAATCATCCCTCCCTAACCATGCTATGTACACTTTTTAAATTTTAATATTTGATAAAGAAAAATAATTTAGTTTTGCATATTAACCTAGAATAATATTATTACTAAAACATTGTCTCAAACAACTAACCAATTCGCGTCGGGTTAGTAGGTTAGCGCCTAGCTTAGCGGGTCAGAAAACCACCACATCTACATGAAATGATGAAATGTTTTAAGTAACCATTTAAGCTTTGTCAATAAGGGTTTTGTTAACCTCTGCCCAGTAGGCATGGGTTAATTTGTTTATAAAAGGAATATTTTAATTCATTTAAGTGAAAATCATGTTCAAATATAGTAATTTACAAGTTCATTTAATGTGTATTTAATGCATTTTTTAGTTAATTAAGAAAGTTTGTGTTCATTAACTACACCTTAACCTCTGCCCAGTGGGCATTGGTTAGCAAAATCATATCAATAAAAATCTGTTATTAGTGTGTAACGTAAATGTGTTATTTAAACTGTTTATCTAAATTGTTAGGTGAGTCAAATGTGTTACAAGGGTTTAGAGACGTCTCATGGTTTTCGATGGACCTAAACAATAACAACAAAGAGGTCCTATTACACTTGTAAACTAAAGAAAATTGCATATAAACTTGAATTATGTAACTCATATATGTTTAATATTATACGTATTTATATGCAAAACTATTAAAAATATGACCCCTTTTAAGTAGAGGCCCTGTGCGATGGCACATATTGCACACCTCTTCAAGACCCCTTTGCAAGGGTTGAGCAGATTAAATTAATTGGCAGGGTGAGCTATCAACTCATCCTTAACATGAACAGAGCTTGTTTAATAATTGGATTGAGTAAGCCTGAACCACGACTCAAAACCTTTTTTACTGAACACTAGCCCGTTTATTTTCGTCTGAGTCTCGCATCATTCCTAGCGTAGTTAACTGTCGTATGAGACAATCTTTCAACCACTACCAATAACATAAGGATTCTATACATAGTTTTCGTTACCGATATATATATTTTTTTTTTTTCGTTGTTTCCAGGTATTTTTTGGGTAATGCTTCTTCATAAAGAATTACTTAAAAGTATTCAAATATTTTTCTGATACAATGTAAAATGTAAATTATCATAGCAATTATTTGTTTTTAAGGATAATCATTTATAAATATAATTAATTTGTCACATTTTTTAGTTCAGTGTAACGAATAAAAAATTTTGCAAGTTCAAATAACAAACTTTTAAATTTTGTCACTTTTGTGTAATATTTTACTTGCTCAGCAAGTCATTCCAGATGTAACAATTTACCATCCACGTTAGCATCTTTTTCCTTTTTCACTAATAGTTCTACATTTCTTTTTTTTGGGTAACGGGTTGTAATAACCGATGAATTGATTACTTCAAAAAATGTTTAGGTACAAAGGATGTGGGTGTATCCCACATCTCAGCTCGTTACATATGCGGTAAAACTAACATAACAAAGCAAACTCTTTTACAAACGAAGGAACAACTACTACTAAATTACATTTGACTCAACACGATACAAAATATAACCTACTATTTTCTTCGAACACGGAGCTTGATGTTCAAAGCATCACAAAAAGCCTCTTTTTATTCGGATAGACCGCGTGTATTGTAGTCATCATCATCATAAGGATCATACTCATCATCGTCCATAGTTTCCTTCCACTATTTATATAAACTCTTATTTTCAATACCACTTCCCTCTTTCGTACTTTTAGATGTCATGAAATGCGCAGATTTATCATATACTTCCTACACGTCACTCTCGCCATCCTTTTAACCTACACATTAGATTTTCCAAGACCGTATAGCCATGTCCGTATAGCCCTACATCTCCCAGCTACATGTACCTCTGCCAATCTCCCTTCTGAAGCATACTGCTTGTTTACGTGCTCTGTGAAGCATGTCATAACTCGTGGTTTATACCTGACTATAATGTTAAATGTTGTGAATTTTTTTATTGCAGTCCTACATCGCCATCATATTCTTCAACGTCTCCATCATACTCTCCTTCAAGCCCTACGTACAATCTCAGCTGGTATATCCATAACTCCGTAAATATTGAGTTTGATTTGGGGTTTTGATCTAGCGTTCTGATTTAGGGTTTTGGTTTGAGCTTTGATCTAGGGTGTTAATTTTGATTTTGATTTTGATTTCGTGTTTTGATTCAAATTTGATTTTAATTTTGGTCGAGAATATGGAGGATGAAGAAAAAAGGTTGTGAGGGAGATGAAGGGAAGAAGAATCGAGCCTGATTTGATTACTATGTGACTATGATTAAAGGGCATGTAACATAATCGAGTAGATGATAGGTTGGAGTTGTTAGAACAAATGACAGGGAAAATTTTTGATTCAAAAGTGAATCTTGGTTTGTGTTGGCGTCGATTGAGAGATGATGATGAGAAAATGTTCGAAAGTCAGAGAGATTTATTAAAGGTGGTGAAAGATTATGTTTAGAGGCTGGACTGGTTGGTTAGGCATGACTTTGCTCGTATAATGAGGGGATCAACTACCTAATGAGATGTCGACTTGTAGGCATACTGGAATGGACCGTGAAATTAAGGTGGTGATGGTGGGGGGGGGGGGTGATGGAATGATGGAAATGGAGAGTTTGAGGAAGAAGAAGGTTGGTGTTCGGCAATGAGAGTAGTGATCATGATAATGTGGTAATCCAAAAATGACATGGCAACATAAAAAATGAGAAAAGATATGTAAAATACAAGATAAAACCGGTAATTGCTGAGCAGGTAAAATATTACACTAAAGTGACAAAATTTGAAAGTTTGTTACCTGAACTTGCAAAAAAAATTATTCGTTATATAGAACTTAAAAGATGACAAGTTATATACATTTATAAATGATTATCTCTTATTTTATTACTAGACGAATACCCGTGCATAGCAACGGGATTTTATAGCGGCAGATAGTTGTAGTGATAAAAAGTTTGTGCATTATAAACGAAAAAGTTTGAAGATTTGAGGATTAAACATAACGTTTTGAAACCCGGTTCGACCCGGCCGGTTCCAGGTTGAACCGGGTCGATTAAAGACCCAATTTTCAAAACATTAATAGTTCACTTAAATACTGTAGTTTACTTAAATAGTTTATAGAATTTTAAAAGCTTAGATTTCAAAACTTATTGTAATTCAAATTTAAAAGAGTTTACACTTTTAATATTTCAAAATTTCCAATATATCAGAAAATTTAGAACTGTTAAAAACTATCACAGAAATTTAACCTTTCAAAATTTTTAGAGCTAATACACTTCCGCTTTCAAAATTACAAAACATTACAAGTTTGGAATTAAAAAACATTACAAAATATCAACTAACTTCAAATTTTAAACGTTTCTCTTTAAATAAATTTTTGGTACATTATTTACCAAACAATTTCAACAATTTATACACAAAATTTAGAAAGAAAATAACAGTAATTTACGTCAATTTTTTTTACTTATCATAAATAGCTAGTATCTGCACATCAACTTTACCAAAATTACAAAATTCACAAATAAAATTACAAAAAGATTTAGACACCCAAATGATACAAATAAATCTACTAAAACAATATACAAAATTTTCATAAACTTCAAGCAACAAAAGTAACACAAACAGAATAAAAAATTTTAACTTTATCATAAATATTAATTAAACATACAAACAAAATTATACAACAAAATAAACAATGATATTTGCATTAATTTTATAACAGATCTGATAAAGAATCAAAATTTTCCGACAATAGTTGTGGTTCCCGATGGCAGCAGTAAGAAAGCGGGGGTGGCACAGAAAGTATCTGGTAAGAAAGTGGCGACGACAACTGTTAAAATTACCCAAAATGTTATAAAGACTTAGATCCAAATATAAAATTTACAAATCTGCAAAAGAAAGCATTTAAGAAATACAAAGATTTAGAAAAAAAAAAAAAAAAGAAAAAAAAAGAAACAAAAAAAAAAATACCTTAAAACCTTCAATAAAACGCGGCTCAGCGGCGACGGCTACGTTTCCGGCGAGTCCACGGTGGCGGCGGCACCTTGTGTTCCTATAACAAAAAACGCAAAAAAACATTTAGATCTATCAAGAAAAGTCAATAAACAATAATAAAAACCTTTAAAAACTTTAGATCTATTGAGAAAACTTTAGGGCGGCTGTGGACGTGCGGGGTTCGAAGGAGGGTGGGTTTCGGTGGTGGTGGTTTGGTTCGGTGGAGGTGAGGTCCGGCGAAGGTGAGATCCGACGGAGTTGACGTCCAGCGGATGTGAGGTCCGGCGAAGGTGATATCCGGCGGAGTTGGTAGTGTGTGTGTGTTTTAGGTTGGAGAAAGAGGAGAGTTTATACATGTGTGTGTGTGTTTGCTTTAATGTGTGTGATAGAAGGAAAGAAGTATACCACCTGTGTTCAGCCTTTCATTTCCATTTTTCACTTTAATGGCATGTAAAAAGTCAGACTTTCCTACTATAAATTTCAGTTTTAGTTTCCTAACATGTTCCAGCAATAGTTTTCACACTCCAATAGTCCAGCAATGTTTCTTAACATTTTTTGCGTGAATGATTTCCTAAATCGTTTGCATTGAGTGACTTATCATTTGCATTGAATACTTTCCATTTTGCATTTCTATGTCAACTTTTCTTCTCGTTTGCATTGAATACTTTCCAAATGCCCATTTTTTTTTCAACATTTCACAAACATTGAGTATTCCACTTTTCACCTTTGACCATTTTTACATTATATGTAGTTAAGATTCGATTTTCATTCATTGACAAGGGCAAAATGGGCATTGACTGAAATTTCAGTTTTCCACTTTTCACTTGACCATTTTTACATTATAAGTAGTTAAGATTATTATTACTAAAGTGGCAACAACATGTTATTATGATCACTATGTGATCGTACATAATGAGCATAGTGACACGTTATAAGAAACTTACTAATCATGATGAATTAAAATAATTATGTTGCAACAAGAATCTATTATGTGACATTTGTCATAAAAACAAATATAACACATGCACTTTAGGTAATCCCGAATGAACCATAACAAGTATACTAGCTTCCCGAATGAACCATAACAAGTATTCAACACATTTCCATTTAGGAATTGTTGACGTATGTGTCCGAACGGCCTGTCTCGACCGGCCGTCCGGACGACATCGAGCCGCCCGGGCATACCGGAAGGCATACGACTCATCCGGCCAAAATCACTGTAAGTAATGGGACAGGTGGCATTTACCTTTTGACAGATGGCAGCTGCAGACACCGCCGCCGCCTCCCCAGGATTTACGGGATTATGCCGGGGACATATCCCCTGAAAATCGGGCGCCGCCATTTCAGGTATCAAGGTCGAGTACTATAAATACTCGACTCATTTACTGCTCTCAACTAACACTTTTACCTGCATTAACTCCTTACTATAATCGATAGCCCTTTCGGAATATCAGATACTTACTCTCACACCGGAGGTGGGTCCTGGGATAACACCCGGGGCGAGCCTAACGTGTGCTGTTGTGTGCAGATATCCGGAAGACCCCAGACATTCGAGGTAATCAGCACTAAAGCTTATCGGAAGAACCCTAGTGGAGTTCGACCGGTAGGCCTTCTTTATTTGTCTGAAGTAATAACAGAAAATTGCTTCAACAAATTGGCGCCATCCGTGGGACCTTTCACTCGATCTACCTGAAGTTAGGAATGACAGGTTCTCCACCAACATTCGAGGCATTCGGGGCAACGGGAACAACACCCATCTTCACCCCTGTCCGAAACGCGGGAGAGGCCGGAGGATCTGGAGGAGACCAACACCCTCCAGACGCTCAAGCCCTGATCGAGGGTCATCTTTCGGCCTTGAAAGAATTGTTCAAGGAGCAGGGCAATCGTAGCCTGGTAAGCCCCAGAATGCTGAGGCTCGGTGACGGATATGAGAGTTCGGAGGGAGAGGAGGTGGAAGTGTCGCCCTACGGAAAAGGAAAGAAGGTAGATGACGGTTACGGGAAAAGGAAAAAAGCAGGTGACGGTCACGAAAAAGGGAAAGGGACAGACGACGATTTGAGCAAACCATTCAAAGAAATGATCAAATGCCCATTCACAAAAAGAATCATAGAATTCTCATCCCCCAAACACAAGATCCCCACGAACTTAAAACTATACCAAGGGACCACTGATCCGGATGACCACATCAATCGTTTCACCGGAGCAGGAAACCATGAAGAATGGCCCATGCCCGTGTGGTGTCGAATGTTTCAACAAACCTTGGACGGGAAGGCCAGAGGATGGTTTGATAAGCTCCCTACAGGAAGCATCGATAGTTGGGACGAGCTCCAGAAAAGATTTTTGAACAGATTTAGCATGTTAAGGATAAGCACCAAGGACCTCACGGAGATTAACAAGATTCACCGAAAGGCGAACGAAAGCCTTCCGGATTTCAAAGAAAGGTGGATATGTGAGGCCAACCACTTCCCGGACGCCCCGGAGATCATGCAAATCGGGTCATTTCTGAATGGTCACCATTGCCCGGAGTTAGCCAAGAAGTTCTCGGATAAGATCCCCAAAACCGTTGACGAAATGTTGGAACGGATTGATGATTTTGTTCGTTCTGAGGAGGCATTCCGAGCAACAGAGCTGCCAAAGGGAGAGAGAACGGAGTCTCGGCCTAACCCATACCACAACAGGAACGACTACCAGCCAAAGCCTCCTGTTGGAGATTATCGCCGGAATAACCCTAGGGTTGGGTTCAAAGGGCGAAGGAATGATTATTACGCACCTTATGTAGCCCCAAGGTACGGCAACGCCGGGAGATCCGACCCCCGCCGAAATGATATCCGTCGAAACGAGACAAGACCGATAGATTTGGACGTCCTTACGAAGACGCCCAAGGAAATATTGGCGACGGAACATCAGCTAAGGTTGCCGCAGCCTCCTCCAACCAAGGGAAAGCCACAGAAAGATTGTGAGGACAGATACTGTGATTATCATGGGGAGAAAGGGCATTTCACTGATGATTGCTGGGTACTCAGGGAGGAGTTAAAAACCGCGTTGAGTACAGGGAAGCTGGATCATTTGGTAAAAGACCTCAGGAGAGGAAAGAAAACCAACCAAGGGGGCAACTACCAAGGGAATAAAGGGAAAGTAATCAACATGGTCCGGAGCCTTATAACCTCCCGGAAAGCGGAAGAAGTGGGGAAGGAAGAGTGGATGGACGCGCCAATAAGCTTCCCGTCTATTCCTCTGGAGAAGATGTCGGACGAACCGCTGATAGTCAAGATGGAAACTGAGGGAAGAGAAAATCCGTGAGGTTTATGTTGACCCGGGCGCATCAATGGAAGTAATGTATGGGCATCAATTTGAGCGCTTGGGCCGGGCGGTTAAGGCACGATTGAGAAAGGTTGACACAACTTTGACAGGATTCACTGGAAAACCCATCAGACCGAGAGGGGTGATTGACTTGGAGATCCGCTTCGGAAGTCTGGGTCTGTCTCGGAAAATCAGTTTGGAATTTGCCGTGGTCGACTCACCTTCCCCCTACAATGCCATACTGGGACGCGTCGGATTGAGGAAGTTGCGGGCC
The DNA here is from genome assembly GCA_021014915.2 of Artemisia tridentata subsp. tridentata. Taxonomy (NCBI): domain Eukaryota; kingdom Viridiplantae; phylum Streptophyta; class Magnoliopsida; order Asterales; family Asteraceae; genus Artemisia; species Artemisia tridentata. Next base: position 18,300,513 of record CP139507.1, on the reverse strand, counting down.
GTACCATCAACCATCCATTCGACGATTAAATTTCCAACACCAGGGGGCATAGCGACATTGGTCACTCAACCAAAGACGCAAAGGCACCATGATGCAAGGGAGGAGCCCATCGCAGAAACAAAAGAAACCAAGAAAAGAAATCATCCGTTGGGAGGAGTAAAACAGGACTGGCCGTGTGAACAAAAGAAGGGACCTAGGACCGGAAGGAAGGATGGAAGAAAAATGAATGGGCATGATGGCCAAGGAAGCCCCAACACACCGGCCAAGAAACAAGCAATGGCTCAGGTAATCGTCGGTACGATATAACCACTAGAATGTCTTACTATTCTATTTTATTACTGTAACAATGTACGAACTAACGGGAAGAATGCAAATACCTTCGTAACTTAAGACAGGTAGTTTTACAAATTGGGAAAGCAAGGTCTGCGGGAATGCGGCCCGACAGAGGCATCGGAAGCCTGCCGAACGAGATAACAAAAGTCGAACAGGGATAGTCAGGAGAACACCGCAAGTACAGCGGGCGATTGATTGTAAAAGCGTCCATGTAAATGGGGCTTAACGTATTCTGTGTAAACACCCGAAAGGGTTTGATGTTAATCATTTAATGAAACGTAGCTACCCTACCGAGGAGGGGGGCAATTTTCTCATGATATCTTTGAAATGTTTATGATATCCCAAAAAGGCTTGATATTGACTGTTTTCAATGACAAATGCAGTTACCCCACCATGGGAGGGAGTCAATGTCCCTGCGGAACATCACCTGAATATTTATGTGAGATCCCACATGTGTAACAATTACGAAATAGCTCGAACATAAGTTTAAAGTGACTCGTTCGGATGACTCGCGACATCCGGGCATAGTCAGTGTTCGAGCTGGGTGCTTGGAACACAAGTTTAAAGTGACTCGTTCGGGTGACTCGCGACATCCGGACGTAGTCAGTGTTCATTGTTTTCTGGACATAATTAGAAAATGACCCCCCCGAGAGGTTCACGCCCTCCGGGGAGTTTGTGGTCAATGTCCAAAGATGGTTGATACCCTAAAAAAGGAAGGGGTTGCCATAATCCTGGCGGAAAGGCTGAACCACCTGTAAAATCTCGAACATAAGTAGAAAGTGATCCCTCCGAGAGGTTCGTGCCCTCCGGAGATTAGTGGTCAGTGTTCATTGTTTTCTGGACATAATTAGAAAGTGGCCCCCCCCGAGGTTCGCGCCCTCCGGGAGTTTGTGGTCAATGTCCAAAGATGGTTGATACCTAAAAAAGGAAGGGGTTGCCATAATCCTAGCGGAAAGGCTGAATCATTTGTAACATTTTGAACACAAGTAAAAAACGATCCCTCCGGGAGGCTGGCCCCCTCCGGAGACTTTCGTGGTCAATATTCACATGGTCACCATACAACCGCGCAAAATGTATAAACTTGCACTATCGGAACTATGCAAACACAAAAGTAATAACAAGCGAATGTCACGCGTCCATAATCAAAAAAACATACAAGTGCACTTTCGGTACCATACGAATGACAGATAACAACGGACAAACGATGCGATTCATAACACCTACGAATACCAAAGAACAACTATTCGACAACGTCCATTTCGAAGACCCAAATTGTCCCATTACAACCCACGCATGTGATCCACACAAAAAAAAAGAGAAGAATATATATTTCTTGGGAAGGGAAAAAGGAGGAAGAAGGATAAGACACACACATTACTAAATCACAAGTTAATAGAATCCGGCAGGGTCGTTCAAGGGTCCAGTAGAACGTCCCATCATATTAACCGAAAGGTCAATTCCGCTAAATCTAGATCACTCCGGAAGCAAGCAAGAACAATAGCACGAAACATGAAACATGGAGCACGCGAAACACAAAACAATCATAAATATATACAAAGGAATAAGACACACAAATTATTTGTCACAAGATTATTACAGTCATCCGGATGTATGTATATAAAAAAGAAAGAGAAAAATTGTTCTTGGCTCAAAGGCCTTACAACACAAGGTAAACCAAATCACTCGGAAACTTAGGGGGCCGACCCGTCCTTTCCAACAGTCGGTCCCTCGACGTTAGTAGTCCCGGAAGTTGATCCCTCGGCGGCATTAACAGTCGGAGCACGGGGAGAAGCAGCCGGGTCGGGATCAGGGAAGATTTTCAGGATCTCATCAAGAGACTTAAGATAGGAATCGCTGATCTTCTTGATATAAGGATACTCGGCGGTAAACAACCCGTCAAATGCCGGGTCGAGTTTCTTCGCAGCATCCACATCCAGATCTTCCGTTTTGGCCAGAATGGCGGCCACTTCTTCCGGCCCGCGGCCCTCAACCACACCTTCCATAAACCCAGATTGCGAGGACAAGCTGAAGGGCCCTGCTAGATGATTCTTGTACTCATAGCTGCCCAACAGACGACGAACAACCTCCGGAAGGACCTCCTTAACAACCCTGAACCTTTCTGCTTCCGTGCGGCCCACTCGGGCAATCAGATCTCTCTTTTCTTCCCGAAGGCTCATGTTGTCCTTCACTTCGTCACTCAGGTTAACTTTAGCTTTTTCCAAATCAGCTTCCAAGGCGCTGATTCGTTCCGCTGCGGCCAACCTCTCATCCTCCACCAACTTCTCCAACTCTTTCACTTGCCCCATCAACTCCGACTCTCGCACCAGGCAGGTGGAATGCTCAATCTTCAGTTGTTTGAGCTCTCCCCCGTTCTTTCCAAGGTTTCCACAATGCTGGTGGACCTCGTAAAGCTCGCTATGGTCGTGAAGGAGTTTCTCGAACCGAAGCAGCAAGTCCGACTGAGCAACGGACCCCATACCCAAAAGTCTCCAGGCTCTCTGAACGACCTCAGCATCCCCCAAACTCTCCAAAAACGACTCCTCTTTCGGAGTCGGTAAGTGCAACAACAGTTCCCGACAGACCTTCCAGTTATCCAACCGGTCGTCCTTGCTCACCTTCCACGTCGGCACATGCAAAGAGGCCGACTCGCTGTCACCGGCTACCTTACCCTTCCCGCGGTTAGAAGCAGTAGCAGAAGAAGCCCCTACATTTTCGAAAAGTTTTATTTTTTATTATTGCAAGTCAAACAAAAATGGCGGAACGAATGCATAATTTGGAAATCAGCGTTTCATAAAGGGAAAGAAAGAAACACTTACCAGCACCGGTGGCCTCCGACGTAAAGCCCTCGCCGGTACCTCCTTGGGTATCCGGCCGTTTTCTTCCGGCCGAAGCATCGGCCCCCTCCGGCTGTTTTCTCGCGCCCGAGGCACCCTCGCCTTCATTGGGCTCTCGGAAGGTACCCCCTCCGGATGAATCACGATGAAGACGGACTCTCGTTCCCTGTGTTTGAGCCTGAGAGATGGGTCGGACGACATCCTGATCCGGTTTTCTCTTTCGGGAGACTGAGACCTTGGGGTCAGACTTGTCGACTCCGGTCATTTCTACCGTCTGCTCAGGGATAACGGTTTGAGGAGCAGCGGCAGCATGCGATCCCTGGGTTTGACTCCCTTGATGCTTGTCCCCCTGGGTCACCGGCACATCCTTCTTAACTTTGGGCTTCCTCAGGTATTGGGACATTGTGATAACTGCAAAAAACGGATGCAGATAATGGTCAAAACGTTGCACAGGCAAGGGCCGGAACACAACTAAAATAATAAAAGGAGACAGACAGAGGCCGTAAGGGCATAACCCTTCCCCCGATTCCCCTAGAAGCCGCCCACTTGTTGGGATACCCCCAATCGGACGAGAGCCCTACGGCGTGGAAAATTCAAACGACACGAGGTCTATCGTTCCCTAAGCCATCCTATCGGCGTTCGGGGTAAAAGAACTGAAGGGTTTATATGGAAGCTACGAAGATAAACCTCGAAAAATGTTATATGGTGCCTTCCTAACGACGCTAGGTATGCTTCTCTACGGTACTTCGTAATCCATGATAACCCCATACACGGCCCTTTAACCCCATCGAAAGGCACGTGTCTCTACGATAAACTTGGGGAGGAATCATTGGACCCCTGGAAAGTTCTCACAAGTAGAAGTGGGCAAAGCCGATGCGGTTTTGCCGGGGGAAAGAGGGATACAGCCAAACAGTAAAATAAAGTTAAGACAGAGACGGTTCGAAACGTACCTTGGAAAGACGAAAGACTAGTAGGAAAATGGAGGACAGACTGGCAAGAATCGTTCGGAAAATAATACCGGAAGGCGTCTCAGTTAAGATTATGGAATTGCGGTAGTAAAAAAAACACACATCAGTGTCACTATTTATAGGAAGAACTCAGGATGTGGAATGTCACGTTGGGCAAGACGCTGACGTGGCTGCAAATCTGCACACGAACTAAACACGCGCATACGTGTCAGTCCATTGATGACGACCTACATGGAACAACCGTGAAGTGGGCGGAATTAGTTATTAATCAACTAACCCAAAATAATTATAAAAGAGAGAGGCACACTCATAAAAATACTAGGGCGATACTTGGTAGAATCGGTATGATGTAAGACATGCTAGAATCTAACGGCATATCCTTCAGAAAAGGCCAAACGTAAACCCATAGTTTGTCAGCAATGTCATACCATCGGCATAATCGCAGCGCCTACGCACAGAAGGGCAAGGCCCTCCGGAAATTGAAAAAGGCACCCCGACCTATTGGGTGCACGCAATGATCACTCACCAAAAGAAATAAAGACATACAATGTACATAGAGGATCAGGAACGATACGATAATAGCTCCCACACGTCGAAGCCATAACACGTCAAAACTAACTCTTCAAGGCATTACACCATCGGCCAAACTGAAAAGCAAACGCAACAGTAATACCAAAGATTTAGGCCGACAGACCATAAGGTGATCTTTGGAGTGTCGCGTCAACACTTTACTAACAATGTAATTCTGATATTACATGCATATATCAGATGGAACAGGTTAAAATATGAAGCAGCCATAAGGCATTTTCTTAGTCTCATTGGTGTATATGTTCGAATGAAACATGCCGAAAGGGTATTACATAAACATTACTGGTACCGAAAGGCGCACAGATATTATACAAGTATTACATCATCGGTTTTCAACCGATAATGCAATACTGGGGGGGGACATGTTGACGTATGTGTCCGAACGGCCTGTCTCGACCGGCCGTCCGGACGACATCGAGCCGCCCGGGCATACCGGAAGGCATACGACTCATCCGGCCAAAATCACTGTAAGTAATGGGACAGGTGGCATTTACCTTTTGACAGATGGCAGCTGCAGACACCGCCGCCGCCTCCCCAGGATTTACGGGATTATGCCGGGGACATATCCCCTGAAAATCGGGCGCCGCCATTTCAGGTATCAAGGTCGAGTACTATAAATACTCGACTCATTTACTGCTCTCAACTAACACTTTTACCTGCATTAACTCCTTACTATAATCGATAGCCCTTTCGGAATATCAGATACTTACTCTCACACCGGAGGTGGGTCCTGGGATAACACCCGGGGCGAGCCTAACGTGTGCTGTTGTGTGCAGATATCCGGAAGACCCCAGACATTCGAGGTAATCAGCACTAAAGCTTATCGGAAGAACCCTAGTGGAGTTCGACCGGTAGGCCTTCTTTATTTGTCTGAAGTAATAACAGAAAATTGCTTCAACAGGAATCTAATTAATTAGAAAAGGATCGGATGGTGTGAAACAAGAGCATATGGGCGGCCATTCGTGGAGCAACCAATGAGTATTGTATTGACATCTAAAAAGATTGTGTAAATTAGAAATATTTTTTGGACCCTCTCTCAGTCTCCCACTCACAATTGTTTCCTCATCTTTCTTTTTCAAACGCTTGGGTTCAATATATACTTGTAGTAGGTGGTCGAGAATGAAATTGTGGTGACAACTTAACGACGGTAAAATAATGGAGCGGGGTTTTGTTTTTGGTGAAGGTGGTTTGTTTGGTCTTGGTGAATTGCATGCATGGCTAGCTACAATTGGTTTTGGAAATTAGGGTCTTGTGGAGGAGGGCCGGGAGGCCGGGACTAGTGAGGATAATGATTGCATTATATATGGCATTTAAAACATGTCTATTTTCTAAGGGTAATTATATTAACACCATTGCCAGAAAATATTTATACTTATACCTATCGTTGGTCACGCGTATTGTTGGCTAACACGTCTCGGCCAAAAACTGTTGGTGGTTTTTATACGTTTGGATCTAGGGCTGTAAACGAACTGAATGTTCAGTGAACATTTCATGAACCGTTCGGTAAAAAGTTTGTTTATGTTCGTTTATTTATTAAATGAACGAACATGAACAATATTTTACGATCGTTTAGTTAAATGAACGAACATGAACAAAAGTCACGTCCGTTTATTTATGCTTGTGAACGTCCGATTATGCGTTCGTTAACGTTCGTTTATATATCATTTATTTATTTATGTTCGGATCATATTTTTTAATTGTATAATTTTAAAAATTAGTTTGTTTAAACAAAACAACACTTATAAAACAATATTAGATGCATAATTTAATAAAGTTTATGTTTGTTTTCCTATGTTTATTTATGTTCAATCGTTTATGTCCGTTTAACGTTCGTTTAGTGTCTTAATGAACGAACATAAACGAACATGAACAACTCATTTTCTTAATAAACGAACATGAACAAGAAAATTCGTCCGTTTAAGCGTTCGTGTTCGTTTATTTGTCCGGTTAAAATTAAATAAACGAACATGAACAAGGCTCCGTTCGTGTTCCGGTTCGTTTACAGCCCTATTTGGATCAGTTTACTCAATAGGGTAAAGATAATCATTGTATTCGGATATCAGTTAGAATTGTGTTATTACTTTCCAAAAAAAAGTATTCAAGCGTAATGCATGGGCATCACTAATATCTATTTGGGATAAGACGAACTGTAATGATCTTGGTTTAGGCACAAATCAAGAACCATTTTGCTTCAAAGTGTTTTTGTTTTTATGTTGTTTTTCATGCATTAGTGAATCTCTTAGGGCATCCACTATAAGAGGTTTATAAAAAGGTCTAAAAACTATGAAAAGGTTTATCTTTTGTTTCAACCATAGTGAGCTTGTAGTTTATATCTATGTGGCATGAAGAGGTCCAAGATCATAGACCTTTTCATAATTTAATGCATGTGTTATGGTTGAACATTTGATATAATTGTAAAAGGTTTATACATAGTGGTAATAGGTTTATAGTATTAAAAGTTTTATAAATTAATGATTTGACATGTTATAAACCTATTTTAAAGGTCCACCATTGTGGATGCTCGTATATTAAGATGAATACTCAAGTCAATGAAATTATGAGAATTAATCGGCCCATTATTCTCATCATAATACTTCTCCATGATTGCAATAGTGGTTACATGAATAGGTCAAAGACGTTACAAGTTAGTTTGAATTCAGTTCCAACATGTTTACTTGCTAATAAGGTTGCTCCCTGGAAGGGCATGCCCCCTAAGTATGTCATCAGAGGAGTTCACTCATTGAAAAAATGAACCATCTGATGACAACACTCCCTGATAATAACATTCCGGGTCCACTCAAAGAAGAGTAAGACACTAAACTCATCAACTTGATGACATCATTCCGAGTGTCACTCACTGATCATAAACATTTGTATTCTAAAAGCGTTTAGGAAATATATATGTTAGTCATTTTGTGTTTACAGAATTCTTTATTGTTGTAAATTTGATGAGACAAAGACGTAAACTGATATTAGACTAGTTTAGATTTTAAAGATTGCTTTAGTGTATAAATCTTAAGCTGGTGAATGATGACACGAGTATGTCTCAGCCCAAGCTGATGAAATAAACTCTCAAGCTGAAGAAAAAAAAAAAGAAAAAGAAAAGAAAAGACATGGAGATAGTTTTAAGCTCAAGCTAATAATTGAAGAACAACTCAATATATACGTATGCAAAGTGAATTAGAATACTTGGATTATTCTACGTATAATGTTTTATAAGGACTTGCACTAGGAGAAATTGTCTAAAAATTCCTTAGATTCTATGCTTAGTTTTGTATATTTTAGCCAGTGATATCGATACTTAAATATTAAGCAAAACGTGTAAAATGTTTGAATCTGCAACCTTGTGTTCATGCGACTTACTTGTTATTGTCTAAAGATTTTTTAAGCATAAACTCTAAGGGTGCGTTTAGTTGGGGGATAATCCTTTGTATTTTAAAATAGTTGAGGACAAACAAAAACAAGCAACATAAGAATGTATAATTCTATGAGAAACGTTATGCTCACTCAAAATTTTATAGAGTTTATATATGATTGGGTTAGTTAAAAAGAAGAGAGATTGTATGAGATTGAGCCACCAATGATAAATATACACGTCATTGTATAAAAATGTATTAGTCAAATTCTATATCAAAATGATATAGCCAACCTTGGAATACCAAATATTTGGTACTTTTGGTAGTTGTACATACTACATAGTGGGACAAACTAATCCGTTATGACATTTGCATTTTAAGGGCTAAATTAGTAATCTCACGCATGGAAGAGCCATAAAACATTCCCCATGCCATAAGACGACAACAACAATAACCCAAAAGTGGATGCGAGTAACGAAAAGGAGAAAGGAACACTTGTGTCTTTTACCCTTTTAGGAGGTCAACTCTTAATAATCAACGTACCATTTCCATATTTACGTTGTTATACTATACAAGCCCCCTATGATGTCAAATCATAGGAGATATTTTTTTTGTCCCCTTCACTTTTCAATATTACACAGTTTTCTGTTAGTTTCTGCTCCGTATTTCTGACGGTTTTAATCGTTTGACTTATTAAACTTTATATTTTATGTTCCGCATTTTCAGGTTTATAGTTTTTTAATATAAACAAAATTATAAAAATAAAAAAAACAAAAAAAGTCAAAAAAAAAGGGGGGCTTTGATAACATTTTTTTTGGGGGGGGGGGGGGGGGGGGGGGGGGGGGGGGGGGGTTGAATAACATGGGCCTTGCATAAACTCTTATAAACACAAGTACCACCGTAATTTGACTTTACAATCAAAGGTACCCTTCCAAAGTAATATCCAAAAAAGATAGTAAGATTCATAGAGTTGAGATTAATGTATATCTTATATTTGTCATAAATTCAATAAAATAATCATGTCCATCCATTTTTTTTTGATAAAAATAAATAAAAATAAATAAACGTTCACTTTTTAAAAAAAAAATTAAATATCTCGCGAACCGTTAATTGTTACGTGAAAAAATCATTCTATCGCGACGAGAATTAAATTATCTTTCTATAGATATGCACTTCTATATAATTTCGAATAATTTTTTTTTCAAAATTTCCTCCTAAAAAAATCACATGTGATTTTTCTCGTCGGAAATTTTGAAAAAAAAAATTCGTCGAAAGTGTATAGAAGTGCATATCAATAGAAAGATAATTTAATTCTCGTCACGATAGTGTATTTTTCGTAGCCTAAAAATTTACCGTTTGCAAGATATGTTTGTTTTAAAAAAATGTGGAAAATAGTTTTTTTTTTTTTTTTTTTAATTTTGATGAAAAATATATGAATAAAATTGGTTAATTGTATCTATGACAAATATGAGATGATCTTTTGTCAAGAAGCATATATTTCCAATATAAAATAAACAATTGTAAACTTGACTAATGATATGATCTTACGATCATATTTAGAATCACAACTTAAGCATCATGTATACGTGGTTCGGTTACATTGATAAAAAAATCTATACTTTGAAATCCCAGTGGATTAGTCGGCCAAGGGTCGAAAACCATGATTACCAGTAAATAAATAAATAAATAAATAAATAAAAAGTCATATTAACGTTATGAATTTAAAGAATCTAATAGAAATGTGAATACTAGATATGGGTTGAATAGTTCTGGTCTTTAAAAACTTAGTTTGAAACTTATTATGTACAAATAATAATAATAATATGAATGAATAAACGATTAAATGCAAGAGAATAAATAAAAGAAAAATCAAATACAAACATGATGATTTATAGTGGTTCGTTCACGAAACTTCTCTTCGCCCTAGTTCACTCTCTTAGTGTTTGACTCAATAGTTATTTCACAAAATCAATAAGCTCCCTTATTGGCGGAGAAAATCGTACAACATCGCTTACACTTTTACCGATACTAAGCTAGATATCGAATCCTAACTAGGTAGAACCAACCTTTCTCTTGTGGTATTTTGAGGCCTAAAACACTAACCTATCTCATACTAGTTTGGTGTATAATGGTGAAAATGACTTTATAGTAAGATAGTGGAATATAGTAACATATCAAAGTTGCAAATACAAAACTACAACTATAACACAAAAGACTTGAATTCTTCTTGTGTTCTTCTGTTGTAAAAAGTGAATCACTTTGAATGAACATAAAACAAGATAATTATCAAAAGTAATGTATGTATGAAAGTGCTATGTAATGCAAGAGATATGTTTGTAAGGGGTGAGAAAAGATGGTAGCAAATGACTTGTTTAAATAGGCACAAAGAAATCCATTCTAAGGACCTACGGATCCTGCAGAGGATCAGGATCCGTAAGTCTGCAAAGATCCATGGATCATGCGATCACAAAATCTGCCCGTATTTGAGATGTCAATCACCCTTTATATGCATAGTTTCCTATCTAGAATGCTTGGGGAAGAGATGTTTTCCTAAAGTGTTAAACACTCCAAGCCCAAAATGGTTAATGAGTGTTTTTATGCAAAAACACATTTGATGTTTTCCTATTTTATTTTGGGTTATTACAAAAATGGTTAATCCATTTTTCAATGAAAATGAGAATTGAATTAATCCTAAAATCGAAAGATTCATAGCCAAATGAGATAGTTAAAAATTATCGAAAAAAAAAAAAAAAAAAAAAAAAAAAAAAAAAAAAAAAAAAAAACATTTTATTTAAAATAAAGTTAAAAATGATGCGAATGTTAATAAAATTATTTAAGATTTTATAAAATGATACAAGAATGTGATGCATTATGTACGATAAAACCATCTTTGATCATTAAGCAAGTTTTAGAGAATCACATTCATAACTTAAGTGATTTTCGCCAAAGGATAACTAGGTCTGAAACATTTTTATTTAAACTTTTACTTAATACGCTTTTATATTTGTTATTAGACAATTTTAGAGAAATCGTTAAGTAGAAATAATGTTTTTATGCATTTATTTGTATTAAAAATCTCTCCCTTTTTGATGATGACAAAATATAAACTCAAATTAGTGTAAAAATAGAGTAAAGATGTTTTAGAGTTGAGTTTAGACCTTTCTCCCCGTTTTTGTCGTTGCAAAACGAAGGTTTGTAGCGGAGCGAACGTTGAATAAAGCTCCCCCTTAGTCCATGCTCCCCTTTAATGAGAGTATCCAAAGGAATCTAGCTATGTTGAAAACAAGCTTTTTTTTCCCCCAGTCATATGCTTGGAACCACCACTATCTTTAATCCATTCATCCGGTTCAAAACCAACCTTTCAGCATACCAAATAAAATCGTTTCAAAACTCAAACATTTGGTCCCCAATATCTCATGGGTCCATAAATGTTAGTGTCAAACATTATATGCATTTGGGGTGATTGGTTCATATATTGAAATGGTGGATATAACACCCCAAGGTACATAGTTTTGGGCTTGGTCTCGAAATTGGTTTGGAAAGTTGTTGTTCCAAGCCATTGGATATTAGTTTGGGTTTGTTTGACTTCTTAGTTTACTTATTGGTTGAGAGTGAATTATTTTTCTTGGTTTTAAGGACTTTGGTTTAGACTCGGTTTTGTAAATCTCAATCTACTCTTTGAAGATGGTTTGTAAATTTGTGTAACCTCTTTCTCACTAGCAATAGGTATTTTGTTCTTGTTCAAAACAACAAATTTGGTTTTTTTGAGGTTGATTTTTGGTTAGAAGTCAAATTAGGATCATTATCAGGCTTGCATGAATCATGTGCAGACGATGGATCCTTAGTGGATTCGTCAGTTGTTTAGATTCGTGCGTTGCCTGAGTTGATTCCGCTTCTTTCACAAAGATTACTTGTTTGTTTCCACTAGCTGATTCTTCGTTTTCAGTAAAATCAAGACCCATTTTGTCACTTGGGGACTTTTGAATGCTTAAGATGTGTTTCAACAAATTAGTACTCTTTTCAAACATTATGAAATTAGTTGCTTCTTTTTAAATATTAGTTTGAGTTTCTTTTAGCTTTTCATATTCAAGAAGAAGCTTTTGACATGATTCACAACCATTGTCAATGGCTTTGTTTTCTCAAGTTTTTTCACATTTTCTTTTAGTTCAAAAACTTCATTTTCAAAAAACTCTTTCTTAGTTTTCAAAAACTTGTTTCTGTTGATGATTTTAAGACTAACTGACTTAGTTCACATAGTTTGTTTTATTTATTTTGCAACTCATCATCATCAAGTGATGAGATTTCCTCCCTATAATAAGAAGAATCAGAATGTACCTCATTTGTTTCTAGAGCCATGAGACAAGCTTCTTCCTTGTTCCTTTCTTCATCGTCTTCATCGTTATCGCTCTAAGAACCTCCAACGAACGCCTTTTGATCTTTGTTCTTTGGTGGTTGAGGGAACTCCCTGATGAGATGATTTGGATCTCCGCATCTATAGCATTCCCTTTGACCAGATCTTTTCAGCTTTGAAATTTTCCTTTCTTTCTTCATAATTTCTTCAAGAGGTCTTCTTTTCATCATAAGGTTGTCTTACGAACTTTCCGCTCCTCATGAAGAATTTTTTTAAAACTCTGACCGCCATTTCATACCCTCCATCCTCACTATCATTAGTGGAGCTTTCATCATCACTTGAATCCTTCTTGCAGTGTTTGGATTTTAGTGCAATAGACCTAAACCTTCTCGTTCTTGAGCTTGATGATTTCTAAATCTTTTTCCATCACCACTTTATATAATTTAAGAATCCCGAAAAGCTCGTTTAGTGGAAGTGATGACAAGTCCTTTGATTCTTCAATAGCCGTCACCTTCAGCCTGTACTTTGGATGAAGAGCCCTGAGAAATTTCCTAACATAATTTTTGCTAAAATAACCTTCATCAAGTGCTTTTAAAGTAGTAATAATAGTATTAAATTTAGCAAAATCACTATTAATGCTTTCATCTTCAAAGATAGAAAAATTGTTCATATTGTTGAAGAAGAAGATCAATTTTATTATCCCTAACTTGGGGATTTCCTTGATAAGTGACTACGAGGGACTCTTAAATTTCTTTGGCCGTTTTACACATAATTTTTTTTTCATATTCCTTTTTAGGTAAAGCATTATAAATAATCATTTTAGCCTCGTTAATTTTGCAATCTTTTTCTTCATGTCGTCATTTTGATGATCATAAGGAATTGGTTCGTCTCTTTGTGTAATTATGATTCTAACAATGGTCTCATAGTCACCCTTAAAGATACTATGTCAAAGGTCAATGTCTTTTTATTTCACATAAGTTTCAAATCTATTTTTTCTATAAAGAAAACTATCACTTTCAAAAAGTGGTGTTATTTGCATGGATTACCCTTCTTTGTAATTTTCTAAAGCTATAGATCGATTCAAGTTTTAAAATACAATTTGTTTTAAAAATATTTGAGAACGTAGCTCTGATTCCAGTTGTGGAAAACTAGAAGGGTGGTTGAATAGTTTTGGTCTTTAAAAACTTAATTTGAAACTTATTATGAACCAATAATAATAATATGAATAAATAAATGCATGAAAATAAATAAAAGAAATATCAAACCAAACACGAGGATTTATAGTGGTTCGTGATGGATTATGTGTGGACGGGACAACAAATAACTAATACGGTCGGATACGGTCATTGGCCTAATAGGTCACACGCTAGCACGAATAGAGGCTCCATATATATGTTGTACATATAGTATTACAATATGGTTTACAGAAGTTACAAGTTTGGAGAATTGCCTTAACACGTTTAACGAAACGATAAGTAATGGGAAAGATGTGACTTGCATTGCATGTCACTTAGTAGGGGCGTTTGATTTAAATGAAATGAGAGGGAAACCTTCTATTTAGTTTAAATATGATTTGGTTTAAATTAGGAAATGATAATAACTAACTCCTATAAAAGGACCAGGTTATTATTCATCTTACTAATCCTTAAATCTCATATCAAATCACAAAACCAAAACCTCCCAACCCCTCCTCTAACCTATTCGGCTGAATAATCAAGGGTGTAAACCCTTGATTTTCTTTTGTTCGAATATCGTGTCTATGTTTAGTTATTGGCTAAGTCACATACGAGATTGTGATATCAAAGTAAGCTACCAAGAGCTTCGCTAAAAGAGTTAGCATGGATACGATTAAAGATCGAGTCTAAAGGATTTGGTTGGTGTTCTTGTATTGGGTATTATTGGATTGATCACATAGGATTAGTGTCTTAGGGATCAATCCACTCATGTTCATCCAGATAACCAAGTAAGCTTTCATTAAGTTTATGTTTGTTTGATTAATTATTAATGTTTTAATAATTCTTGTATGTATATGTTATAGTTAAATTATGATGAATTTAAATGCACACATATATGCCGAAAATTATGTATGATAATTTTATGATGATTGATGTCATGTTGCTATAAAGATCTTTATTTATTTGTGAATTATATACGTTTAATTCTTCTGCATTTGTGACTAATGTTGTTAGTTAAAATTTTAATCGTACATGTATACATGTTGTGTGTCATGTTGCTCAATTCCCATTAGTTCAGTCACGAATCTTCTCTTCGCCATACTCCACTCTCCGAGTTTCTGAATTGAGAGTTACTCACTAAATCAACAAGCTCCCTTATTTGCGGATAAAATTGTACAACGTCGCTTACATTTTTACCGATACTAAGCTAGATATCCAATCCTAACTAGGTAGAACCAACCTTTCTCTTGTGGTGTTTTGAGGCCTAAAACACTAACATATCTCACACTAGTTTGGTCTATAATGGTGAAACTGAGTCTGGAGTATGATAGTGGAATATAGTAACACAACAAAGTTGCAAATACAAAACTACAACTATAACACAAAAGACTTGAACTCTTCTTGTGTTCTTCCCTTGCTAAAAGGGGATCACTTTAAATGAATTTAAAACAAGATAATGGTAAAAGGATATGTATGTATGAAAGTGTTATGTACTACTAGAGATATGTTTGTAAGGGGTGAGGAAAGATTGTAGTTGTGGAAAACTAGAAGGGGGGTTGAATAGTTTTACCGTTTTTAATTTCTTTTTCTTAGTTATCTTTGTGTGTGAAATGACTTAATATATGAAAACAAAATAACAATATGTAAAGTGCAAGAAAGATAGAAACGATCATACCACAACACGAGTGTTTATAATGGTTCGGTCTACAAGGACTCTTTTTCCTTGCCCTACTCCACTCCCCGAGTATTCAACTCGAGAGTTTTCTTCAGTAGTCAACAAGCTCCTTTATCCGGCGGAGAAAACCTTTACATGTCGCTTACACAATATTTCTGACACAAAGCTAGATTTCGAGTTCTTTTACAAGGGTACAACCACTCCCCTCACACTATGTATTTTGAGGACTAAAATACTAACCAATCATGTAAGATCCTGCGAAAAACCCTTGTAGTTGATCTTAATAATTAGTGATAACCTTGTATTGTCATTTAATAAAGCCCATTTGTACGGAAAAATTTAAACTTTCTATTGTTATTATTAATAGCACGACGCATTTTATATATATATATATATATATATATATATATATATATATATATATATATATATATATATATATATATATATATATATATATATATATATATATATATATTGTACACACCGAAAACTCGAGATAATATTTCCGACGCAACAACACATTTTCATGATCGACGACAAGTGATCATACTCACCTAGCTAGTACACTACACTTAACAAGAATTAATACCATCAAATATACTTAACCAAAATTTAATTACAAACACAAATCCTAACTCTACACTAACTACAAACCGATTGGACCCCTATTGTTCGGCCCACAAAAATCACCTAGCCCATCACTTCCACCCAACCCAATCGAATTACACAGCCCAAAATCACTACCCACTTTATTTCTTTCCTTTGCTTTCTTTCCAAAACCCGATCAAAGCACACTTCAAACATTCAATAGCATTCTTAAAAATTGAACGTGGCCGTCACTTATTTTTACACCATTTAAATCACCACTTAGCAAACTCCTTTTTGTACAAAGTCACAAATACGATGGTCGAATATTAGCATGATAATGAACCCCATTTTGTTGTCCCATTTCGACACAAACATATAACTAAAAACATCGACACAAAATTATATCACGCCCCAATACTTCCTATAACCTTCCAACTATATAACTAACTAAATTTGATACCCTAAATGAGAAATGAACTATAACCATGACCTTTAACTCGAAAGCTCCATCTTGTGCCAATATTGTTAAAAACCGAATATGAAGAAACTTACAAGAACTAAAATCCAAAACCCCATCTACCAATACTCAACTTCACACTCAATTTAAGATAGCATTATACAAGTGTCCCATAGTTACAGTGCCTTCAATCATAGAGTCAATAGGTCAATGCAAGGGTGAAGATATTTTGCCTATAAAAACCCTTCATTCGACCTCTTTCTCTTCCCTACACACCTATCACTTTCTATCACCATCAAAACATTCCATAACTAGGAAAAGTAACCTTTCTGTCGAAGTTTTGGAAGCGAACTCAGTAGGAGTAAAAGTGTACCAAGCTTTTAGAGTTCACTACTTCTTCTTGGGTTTCATTCGAACTACACAACTCTCTTCACCACCCATTTCACTAACACTATTTTATCCCACTCCCTCCATACCTTCACCCAAACCCTCTCCCTCACAACAGAGAACCTCACTAGTTTTGCTTGGGAAAGTTCGAAGCAAGTGGGTTGTCTTCCCTTCGTGTTCCATCCGGCTACTACTGAGTCTCCACCACCTTTTCAAAGGTGTAGTAAGTCTTCTCGCATCCTCTTTAATACATATCTCACGTACTCACTCACACATGCATATCTCATGCTACATTCGAACGTATCTATTTTTATTTGTATGCACCACACAGTTTACAAACTCACGTTGCATGTCACCAAAGAAGGTTTAAGAACAGCATTCACATCTTACTAGTACTCGTTTACTATATCAAGTCATGCGTTATTTTCCCACTTAAACGTATAGCATTTATTGTTAAGAACACAGCAACCCATTTTGAAACATGCACATAATCGAACTTACATAGTGAAGACTTGGCAGTCACCTCACAACTCACTTTCACAACCAAGACATCACGCCATGCATTATTCTGATTGTTCACTTGATCGTACATATTGGCACTTCATTTATTTACATACATCATTTTACTCGAACATGTATACTTTTATTCCATGCAAACCTTATATGCCACGCTATAAATAAAATGGGAAAAAGCTAGAACATGCTAAGTGTTTTTATACGTATACAAACAGCCTTCAAACTGACTTCATATATCACGATATAAATTAATAACCATGCCCTTTCTTCACACGACCTGATAGCCCACACTACCAACTACACTTTTCATATAAACACCACGTAAAAATAATCGAGAAACAACCATTTAAAACTGCCGAACCAATCACAGAAACACTAAATCGCTTCTTAGAAAATATAACCCAAAAACTATTTTCGGTAATGGGCTAAATTAAAGCCCAATAAGCATCAATGTTAGGACAGTCCAATAGGCCCAGGAAATACATTTTCAGAATCACAAAAATAACCCAAGAACAGGCCCAAAACAATTTTACATGCCCTCGCCTCTAAAATATTAAATGGGCTTTAAGATAGTTCGTTGTGCGGCCCATTTGTACAAAAATAAGCTCTTTTCTGAAATAAGCAATTGAAATAAGTTAAAATGAACTTAATAAAGTTATAGAAATTTTCAGAATATTTTTCCCGTTATTTTTATGCAAAAAGGACTAAAAATGTAACGCGGTTTAACTGGAGGGACCAAAACTGCCAAACCGTGAAACTCAGGGACTGAAGCTGTGAAAACAGTTTATAAAGGACTTAAATTGACATACCTTTGAACTCCAAGCCTTATGTGGACATATGGACGAATATTGGACTATTATTGAACTATGGACTTAACCGAGGACTAACAATGCAACGCAAGCCACAGTTAGGGTGAAGGATGTAAAATCTGGAAAGAACAAGTACTAACTGTTATAACTCGACATTCTTATTCTATTTTTCATTTTTGCACCACACTTATATCTCATATGCATTTTTACGCATTTTGTTTGCATAATAGTTAATATTTAGTAACGTTAGAGACATTTCATGTTAATATTTCATATCAATTCATTTACTCTTTGAAGATATGATCTTACGAGAGCCCGAGCACCATAATCATATATAATAACACCTTCACCTTCAACGATTAAATCGTTGTATAATCATCATCCACCACTCATACACACACACCACCAGAAATTAGTCAGATTCTCAGTTATTTATATATTTACCAGGTTCCATATCGAAGTTATTATAATCATCTCTGAGTTTATTATCACCATCACCAGTAACGCTTAAGGTGAGTCATGGCCTCACTTTTTAAAACTCTTTATACTTTTTAAACTCCGTGAGGGGGATACATGCTATAAACAGATCACAAGTATTTTTCTGTATGCTACCTGACTTGATATATGCCTAAGTTACCATATTGCCACAAGACCCTTTTATCATGAGCCATTAATCACTGCGGTGAACGCGAATATAATGAATAGATCTATTAGAGGTTGACGACCTATCCCACTAATACTGTGACGGAATGCTTTTTGCTAGTCGTATTAGTCGCGATGCATTATATTTGAGAGAAATAGGAATTGGCAAATCACCTATTACACGAGGGCAAAACTTTCATCATTAATTTGGTGGACACCTCCGTTTATGCGGTACTTTGTTAACGTTTGCGTGTCATGAGACTTAGGGCAATATATGAACTGCGATATCAACTTTTAAACTGATTGTATCTTCAATACAATCTTACTTGTGAATCGAACTGATATTTAAATTACAAACTCCATGATTTCACTCAACATTATGTTGACTTTTAAGCATGTATCTCAGAGAACTAGAGGAGCAAGGCAAGGCATGGAGCAGGCGTACCCTATCTTAAATAAATGGTGTAAAATAAAGTTGTAATTCAGTTAAATTGATGTTTCTTTGGAGAAACTTTAGCACTCTGATGTAACGCTTTGTAACTGAATTTGTATTATGGACCTATGTAAATTAAAAATGCCGCCTCAGGCTGTTTTACTATGATTTTGTTTTCGATCCTCACAGTAACACCCAATTTAATCTTCCGCTGCTATATTTAAAATTTGGGGGTGTTACAGATCACTATCATAGGTGTATGATGGTTTGGTACAAACAATTATGTATGAATAAATACAATTCATATAATGACAAACAAACAAGCCTTGCAACGTTTTGTTGAAGCTTGTAATGCTTTGATCTTCTTTCTACAAAGAAGTTCACTAAAATGAAATACGAATGAGTTAGATATAGAGAATAATAAATGAGAGAATGTATGTTGTTTTATGTATTTAAGTGATGATCAAACAACATGGAGTGGCTTGCTATTTATAGGCACAAAGGCTCAGCAAACCACGGATGTGACATAACCAAAATGAGGGTTCCGTCCGTGTAACTTTTTGGTTCCGCGGGTACCTGACAAAAAATCTTCAAAATCTTTTATCAAATCTAATCAAAATATACACCATATCTTTCAAGGGTTCTAGAGTGATAATCTAAACAAAATATTCACCATATCTTTCCCAAGATCCTAAAGAGCTATGCAATCTTAGAATAGGATGATGCATGGAATGATTTAAAAATACATTTTCATTTTAGATTATCATGTTTATAAAAGTATACTTGTAAAATGTATATACTAGCCAAGTAATGTTTAATTTGTGTTTAAGAAATACTTGTGACTATATATGTAAAAGACTTAACTATATTTATGTTTTGCTAAAATAAAGTTTATAATTGTCGTTAACAAAATATAGCAAAGATCATAAAATATAAATAACGTTTTTTAGACGATATTTGTATTAACAGTAGCAAATTACTTTTTTAAATAGGTAAAAAGAAAACCATTTAGAGGACCTACAAATCATTTCAAACCCACGGATCTTGCACGGGATCCGTGAGTTTGCAAGAGTTCGTGGATCCTGTAGATCACAAAATCTGACCTTTTTTAGATGCCAGTTGTAACCACTGTAAAAATTTCACCTTGTAATAAACTATTCTATATATTTTAATAAAGAATACTTATCCATTTTTCTACTTATATATATATATATATATATATATATATATATATATGTAACAGATGATGAATCTTTCTGTGAGATTCCAGGTATAGTTCCTTCCCGCGTCAATTGCCAATTCTATATATATATATATATATATTAAATTTATCTGATCATAACTAATATCTAATGTGACGTAACTCACATCCTCGATAAACGTGCTCTCACGCGGACCAACATCAACTTACTTAATGTTTAATTTATATAAACATTTCCATATAAAAATCCAACGATATACCATTTGCCACTTTACGTTAACTCATTAACAAACGTACAAACTAAACATTTCTAATCTATTAGAGTTTCTACGAAACCCTAAATCATTATAACAATGAATATGAATAACTAAACCCTAAAACACTAAAGTACAACTCATTTAAACCAATGTACAAGTTACTAAAGCACAGAAACCCTAAATTCACTTTAACTCCCGATACAAACCCTAATTTCATTAAATCGTGATTTTATGTAATAAAATCACAAACCCTAATTAATGTATATATAATTTTTACAAATTATAAATGTACAAGTCTCTCAAGGCAATGTACAAGTCATTTATGCATAAAAACTATATAATAATAAAAATCTCATTATAACCCTAAATGTATTCATTTTAAAGCACATTATCCATGTCTTTTATGCATAAGCCTTAAAAATAAATTTCTTGAACTCCCTAATTATAAGTACAAGTCCCTAAACCTAATGTACAAGCATCCAATGCATAAAAACCAAGAATCACATTTATATACATTTAAACCTAATAAAATGAACATATAATTAAAGTAACTTAAGAAAACATTAAAAATATATTTTCCATATTACATAAACCCTAGTACAACCCTATAAAGCCCATAGTACCACCCTTTGAAGCACCACACGATTTCATTTTTCTTTTACATACAATTCGATACATATATAAATAAAACAAGCCCAAATTATTTTTCTATACAACAAATACCTAAACTAAACCCTAAACTAATCTAGTTACATCCCTAAACCCTAGAGTACAACATGCTATAGCTCAAAGTACTATCCTTAAAGCCATTCGATTTCCATAAAAATTACCTAGTTCGATTTCTAGCTAAACCCTAACCAAACTTTCACCTCACTAAACCCTAAGTAGAAAATACACCACATATATCCTCCTAAGTCCCAAAACTTCCCACATCATCATGTCTTCATTAGTCAAGAAATGTAGGTAAGTCTTATGGAGAGGGTTTTTCCATATAGCCTTTCCCTCCCCCACCTTACACATGGATCCACTTGACCTAGACACATCACCTTGTCCTCCTCACACACCACAAGGTGCCTAGAAAACCCCAAGGAACCCTAACTCCCATTTCTCTATATATGTCGACCCATACATTTCCATTTTTCTTCATCACAATTCGAAACCACCCAAAACTAACCATACTCTCATTTGCTACTGATCAAGCAGCCCATTTAGGAGTTAAAGAAAGGTCTCAAGAAGGATTAGAAGAAGGAAAACCATTAGTGTTCCATTTCCAAACAAATCGCCACATTTATCCTCTAATCGAGTAAATAGCAAAATAAGTATTTCAAGCCTCTTTCCATTTCATTTGTAAACTTTAAACACACTTAAAAATGATATTAAATAAACCCTAAAATAGAAAGCTAAGCCAAAAATCCATGTTTCCTCTTCTTTTTCTTTTTGTCGAGCAACCAAGAACACACCCTTAATCATTTTTTTTAAGCATTACAAATCAAGAAACTTTAAAACATGTTAGAGATAGATTAAATATGGTTATGATCATGTAAACATGCGTTAAAAATTAGTTATAACACTTAAAGACTCAAAACCCACTTGTTTTTCTCTTTTCCTTTCTTACCAAAACTGTTCCTAGACACCCAACTTTGGACCATTGTTTCGACCCTTAAATGACATCAATAAAATCTGTATTTTTGCCATATTAAAGACCACCTAGCTAGGTAATAGTAGGAAAAAGAACGTTGTAGAAACATGGCCTTGCCTCGTTTTTATTCGTGACCCAAATCTGTCCATCGCCAACTAATATGCGCGCCCCATTTTAATTAATTCGAGCATAATAAGCTCGCAATATAAGCTAATTGTTACACCCCGTGCCCGCTTAGACCAAAAACTTTGACTTTTGACGCGGAAACGCTTGACCTTACCGGACTTATACAAAATTTTCATTTAAATATCAGAGTCTATAACATTTAACTCTTTTAAAACATTTGCAAGAACATATACTCGAACACCTTTCAAAAACATTTCACATAAAACTTTATAACAAAATCAAACAACCTTTCAGACCACAGATACGCCGTATCCCTTTGAGGGATACGCCGTATCAGACCATGCGCCGTATCCACCTAAAGTGATACGCCGCATCACCTGAACCTTCTGATACACCGCATCTACCATATTAGATACGCCGCACCACATTAAACTTCTGATACGCCGCATCTACCATATTAGATACGCCGCATCTACCCATTTGACACAGAACATCAGCAGGAAGACCTGCATAAACCCAACACATCTCAAATACACTTTGACTCCTTTATACAACTCTATAACTTGTGCCAAAACACTCCAATAGCATTAAAAACCATATCAAACTATAAAACACGGCAATTGACCCGTTTGACTCCAAAATGGGTACGAATGGACACTAATCCAAACACCCCTTTAACTTCACTCAAATACACATAAAACATACTTAAACTCATCCAATGACTTCCAATTCGTTATACAACACTTGGCATACAATTTGCCACTTGACTACACTTTATAAAACATAACTTGACTCGCGGGGGTACAAACTTATACACTTGAGCTCGGTATCTACCTAAGCTCTACATTCTTACCCAAATCTACCCACATTGCATAACCATGCCTTAGCCCATATATCCTTACATCCAAGCCATAGCATAAGCACCTATAAAACGGTTAGACAACTAAACCGTAAGCGATAACGCTTAGTAAGTAAAACGACTATAACATACCATTATACTTCAAACCTCATAATGCATCATATACATAAACCACTTACTTCACATAATCACTAGCACATAACATCAACTTATCTCCTAGCATCCAATCTTCACATAAGCCATATCTTGACATCACATAGGCATAACACAAGCTATCTTTCTAGCCATAAACATACATAACACATAATGATGGAATTCCATATAACATATGCTATCATCATTTTACTTACCTCAAACCAAGCTATATAACATCAAGAACATCTTCAATAACACAAGCTTCCATCATCATCATCATCACCATCCTTCATAAATAATAAAAACCTAACAACATAACAATAATAACATAACAAGGGTTATCAAAACCCATCAAAACATAATCATCATTCTAATCAAATCATCATATGATCATACCCACATCATATGATGATTTCCCACTTAAATCACTAACTTGAGGAGGGTTACTTACTTGATAATCATAGCTAAGAAAGACCATAAACATGGGTCATTTATCTTCACCATCATAAGCCATCACCTAGCTCTATCTTCCCCCCTTTCTCCTTGGTTCGACAATCACAGAAAACACACTCTCTTTTACAGGAGAGTGTGGAGACTTATAGATAATTGGGGAAGTTTCTAGCTACAAGGGCAATTCTGTCATTTCTGCTTATTTAAGGTCGATGCGCCGTATCTATCTTCATAGATACGCCGCATCCACATATACGCCGTATCTCCATATACAATACGGCGCATGGACTATAATAAGTCGGTTCTACTTTCCCTTTCTACCATACGCCGCATGTACTTCCTAGATGCGCCGCATCTAGGCTATAACAGGCTAACACTTAACACTATAACCATTGCCCTTAGACAACACATACTCTTGGTCAAACACACTTAGGCTCGGGTCAACTTCATCTAGGGTGGGGTCCCACCACCCGGGAAACGGGTCTAACAATTCTACCCCCTTATTTAGATTTCGTCCCCGAAATCTCTCGTCTATCGCTATCCAAAACTAAATTCACGACATAAACATGTCCTTATTCTCATGCTTTTTAGGCCAAATCCTTGCAACGATCTACATGATCTTGCAAATTCTATTTTTACTGGGCATAAACACAACTCATAATCCACTAAAAGCACCCTTCTCATCATAAAATTTTCTAAGATTTCCCGAAACAACTACTTGTCATCCGGGAAGATCTACTACTTTGACTCTATATGAGTCAAATTTCAACACTATAACACGGCATTCGACAAAACACTACTCATAACCTATCTTCATAAATCCGGCAAATCTCACATTCCACATAATACTAAATACGCATCTATACTAAAAACCGGCAACTTATCTCAAAATACACAAGGTACCATACAACGGTACCTTTCCAAATTCTTACACACGCATTACTTAAGCAATCTTTCTTATCAAATTTCTGGAAATGCTCACAAATTAACTTATCAAATTAAGACATAATTCAATTTAGACGTCTAACTTAAAGTTTCACACACTATCTTAACACCACTATAAATTTTATTTGTATTTATCTTTTCTTATGACGTCTAACCGGTTTTAGTTTTCACTATCTCATATCACTATCCGTACTCATGTCACATCGGCTACACATAAGCCCACTCATTTGTAACTCCTCATTTACATAAAAAGGCGTCCCGATCTATGCAAATCAAGAGGTACAAATTCATGGTTCGGTGATTTACAATTTCTTCATTCAAATGAAAAGGCGTCCCAATCCATTTAAATCAAGAAACCATAAACCATCCTACTTATACGCTTCCGACCTAACACTCGTACTTACTTTACTTTCCATATTTACTAGCCTTGGATCCAATCTCACTAACTTTCATCCATGCCATAAGGCAAGCTAACCACCATGCCGTAAAGGCAAGCTAACAACCATGCCATAAGGCAAGCTAACATCATGCCATAAAAGGCAACTTAACCTCGTGCCATAAAGACACCTTACCATCGTGCCATAAAGACACCTTACCATCGTGTCATAAAGACACCTTAACATCGTGTCATAAAGACACCTTAACATCATGCCAAGGATATAGGCAAACCATGCCGGTGAAGGCAAGCTAACAATCATGCCATAAAGGCAAACTAGGCCATCCCAAAGGATGCCAAAACTAGAGCATTGGATCCAAGCTATATCTGTCTTATCATCATTACTCATCATGTATACTCATTTTAACTTTCATGCACTTCTATAATTAGGCACACTATCATTTTCTCAATTTTTATTGCCTCACGCAATCTCAACATTCACTATCACGCTTTCTATCATCTAGGCAAGTTTATATATAACACTTGCACATTTATTATCATCGCATTTTCACAATGCCACTTATCTTTCACCCGTCAACCCCAAGTTGACTCATACACTAATTATGTGCCATCTTTATTTTAGACAATTTATATGTAATGCTTATTCATTACCACTTACACATCTCTACGTGTTCTTACAACACACTCTTACTATTACCCGTCAACCCTTGTTGACCATATTCTCACTTCATACTGCCACTTCATTTAGTTTATTTAACTTGTATGCATACAAACCTTACATAGGTTTATTCTGTAACACTTTCGTTAATTTCATCTTACTTATTCAAATATATTAACGTGATCACATTCATGTTTTACAACTCTTTCTAGCGCACTTCAAGTCACCTATGACTTCTAGCGCAATCTATATTTTATTCGTCACTTTAGACTCATCACACTTAACCATATATCACTAGCACTTTTTCAATTTATCGTGTCTTATATTTAACATGTTCTCATCACTTCTTAACTTTACACTTTAACTTTCTCATTTAGTTTAGCATATAAAAATTCATGCCTTCAAGCATCTATTCATTATCATATAAATCATGTTTTCTCAAAACATCAAACTACCACATACTTCGCTATTCATTTCTTACTTATCTAAATCTTTTTAAGCATTTATGCTTTTCAAATTATTAGTATGCTTCTTAACTCTTTTTACATATCAAAGTTTTCTTTTTAACTTTACCGACCACAACTAGGTCACATATAACACGCATTCTAATGCATCTATCTCAACTCGTACACTTCAATACAAACGTGCTCTCAAGCACATCACAATAAACTTACACATACAATTAACTACCATAGACTTAACATCATATAAACAATCATATCATCACACTTAACACTTATCCGACAAGTGTTAAAACATTCATAAACAAAATCAAATCACATAGTCTATGGCATCATATATCACATTGCCTAACCAAGCAATGTCTAAGCATCGACCTTCTAACTAACCACAAGCAATAGCCCATCTTATAACTAAGGTATCATAAACCTTAATTCACTTGCTAACCCATCTCTAATACCACATAGCATTTCTACTCGCATGCCATCACCATGGCTCTACTATACATTCACATATCGCAATACAAACACCGGCACCAACCGAGGTGCACGGCTATCTAATCATATAAACATCTCAAGTCCCCACGGACTTACCTCACATAATCGCAATACCAACACCGGCACCAACCGAGGTGCACGGTCAACTAATCATCTAAGCATCTCAAGTCTCCATGCACTTGTATCTCATACACAACAACACTATTATAAACATACATTACCTATCATCGATAGGCTCAACTAACATAAACATAGTCCGTCTAACACTTAGAAACTAATTTCCGCGCAATCTAACACTTACATCCAAGACTTCTATGAGTGGTTTAAGACTAGGCAACCTAAAGTGGAAACCTAATTCACTTAAACCGAGGCTCTGATACCAATTTGTTACACCCCGTGCCCGCTTAGACCAAAAACTTTGACTTTTGACGCGGAAACGCTTGACCTTACCGGACTTATACAAATTTTTCATTTAAATATCAGAGTCTATAACATTTAACTCTTTTAAAACATTTGCAAGAACATATACTCGAACACCTTTCAAAAACATTTCATATAAAACTTTATAACAAAATCAAACAACCTTTCAGACCACAGATACGCCGTATCCCTTTGAGGGATACGCCGTATCAGACCATGCGCCGTATCCACCTAAAGTGATACGCCGCATCACCTGAACCTTCTGATACACCGCATCTACCATATTAGATACGCCGCACCACATTAAACTTCTGATACGCCGCATCTACCATATTAGATACGCCGCATCTACCCATTTGACACAGAACATCAGCAGGAAGACCTGCATAAACCCAACACATCTCAAATACACTTTGACTCCTTTATACAACTCTATAACTTGTGCCAAAACACTCCAATAGCATTAAAAACCATATCAAACTATAAAACACGGCAATTGACCCGTTTGACTCCAAAATGGGTACGAATGGACACTAATCCAAACACCCCTTTAACTTCACTCAAATACACATAAAACATACTTAAACTCATCCAATGACTTCCAATTCGTTATACAACACTTGGCATACAATTTGCCACTTGACTACACTTTATAAAACATAACTTGACTCGCGGGGGTACAAACTTATACACTTGAGCTCGGTATCTACCTAAGCTCTACATTCTTACCCAAATCTACCCACATTGCATAACCATGCCTTAGCCCATATATCCTTACATCCAAGCCATAGCATAAGCACCTACAAAACGGTTAGACAACTAAACCGTAAGCGATAACGCTTAGTAAGTAAAACGACTATAACATACCATTATACTTCAAACCTCATAATGCATCATATACATAAACCACTTACTTCACATAATCACTAGCACATAACATCAACTTATCTCCTAGCATCCAATCTTCACATAAGCCATATCTTGACATCACATAGGCATAACACAAGCTATCTTTCTAGCCATAAACATACATAACACATAATGATGGAATTCCATATAACATATGCTATCATCATTTTACTTACCTCAAACCAAGCTATATAACATCAAGAACATCATCAATAACACAAGCTTCCATCATCATCATCACCATCCTTCATAAATAATAAAAACCTAACAACATAACAATAATAACATAACAAGGGTTATCAAAACCCATCAAAACATAATCATCATTCTAATCAAATCATCATATGATCATACCCACATCATATGATGATTTCCCACTTAAATCACTAACTTGAGGAGGGTTACTTACTTGATAATCATAGCTAAGAAAGACCATAAACATGGGTCATTTATCTTCACCATCATAAGCCATCACCTAGCTCTATCTTCCCTCCTTTCTCCTTGGTTCGACAATCACAGAAAACACACTCTCTTTTACAGGAGAGTGTGGAGACTTATAGATAATTGGGGAAGTTTCTAGCTACAAGGGCAATTCTGTCATTTCTGCTTATTTAAGGTCGATGCGCCGTATCTATCTTCATAGATACGCCGCATCCACATATACGCCGTATCTCCATATACAATACGGCGCATGGACTATAATAAGTCGGTTCTACTTTCCCTTTCTACCATACGCCGCATGTACTTCCTAGATGCGCCGCATCTAGGCTATAACAGGCTAACACTTAACACTATAACCATTGCCCTTAGACAACACATACTCTTGGTCAAACACACTTAGGCTCGGGTCAACTTCATCTAGGGTGGGGTCCCACCACCCGGGAAACGGGTCTAACACTAATAAGCTGTAAATAAGTTGTTTACTAACTTAACAAAACTTGTATAAAAGAGTCGTAGCAAATCGTCCCTTTTTCCTAAGCTTAAAATTGCGTAAACATGAAATAAGGACCACGAATGAGATAACGAAAATGCTTTAGGGGTAGAAACTGTCAAAACTCCAACTGTTTATATAACAAGGACCTAAAATGAAATCGATCTGAAGTTTAGGGGTGAAACCTGCCAAAACCGAAAGATGGAGTTTTATTGGGCAAAAAATGTAAATATTCCAACTTTTGAAGAGACTTCATGTTGTCTCATTTAAACATTTAACTATCAACCAAAACGTTACGAAACAAATATAAAAACTTATATATATATTGGAATACGATTACTGAAACTTGACATACCAACCCAGGTCGCGTGCCGGAGACGTTTATCAACTCTATTTAATTTTGTTTTCCATCCAGACTGCTAAGGTGAGTTCATAGTCCCACTTTTTATACATTTTCCAAACTTGTGGGGAGATACATGCTACAAAATCGAACACAAGTATTTTTTTGTATGCTTTCCTGATTAATATCGCCTAAGTTACCTATTGCCTAAAAGACCTCCCATCATGGACCATTAATCACTTTCGGGTGAGCGTGAATATAATGAATAGATCTATTGCCTAAAAGACCTCCCATCATACCTTAAGTGATTTTTGCCAAAAAAAGATAACTATGTTTAGAACATGTTTAGTTAAACTTTTACTTAATGCGCTTTTATATTTGCCTTTAGCAAACTATATAAAAATCGCTAAACAGAAATACCATTTTTTATGAGTTTATTTGTATTAACAAGAAATTTATCAACCATTTAATTTAAAGTTAATTACATAAATCGTCCTTGCGTTTATTTTTATACACGTTTTTATATACGTCTTTATACACGTCTTTATTTACGTTTTTATACACGTTTTTATATACGTTTTTATACGCGGTTTTATACACGTTTTTACACACGATTTTATACAAGTTGTTATACACGTTTTTATACACGTTTTTTTATACACGTCTTAATACACGTTTTTATACACACATTTTTATACACGTTTTTATATACGTCTTTATAAACGGTATTATTTACGTTTTTATATACTTTTTTATGCACATTTTTATAGACATTTTACACACGTTTTTATACATGTTTTTATACACGTGTATAAAAACCACCACCCATCGCCACCACCCCCACTGCCACCCACCACCACTTACAATCATTAATCACCATCCCCACTGCTACCCACCACCCACCACCACCACTTACCACCGCCATTCACACCCCACCATGATGGTGGTGGTGGTAAGTGGTGGTGGTGGTGAGCGGCAGTAAATGGTGGTGGTGGTGGGTGGGTGGTGGTGGTGGTGAGCGGCGGTGAGTGGTGGTGGGGTTGGGTGGGGGTGGTGGTTATAGGTGGTGGTGGTGAGCAGCGATGTGAGTGGTGGTGGTGGTGGGTGGTGGTGGTGGTGGTGGGTGATGGTAAGTGGTGCTGGTGGTGACCGGCGGTGAGTGGTGGTGCGGTTGCGTAGCGGTGGTGGTGGGTGGTCGTGGGGGTGGTGGCTGTGGGTGGCGGTGGTAAGTGGTTGTGGTAGGGGTGGCGGTGCTGGTGGTGGTAGTGGTGGGCGGTAGTGGTGGGGTGGTGTGTGGCACTGGGGGTGGCGGCGATGGGTGGCAGTGGTGAGTGGTGGTGGTGAATAGTGGTGTTAAGTGGTGGTGGGGTTGGTTGGTAAGTGGTGGTGGTGGTGGTAGTGGTGGGGTTGGGTGGTAAGTGGTGGTTGTGGGTGGTGGGTGGCAGTGGGGGTGATAGTGATGGGTGCGATGGTGAGTAGTGGGGGTGATTGGTGGTGGTAAGTCGTGGTAGTGGTGGGTGGTGGTGGTTGGTGTTAGTATAAAGGACTAACGTTGCAAACAATCGTCGTATAAAGGACTAAGGTTGTAAACAATCGTTTACTCAATGGACTAACGTTGCCACATGACGACTTAACTAACAAAACTGACGTCGTTATGGTCAAAGCATCGGTCAACTCAAGATGGACAACCACATAAACGAATGGTGTAATTTTTGAGAGTTAAGGACGAAACTTGAAACTATGTCCAAACCACAAGGACGATTTTTGTAATTAACTCTTTAATTTACAAACATAAATATAAGAGAAACGGAAAGGGTTAATACGTGGATGCTAACACGTCAACGGAAACAATATCGACTGTAACCGAATCGACATCTGCCAACTTTTTCCAAGCTAGCCTTACGACATTAGTACAACCTATGGATGTACAATTGTAATAACTGATCGACTTTTTGCCTACCACTTATTGTATTCCTTTTTAAAACTTGTTAACAATATTTTAGCAATCACAATCTCTGTATGTAATCTTTAGAGCCTTGGTTTCGCTAATTCCGTGAAGCCTATGGTTCTTTTGCCATGACCTTTAGCAATAACGCATTAAAGTTTCCATATACACAGTTAAGTAAAACAAAATGACACCATTTTGATATACGTAAAAGCCATTTCTTTCATTCAATTCGGTTTCAATTATTTGTAAGTGCAGAGGCGGAGCCAGAATTTTAAGTTGAGGGAGCGAACTAAACGTAAAAATTATAGTGAAAAATATCACTCAATGATGTATTTATTTATTTTTTTATTTTTTTTGTGTGTCAAACAATGATTCAACGTAATACAATAATGACTAAGAGGGCTTTTGATTCAAGATATATAAATTGTGCCATTTAAAATTCTAAGCAAATGAAAATGTTTCCCACGTGGAAGGAATTTAAAATGGCCCACTTTTAGCTCTATTCATACAATTAAAATTCGTGGGCTCACATCTTTATTGTGAACCAAACACATATATTGGAGGGATTTTAATTTCAAACTCTCTCAAATTCCCCCAATTTGACCCAACCAAACGCAGCATAAAAATAAATTAAATTTTGGAAAGTATAATTTGACAAGTAAATTCATTTTAGTATTGTATTTGATTGTTCAAGTTTTTCGTTTTTGAACTTTAATCAACATATTTATATGATTAAAGAGTGCTGATTGCAAAACTTATTAAGAAACTAACTATTGTATCAAATAATTAATGAATAAAATGAGTTAATTAGGGGTGACTCAACACTCACTAATCACCTACTAGATCCGCCCCTTTGTACGTGAGACAAGTTCTTTTCACTCTTTACTAAAAGCATCCAAAATCTAGGAGAATAACATATTAAATCAGCTTTTCATGAAAACTAAAATCAACTTTAATAAAGAAAATATGTTTTGATTTTAAAACCTCTATACAGTAACATTTATTCCGTTTAATTAAGGCCCGTTTGGTTGGGAGTATTTGGAATTAGGGAATGAATTGAAAGATATAAAAATTGTTTGTTTTGTGGTTTATAATTAAGGGGATATTATTTGAAAAAATATCATACTTGTCACAAATATGTGTTTCGAGTAGCGAACAAAAATCAGGTAGAAAATGAGCATCCAAGTTACATAAATGGACTTTTTTAGGCATTATGACCATTTTACCCTTTCAAGTTACATAAATGGTCCCTGTGGATTTGCGAAAATTGCATCCACCGTCCCTAATTTTTTTAGAATTATTTTTTTCCAACTTTTTTTTTTCGAAAATATTTTTTTTCAGAAATGTTTTTTCGAAAATATTTTTTTTAGAATTTTTTTTTGAAAATTTTTTTAGAATTTTTTTTTCGAAAAAAATTTCTAAAAATCAGAAAAATTTAATGGAAAAAATATATATTTTATTTCAGGAAAAAAATTTCTAAAAATTCTTACAGAAAAAATAAATGGAAAAAAAAATTTCGAAAAAATAAATAATTTTTCTAAAAAATTAATTTCGAAAACAATTTAAGAAAAAAAATTATTTCACGAAAAAAAAATTATAAATAATTTCTGAAAAAAAAATAATTTCGAAAAAACATTTCAGAAAAAAAATATTTTCGTAACAAAAAGTTGGAAAAAAAATCGAAAAAAAATAGAGACGTTGGACGCAATTTAGCGTAGGGACAGAGACTATTTATGTAATTTAGCGTAAGGACGGTGGATGCAATTTTCAAATAATTTAGGGTAAAATGGTCATTACAGATTTTTTTTATTTATTTTTTATTTTTTTTTTCTTTAGTACTTAAAAAAGTGGGTTCCATTTATGTAACTTGGATACTCATTTTTTACCAAATTTCTGTTCACTACGCGAAACAAATATTTGTAACAAGTATAATATTTTTTCAAATAATATCCCCAATAATTAAATAAAGGTTTCACACCTTTAAAAATGATTCAAAATTATTACACACTAAATTGAGTGGTTTCATAAAATTTCATTCATTTATGTGGGGTCACCATCCTCATGTGTCTAATTTTTATTTTCTTTTTTATTAAAATAATAATTTTACTCAAATTCAAATGAATAAAAAATAATATATTTATATAATTATATTTTATATTGATTCCCGCTATCTTTCAAACCAATGCCGAATCCAATTCCGATTTCAAACCTATATACAAACCAAACAGGCCCTTAATCTTCATCATATTTAGAGTAAATTACATGGTTCGTCCTTATGGTTTGGGGTAAATCCCTAATTGAGTCCCTATCTTTTTTTTTTGTTGCATGATTGATCTCTATGTTGAAACTATTGCACACTGTTCGTCCTTATCGCTAACTGTCGTTATTTTCTCCGTTAGCTTTAAGTCGTCAAGTGGCAACGTTAGTCCATTAACCAAACGATCGTTTGCAACGTTAGTCCTTTACACTAACAGTCGTTTCTAATTAAATAAAAACTTGGTTTTCTTACGTAACTCGTCCGTTTTCTTACGTTTTTATCCGTTTTTAAACGTTTTCGTCCGTTTTTATACGTTTTCGCCCGTTTTGCTACGTTTTAGTCCATTTTTCTTATGTTTTTACATGTTTTCGTTCGTTTTTATACGTTTTCGTCCGTTTTAACACGTTTTCGTCTGTTTTCACACATTTTCGTCCGTTTTTCTTACATTTTCGTCTGTTTTATACGTTTTTGCCCGTTTTGGAACGTTTTCATACGTTTTCTTATGTTTTTGTTTGTTTTTATAGGTTTTCGTCCGTTTTTACACATTTTCATCCGTTTTCACACGCTTTCGTCCGTATTTATACGTTTTTGCCCGTTTTGTTACGTTTTATACGTTTTCATCCGTTCTTATACGTTTTCGCCTGTTTTGCTACGTTTTCATACGTTTTTGTCTATTTTTATATGCTTTCGCCTGTTTTTCTTACGTTTTTATTAGTTTTCGTCCATTTTTACACGTTTTTGTTCGTTTTTATATGTTTTTGTCCATTTTCTTGCGTTTTCTTATGTTTTTATATGCTTTCATCCATTTTTATTACGTTTTCGTTCGTTTTAAAAATGGGCAAAAACTTATAAAAATGGACAAAAACGTGTAAAAATGAACGAAAACGTATAAAAACGGAAGAAAACGTAACAAAACAGGCGAAAACCTATAAAAACGAACGAAAACGTATAAAAACAGACGAAAACATAAGAAAAACGGATGAAAACGTATAAAACGAACGAAAACATGTGAAAACGGACGAAAACGTGCAAAACGGACGAAAACATATAAAAAACGGACAAAAACAAGTAAAACGGACGAAAACGTGTAAACACTTATGAAAGCGTACCAAAACGGGTGAAAGCGTATAAAAACAGACGAAAACGTAAGAAAAATGGACGAAAACGAGTGAATACGGACAAAAACGTGTAAAAAGGTTTAAAAACGGACGAAAACGTATAAAAACGGATGAAAACGTGTAAAAACGGGCGAAAACGTATAAAAAAATAAGTAAAACGTACGAAAACGTAACAAAATGGGCGAAAACGTATGAAAACGGACGAGTTACGTAAGAAAACCAATTTTTTTTTAATTAGAAACGGCTGTTAGTGTAACACTCCCAAAATATAGCAGCGGAACGATAGTGTCAATGGGGTGCTACTTCTTAATATAAAGCACAAGGTATAGAAAACGACCTCTAAATAAGACGTTTTGAAAAGTTACCATTCAAATTTTTTAAATCAAAGTTATTACAAGAGGTCCCGAAGTATATGACTACATAAATGTTTTCAAAATGTATCGAATGGTAAAGGATAAAAGCATAAGTCTCCAAAGCATGCAAATGACTCTATGATCCATGCATCCGCTATCGCCTTACTAACCTGAGATAAACATGCTAAAAAGTGTCAACACAAAGGTTGGTGAGTTCATAGAGTTTAGTTAAATTGTAAAGCCTTCAAATAATGTTCCCACATCAAAGGTATTGTAAATTCATTCAGTTCCAAGTTTCGCCCATACAAAACTTGCAACCTATGTGTTCACAACCCACTGCTAAAATATAGTATGAGTAGGACATATGTGCATACGATATATGTGAGTACTTAATGTAATGAATAACAGCCAACTGAACCTCATGACAAGTTTACACAAGAATACTGGATTATATTCACCCAAGGCCATGAATCTGGGACTAAGGGTGGGGGCGTTAGCCCGATAGTACTATCAATACCTCTCCAACGGCTCCATCCAGGAGTTAAACAGTTGCTAAAGAATAAGGCGTATAAGAATAAGTGTAACACATTATGGCGCATATCGTAACTACACTTCACGTCCAAAAGTATAAAAAGTATAGCGTAGCATAAGAGTATAAATGTTTTGAGTACTTGTGGAAGTCAAAGCAAGTATTTGAGCATGTATCTCCCCCAAAGAATTTATAAAGTAATTAAACGAGTAAAAGTGGGGCTATGACTCACGGTAAGCCGTAAAAGTTTAGAGTACTTGTGAAAGTAAATGAAATTAGTTGAGCATGTATTTTTCCCAAAAATAATTCAAAAAGTATAA
This sequence comes from Artemisia tridentata subsp. tridentata, assembly GCA_021014915.2. NCBI lineage: Eukaryota > Viridiplantae > Streptophyta > Magnoliopsida > Asterales > Asteraceae > Artemisia > Artemisia tridentata. The sequence continues at coordinate 18,264,650 of CP139507.1, read as the reverse complement.
AAGTAGGGGCTATGAAACTCACCTTGGTGATACAGTAGTCTGATTAAGAAACTAATCACGTTTTGATAATAAACTGCTCCGATATGCAACCTAAGTGGATAGGTCAAGTCTCAGTATGTTTGTTTATGTTCAAGACATTATTAAATAAAGTGTAGTGTTATATTAGTCGTACAACATGTGTTTTGTCGATAATTTATGTGTTGGACCTTTGGGTGAGTTTAATATAGCGTGTATGGTTGAGTGAGTAAAATATAAACGATGAGATTTATAATTTACAAATTCCTCCAAAAGTTATCGGATGATTAATCATAGTTTATCCTTAAAGTTCGATTGATCGTTTGTGAAATATAAACATCTCGTATGTGAGTTTTTACAAAACCCGAGTTAAAACGAGTTAGAAGTATATTTCCGAAATAATATAAAAATGTTGCACTTTATACCCTTATAGTTTCAGTTTATATTCCTGGTTATAATTCGTGTGCAAAACAAGTCCTTGTTTTATAAAATTTACACTTTTACACCGCTAAAGTCTTATATTAATTCTCTCTTTAGAGTTTTGTCAAAACAGCCCTCAAAGCTTTTTATACATTTATTAGTGGTCCTTGAGTTTTGACAGTTTTGGTCCTTGACACTTTATGTCGATTGCAAAGATAGTCTTTCTTACAAAATGATATTGTTTTTAGCTTAGAAAAAGGCATGGCACGTTATGGATTCTCACTATGAGTTTTCTTAAGTTGTAAATAAGCTGTTAAGAGCTTATGGGCTTATAATTTAGCTTATGGCTTTCAAAATCAAAATAAGGGTGCGTTTGTTTTATGTTGCGAGACACCAAAAAGAGCAAGGAAAATAAACGAGGTCCTTTGATCTTTTGACAACATTTCTGTGATTTTGTAAACTTTTTTAGGAGCTTATTAAAGTGGCTAAATCTCATAGCCTAAAGCTTTTAGCTTATGGGCTATTTAATTCATCAAAGAGGGGTGTTTGGCTTGTTCTCGGTAAAGAAAGAAAAGAAGATGAACCAAGATCTGATCGTTGAAACTTAATGGAATCATTTCTGTAGCTTATTAACAGGTTAAGTAGCTTATCTAAAAGTCTTATTAAGAAGTTCAAGGCTTATATTTTAAAGAATAGCAAAAAGTATGGTAAAAAGGGTGTTTTAATTTTGTACTCGCGACCATGAAAAGAACAATAAAAACTGAGCGAGGCCTATAGAGTTTGACCAGGATTTTGGGGCTTTATGAAGTCTCCTAGGAGCTTGTTAAAAGGGCTTATTGGCTGGGCTTATAGGCTTTAGCTTGTGGTTGAAAAGTAAGGCTCAAAAGGGGTGTTTGGGTTTTTCTAGTGTGTGACACACCAAAAAGAAACACAAAAATAAGCGAGGCATGTACAGTTTTTGGCCAAGTTTTTGGGGCTTTGTAAAGTCACTTAGGAGCTTATTAAGAGGGCTTAATATCTTAGTTTATAGCTTTTAGCTTGTGGGTTAAAACTTAGGTTCAAAAGGGGCGTTTGGTTTGTTTATCGACCAGAAGGAAAAGAAGGAAAAATGAGAATTAAACCTTAAAACCTATGGGCTTATTTTTGTGGCTTGATAACATGTAAACTAGCTTATCTAGATGAATTAATTAGATATATCAAGGCTTTAAAGTTTTAAACAGCCTTATAACCTATTAAAGGTGTTTGTTGGTTACTGGTAACAATAGAAAGATGGAAAACATAGTTTTTGATCTTGGCCTTCCATTTCGACTTAATTAACATTATGTTTATATAGGTGTGACTAAGAGTTATAAAAGGAATTGAAATGGGCAAGAAGGACTTACCCTCTTGGAATTAGACTAGCACCAAAATGGGACAAAAGTGGCTTCTAAATGGAACAAGGCTTCTTCCAAGCTCCTAGGCTATTTTGTATCCTTCTCCTACTTCTCTTTGAGGCTTATGATCAGAATGTAAGTGTGTGTGGGAGTGTTTAGTGGTTAGAACAAGTGATGAGTTGAATTGGTGGTATCTAGGTCGACATTTTATAGAGGGAAAGATGAGACATGGTGAGGTGTTCACAATATGTCCATGCTTTTGTTTGTTGGTTCTAAAGGTCTTAAAGGTAAACACATTTTTTAGTTCTAGCCTCTTGATTCGATTGGTTAAAAAGGAGGACACCATGATGTATACTTGGTTAGTCTCATTGCCACAAGGGTGAAGGTTTCTAGAAGACAAGGTGATGTGCTTGCATTGTGTTCATGAGCTTGTTATGGATTAAAAGAGAACACATGGTGCCTAACTTGTTTGATTTATAACCATAAGGTTTAAGCCTTGAATCGAATGGTTTAAAAAATAACACACCATGTGTATTCTTGGTCGATTCCATAGCCACAAAAGTGGAGGTTCTAGAAGACAAGGTGATGTGTTCCATTTGAGGTTTGTAAGGTCCATGTGTGTTTGTAAAATGGCTGGAAATGTGTAGCAATTTGTCACCACAATTGTAGCTTGATATTTTTGACTAGTAATAGAAGATTAGGGAACATATTGATGTGTCTAGATTATCACCTAGGAAAGAGCTTAGTTAGGGTTTAGTTGGTATGTAATTAATTAGGGTTTGCTTTGGTTGGTGTTTGGTTCGAAATGAACCATAAATAACAAGGGTGTCATTTAAGCTTAAGCCACTTGTACCATGGCTTTAACATGTTGTACATGAAGTTTTAGGAACTTAGGAAACTTAGTTAGGGTCCTTTGGTTAGGTCTTGTTGTCTTTAGTTTAAGTGTAGTTAAGTTTAACTAAGTTTAGTGTAGTAAAAATATAGTTTTTAGTGTTCATGCATTAGGTACTTGTACCATAAGTTTTAGGACTTGTACTTTAAGTTTGTAAATTATAAGAAAATCCAATTTAAGGCTTGTGCATTAAGGAATTGTATTATGTGCTTTACAATACGTACACTAAGGTTTATAATAGATTTTATATTAATAATTAGTTTCCATGCATTAAGGACTTGTACATGTGCAAGAAAGACGTGTACATTTATATTTTATAGAAATCATGTACACATTAATTAGGGTTTGTAATTTTATTACATAAAATCATAGAATTGTGAATTTAGGGCTTGTAACGGGAAGTAAAGTAAAGTTTAGGTTTTCGTGCTTTAAGGGCTTGTACATTAGCTTTAGGGTTTTGTACTTTAGAGTTTGCACTTTAGAGGTCATCAGTGCACTTTAGGGGTCCTCAGTGCACTTTAGGGGTTATAGTGCATTTTAGGGGTTATAGTGCACTTTAGGGGTTTTGTGAGAACTCTATCAGATAGCAAATGTTTAGTTTGAGCGTTTAATAATCGTAGGCTAACGAAATAACGTAAAGTGGTAAATGAAAGTTGAAAACTTTTATACTTGACATATAAAGAATGTTTATTTGTAATAATTATAAGGCACGTTGGTGTCGTGTGAGCATGTTTATTAAGAATGTGAGTTACGTCACATTAGTTAATTGTTGTGATTAGATAAACTGATAACGTTTAATCTAAAAAAAAATTAGACGTAGAAAATGGATAAGTATTCTTTCGATAGAATATTAATATAAGTGAAAATTTACCGGTGGTTACAATTAGTATAAAGGACTAACGTTACAAACGGTCGTTTGGTTAATGGACTAACGTTGCCACTTGACGACTGAGAGCTAACGGAGAAGATAACGACAGTTTGCGATAAGGACGAACGGTGTGCAACAGTTTTAACATAGGGATCAATCATGGAAAAAAAATAAGGACTCAATTAGTGATTTACACCAAACCACAGGGACAAACCATGTAATTTACTCTCATATTTAAAAGTTGCTACTTTTATCTCGACCATCCGATTTAATAAAGACAAAAAGATGCATTATTCGTAGAAAAAATCATGATGACGTAGCAACCATATCAAACACATCCCTTTGTTTCCAAGCAATAAGAAATTTTCACCCTATAATATTGCATAAAGAATTATAAAGTTGACAATATAATAAGTATTATGATCTTCACCTGTTAAAGTAGGTTTGCATTTGGATAAAATAATACAACTAAATTCGATTCAAAATTCCCCTACTTTTTAATATTACAGAAACAATACCCGTGTTTATTTAAATGCTAAATAAGAACATACGTTAATTACCGTTTTCATCACTCTTGTCATTCATCACCCTCGTCCCGAAACTTGATGATATCATTGTGTTTGGCGACGTTAGACTCATTAGTCTAATTAGGTGTCAATACAAAATCATTGCTAAACTGCTTGCTAATCGTCTCAAATATTGTTACAATAAAACTCATGTTCTTAAAAGTAGACCTCGAAAAGGCTTTTGACTCTTTGAGTTGGAACTTTTTACACTCTATCCTTGAGCAAATAGGTTTTAGTGCTAAATGGAGGAATTGGATTTATTCGTCTCAATTCGAACTTTGCTTTGGTTCTTGTCAATGAATATCGCGCTTCTTGATGCAACTGACAACAACATTTTTCGTCGGGTTAAAGAGGGTAAAGATAAGATACACATCTCTGGTCCATGGTAATTCAAGAAATTTATCTAGAATCCTCACCTTGCTTTCACCTTGCTTTCGTCTTAAAGTAAACTTCAACAAAAGCAAACTCTTTGAAATTGGGGTAAATACTTTAGAACTTAACTCAATTGCTTCTACAATTGATTGCCAAGTCTCTGAATGCCCTTGCATGTACTTAGGCCACCCAATTGGTGCTAAAATGTCTAGATTTTCAAATTGGTCTCCATTTATTCAGAGGTTACAAAAGAGACTTTCAAAGTGGAAGTCAAAAAATCTTTCATTTGGTGGTCGCATTACTCTCATTGGATGTAACACCTCAAAAACTAAAGTTTAGTAATAGATATTTTAATAGTATTTATATAATTTTAGAATGTTATTTCAGTTAGTATTTAACGGAATAAGGCTCTGTTATGCAAATAGTTAATGGAAAAAGGACCTCCGGTGTAACGGAACTAACGACAGCGACTAACAATGCAAAGCGAGGATTAAGATGTGAAATTACAAAATTGCCCTTATGCACTTATAACCTCAAAACACAGGGTTTTAACCCCTCATTGTTACACCTATTATGTGACGTGTCTTATGTATGTTTTTGGATGGAAAAGTGGTGTTATTCACTTCATTTTGCAAGAATAATTCACTGTAGGATAATTGGAGCAAGCCTTGGAGAATTAGTGTTAACCCAAGAAGTTTCAAGTATTATGGAGTAATTCCCCATCAATGTGGTCGCGGAAAGCAAGAGGAACGCCTAAACCAAACAAAAGGTGTGTAACGGATTAGTAGCACGATTAACAGTGTAGTCATGTTATTATGACTGTATCTAATTTATGATTAGTGGAAGGTTATAGCAAGGGTATGTGTATGAGCAGATATTATTAGGACCATATATGATATTTTGTTATAAAAGAAGTTCAGGTTTAGTCTCAAGTGTTGCGGAAAGGGTCGAATCAGCTTTAGCAAAGTGCAAGTTTTAGAATTCAGTAGTCCTATACGGCGTATAGACAAGTCTATACGACGTATGGAGGTTTTTATTGTGACAAGCATGTATAAGAACATAACCATATCTAGGTACGAGCAAATAAATGAATTAGTATAATATTTAGGTACGAACATGTATACGCATAGAATGATAGTCAGGTATATTTTAGTTTGTAAACCGGATAATAGCCGGGTAGCTCATGATAGTAGAACCAGGTGATAGCCGGGTAGCTCATGATAGTAGAACTGGGTGATAGCCAGGTAGGTCACGATAGCAGAACCGGATGATAGCCAGGTAGCTTACGATAGTAAAATCAGATGATAATCAGTTACGAACATGAACGTTGATTAGGTATTAGTTGGTTATAAACAATTATGCAAACCAGATGTTAGCCAAATATGATCATGTAGTCCTGTGTGGAAATAATTCTTTATGCACTCAGTCAGTCCTGTGTGGAATCATGCTTTATGCACTCAGTCATTCTTGTGTGGAATAAGAAACCCGGATTGCATCCGTGCAAGAGGGTAATGTCTCAAATTCAAATTTAGATTCAGATTCAGTTTCTATATCAGTTTCAGATATAGTTTCAGATTCAGTTTCTATATCAGTTTCAGATATAGTTTCAGATTCAGTTTCAGTATCAGATTCAGATATAGTTTCAGATTCAGTTTCAATATCAGACTCAGATTTAGTTCATTTGTACTCTCAGAATTAGTATATTTATTAGCTCACGTCAGAGTGATAAGAACTCGGTTTAAGTTTAGCATAGTTTCAGTTTTGTAATGGATATTTAGTAAAGGATTCAATGAGAATATGACTATGTAGTGATCATGATTATAGCATGTTTAAGTTTACATTTTGTTACACCCCAAAACCGGGTTTTGAGCATTATATTACAAGAGTGTCATTAGGATAGTTTGACTATGACTTTTATAAGTTTAAATGCTTTACGTGATTGGCTAGTCAAACCCGATAGTCAAACTATAAATATAAATATTATGTAAATGGTTTAACAAAGTTTGATGTGTCACAATTATGAAGGATCAGGACTTAAGGGACTAAAGTTGTCAATTGTGAAATAACTTAAGTATGAAGAAAGCCTTATTCTTATATTTCCAGACTTCTCCAAAAATATCCAGAGTTGTGTGTGTGTTGTGGTGGTGTCGACATAGAGAGAAAAAGAGGAGGGAAGGACTCAAGCTTGTGATGATTATTTGATGATTTAAGGGTTCCAATCCAAGATTAAGTCCATAGTGATGATTCTCTTACATGTAAGTATCTTAATTGGTGTTTAATTGCTAATTATGAAATTAGGGTTTATGTAGAAATACTGGGGATATCATCATATGATCAAGATATGATCATATGATGATTAGAGTTGATGAAGGGTAAGTTATGGGTTGTATAAATCCTTGTTATTGTTATGGCTTTAATGTGTTAATATACGTGGTGATGAGTCTTGGTTAGGAATCAAGGAAAGAAGAAGATGATGATGTTATTGGTAATTAGCTTGGATTCAAGGTAAGTAACCAAGTTATAATATGTTATGATATGTGAAAGACCTTGCGTTTATGTATATTGATTGTTAAGTGTTTAAGAGTATGGATATATAGACTTAAATTTGGAGATGGAACTAGGCGAGTTAAGCTTTAGTTAAGAAGGTCTCTTGGTTTAGTCATGGGACTAATCAAGGTATGTATATAGCTCATGACTTGATGTGTGGGTACGTTAGTTTTGGTTAAGATGCTTTGTTGCAAGTTATTGACGATTTAGTTGTTATAGTTGATAAGGAGTATGTGAATGTTGAGTTGAATGTTCATGATGTATACGTATGCATTTGATTGTATCATGTGTAGCAATACATTATATCCGGTTACTTACTAAGCGAAAGCTTACCGTTATAGTTGTTGATGTTTTTGTAGGTAACACGGATCATGTAAGTATTGGATAGATGCCTTTGGATGTGGAATAGAAGAGATGGGGAAGAATATTGGTTAGGAGCTTAGGACTCGAATCGAGTTCAATGGATGTTGAATCCCCGAGCGTCGTAATGGTTTGTTAATGTTTGTGTCAAGTGTCAAAGTATTTTGTAATTGTAGAAGTTAAGTAAGTCAAATTCATTTGTTATAGTTATGTGTTAAAGTGTATGCAAGTGGGTCAAAACGGGTGTTTGGTAAACCCCATAAAATATGTGTTTATAGGTCGTTTAGACTAAGTATGTAAATGAAAGCGAAGTTTATGTTGTTTTTAAAAGTATTCTGGAAGGTTTGATGTTTTTTTGAAGTAGTATAAGTTGTATGTCAAAAAAGTGAGTTAAAACGCGAGTTGTGGGTTAGTAGCCTCCAACCGCGCGGTTGGGAATCCAACCTTGCGGTTAGGAACCTGTTTTTCGGGACATAAGTCCCCAACCCAGGCGGTTGGGAACTCAACCTTTGGTTGGGGACAGTTTTCAGATTTTTAGTTAAAGTTCAAAAAATCGTATCTCTTAAATCGTAAGTCGTTAGAAGTCGTGCCTCATGTCGTTTTAAAGGTAATTGAGTTTAGTTTCATTTAAAAATACTTACAAGGGGTGACTTTTAATAAGTTTTTGGCAGTTCATTAAAGAATAATAGAAGGTCAGTTTTGCTCATGTCTTTCCGCGCAAAAAAATTAAATTTTGTCAAATTGGGAAAGGTTCGTTTCAACGTTTAGATTTTAGTACCGTTTACTCACTAAGTCATTATGACTTGCAGCTTTCAGTTATGTTTTTATGTTAGTAAAGGAAATGAAACTTGGGGCTTGTAGATAGAAGATGGTGAACTAAGGGAACGGTAATGCTTGTGTACATAGGTGGCGAGCATCTCATCCATGCTTCTTTGTTATCAGCTTGCATACGCCCCAATAAACTTTGTAGTAGTATTTTAGATGTTCAAACAGTTTGTATTCAGTCATGGGTCATTTTGTATGTTTATGAACAAGTTTAGTAGTTATTGGTAAAAAAAGGGGTGTTTAGGCACATTTCATTTATTTAACGCTTTAGTATGTTGCTTTTATGAAACTTTTGTACAGAATGATGTTTAGTGTATATAAAGCATGTTTCCAGGTTTTTATGAATTTACGGCAAGTAAAGGTCATGTTTCCGGAAAATGAAGTTCGAGTCTCAAAAGGCCTATAGGCCGTATAGCCAACTCGATAAAAAAAAAAATGGGCGTTTCATCAGATGCGTTCTTGGTAGTCTTCTTGTTTATTACTTATCTACCTTCAAGGCACCGTAAAACACTACTGATAAGCTTGAAAGCATTCGCAAAAAATTCTTTTGGGGTGGGAACTTGGACGAGAACAATATCTCATGGATTGCATAGAAGAAAGTAATTTCTCGCGTTAATCATGGTGGACTCCGTATTAGTAACCTCATGTCAAGTAAGCAAGCTATGCTCTCTAAGTAGTGGTGGAGATTTCGTACCGATGAAAATGCTCTTTGGTGCAATATCATTCGACCCATTCACGGTCTTTCGGTTAGTCTCAATGATGCCTCCTCTCTAAGGTCAAAATGAGGTCCATGGTACCCAATTTTGAAACTAAAAGATGATTTCCTTACTATATGGATCAACTTAAAATCACTTTTTAAGAAAGGAAAAAAAATTAATGGTTGAAATACCCGGTTTTGGCTCGATAATGGTTTGAGGGGGCTTGTCTTTATGAGCCGTATCCTAGACTATTTCGATTAGAGGCTAATCCTAATTGCTTGGTACATGATAGAGCACCAACAATGTGTTGGAATATATAATCTACTAATCATATTAAAGACATATAAGCATCAAGAGTACGCAACGGAATAAATAAATCATGTAGCATAATTAATCAACCTTAAAATAAACGTAAACGTACCTTGTTAGCTTCCACACGAATCAAGTAATCAAGGAAATCACAAACCCTAAAGTTAGGGTTTATATGTGTCGACTAGTACAAAAGTCTACTAGACTTCACCACCAAAAACCTAAATTGGTTTCTCTAAGGTCTTTGCACACGCGTATTGATAGCGATTCAATTAGAATGCTAGTTTTTTTTTATCACAATGACTAACCAATTACTTTAGTTTCACTCAAAGTCAAACGCAAACCCTTTGTGGGTTTGTAATTCGGTCGACCAAGGTAAAAGAGGGGAGAAGAAGAGAAAATTGGCTAGCTAGGGTTTCATAAGATTACCAACTAATGAATACAATGGATTGTATTTATAGTTGAATAACTTAGAGTCCAAGTTTGATAAGTATCCCCCTTAGGGATCCTTATATGACCGGCTATAGCCCAAGGGGAGGGTTCTAGAACCTTCTTCTTGGCTATTTTCTCTTTAGTCCCTTTATTTAACATTTAACGTCCATTATTTAATTACCGTGACCGTTAATTATTTATTGTGATTTAATAATTAAAATATAACTATTATATATTAATTATTATAATTGAATCTCATACACAACGCGTGTAATCCCATAGGCTCGAGTTCGAAACCGGACATACGTTTATAAATTATGTCCATAGACTAACACAATGGCCACTGTCCCAGCTCTTGATACTACTACAGAAAGCCCTTTATTTCTGCCTTTGCTTGTAATTTTAATCCAGCGAATGGGCTACAAGGTCTTTGTTTCAACTGGCCATGGAGCAGGCCCATTCGCTCAGGTCTTGAAGTTTTTGAATTAAGTGAATTGTGTGAGCTATTGGCCCATTTGCGGCTCACTGATACTCCAGGAGGCGTATAGGATTACACCACATACGCTTCAAGAGTATTCTCAGTCAAAGGAATGGGATCACATATCACCAACTCATCTCTTCCTCAATCTACGGACCTGTTTAGATGGAATAAGATACTTCCGCTGAAAGTCAACATCAATACTTTGCGTATCGTTCATAAGATAAATTTTTTATTAGAACTAGCAAGAGGCTAGAAACAAATTAAAAGGTGGATGAAAGAGCATTAATTGCTTCCCTTATATTTTCTTTTTTGTTAGTCTTGTTGATGAAAGTTTAGCCATTCAATTAATTTACTCAAACTATTTACTTAAATATTAATTTCCAGGATACCAATCTTTGAAATTTCAGATTAATAATCAATTTATATTTGACGTGATTTTTCACTTTATAAAAAAGTCAACCAGATTCCAATAGTTTACTCTTCGTACAATCCCAGATATTTCACACAGATCGTTATTGGTAAATAACTTTTTGTCCTTGAACTATACCTCATTACCTCTTGCTAAATATAATAAATTTACATAAACTTCTTGTTGAGCTTTTAATGTTAGACATATATACAAACTAAACAAAAATGTATGTATACATACATAACTTCATTTAATAAGTGTAACAATAAAAGACAAGTTAGTGATCATCTCATAACTATTTAAAATACTTTTTTTATATAACAATAACAAAAAACTTATTACAAAATAACATTAAAAATAAAATAGGTACAATATTGAATATCATATTACAAAACTATAATATTACTATATGTTTTTGTATTATATATATGACTCAACTCACTTTCTTCCAAGTAATTTCTTGCACAAACAGAAGAAGAAAGAAAGGTAACCAAAACAGAAAACATTACTAGTTGATAATATTACATATGGCAGAAGAATTTCAGGCAGCAGAGGTCAGCTGGTGGAATTCACCAAGAACCAACTTTAATGGATCACCATTTATGAGCAACTATGCTGGTGGCTGCTGGCAAAATGATTTTATGAACATCAAAACAAGGCCAACTGATGAGTCTTGTGGTGGTTATACAGCTACAATCTCACCGGATTCCGCTTTTCAGATAACGGACTCTGGCTCGGGCTCGTCACCATCTACAAACACCACTTGGCATCAATCTTTATTAGTGTAAGCATACAAATAGCTTTTTGTGTTATCTTTTGCTTTATTTTTCAATTATTGATACAACTTTACATTCCACTATGAATATGGTCCATAGTCCATACTTTGTAGTTATATGAAGCAAATAAAGAATCTAATCATTGTTTCATTGGAAATTTATATTAGTAATGGAAGAAATGAAGAGAGTTACAACCAAACCATACCAGAAATAATCTTGAATAATTTACCAGTCAGCGGTCAAGAAATTTCTTCAAATTTTGCTATGAACCAACAAGAGACTTCAAATTTCATGACAAGTTCGGGTGATTGCACCGAAAACTTGGTTACGACTTCATATGGTTATCCTTCTAGTTTGTTACAAACTTTATTCGAAAGCGCATCTCCACCGACAGCAGCAGCACCACAACAACAAGCTCTCTATGATTTTGAAGCGAATTTGAACAATTTTAGTTCGGTCCCAAGTATGCCTAATGGATTCTCTTCTATAGTAAAGCCAAAGCAACAAGTTCTTGGAGGGTTACACTTAGCTAACAAGACGCCTTACTGGAATGCATCTGTGTTGGATTTAAATGATAATCGAGGTGGTTATATCGCTTCTACACAGCCTAGATTTGGCTCTTCGACATATGAAGAAAAAGGCAGTTATCCTAACATGAAGGTAAGAATAAATTAAAAGGTTAACTTTTTATTTGCATATATGTCAATCAAGATTAGGGTTTCAATTCATCAAGAACTTTTTCCTAATGAAGAACTTTTAACTATTTAATCTAGTCTCAAAATGAAGAAATTCGGGACTTGGGATCATCAGTAAAGAAATCTTCTGGTGAACCTACATTCAAGCGACCTCGTCTTGAAACACCATCGCCATTGCCAACGTTTAAGGTATACACTGCTTGTGATCATCAAATTTATTTTTACTTAATATCCTCTATAAAACCATATATGTTTCATATATGTGTAAACTGTTATGATTTAATCCCAAATGAAATTTATTTGTTGGTTCTCAGGTTCGAAAAGAGAAACTAGGAGATCGAGTCACTGCACTCCAACAATTAGTTTCGCCATTTGGAAAGGTACATCTTGAACTTAATGTTCTGTTACACTTATCATATATGAAAACTGAGTCTCTGTATATATTCTTGAATATATATATGAGTTCAACTTTAGCTTATAACGAATGCCAAAATACATTTCCAGACTGATACAGCGTCGGTTCTCCATGAAGCAATCGAGTACATTAAGCTACTTCACGATCAAGTCAATGTACGTTCTTAATTCGTATCATTTTCCTTAATATAAGTTCATATATAGATCGATGCATCATATTTATCCATTTCAATATGCATTTCAGGTTCTAAGTACTCCTTATATGAAAAATGGAGCTACCATGCAGCGACAACAAGTAAGAAACTTAGAATCATAATGTGTTAGCTTAATTAGATCCTGAATTCGTCTTCCAAACAACTTAAACTAACTAGTTTTTATACACTTGAAATCCATCTTTAGCTTCATGACAAAGTGAAAGACAACACGGAAGGAGCTAAACAAGACTTGAGGAGTCGAGGACTTTGCCTTGTGCCAGTATCAAGTACCTTCCCGGTTACTACCGAAACTGCACCAGATTATTGGACATCCAGTTTCGGAAGCACATTCAAATAGATGCTACTTGAAATCAATAACTCACAGCTCAATTAAACGTATGTACCATAAACGCATGCCTCATTGGTTGTTCGTTTTTTGAAGAACGGAGATTGTTCTTAAGCTTTTTCGTTATTTTGACTTAAATCATGTTATTCAAAATAGCGAAAAAGCTTAAAGAATTAAAATAACATGATAGAGATGAATGTGAACCACATATTGAAGTAGTGTAGTGCAAGTACAATGTGAAAAAGTTGGAAAAAGAAAGGAGAAAAAGGAGGATACGAGAAAAAAAAAGCTTCAAAGTGACCTTTGAAAGGAAGGACAACCAATAATGCCAGTTTGATGTAGGGTTAACGAATGATTAGGTTTCTGTTTAAAGAAAGAACAATGGTTTTTTGTTTGTAATTAGTTGTATCTATTATTTATTAGATATATAGTTGTTTGTGTTAGTTTGAATATTGCAACTTTTTGTTGTTAAGTTACTTTGCCATTACATTTCAAATTTTCTTTTGATTTATGCTTCATTTAACTAAATTTGAAAAAACTACTCAAAAAAGAAAAACTAAAGAACCATGTCCGAAAGTTAAAAGATTTCTCATTCACTTGTTGATCGATGTATCCTTTGTACTTTGTAGGACGGTCTATAACAACTTAAAGAACAGGAATATTTTAGTAAAAAAATAGGGATTCTTTGTGTATGTGTGAAGAGAATACAATTCAAGACAATATCTATGTGTGACTTTCAATCTCAGATTCCTATCGTTATTAAAAATTAATTCGGTCTTTATATTGTTTTAGTCATGTTCCTAGCTTGTATTTGAATTTAAGAAAGAACTCATCTTTAAGGATATAATTCTATCCTTTTCCAATTGGATTACTAGTAAGAACAGAAACTTATCTACAAATTAAATATAGTGACTTTTGTAATAAGGGAAGGAATCAGGTGGGTTTCAGGTTCTGGGACATCATAAATTTTGCGACACATTATTAATTTTTGATTTTTTTTTTTTTTTATAAATGCATCTAGTCTAAAAATTTTGTGTTTATAGTATTATTTGATTATCTGTAAATGCACCTTGTCATTTCTACTCCTTATTCTGTCTATGTTTGTAGCCTAGTAATTCTCTAGGGATAATTACCTAAAAATTCATTGAACTTGTTAGTTTTTCTAGTTGTGTGTAGTCTCTTTTTTCTATTATATGACCCAACTTTTGAATTTTGGTTTTTCTATGTATTTTGTTCATGTAAAATAATCATATTATTCTTCGTTGTTACCAAATATAAGGTTAAAATAGTCATACGATATACAAAAAAGCAAAATTTCAAAAGTTTGCGTTTTAATAAGAAAATAATAATAACTACATGAAACTAAAAAAATATTAAATTAGATGCATTTTCAGATAATTAAACCAATTCTCTATCCCTATGGTAATAGTTTTGTTGGGGCCTCTTTAATCCAACTGCCGTTCCTTACCAAAATATCAAGTTTTTCAATGGCCTATAAATGCAATGAGGAGTCAAACAAGTAAACAACACGATTTAGACATATAATTAAACCAATTAAAGTTGATAAAGACATGCCTTTGCCTTTTTTCCTTAACTTATAAACGATTCACATATGTAAAGAAACCAAATTCGCTCAAAAGGGAAAAATAAAACACTGAATATCGACCGGGGTTTTGTTCGAATAGGGCTACAAATAGTTAAAAATTCGATTAATACACTTTTATTCGAGTAAGCTCTAGGAGAAGATGTAAGATTCTTGAAATTGATATTCTGTCGTGTTTAATATTTTCAAGAACATATTCTCGTGTATAAGATATATGACGAAGCTTTATACTGTAGAATCTGCATACAGGACAAATGACTAAACATCGATATAACTTGATTGGTACTTATTGAATCGGACTTTATGGTACGTCTTTAATTATATGTTGCGACATTTGACTTGATCGATCGACTGTCTGTGTTATACTTTTAAGCATCAGGATCGGGTACCTCTTGTCCTTAGAATATGAAAACAATGAGAAACTTGGTTATCATTTTTCCGGGTAAATTTAAGACAAGATTAAAAACAAAAGAATGCTTTTGAAAAAAAGAAAAGCACTCTAAGCATAATTGATAATCATGATGAGGATATATACGTGTGTGAGAGTAAAAGGAATTCACCTGACTTTTTACTTTTGGTGTTTTTTTTTACCATAACATGACAAAAATCGCGATAATACTAGAGAGGTCGATGATGATAACCAATAAGAGGTAGAAATAGTTGGGTAATAGCTTGGGTACACGAGGAATGGTAAATCACCAATAGCGCCTACAGGGGAGAGGGGTTGCCGAGTAAGAAAAGCCGTCATATCTTGTAACAAGTTTAAAGTTTAAACTTATAAGCATATTACGGAGTACAATATATAATGATGAAATACATAGATCGTGTCAAAAGTCGCTCTACAAAGTTTTCTATCTTCAAGTACAACGTTTTTTCCGACTATTTTATGACATAACCAGCAGCTGGGACAAGGCTGTCGTAGTGATATTTTTAGCAATGTGAAATACTAGGTTTGGCAATACGACGATTTTCATCCTTTTGACAATTCACACAATAGTCTTTCGCGTAGTATCTTAACTGCCGTGTACCTGCAAACAAAGTAAACGAACTACTTCAGCATCCACATCAGTCATCTGCGTAGTGACATCGGCAAGAAAGGTCTTGCAGGTGGCGTTGCACACCTCTCGGAGAAATTTCTAATCTAACAAGAAAGGTTCAAAGCTTTTAACAAACATAAAAAACTTACCAACTCTCACCCCAAAAGATATTTATTGTGATCAAAACAGTAAATTTTCTTCGTGTATGCCTCACAAGCATCATAACCGTGGCTTCAGGATTAGTCGCTCGGGACATTTGATCCACCTATGGATCAACGACTTCATCAACGCGACAACCCCCATAGTAACACCACATCGTACCAACAGTGTCTTTGCAAAACTTTTCCACGATGAGGTTGTGTTGCTATTTAACGGCAAGTTTTGTGGCAAACTCGTCGTAATGTTAAGAAGGCCGTGCATGTGATATCTGAATTTGAAAATGCTACTGTGTTAAATGTTCTTATAACTGTAGTTAGTCCATTGACACGACTTTGTAAGTCAACATGATCTTTGAAATAACTGAATGTTACTTATGGGTTATCATTAGGGTCTCAACTTTGTAGCTCTAACTGGCCTGATGTATCGGAGTATTAGAAATATTGATACCTTGAATGAAACGTTCTTATATTGTCCACTCGAGTGAGTAATTCCTGCAACTTCGCGATACTAAACTCAACAGGAACCGGTGATGGGTAGAAAAGCACAGCCTTTTGGGTTATCCGCCCAGCCATCACCGATACCAGGATGTGCCAAAACAACTTCAATTCCATGAGACTAAAGCTAGTATTTTGGGCCAAGCCCACTTAGCATCAGAAGTAATGGGCTTCCTAATGATCCAGCAGAATCAATGATATCATTTTTTGGCCGTCTTTAAGTTGCTCTGTGTTTCTTTCCTAACGAGTGGGCTTGCTGCGGGGCATTTTCCGTAATATTATTCTGCATTATGTATACACATACAAACTTGATTCATTAAAGGTGAACAAATGGCCACAAATAATAAGTCCAATGAACCACTTTCGGTTTAAAAATGTTTATTCATAAAGTATTAACAAATAACGTTGGATAAAATTGGGCCACATTAGTGTCCATCAGAAGCTTAGCAACCTTCAATTATCATGTCTTAAATACCGTTGTCTTCTTCTTTAATTGCCTTCGTCCAAACTCCTTGTCGTAGCGCCTTTTTCCTATTCATATCTTTAGTTACTTGTGCATAGCCACGGCTACTCCTATCAGTATAGTGCCGCTAAAGATCAAGAAGGATATCGGCTCCTCTCACACTATGCGGCATTAGTCTCTTTATAAAATTGGAATTTCTTGGTTGGTTCACGTACAGGCCTCGAAAGGGATGTTTGCAGCAGCAAGAAGCATAGCACTGTTTCAACTCCATAACAAATCCGAGATACACTAGGATCTTCACATCATCATCACTAAATTTTAATGAAAATACACAAATTCACTTTCTATACTACAACCATAACAACTAAAGTTTAGTAACACATTGGTTAGACACAATAAAACTATTAGACCTTAAATTAACTATCAATACAGTCACAACATCAGCATCCATAACAACACGACTTCTGTACTTGCATAAACGAACTAAACAAACAGTTCTTGCATTATCCATACATGTGCGTCTCAGCAATCATCAAAACATTATCCAAAGTTTGCATTATCTACATCGGCATACCAACAAAATTGCAGAAACACATTCTTGAATTCTCACAAAAAAACAATATCAGTTAATAAAACAACTAATTAAAAACTAACTGGATTATGTATCCACTCGCGTTTCGAGAAACATGGAGCATTAAACGCCAAATCACATATGTTATTCTCGCCTTCAACATTTCATTTTAAAACGCTAATTACGTTTACATTTCAGTTTACAATTAAACTACTCTCTAGTTACACAAATTAATTTACTAAAACCAACTGCATTATATATAAATACATGCATGTCTCAACAATGAAAGTTATTTACCAAGGGTATAACTTGCTTCGTGTCAATAAGTATGCTATAGTTTTCGTGTTAATAAGTATGACATAATTTCATAATGTAAGTGGAAAAATGCTCTCGACTTTGACCTACCGCCTTTCCTTCCGTAATTGCAACGTGTGTATTTGTCGTACCCAAGTCAGTCCCAATAGCTTCATTCCTAAGAGGTCTCGACCTGCATACCAATAGCTCATACTAAGTTAAAATCCATATTCATGTTGAATCTAAAGTTAAGGCCCTGATGAGTGTGTAAATACTCATCATTTTATACCCATAAAAGACATAAAAATGACCAAAAACACCCAGATTATACTGCAGATATCCTTGGTTTGTGTTTTTATGTGTTTCAGGTACAAAGGATTGAAAACGGAGCAAATACGTGCATTTTTGGAGCAACTCGACAACCGCTGTGCATTTGGCCAAAATCAGACGGAGTCAGAATCGATCCCGGGATATAGTTTTGGAATCAGCTTGGAAAAACGAACACGAAACCAAATTTTATGGGCCAACCCAACCCACATAAATGGGCCAAGTTAGCCCATTTAATTACCTAAGCCTTTTAATAAAACCTTTAAACCAAATAATAAACCCAAAAACATCCGACCCACCTTCTTATTATAATAACCTAGTCAAATTCCCAGTCAAAACCACCTTCTTCTCCCCCACTTGCCCGCCAAACATGTTGCTGACAAAACCACCTTCAACCCCATACCCTTCTTCTTTCCCCCTCTACACTCCACCTACCCCAGGCCAAAAGCATTTAATGCTTCTCCCTCCTCACAAGATAGCCAGTACAGAGTTGGTATCCCACTATCACCATTTTGGCGCCAAATCCATGATTAAAGGCTGAGATGATTCCAAGCCAATCCAAGGGTCAAGAAATGATCAGAGAGATAAAGAAGAGAGATCCCAGCTCAAAAATAGTATAAATAAGGCATTTTGTAGCCAAAAATTGGCAAGTAGAATTTAAGTTAAGTTGTATGTTTTAGTTTAATGTTTTAATTAATGGAAATTTAAGTTTCAGTATCAATTCAAGTTTGTTTAAGCTCATTTATCTTTAATTTACTCAGCATTGTATCAATTTCTTAAGTTAATGAAATGCCAAGTTTCAAAAGTGTACTGTTAATTCGAATTAAGTTAAGTGTTTATTGAAAAAGCTTCTTTTCTGTTTCTATAAGCTCACATAAGCTCACTATAGCTTTTGATAATCTTATGATAGTTTAAATCAGTTTAAACCTTAAAATTCCAAAAAAAAAGTCAAGAAAGTCAAAATAAGCACTTTGGTCATATAAGCTGGAGCATGGTAAATACTGGAAGGCCATGGTTTAGAGCTTCTTGGGAAGCAATAGGTTGATGTGGTGACTGATTATCAGCCCTTGTTTTGAGCAAAAGGAATTTGTAAGCAATTTCCAATTTTCATGATTCTACTGTTCAACTGCTTATTTGTGTGCTTATCTGTGTTTTTCTGTGCTTATTTGTCTTTTAAGTTGTTATTTGAATACTATTGTCAAGATTTGATAGCTCATTTCTGTGTTTACTAAAAAAACCTTTCAAAAAGCCAAAACAGTCAAAATGGGTTAGAGCTTATCTAGTGCTTATTTACATTTTGAAAGTTGCTCATTGGAGTCTAATTAGCTTAGGTAATCAGTGGTAGTCAGAATTTTAGCCTGTTTTAGTTACTCATAGTGTAAAAATCAAAACAGACCTACATAAGGACTGTTTGGGTCAGAACATCAAATGGGTCAATTTGGGTGATCACTGTTCATATGCCAAATTGGAAGTTTTAATCTAGCTTAAAATCATTAATATAAGTTGTTAGTGTAAGGTATTTAGCTGTTTTGAAGGTTTTTGGGGTTTTTAGTGGATTAGTGGAAATATAGGTTCTGAACTGCTCAAATAAGCTCCTCACAAGCCAGAGCTTATTGGTCCTCATTTTTGGCATTTTTAAGTACAAACCAGTGGTTGAAGTGTATGTTCCAAAGTTGGTACTATTTCATTGCCTTTTGAATTGGTTTGACCCATTTTGCAAGTCTGCACAAAATAGAATCCATAAGTGCAGACTGCATTAGATTTGTGGGACCATTCATGTGCTTATTTGTGATGTTTAGTGCTAAATTTCCTGAGTTCCAAGTAGTTTGCTAGGTATTCTTTGCTTATTTCTTAAATTCAGGCCCTTTCCTAGCTTATTTGAGCTTTGGAATAAGCTCAAAAGTACCCTATCTTTACAAGCATACACTGAGAATCAGTGTATACTTGTCTAGAATAGCCACTTTTCCAGCTTATTTTTAAGCAACAAAATAGCTTCTCTTGGTCTGCTATTTGGTTTCCGAGACCCTTGATAGGTGAACTTTAAGTGTTATCAGCTTCTGTGGTCTTTTGTTGTTATATAAGTGCTTAAATATAAGCTCAAACTTGCCTAGGTGGACAGCAAATTGCCCTGTGCATAGCAGTCCCTTGGATTGCTTTTTAAGCTTTGATTCAGTGCTTATTGCTTTTAATTGTGGCTTATTCAGTTTATTTTTAGATTATTGTGTGTTACTTAGCTTATTTCAGCTTTAGTATAGCTTTTTAATAGCTTATCAGCCATTTAGTCTAAAGCCTTGGGCTTATTCTCTTTTAGCCCACTGATCAGCCATCTTTGGCTTATTTCTGAGCTTTTCAGCTGTTTTAAAAATAGTTTCCTTTATAAAAATTGCTTATTACCTTGTGCTTATTGATTTTTAATCAGAAAAACAAAAAAATAAAATAAAAGCAAAAGGAGAGCCAAGGGATTCGAACCCTGGTCTCTGGACTCACACAAGCACACCAATACCAACTGCCCTTGGGTCTTTTTCTGTTCTTCTTCCTTTCTTTAGTTATTTTTCTTACAATCAGTACATCAATTAGGACTTTTCTAGAATTTTTCATAATTTTCCACTTTCATTTCGTATTTTTAATTTATTTTTCTTTTAAATTTAGTTTTTAATTCATAATAAAAAATTTAAAAGTCAAAAAAATATAAATCTTTTTCCCAAAATTTTCTTTTGTCATATAGATCTTAGGAAAAATAAATTTGAACTTGTAGGGTTAATTTTTAAAGATTTTAGTTTTAAGGTTTGTTTTTGGAATTCTCGATTTGCGTTTTTAGTGTAATTTTGATATTTGCTTTATTCTCTTTGTAAATTCACTTTCCATATCTCATTAGAATAGTAAAAACACAAAAATCCAAAATCCACACTTCAAGCACTTTAATTCCACACCGAAAACGAAATCCTCGATTCACACCTCGTTGGGACACGACCTGGGTAATCACTTGCCCGGTATCTCATATCGTATTCACGGGTTTTGTAAGTTAACCTTTTTCCTAAAGGGTTGATTTGTCATTTCCCGCGTATCACGCATATCCGTCTAATATTTATATATATATTTAGCACGGATCAAATTTTGGAGCCGCTGCCGGGGAGGTTGTGTAGCGACAATATCGTTGAAGTTTAAACGATTAGTGACTTGAGATCCTTCGTCAAGAAGTTATCGCTTTCATAAAAATATAAAAAACAAAAATATTTTCTTTTTCTTTTTATATATATATATATATATCATATAAAAAATACAAAAACATTTTCCGTTTTATTGTGTTAAATAAAAGATAAAAGCAATCTCAATATAATACTCATCAACTTTGAGTATTATCATAATAAGTTCCCAAAAAAAAGATTAAAACTTGCCTTTGTATCACTTGCGAATATCGGCTCACCTTCGATTGATAAATAAACTATAAGAGGGGTATAAGGAGAGGCGATCCAACGAACTTCGCCTCGAAAAGCGATCCATTCTTCTCTTCCGCTCCTTTGTGCGTTTATCTTTTGAAAAGCTACTGTACGCTTGTTGATTATTGGTTTAAGTTCACTTGTGTTTTGCTTCGGTCTTGTTTGAATTGTTTTTAGTGCATGCGCACTCGTTCTTCTCCGTCGACAAGTCCTTTACGTGAACTCGTACATACTCCGAGAAGACGTAATCGGAGACGTAATCGTAGGCATTCCGCCTCAATAGCCGAACCCGAGATTCGTGCTATTCCCGTTCCTCCCATTGTCACAATGGCGGATGAACGTACCATGTCTGAGCTTCTCCAAGCACCCACCGAGGGTTACGGAGATGCTATCGTTGTTCCGGCAATCGTTGCCGATAGCTTTGAGCTTAAAACGAGGTTCCTATCCTTAGTAACTTCAAGTCAATATTTCGGATTTGAGAGGGACGATCCTCATTCCCACATTCGATGGTTTAACAAGATCACCTCTACCATCAAATACCGAAATGTTCCTCAAGAAGCTATCAAACTTCTTCTTTTTCCTTTTTCTCTCGAGGGGGCCGCTCGAATTTGGCTCGAAAAACAACCCCCTCGTTCTATTGAAACATGGGAAGATTTAGTGTCGAAATTTGTGAACGAATTCTTTCCTCCTTCTAAAACCACAAACCTTAAAAATGAAATCACCAAATTCACTCTAAAATTTGATGAATCCTTTAGTGAAGCGTGTGATCGTTTTAAAGAATTACTTCGCAAATGTCCACACCACGGTTTCTCCGAGTTACATCAACTCGATACCTTCTATAATGGTTTGAACCAAACGGACCAAGATTCTCTTAATGCCGCCGCCGGTGGCAATCTCTTGAATCGGACTCCGAAGGACGCTTTAGCCATCATTGAGAATAAGTCCAAGGTCCGCACTTCACGAAGCAAATCGGTTGTTTCCCAAGTTAGTGCCTCCACTTCTTCTTCATCTCATGTGAGTACTTCTAGCACCGATGCTAAGATTGAAAAGCTCACGGATGCTATTCAAGCCTTGGTTCTTTCCAAGCAAAAGAAACTTTCTTCCCCACAAACTTCTTCACCCACTCAAGTAAAAGCGGTGGAAGAAACTTGTGTCACTTGTGGTGGTCCTCATGCATACTACAATTGTACTGCCACCGATGGTAGTCGATTTGAAGTTAATGTGGTAGCCGGGGCTTACAACCAAGGAGGTAACCAATACCGTCCTCAAGTTGACCCGAACTATCGTGTTAGTAATCAAAGTGGACCACCCGGATTTTCTCAACCCAGCAATCCAAATAGATTCAACCAAAACCAACCGAGAGGGCAAGATGTTCGAAACCAATTTCAAGCCCCGGTAAATCAATACCCAACTCAAGGGGGTAATTTCAATCAAGGCTTTCAAGCTTCTAATTACCAAGCCCCCGTTGGTCCCTCAAATGAACTTGCTAATTACATCAAGTCAAATGAGGCCAACATGAGGTCAATGCAAAATCAAATCACCACTTTAAAAAATGATTTTCAAACCTCAATAACAAAACAAGGTCATGAGCTCAAAAACGAACTTAGAACAACAAATCATAAAATTGAGCAATCTCAAAGTAAAATTGAGAGCATGTTGGCTAGTCTCGTGAACCAAATGAATCAAGCTTCAACTTCGGGAGGTCTTCTGGGAAATACCATTCCCAACCCGAAGGGTGAGTTGAAAGCTATTACCACTCGTAGTGGTAAAGCTTATGATGGACCCTCGATTCCCACTACTTCTCCGGTGAAGGAAGTAGAACGAGAGACCAAGGAGACAAAGGACAAAGTGCAAAATACAAGCTCACAAAGTACCGCACCCGTCCAACCTTCGGTCGTCCAATCTCCAATTCCGGAACCCGATGTTTCGAAGACCAATCCTAAGCCTTCAATTCCTTATCCTTCGAGGCTTAATGATCAAAAGCTCCGTGAAAAAACTAATAGCCAAATGATGAAGTTTCTTGAAATCTTTCAAAAGTTACACTTCGACATTAGTTTTGCGGATGCTCTTCTCTACATGCCAAAGTTTGCTTCTACATTCAAGAGTCTCCTTAGCAATAAGGAAAAATTGTTGGAATTAACAAAGACTCCATTGAATGAGAATTGTTCGGCGGTTATCCTTAAAAAGTTACCCGAAAAACTAGGAGACCCCGGCAAATTTCTCATCCCTTGTGATTTCCAAAAGCTAGATGAATGCTTAGCCTTGGCCGATCTCGGCGCAAGCATCAATCTAATGCCTCTTTCAGTTTGGAAAAATCTTTCTCTTCCGGAGCTTACTACTACACGTATGACTCTCGAGCTTGCAAACCGATCGGTTACTATTCCGGAAGGTATTGCCGAAGATGTCTTCGTGAAGGTTGGCAAGTTCCATTTTCCAGCTGACTTCGTAGTAGTCGATTTTGATGCCGATCCCCGGGTCCCCCTTATCTTGGGAAGACCATTCTTGAAAACGGCTCGTGCATTAATCGATGTCTACGAAGGTGAGATGACTCTTAGGGTCGGAGATGAAAAATTGGTCATTAATATTGAAAGCACTTCAAAATATCTTCTCGAGCATCAAAGCGAGTCAATTAACCAAATTGATATCCTTGATTCTACATGCGAGGAATACTTTCAAGAAGTGCTAAGTGGCAATCCCACTTCATCTGATCCTACCATTGCCCTCTCTTCCCCCTCTCTCACTCCGTTTGAGGGAGGTGACTTCATCTTGGAAGAGATTGAGGCTTATTTGTCTTGTGATTCAATTCCATCTGGAATTGATGATGGTGTATTTGACCCGGAGGGAGACATTCTTCTCATTGAGAAGTTGCTTAATGATGATCCATCATCTCTCCCTCCGAAAGAACTTCATAATGAGGAAATCAAATCTGTTGAAAATTCTGATGATCCTCCGGAGGTCGAACTTAAGGACTTACCACCTCATCTTGAATATGCATTTTTGGAGGGTACCGATAAATTACCCGTCATAATTGCTAAAGATTTAAATGATGAGGAGAAAACCGCTCGCATAAAGGTTTTAAAGTCACATAAGCGAGCCATCGCTTGGAAACTTTCCGACATTAAGGGAGTTAACCCGGAATTTTGTACACACAAAATTTTAATGGAAGATGACTTTAAACCAGCGGTTCAACATCAAAGAAGGGTTAATCCTAAAATCCACGAGGTTATCAAAAAGGAGGTTCTTAAACTCCTTGATGCCATACTGATTTACCCTATCTCGGATAGTCCTTAGGTGAGCCCCGTTCATTGTGTGCCTAAAAAGGGTGGCATCACCGTTATTGAAAATGATGAAAACGAGTTGATTCCTACTCGATTGGTAACGGGATGGCGTGTATGCATTGACTACCAAAAGTTAAATGATGCCACCCGTAAAGACCACTTTCCTTTACCATTCATGGACCAAATGTTCGAAAGACTAACGGGAAACGAGTACTATTGTTTTCTTGACGGTTTCTCGGGTTACTTCCAAATTCCCATTGATCCGCAAGATCAAGAGAAGACCACTTTCACGTGCCCTTATGGAACGTTTGCCTACCGACGCATGTGATGAAGCGAAAAGTGTACCGCTTTTAAGGGGTCATTTAAGCCCTAAATCGTATTTATTTGATCAAATATTGCCCTAAATCGTTCCTTTTGTCATTTTAGGTACTTTTGAGAAGAAATCTGGAAAAGGAGGCATTTTGGACGTTTTTGGAGCATAAAAGTGAAGAAAACGACCAAGTCTCAAAATTGTGCTGGAAATTTCCTTTGACGGCGTCAGGATTATCCCTGGACGGCGTCATGGCTTGGCAAGAAAAAGGTGGATGTGAAAATTACTCATGATAAGCCAGTGAAATTTGCATGGGAATTCTGACGGCGTCACCCTTTAATCTGATCAAGGTCGTCACGGCTTAATTTAAAGAGGGACGGCGTCACGACTAAATCTGACGGCGTCAAGCCTTGATAAGCCAGAAGGGATTTTGGAGAGCTAAAGAGGGACGGCGTCAAGAAGGTCATCCGGGAACCCTAAAAGCGGCGAGGTGACGGCGTCACACTCCATAACGTGACGCCGTCAGATCTGAAAGTCTATATATAGTTTTGCAATTTTTTGTCATTAGTGGGTGGAACTTATTGAGGAACTTTGTGTGTGAAAACCCTAAGACAAATTTAGCAGCTTTTTCAAGGCTTTTTGCCTTGAGATCTTCCATGTTACATTGAAGATAAGTTATCAATTAATCATTCAATATGTCTATGTATTGTTTGATTCTATCTTGTTCTTGTCTTTTGTTTAACATGCTAGGCTAGATTTATCTTGTGTTTGCTTAGATCTAATGAAACCTAGCTATTGATTATTGGTTATTAGTGTGTTGTTAGTTGTATTGGATGATTGTTCATCTATGTTAGGCTTAAGAAAACTGGCTGACTTCCTATTCGGTAACTTGCTTGAACGTCTTAAGAAACATGAACCAATGCGTACTAAAGATTTTTGTGGTTGTATTTAATGCACAAGCGAATTCTAGTGATCCCATGTTAGGAGCTTCCTAGCCGGCTCGACATAGGAGTGAAGTAGGAGCTTGTAGAGTTGGGGAAGTACGTACGCCACCCCACAAATGGTATTAAGGAATACACCCGTCATCCACGCAACTAATACACACTAATCAACCGGTAAAAGATAGTTAGGGAGTAAGGAAATCTAAGTAAACACATTTCTCTCTATATAAGTTTTACCACCTTTTCATTTTCAGTTATTTTATTTTATTTGCATTCGTAGTTATTTGGGTTAGTTGACTAGCAACTAATTCCGCCCACTCTTTCAAACCCGAGATTTTACTTGCTTTCATAAAATTATAAAAACATAAAAAAGAATCTTCTCTCACCCTTAGACCTATTAGAGTAGTTTTTCATACCTAACGAACACTATTCCCTGTGGAGAACGATCAATCCCCCGTACTTACCACTACACTATACTACATCGGTCAGGTACACTGCCTGGTGGGGTTGTAAGCCTCTTGAGATCCCTCGAGAGGTAAAACCTGTTGTAAGGTTGCAAAACCACGCATCAAGTTTTTGGCGCCGTTGCCGGGGAATAGTTATTGTTTAGGTTGAATTTTTATTTTATAGGTCTACTCATTAGATTCCCTTCTAGTGAGATTTTTATTTTCTTTTTCTAGGTTTTCTTTACTCTATCTATTTTCTTCGTTTCTTTGTTCGTAACCATTACCATTAGACATCATGGAAGATGGTAATATCCTTGATCCCAACATCCCACTACCACAACAACCACCACCACCTCCTAGAGCCCGTACTTTAGGAGAATACTCCCGTCCTAGCCACCATGGCTATCGAAACACCATTGAGCTCACTCAAGGAGCCAATGTCACTCCCTTGCGATCCGACACCATCCGGTTGGTGCAAAGCGGATGCGCATTCCATGGACTTCGTTCTGAAGATCCTAATCAACATCTCAAGGACTTTCTCAAAATCGTTGATTCTATAGACCTTGATGTTGCCACTCGAGAGACGACCCGACTGCGTCTCTTTCAATTCTCTCTGCGGGACCAAGCTAGTCAATGGCTAGAGCGTCAACCCGCAGGATCCATCACCTCTTGGGATGATCTCACCACTCGTTTCCTTGCTCAGTTTTTCCCACCGGGAAGAACTACCAAGCTAAGGAATGATATCTTGATGTTCCAACAACGTCAAGGCGAAACCCTCTACGAGGCATGGACTCGATTCAAGGACTTACTCCAAAAAGTCCCTCATCATGGCATAGAACTTTGGCTCCAAGTCCAAATCTTCTATGACCATATCAATCTCTACACGAGGCAAACCATTGACCAATCGGCCGGTGGTAAGCTACGTGATCTAAGTGCGGAACAATCATGGGCTCTCCTAGAGGATCTTGCTCTTTATGACAACGAAAGTTGGAGTGATCCCCGTGATTTGAATAAAACGGTCAAGGCAATATCTTTGCCTTCGAACAATTCAAGCACTTCCGACCATAGGATCATAGAACTTGAAGACCAAGTCAAGTTTCTCATGAAATCCTACGAGGCTCCTAAACCTTCAAGCCAAGTGAACAAAATCACTTCTTCATGTGAATTATGTAGTGGTCCCCACGACACTCGTGATTGCATGGAACTCCCTGAACAAGCTTTTGTGGACTACGCATCCTCGCGTATCAACGGAGCGGGAGACAAGTGGTACACTTTCAAACCCGAGCCAAACTACTACGGTGATTCATACAACCCCTCATGGAAAAATCACCCGAACCTTAGGTGGAAACAAAGCCAAAACGCACAACAGACCAATTCTTCCAACCCACCTAATCGTTTCCAATCAAGCGGTTCCAACTCGAACCGTACTTTCAACAACAATCCTTCCGGCAATGGTAGTACCAATAACTTTGAAGGATTGATGTCCCAATTTATGGCATCTCAAAAAGCTCGGATAGCTAGATTCGAGTCCGAATTCAATCAACAACAAACGGAGATAACCAATAAAATTGACAACTTGTTGAAAGCTCTCAATAACCAAGTGTTATCACCTCCACATAAGGACGCTAGGAACACAAATAGCGGACCCCAAGTAAAAGACCCCTCTTCATCCAAACACGTCCACTTTGTCAACATTGTCACTATTAAACCAATTGATAGGAATGAGGATAATAGTGAACCTAAGGATGAGGATAAGAAAGTCGAGGTTGATAAGGAAGTGATGCGCGTGATGTGTCGTTGCGGTTTAGCAGTTTTAATGCCTACTCAAGTTTTAAATTTATATTTAGCCGACTTATCAATAACACACACACTTAACGAGCAGTGTACCCGGTCAGTATGAAGATAATGGTAAGTAGAGTGTCGATCACTAAGAGTGGAACGTATTATCTCGTTAATCTAATCAGTATTTTAATATCCTAACGCAAGGGGGTTTCAGCCTGAGAGACTGGCACAGTTTTGTTTGCAATTAAATAATAAAATAAACCAATAGGCACGAATCAGCAAGTAGCACACACGTACACAGATAGATACTCGAGACAATAAGAGGGCTGTCCTTATGATTAAGTAGATTGTCACTTGTTTTATTGATAGCTTTATATGAAGTGTATGTAGTTAACCCTTTCTCTTTGGTCCTATTCTCATCGGCGAGTAAACCCTTAATGATTACTTATGTCTAAAAGTTATTCCTAAGTGATCAATTTAGAAACAACCGTGGGAGCCACATCTTGTCCCGCAGTCAAATGCCCGCAAGCCACTAATAAACACAGAGGTTATCAATGCACTAATAAGTAGTAACCAAAGACATCAACATATAAACTTTAATTGATGGGAAAGCAAGTATTAAAGGGAGTGCAATCTTTCGTTGTCACATTACACAAGCCACCAATCCTGATGAATTAAAGTTTGCTAACACAATAAAACAAAACTACTTAATGAATTAAATACATGCAGCACCTTCTTACAGCTCTTGTATCTTCGATTTGGGTGTGTCTTGTGCTGCCTCCTTGACTGAATTCGTCCTCTTGCTCTGCTGTCCGAACTTCGGTTTTTAGGGTTTCGAACTCTTAATTCGTCTGGTCTACGGGGTATTTATAGTTTCTGTCTGAGGGAAGATGCGGCGCATCTACTTAAGTAGATGCGGTGCATGTACTTAACTTCGCGTGGGGTCCAAGATTATAATATTCAGGAATATTCGTACACCGCCAGAAGATGCGGCGTAACTCTTGATTAGGATGCGGCGCATGTCCTCTTGTATCTTGGATCGTATCTGGTGATATCTTGATAGAGATGCGGCGCATGTTGATAGTGAGATGCGGCGCATCTGGAGCAGAATTGACTTGATCTTGTCCATGTCAGTAGACTTTCACTTTATGCACGTTTTGCTCCATTATTAGTCCAAAATAGCTAAGTTTCACCAAATGCTTGTTTTTACCTGAGAATTACAAAAGTAAACAATTAAGTATCAATCCTCATACATAATATAGTAAAACAAGTCAAATTAATAGGATAAATGATAGTAATAAAATGTACTTATTTGAGTTCATCAAATATCCCCCCACTTGAACTTTACTTGTCCCCAAGTAAACCTTAGAATTTCTCTTATGAAAATGTATCCTAAAAGATGTATTAGGATTTATTTTTATATTTAAGCATGTATTCGTTTATTTCATAATCACACAACTAAACACTTAACGAATTAGAAGTAAAATAAAATAAGTCGATAAAAGCAAATCTAATCGTTTAACTGTCCAGTCGCGACGAATATTCTATCATAAGCTTGGCAAGTATACACATCTCCACCACTAAAGCTAAGGAATAACAAGTCTAAAGCGGTAAAAAGGGTTTTTAGGCTTAAGGGTTAATTATTCTCTTTTCTATCGATCTCAAATTCCAGAAAAGGCGACAAAATCACAAATACATGATCGAATCCACGAACACGATACTTGCAATTGCTCAAATCCTTAACTCGAATAGGCTAAAGATAGGTCCAAATTTCACCAATAATAATATATCAAAAAGGGCGACAAAATCATAAATACATAGCCGAATCCACGACTACGATACTTAAGATTGCTCAAATCCCTAATCTCAATAAATCAAATGTTTGGTTGGATAAAGAACAATACAGGGTATGGATAACATTTGGGATATAAATTGGTGTAAAAATAAAAATAAACAAAACAAAACAAATAAATTAAAATCCTAAGTGTGGTTAATCACTATCCCAACCATCCCATGAATAAGACTCATATCATTGAATAACTCACGCTTTAACACTTGAAACACACGCTTTAGGTAGACACGAATTATACTCAACAAAATCTTAATCAAAGAATAAACCTTAATTGGCGCTCCCATAACTGCCAATTCCCATTCAATCCATAGATATAATACAACAAATAGTGGTGATATCGACCACTTACATAACTCTACATCGTTGGCTTAAAATAAACATCCAACTCTTTTTCTTTCTTTTTCTTTTCTCATTTTTTCGATTTTTTTTTTTTTTTTTTTTTTTTTTTTTTTTTTAACTTGAAACATAAACATAGATGTGTAAAATTTCACCACATCACTACAACTTTCTTTCCGGATAATTTTTTCATACTTTTCATACTTTCAGAAATGACGGTAATAGTGAAAGTAGTAAACACACGAAAAATAAACTCAAAAATATACAATATTCACTTTCACTCCAATTTGCATTGTGCAATTTCCCGACCTAACCATAGATAATGAATTACGCACGCGAACACAGGTAATGTAAGGAAACACACTCTGCCTATAGCAATTAACCAACCACGGATTCTAATCTACAGGGTAGGCTAAGGTGTAAGGGTGTAACGAAACATTTTAAACATAGGTGTAAGAAACGAAAGGAATGGCTCTGAGTGTTTTTCTAGGGGTATCTTACTCTAAAAATGAGAGTAACAAAAGGTTTTATACGGGGGTTAACTAACCAGTGTAGTTAGTTAATATCACATAACATATAAAGGCTATTTGGTGTAATCCTAGAATTTTACCAAATTAGACAAGTCATTCCAATTATATAAATAATACTCATTATGGTGGTCTCGAATAGTATACAAGCCAAGTTCTAAAGTTTACAAGTCACCGGCACACTCATAGATTTGTGAATTTTGAAAAATCACAATTTTTGAAAATAACGTCATGTGTGCAGTTATGTAACTTAGATCTTAAACAAAAACATGCTAAAAAATTTTTAAGTTTGATATATTAAGCACATTTTAAGCATAATTTTTGAAAAAGTAGGACAAGTAATTGTTAAGTGTTCTAATTCTCCTATCCCCCCACTTAAGTTAAACAACGTCCTCGTTGTTTGTATAAAAGGTTAAAAACTGGAAAATAAAAGAATTAGAACAGAAAAACTCCCCTGAGATTTGCTCGGTATGATCCTCTATTAGTATGAGAGCAAAAATCATCTTTCTTGTGGATTAGAACGTTAAAACTTCATACTTTATGTATCCACAGGAGATCCAGGAAACTATAATACCACCAACACTTTAAAACACACCTAAGATAAGAAAGGTTCAACTTGCATAACACATTAGTAGTTAGGAAAAATAAAACTTAAAAAAAATTAAAACTGAAAATCATCAGGTCAGTCGATGCGCCGTATCTTATTGAAGAAGATACGCCGTATCGAGCCTGGAATAAATACGGATCAGAATAAAGATGCGCCGCATCCTTAACCAGGGATGCGCCGCATTAAAATAAACTGATAAATAGTTTTAAAGTCGAAAAATAAAAATGCAGAAAAATAAAATAAGATATGACCATTGCAGAGGATGCGTCGCATCTCAGGACTGAGATGCGCCGTATCTTCGTGCGGCCTGGACTGACTCGACACAGAAAACAGAATAATAAATGATAAATCCGGGTTGTCTCCCGGTAAGCACTTGTCTTTATTCCAGAGTCTTCAAGTTAGACTCACGTTCAGCTCCTTAGTATCGATCATTGAAGGAGTCGGAAACATCACGCTCCTTCATCCCCAATTTAGTAATATTGAACACTCCTTGCTCGTCCTTAATTTCCACGCCGTTCTTCTTTAATATCTGTATAAACAAAGTCCTGTCCCTTTCGGGCAGAGATGACAAAATGATAGACAGGAAATTCTTATTATCATATAGGCACAAATAAGCAAGGTGGGGTGGTAGTTCAATAAACACATCATTATTCAAATTCGTTTTCTCAACTACTCTCCTACGTTTATTAATTACTACACAATCATACCACTCATCATCAGAATCACTAACAATATCGCGTCTAAGTTCCGTAGGTACATTAAGGTCAATGAATTCCTCAAAGTCTTCATGATTAGGATTAGTTGAGTTGTTTTGAATCAATGTTTCTCCCATAAGTCTAGCTTCAAGATCGAGGTCCATACGCTCTCTTAATCCTAGCACATAAACACCTCTAATTATGCTTTTAACCGGATCTTGGCACTTATAGACTAGTTTATTATTCCCTACCCTTAATGAAATTTTTCTCTTAAACACATCAATCTTAGCATGGGCAGTAGACAAGAAAGGTCTTCCGAGGATTAAAGGAATCTTAACATCCTCGGGCATGTCTAGTATAATAAAGTCTACGGGAAAAATAAACTGCTCAATCTTAACTAGCACATTATTAGCAATCCCTTCAGGTCGTTTTACTGTTTTATCAGCCAATTCAATAAGTAATTTAGTTGGTGCCAATTTTCCTAGTCCTAGGGTAGCGAATGTCTTAAGAGGCATAACACTAACACTAGCTCCTAAGTCAGCTAACACATTATTGAAGGATATATTATTAATAGAACAAGGTAGAGTAAAACTTCCTGGGTCTCTTTCTTTATGAGGCAAGGCATTTGAATCGGTTGCAGGGCTCTCTTCTATCATTGTTGCCTTGATCTCCTCTTCAATTTTTGTCTTCTCTTTTAGTAGTCTCCTTAAGCTGATTGAAGAGTTAAAGAAAAATTCGGGTCTTGCACCATCATTACCATTCATCGACCTTCTAGGTATATTAGGAGTGACTTCTTCAGTGGTGCTTATGGCCTTGACATGATCCCTTGGGTTGGTTTCAGTTGAGCTCGGTAAACTTCCATATCCCCTTTCTTGAAGAACTTTGCTCATTTGACCAATTTGTTGTTCCAATGCTTTGATCGAAGCTCCTTGATTTCTTGTAGTAGTGTCCGTTGAAGCTCGAATTTCCTTGATCATAGCAGCATTCTCTTCATGTCTTTTAGCAGCATCGGCCATAATTTGCTTTAAAGTATCGTCTAAAGTCTGCCTCCTCTCTTGATAAGCGGGATTGAAGTTGTTCTTTTGATAGAATCCCGGACTAGCTTCCCTAAATCTTCCTGAAGGTCGGAATGGTTGTCCAAATTGGGTGTAATAAGCTTCTTCAAACGTCTCACTTTCATTCTTACTCGGACAATCCTTAGTGTAATGAGGTCCTTCACACTTTTCACATCCAACTTGGGCAGCATACGCTCTTTCATCACGCTTCTTCATTTCTCTACTAATTTTATCCAATTGAGCTTGAATAGCAGCAATCCCGTCAAAATTAGTGCTGCTCTTAGATCTAGTAGAGGTCCCATCGTGCCATTTCTGAGAATGATCAGCAGCTTCTTGGATCGCTTTCCTAGCATTAGTTGCACTCATCTGAGGTACAGCTCCTTTAGCATCCAAAATCTGTCTTGTAGGCACGTCCAATCCCTGATAAAACAATATTATTTCCTGCATAGGGGTTAGATAGTGTTGAGGACATTTTATCAATAAATCTTTAAATCGTTCCCAAGCTTGATAAAGGGTTTCATCAGGCTCTTGCTTGAAACTATTGATAGCCTCCATCTTCTTAGCAGTCTTAGCAGGTGGACAATATCTCTTCAGGAATTTTCTCTTCAAACCTTCCCACGTAGTGATTGAACTAGCAGGTTCATTCCTTAGCCACTTGTTAGCAGCTCCTTTTAGTGAGATTGGGAAGATTCTTAGCATGAGTTGATCGGTATTGACACTTTCTGTAGTAAACAAATCTGCAATCTCCAGGACCTTTTCAACATGCTCATTAGCATCCTCTTGTTCCGTCCCACTGAAAGCATTCTCTCTGAGCTCTTTGAGAAATTGACCCTTCAACTCAAATTTCGACTTGTCATCAAACTTAGGCCTAGCAACTCCTGAAGTGTAATCAGCACGGGTATTGTTCATGTATTCCTCCATAGTAGTGTTTTCGCCCATTGTTTCTGTTTCAACTTCCTCTTTTTCTTCAGAAAAGTAATCAAGCTCGAGTGAACTTGAAAGATCAAAGCTTCTTGTGTTGAAAAGCCTTTTAAGCGAATGCAGGGCTCGTTCAGGATCTTCGAAAGGTTGAATCAAGTTCTTCGTAGAACTCCTGGTCATGCACTTCCTGAAATCAATCACAAAAGCATCAGTAGGGTATGCTCGAGAAAGTAATATATCAGATAATTAATAACGAAAACGGAATATGAAAAATTAAAGTTACTGATATCTGCAGACGATGCGCCGTATCCAAAAAGTTGGATACGCCGTATCTTATAATCGTTAAAATTTAATCAGACTTTATTCAGAAAATAGATACGCCGCTTTAGAAATTAAGAATGCGCCGTATCGAATTAATTAATCAAAAATCAACTTATCTAATTAAAATTAAATGCGTCGTATTAACGAAAGTTAATGCGCCGTATTTTCGTTACGTTTAAAAATAAAAGATTTTTGATTCAGTAAGATGCGCCGTATCGACAGAGATCGATATGCCGTATCTGTTTAATAATTCGCAAACTGTTTTTAATCAAAATAATAGATACGCCGTATCTGCTAAAGCAGATGCGTCGTATGGCGTTAACGTTTAGAAAATTTTTATCAAAAACAGATACGCCGTATCTGCAAAAGCAGATGCGTCGTATTACTTTATCGCTTAGAAAAAATTTTCTTATTAAAAACAGATACGCCGTATCTTGGGGAAAAGATGCGTCGTATCGAATTAATTAAACGCGTTGTATTAAAAAAAAATTAAACGCAATACGCCGTATCTGAGAGATCAGATGCGCCGTATCGTTTGATTTAGCACAGTACAACGATAGCAGAACAGAAAAATACGAAAAATAAAAACAAAAATTAAACACACAAACAAAAATAAACAAATAAAGCAAACAAATACCACAAAACAAATAACACACAATACAACAAATATGCAAAATAGTACAATGATGCAATTAATCTAATAAATAAAAAAAAACTAATTAAAATACTAATCAAATTAACAGATAATAACAATTCACTCCCCGGCAGCGGCGCCAAAAACTTGATGCGCGTGATGTGTCGTTGCGGTTTAGCAGTTTTAATGCCTACTCAAGTTTTAAATTTATATTTAGCCGACTTATCAATAACACACACACTTAACGAGCAGTGTACCCGGTCAGTATGAAGATAATGGTAAGTAGAGTGTCGATCACTAAGAGTGGAACGTATTATCTCGTTAATCTAATCAGTATTTTAATATCCTAACGCAAGGGGGTTTCAGCCTGAGAGACTGGCACAGTTTTGTTTGCAATTAAATAATAAAATAAACCAATAGGCACGAATCAGCAAGTAGCACACACGTACACAGATAGATACTCGAGACAATAAGAGGGCTGTCCTTATGATTAAGTAGATTGTCACTTGTTTTATTGATAGCTTTATATGAAGTGTATGTAGTTAACCCTTTCTCGTTGGTCCTATTCTCATCGGCGAGTAAACCCTTAATGATTACTTATGTCTAAAAGTTATTCCTAAGTGATCAATTTAGAAACAACCGTGGGAGCCACATCTTGTCCCGCAGTCAAATGCCCGCAAGCCACTAATAAACACAGAGGTTATCAATGCACTAATAAGTAGTAACCAAAGACATCAACATATAAACTTTAATTGATGGGAAAGCAAGTATTAAAGGGAGTGCAATCTTTCATTGTCACATTACACAAGCCACCAATCCTGATGAATTAAAGTTTGCTAACACAATAAAACAAAACTACTTAATGAATTAAATACATGCAGCACCTTCTTACAGCTCTTGTATCTTCGATTTGGGTGTGTCTTGTGCTGCCTCCTTGACTGAATTCGTCCTCTTGCTCTGCTGTCCGAACTTCGGTTTTTAGGGTTTCGAACTCTTAATTCGTCTGGTCTACGGGGTATTTATAGTTTCTGTCTGAGGGAAGATGCGGCGCATCTACTTAAGTAGATGCGGCGCATGTACTTAACTTCGCGTGGGGTCCAAGATTATAATATTCAGGAATATTCGTACACCGCCAGAAGATGCGGCGTAACTCTTGATTAGGATGCGGCGCATGTCCTCTTGTATCTTGGATCGTATCTGGTGATATCTTGATAGAGATGCGGCGCATGTTGATAGTGAGATGCGGCGCATCTGGAGCAGAATTGACTTGATCTTGTCCATGTCAGTAGACTTTCACTTTATGCACGTTTTGCTCCATTATTAGTCCAAAATAGCTAAGTTTCACCAAATGCTTGTTTTTACCTGAGAATTACAAAAGTAAACAATTAAGTATCAATCCTCATACATAATATAGTAAAACAAGTCAAATTAATAGGATAAATGATAGTAATAAAATGTACTTATTTGAGTTCATCAGGAAGTTAGGACAAGTGA
The DNA here is from genome assembly GCA_021014915.2 of Artemisia tridentata subsp. tridentata. Lineage (NCBI taxonomy): Eukaryota > Viridiplantae > Streptophyta > Magnoliopsida > Asterales > Asteraceae > Artemisia > Artemisia tridentata. Next base: position 18,228,074 of record CP139507.1, on the reverse strand, counting down.
GATTGAAGAAGTAGATGATGATGAGGACTACTTCAATAGGCTACCCACTAAGGAAGAGCGCGCATATCATACAAACTTATTCGATGACCCCGAGGCACCATACTTCCTAGGTAGACCAATCATAGAAATAGGCGACCCTTCTAATCTCAACATACCATGCAACATCGGACATTTGCATGTGTGGAAAGCCTACATCGACCTTAGATCACCCATAAACATCATGACTAGAGCCCACTACAACTTGATAATGAAAAATCAACTTGGGTATAGGATGTTCCCTGACAAGGGTTGGATGAGTAACTTCACGGGAAGAGTTAAGGGATTACCGGTTTATGTAGGAAACTTCACCTATGTCACCGACTTTGTGATTGTAGAAGATATCCGCCCAATAGTCGATGCATCCTTAACTCAAGTGGTTTTTGGAAAACCATTTGTTGAGGTCTCTAAAATGACTTATGAACCTTCCTTAGGGATAGTTAGATTTAAGGATGAGACCGATGAGGTAAACTACCAAATGCCATATAAGATAGAACAATTCCAACACTTGTCAAATGTTGAGAAGGAGCTTAAGCAAGCAGTCTACTATAGGAATGATAGAGATAGAAGTAAAGGAGTAGACTATGTTATGGGAAGGATATTCAGTTTCTACAAGGATTGTTTGAAATTAGGACCGGAATTTAGAACCGGACATGAGGATGACCTAGAAACCGTGACCAATGATGGAGTCACGTAATGTGCGTGACTTTGAGTCTAGCTACAAGACTCGTTAATAAAGAAAAGCGCTTCTTGGGAGGCAACCCAAGCTTTATTTGCTTTGTGTGTTTATTTATTTGTTTGTTTGATTTTATTTGTTTCCGTATGTATGTTTAAATTTTATTATTATTGATTCATGTTAAAAACTAATTTGTGAAAATGCTTTATCTTGTTTTTAACTTCGTCTTAACTACATATAAAGGTATTTTGCAAAAGTTAAGTGTAAGGGAAATCTAAATCGGTTTATTAGAACACAAATGAACGTGAATCGTAATAGTAATAAATGAACATACATATTAGTATTTGTTTGAGTCAAATGCTTGTATCGAGTCATAATGATGTTTTATAGGAATTCCAGGAAGTAAGGTGTAGGTTTTTCCAAAATTTTTTTCGGAAACTTAACATGAGAATTCTGTCAGATCATTTCTGACGGCGTCAGGAGTTATAACCTGACGGCGTCAGGTTTAATTTTCTGAAAATTTTTGAAAGTTTTGTTTTCATAAAAAGTTTTTATTAAATCTATAACTTATAATCTCCAGGAATCTGCAAAATTATCATTCCACAAGCATTATATCCTTATATATAGAGTTTATCCCGCCGATGTTATGCAGGTTTTTGTGTTTGTTTTCTCAGGTTTAACAGGTTATTTTGGACAAGGAAATGTTTTGGATCAAGCTTTTGGCGATGCATTAGTCATGAAGCTTTTACATTCTCTTTGGAAGAAGATCTAACCGTGTTACTTCATTATCCACCGAGCGAATCAGGGGAGTATTTGATTTCATTCTTTTACTTTATGCTTTTAGATTTGTAATTTGAACATTGGGGACAATGTTCATCTTAAGTGTAAGGGGGGGGGGGTAAAAGTACGATTAGAGAATGCTATTACGCTTGATTTTTGTTTGTTTAATAGTAGATGTGTAATAAAACTGAGATAAATACCTGTTAGGGCAATTTTAGTGCCAAATTTAAAATTTTTTACAACATATAGAAGTGAAACTTTGATCTTAATGAGCGTCTCACGGATAGGAGTTATATGACTAGCACAAAAAACCGTACCACTAAAAAATTTTCCACCCCAAATATGTAAGGTTCGCCCCTAGAATTGGTAGGAAAAGCATTTATTCTATGATGTGTGTACCGGTAGCACTTAGATTCTAGAACTTGCGTTAGGACCATTCCGAGGCCACAAGTGAGACTACATTCGTGTAGTTAGATTTACTACATGATAAGAGGCATTAGGATTAACCCATCGTTTTACACCTGTGTTTTTGTTATAATTACATTGGCTACATTGGTCAAGTAATTCTCCTACACCCTTTGCGCTGTACTCATTTTTAGTACACGATACCCCTAGTACACCCCTTAGAGCCTATCTTTTCGTTTCGACCTTTAAGCATTTTACTTAAAGGAAGAATTTGTTACACCCCACTTAAATGTACACCCAAATCGCCTTAGCCTACCTTGTATGCACTCATTTTTAGTGCATTATTGTGACAACATTTGTTTAAACCCAAGTTAATTATCTAGTTGATTACATGGTTGCTAAGTCGAGTCATATCCTTGTACATATTGTTTTGGGACGATTGGGACTCATGGGTAAAGTACTAGTGTAATGGAGTAATGGGGAAGAACATCATTTATTACCCCCATATGTGCTAAATATTTTAAAAGTACTCCAAGTGTTTTAATTATCTTAATTCGAGTCATTAGATTAGTTAATTGTAAAGTTATGTAAAAGTTCAAGTGTAAGGGGAATGCAACGCCCCTTTGATGTATTATTTTGGATGGTAGGGCAAAAGTGTATGCAAAAAAAAAAAAAAAAAAAAAAAAAAAAAAAAAAAAAAAAAAAAAAATGAAAAAATCAAGAAAAATACAAAAAAAATGAGAAAAAGAAAAGTAGAAAAAACATACGGACTACCATCCCGTTTTATTTTATGTTTATTTTTTGTTTTTGTTATTTTCTTTCATTGGCTTAAATCGAGTCTAGTCTTGGCTTAGCAACATTGTATAGTACATGTAATTGATCAAGATCTTTAACTCGCCACCAGTAAAATATCCTTTATACAACAAAACCGTGTTTTCCTTTTCCTACACCTAACGTTATAACCCATGTAAAAGCCCTCTTTGATAGTTTATCTTAGGTGCTTACGCCTAGTGGAGGAGGTTTTCGATCCTTTCCCAAGCCTATGGTAATCTATTTGCTATGACAGGTAGTGAGAGATATTATCCGTTTTCATTTATGAGATTTATTTTGATGACACTTGAGAGATGTGAGTATCTAAACACTACTTGTGAGGTGCTAGTTTGTAATCTCCGTGCTTATTATGATTAAAGTGGAACGATTATTTGTTGTAATTACTTTTATGTTAGCATTAAATGACCCCTAACTTGTATTTTGATTAGAATAAAAGCGCATTTGCTTGAGGACAAGCAAATCTCAAGTGTAAGGGTATTTGATGAAGCGAAAAGTGTACCGCTTTTAAGGGGTCATTTAAGCCCTAAATCGTATTTATTTGATCAAATATTGCCCTAAATCGTTCCTTTTGTCATTTTAGGTACTTTTGAGAAGAAATCTGGAAAAGGAGGCATTTTGGACGTTTTTGGAGCATAAAAGTGAAGAAAACGACCAAGTCTCAAAATTGTGCTGGAAATTTCCTTTGACGGCGTCAGGATTATCCCTGGACGGCGTCATGGCTTGGCAAGAAAAAGGTGGATGTGAAAATTACTCATGATAAGCCAGTGAAATTTGCATGGGAATTCTGACGGCGTCACCCTTTAATCTGATCAAGGTCGTCACGGCTTAATTTAAAGAGGGACGGCGTCACGACTAAATCTGACGGCGTCAATCCTTGATAAGCCAGAACGGATTTTGGAGAGCTAAAGAGGGACGGCGTCAAGAAGGTCATCCGGGAACCCTAAAAGCGGCGAGGTGACGGCGTCACACTCCATAACGTGACGCCGTCAGATCTGAAAGTATATATATAGTTTTGCAATTTTTTGTCATTAGTGGGTGGAACTTATTGAGGAACTTTGTGTGTGAAAACCCTAAGACGAATTTAGCAGCTTTTTCAAGGCTTTTTGCCTTGAGATCTTCCATGTTACATTGAAGATAAGTTATCAATTAATCATTCAATATGTCTATGTGTTGTTTGATTCTATCTTGTTCTTGTCTTTTGTTTAACATGCTAGGCTAGATTTATCTTGTGTTTGCTTAGATCTAATGAAACCTAGCTATTGATTATTGGTTATTAGTGTGTTGTTAGTTGTATTGGATGATTGTTCATCTATGTTAGGCTTAAGAAAACTGGCTGACTTCTTATTCGGTAACTTGCTTGAACGTCTTAAGAAACATGAACCAATGCGTACTAAAGGTTTTTATGGTTGTATTTAATGCACAAGCGAATTCTAGTGATCCCATGTTAGGAGCTTCCTAGCCGGCTCGACATAGGAGTGAAGTAGGAGCTTGTAGAGTTGGGGAAGTACGTACGCCACCCCACAAATGGTATTAAGGAATACACCCGTCATCCACGCAACTAATACACACTAATCAACCGGTAAAAGATAGTTAGGGAGTAAGGAAATCTAAGTAAACACATTTCTCTCTATATAAGTTTTACCACCTTTTCATTTTCAGTTATTTTATTTTATTTGCATTCGTAGTTATTTGGGTTAGTTGACTAGCAACTAATTCCGCCCACTCTTTCAAACCCGAGATTTTACTTGCTTTCATAAAATTATAAAAACATAAAAAAGAATCTTCTCTCACCCTTAGACCTATTAGAGTAGTTTTTCATACCTAACGAACACTATTCCCTGTGGAGAACGATCAATCCCCCGTACTTACCACTACACTATACTACATCGGTCAGGTACACTGCCTGGTGGGGTTGTAAGCCTCTTGAGATCCCTCGAGAGGTAAAACCTGTTGTAAGGTTGCAAAACCACGCATCAGCATGCCTTTTGGCTTATGTAATGCTCCGGGCACGTTCCAAAGGTGTATGATGGCCATTTTTCACGATATGATCGAAAATACCATGGAGGTCTTTATGGATGATTTCTCGGTCTTTGGGGATTCTTTCACCACATGTCTCTCCCATTTGGACAATATGCTTAAACGTTGTGAAGACACAAATCTTTGTCTAAATTGGGAGAAAAGTCATTTCATGGTCAAAGAGGGCATTGTCCTCGGCCATAAAATTTCTAAGAGCGGGATTGAGGTCGATAAAGCTAAAGTTGATGTTATTGCTAAGCTTCCTCATCCCACAACCGTCAAAGGCATTCGGAGTTTTCTTGGTCACGCCGGGTTCTATCGTAGATTCATTCAAGATTTTTCAAAAATCGCCCGGCCGGTGACTCGTCTCCTTGAAAAGGAAACTCCGTTCATCTTCTCCAAAGAGTGCATTGAAGCTTTTCAAACTCTTAAGAAAAAGCTTATTGAAGCACCGATTTTAGTTGCCCCTGATTGGGACCTACCTTTTGAGCTTATGTGTGATGCTAGTGATTTTGCCATAGGTGCGGTCTTGGGGCAACGGAAGACAAAACATTTTCAGCCTATACACTATGCAAGTAAAACTATGACCGAGGCTCAAGCTCATTACACCACAACGGAAAAAGAATTGTTAGCCGTGGTGTATGCTTTCGAGAAGTTTCGGCCATACTTGATCTTGTCTAAAAGCATAGTGTATACGGATCACTCGGCTCTCAAATATCTCTTTGCAAAACAAGATGCAAAGCCGAGATTGCTCCGATGGGTTCTCCTCCTGCAAGAATTTGATATCATCATCCGTGATAAAAAAAAAAAAAAAAAAAGGAGCGGAGAACCTTGCTGCTGATCATTTGTCCCGAATAGAGAATCCTCACCAAAGTGTGCTCGAGAAAAAGGAAATAAATGAAACATTTCCTCTCGAGACACTTAACGTGGTATCTTTTCGTGGTGATTCTAGTACCCCATGGTTTGCCGATTTTGCAAATTACCATGCGGGTAACTTTGTGGTTAAAGGGATGTCGTCCCAACAAAAGAACAAATTCTTCAAAGATGTGAAGCATTACTTTTGGGACGACCCCTACTTGTTTAAAGTGTGTGCGGATCAAGTCATTTGGCGGTGTGTTCACGGTCAAGAAGCCGTTGATATTCTTAAGGTTTGCCACAATGGACCCACCGGGGGACATCATGGTGCCAACTACACCGCCAAGAAGGTGTTTGATTCCGGTTTCTATTGGCCCACAATTTATCGTGACGCCCATGACTTAGTCAAATCTTGTGACTCTTGTCAACGTCACGGGAAAATCAGGCAAAAAGATGAAATGCCACAAAACGTCGTTCAAGTTTGTGAAATCTTTGACGTTTGGGGCATTGACTTTATGGGGCTGTTCCCGTCTTCACGAGGGAACAAGTATATACTCGTGGTCGTCGATTATTTGTCTAAATGGGTTGAAGCGAAAGCACTCCCCACTAACAACGCTCGAGTAGTGTGTAAATTTTTGAAATCGCTCTTTTCTCGGTTTGGAACTCCCCGTGCTATCATTAGTGATCGCGGTACGCATTTTTGCAATGACCAATTTGCAAAGGTGATGAGTGTGTAAATACTCATCATTTTATACCCATTAAAGACACAAAAATGACCAAAAACACCCAAATAGACCATATTATACTACAAATATTCTTGGTTTGTGTTTTTATGTGTTTCAGGTACAAAAGGATTGAAAACGAGGCAAAAACAGACAAAACCGAGCACAAGATTGGAAAATCGTGAAAAGCCGAGGACGAGGACGGAATTTATGAGTTTGGTCCGGGAAATTGCTCTACTTGTCAAGAATAACCCTTGGAGATGATTTTCAGAAAATACAAGATTGGTCCCTGAAGTTTGAAACTTGGCAGCATTGGTCCTTGAATTTTCAGGAAATTACACAAATGGTCCCTAAAGTTAAATCCTATCCTAAACAAACTACACATAACCGGACCAAACAAAACCCATCCCATTTAACCCAATCCAACCCTTAACCCATCAAGCCCATAAATAAAACCCAAGCCCAAAATAATAACCTGACCCGTTCACCTTTTTAGTTAAATACCGTTTGACCCTGGTCAAACTTATCCCTTTCCTCCCACTTGCCCGCCAAACCATACCACCCTCACCATTACCATGGCTTCTGCAAAACCACCATCAATCCTTATCCCTGCCACCTCCCTCCTCCTCCTTTACACTCCACCTAACAAGCCAAGTGCATTTAATGCACTCCCACCCCTCACAAGTTAACAAGCCCACATGGACTGCTTTTCCCGCCAAAAATCCCAATGGACGGCCTAGATTGAATTAAGGCTATTTCAATGGTGGGATTTGATCAGAAGGATGAGAAGAAGCTTTTTGGATATCTATTTAAAGCCATGAAGACACACAGAGATAGTTGTCACTGCTTTAGACCAATTCGTAGTGTAGTTATGTTATTGTCTAATTTTCAGTTTCAATTTCAATTCTAAAACTTTAATTCAAGTTCATGTAAGCTCTTTTGTCTTTAATTATTTCAGTATTGTACCAAGTCCTTAAGTTAATGCAATTTCAAGTTTCAGATAATTCACTACTTTAAATTTATTGTTGTTTTTAGTAAAAGCTTCTATTTCCTGTTTAAATAAGCTAACATAAGCTTGTGACAGCTTATTGATAGTTTATTGTCACTTAATTCTGTTTAAATTTTAAAAGTCAAGAAAAAGTCAAAAAAGTCAACAATAAGCCAAAATCAGCAGTGTTGGATGATAAGCTGTACTGGAAAGCTTAATTGGGTTTATAGCTTGGTTCTGACAAGCTAGGCTTATCTCTGATCAGTTTCCTTTGTTTCATATCCCAATACAGTTGTAAGCAATCTTCAATTTTCTTGCATTATTTTCTACTTTACTGTTCCATAGCTTATTAATATCTTATTCTAGTTCTAGTCTGCTTATTGATAGCTTAGTAGTGTTTCTTAACTGTTCTATTAGTTTGATATAGCCTAGGCTTAATTTTTCTTAAAAACTCTAAAAAAAAGCCAAAAATAGCTAAACCTAGTGACTGCTTATTAATTGCTTATTTCCAGTTTAAAATTACTCATTAGTATATAATTAAGTTAGTTAAACTTATTTCATTCAAAATCTTAGCTTAAAATAGATTGTTTCACTAAAAAACCAACACAGACCCTCATAAAGGGCTGTTTGGCAATTTGTGGTCAAACGGGTCAAAACCAGGGTCTCACTGTTCATTGACAATTTGCCCAACTTTGATCTTGCATTAAATTGGTAATATAAGCTGTTTGTATGATTTTTAGAGTTAAATGGATTGATTTGATGGTTTTGAGCCAACTGTGGAAATCATAGAACTTGGACTGAGCAAATAAGCCATAATAAGCCACAAGCTCATTTGGACCTTATCTTTGGCATTTCTGTGGTCCTTTTAATCATTTAAGTTGTAATCCAAGAGTTGGTTAAGTTCCCATATTGTTTTGACCAATTTGGTCAAGTCTGCACAAGGAATCCATAACAGCAGTCTGCAAACATTTTCTTGATCCATTTAAGTGCTTATTAGTGTTAATCTTGGCTTAAGTCTTTGGTTTCCAGTAGTTTGCTAGTCTATCTTTGCTTATTTCCATTCCCAGACCCTAACTTAGCTTAATTGAGCTTTAAAACAAGCTCAAAAGTGGCTTGTTCAGCCAAGTATATACTGCAACATCAGTACACACTTGGCCAAACTAGTCACCTTCTCAGCTTATTTTTAAGCAACAAATAAGCTCTACTTGGTCTGAGTTTTGGTTTTTAAGATCCTTGCTAGGTCTTCTTTAGATATTAGCAGTCTTTGTGGTCTTTAGTAGTTATATAAGTGCTTATTTTTAAGCTTAAACCTGCCTAGGTGGACTGAAGTTGCCCTGTACCATCAGTCCACTCTTGTGCTTATTTTGGTTTGATCAGTTCTTATTTCCCTTCTTGTGGTTTATTTCAGTTACTTAGCTTATTTCAGTTTCTATTTTGCTTATTTGATAGCTTATAGCTTATTTTGATCCAAGCTTGCCTTGTTCTCTTTTTAAACCAACTGAGCAGCCAAACTTGGCTTATTTGTGGGCTTATTTAAGGTTTTCAAAAAAGGTTGCAGTTGTAAAGATTACTTATTGTGTTGTGCTTATTTGGTTTCAATCAGAAAATTTCAAAAATAAAATAAAAGCAAAAAAGTGACAGACCTGGGATTCGAATCATGGTCTGCCCACTCAAACACCACACACTTAACCATTGCGCCCTTGGGTCTTTTTCAGTTTACTCTTACCTTGTTTATTATTTAACCCTTATTTCCCATTTTGCTTATTCGAATCATTTTAGCTTATTACAGCTTATTAGAATAAGCTGGAATCCTTTTTATATTTTTCCTAGGACTGTTATTGTATAAAGTATTTTTAGAAAAAGTTTCAGATTTTTCTAAATAGGTTTAGTATTTTTAATAATTTAATTAGAGTAACTCAGTTTTTAATTCATAATAATTAATTAAAAAATCAAAAAAATATAAATCTTTCTTCTAAAATTTTCTTTTGTTATTTATAACTTAGGAAAAATAATTTGGAACTTGTAGGTTTTATTTTTATAGATTTCACTTTTTAATCCCGTTTTTAGAATTTCTGTTTCGCGTTTTTTATATAATTTGTGTTAATCTTAATTTTCTAGTGAGAATTTGTTTCTCATTATTTAATTAAAATTAAAATAAAAATACAAGCAAAATTCCTTATCCCACTCATCAGTCACTCTAATCCAAAACCTTACACGGTTGTCCATTCACACCTCGTTGGGACACGACCCGGGTAATCACTTACCTGGTATCACACACATCACAAACGTGAGTTTTTGCAAGTTAGCATTTTTCCTAAAGGGTTGATTTGTCTTTATTCACGTGTATCCGTCTGATATTATTTATATACGCACTTTCAAACGGATCAAAAGGTCATGCTTAAGTACGGTATTACTCACCGTCTTTCTACCGCGTATCACCCACAAACAAGTGGACAAGTGGAAGTTTCAAACCGTGGTCTAAAAAGAATCTTGGAAAGGACCGTAGGTGAAAACCGTGCATCTTGGTCGGATAAATTAGATGATGCACTTTGGGCCTTCCGTACAGCTTATAAAACACCCATCGGGTGTACTCCTTACAAGCTTGTGTACAGAAAGGCGTGCCATCTACCGATCGAGCTCGAGCACAAAGCTTATTGGGCCTTGAAGCATGCAAACTTCGACCTAAAGTCCGCGGGTGATCACTGCAAAGTTCAACTCAATGAATTAAATGAACTTCGTGATCAAGCCTACGAGAACTCTTTGATCTACAAAGAAGATCCATGACTCCAAAATCAAGAACCGCGTTTTTAACGTTGGTGATCGAGTCCTTCTTTTTAACTCTAGATTAAAGATATTCTCGGGTAAGCTTAAAACCCGTTGGACTGGACCATTCACCGTTGCCAAAGTTTTTCCTTATGGTACCGTCGAGTTATCTCAAACTGACGGACCAAACTTCAAGGTGAACGGTCATAGGTTGAAGCATTACTTTGGAGGGGACATACCATCCATGGTTGTCCCGGATCTCCAAACTTTCCCCATGGACCAATGAATTCGGGGTCGAGTCAAGCTAGTGACTCGGTTAACAAAAACATTAGCACCACATGGGTGACAACCCATGTTTCTGACTTCTTTCTATTTTCTAACAACTAAGTGTGGGGGGATTCCTCTACTGTGCTCTGTTTGTGTGTTGTTTGCTCTTGTTTTCAGGTTTCCCTTAGATCGTGATGATTGATGCGCCTGTTTTGAATCCAGCCGCCCAATATCCAATCTTTTTGCTAACGATTATCTAGGGATATCTTTTTAATCCTGTTTGTGAAATAGAGAGATTTCTGTTCCACACTTGGCTATTAGTATTACCTTTTTACGTTCTAAGTGTCGGCATAATAGCCGGTACTTTGAATATTGAGGGCAATATTCAATTCTAAGTGTGGGGGGGGGGGATTCTCTCAAATTTTGTCACATGTGTACCTTCTAGTGCCCTAGTACCCCTCGTTTTGGCCTAAAATTTTAAAATTTTTGTCGTTTTTGAATAAGAAATTGCATGAAAAAAAGAAAAAAAATGCATGAAAAAAAAAAAAGAAGTCTTGATTAGGTTAGAACAAGGGGAATCCCGACTCTGCCAGAGTGTTGATCTGGCTGCTTCCTTAACGAATAGGCTAAGGTTTTACGATGTGTGCAAATGAAAATGCTAAGCGTAGAGTAGTTGGTTTTCTTTAGAGCTTATATAAGTAATCTATGGCTTTTCCTCCCAGGAGATAACTAATCTGACTTAATAAGTGCTTATTTTCAAACATTTGAATACACAAAATCATTTTTCTATACGATTTTGAAAAATACTAGTTCAAAGCTTTATTTAAACTTCGGAACAAGCATGTGTCATAGTAATGCAAAAGTTAAGTAATAAATGTATGTGCTAAAAAAGCTACGGTTCAAGATCGGCCCTTGGATCCTTATTTCCGAAAGGCGTTTAGGTCTTGGCTACCCTCTTACACCGGCCCTTGGACCTCTAATTCAGGAATGTGTGAGGTCTTGGTCTAACACCCTTGGATCCTCATTTCAGGAATGTTTAGAGTCTTGAAACTCTCCGTTGTAACGGCCCTTGGATCCTTTATTCCGGAAGGTGTAAGGTCTTGGTTCCCGTGAAACTCCGTTAGTTTATGTTGCACAAGTAAAAAAAAATGATGAATAAATGAAAAGAAAAAAATAAAATAAAATGGAATGATATTGCAAAATGCAAAAATAGAATGATATTGCAAAATGCAATATGTTTTGATGTGTTGAATAAAGTTTTGAAACTTGCTTGTTGTAAATTTTAAATCTATCTTTCAACTAGTATTAGCCAAAATTTTATAAAAACGTCGATTTTTGTGATCAAAATTTTGAAAATCAAGCTCATTCACCTAACTTGAATAAATATGGGAGTGAAAAGTTAAGTCTTGGCTTACATAGATTATTAGTATAAGTAGTGTTAGCATTTTACAAAAGCATTTGCACATTGAGTTTAAGCTTAGTTGGGAGTATAAAAAAGAGGATGACGATTACAATTCCCTAGAGACACCCATTTTTTTTTTTGGAAATCAAGCATGTTATCTATTTTTGTTTTAGTTTAAATTTCTCGCATTTAATAAAAAGTCGAAACGGGGTATGCTTGGTATTTTCTTTTAATCCTTTCATTACTTTATATGATCGGATTGCTAGGGACTAGCAATAGTTTAGTGTGGGGGATTGATGAGTGTGTAAATACTCATCATTTTATACCCATAAAAGACGTAAAAATGACCAAAAACACCCAGATTATACTGCAGATATCCTTGGTTTGTGTTTTTATGTGTTTCAGGTACAAAGGATTGAAAACGGAGCAAATACGTGCATTTTTGGAGTAACTCGACAACAGCTGTGCATTTGGCCAAAATCAGACGGAGTCAGAATCGATCCCGGGATATAGTTTTGGAATCAGCTTGGAAAAACGAACACGAAACCAAATTTTATGGGCCAACCCAACCCACATAAATGGGCCAAGTTAGCCCATTTAATTACCTAAGCCTTTTAATAAAACCTTTAAACCAAATAATAAACCCAAAAACATCCGACCCACCTTCTTATTATAATAACCCAGTCAAATTCCCAGTCAAAACCACCTTCTTCTCCCCCACTTGCCTGCCAAAACCATGTCTGCTGACAAAACCACCCTCACCCATACCCTTCTTCTTTCCCCCTCTACACTCCACCTACCCCAGTCCAAAAGCATTTAATGCTTCTCCCTCCTCACAAGATAGCCAGTACAGAGTTGGTATCCCACTATCACCATTTTGGCGCCAAATCCATGATTAAAGGCTGAGATGATTCCAAGCCAATCCAAGGGTCAAGAAATAATCAGAGAGATAAAGAAGAGAGATCCCAGCTCAAAAATAGTATAAATAGGGCATTTTGAAGCCAAAAATTGGCAAGTAGAATTTAAGTTAAGTTGTATGTTTTAGTTTAATGTTTTAATTAATGGAAATTTAAGTTTCAGTATCAATTCAAGTTTGTTTAAGCTCATTTATCTTGAATTTACTCAGCATTGTATCAATTTCTTAAGTTAATGAAATGCCAAGTTTCAAAAGTGTACTGTTAATTCGAATTAAGTTAAGTGTTTATTGAAAAAGCTTCTTTTCTGTTTCTATAAGCTCACTATAGCTTTTGATAAGCTTATGATAGTTTAAATCAGTTTAAATCTTAAAATTCCAAAAAAAAGTCAAGAAAGTCAAAATAAGTACAAAATAAGCACTTTGGTCATATAAGCTGGAGCATGGTAAATACTGGAAGTCCATGGTTTAGAGCTTCTTGGGAAGCAATAGGTTGATGTGGTGACTGATTATCAGCCCTTGTTTTGAGCAAAAGGAATTTGTAAGCAATTTCCAATTTTCATGATTCTACTGTTCAACTGCTTATTTGTGTGCTTATCTGTGTTTTTCTGTGCTTATTTGTCTTTTAAGTTGTTATTTGAATACTATTGTCAAGATTTGATAGCTCATTTCTGTGTTTACTAAAAAACCTTTCAAAAAGCCAAAACAGTCAAAATGGGTTAGAGCTTATCTAGTGCTTATTTACATTTTGAAAGTTGCTCATTGGAGTCTAATTAGCTTAGGTAATCAGTGGTAGTCAGAATTTTAGCCTGTTTTAGTTACTCATAGTGTAAAAATCAAAACAGACCTACATAAGGACTGTTTGGGTCAGAACATCAAATGGGTCAATTTGGGTGATCACTGTTCATATGCCAAATTGGAAGTTTTAATCTAGCTTAAAATCATTAATATAAGTTGTTAGTGTAAGGTCTTTAGCTGTTTTGAAGGTTTTTGGGGTTTTTAGTGGATTAGTGGAAATATAGGTTCTGAACTGCTCAAATAAGCTCCTTACAAGCCAGAGCTTATTGGTCCTCATTTTTGGCATTTTTAAGTACAAACCAGTGGTTGAAGTGTATGTTCCAAAGTTGGTACTATTTCATTGCCTTTTGAATTGGTTTGACCCATTTTGCAAGTCTGCACAAAATAGAATCCATAAGTGCAGACTGCATCAGATTTGTGGGACCATTCATGTGCTTATTTGTGATGTTTAGTGCTAAATTTCCTGAGTTTCAAGTAGTTTGCTAGGTGTTCTTTGCTTATTTCTTAAATTCAGGCCCTTTCCTAGCTTATTTGAGCTTTGGGATAAGCTCAAAAGTACCCTATCTATACAAGCATACACTGAGAATCAGTGTATACTTGTCTAGAATAGCCACTTTTCCAGCTTATTTTTAAGCAACAAAATAGCTTCTCTTGGTCTGCTATTTGGTTTCTGAGACCCTTGATAGGTGAACTTTAAGTGTTATCAGCTTCTGTGGTCTTTTGTTGTTATATAAGTGCTTAAATATAAGCTCAAACTTGCCTAGGTGGACTGCAAATTGCCCTGTGCATAGCAGTCCCTTGGATTGCTTTTTAAGCTTTGATTCAGTGCTTATTGCTTTTAATTGTGGCTTATTCAGTTTATTTTTAGATTATTGTGTGTTACTTAGCTTATTTCAGCTTTAGTATAGCTTTTTAATAGCTTATCAGCCATTTAGTCTAAAGCCTTGGGCTTATTCTCTTTTAGCCCACTGATCAGCCATCTTTGGTTTATTTCTGAGCTTTTCAGCTGTTTTAAAAATAGTTTCCTTTATAAAAATTGCTTATTACCTTGTGCTTATTGATTTTTAATCAGAAAAACAAAAAAATAAAATAAAAGCAAAAGGAGAGCCAAGGGATTCGAACCCTGGTCTCTGGACTCACACAAGCACACCAACTGCCCTTGGGTCTTTTTCTGTTCTTCTTCCTTTCTTTATTTCTTTTAACCTTTGTTTCATTCTTATAGCTTATTTCAACTTTAGTTTATTGCACCCCAAGCTTATTTTTCTTACAATCAGTACATCAATTAGGACTTTTCTAGAATTTTTCATAATTTTCCACTTTCATTTCGTATTTTTAATTTATTTTTCTTTTAAATTTAGTTTTTAATTCATAATAAAAAATTTAAAAGTCAAAAAAATATAATTTTTTTTCCCAAAATTTTCTTTTGTCATATAGATCTTAGGAAAAATAAATTTGAACTTGTAAGGTTAATTTTTAAAGATTTTAGTTTTAAGGTTCGTTTTTGGAATTCCCGATTTGCGTTTTTAGTGTAATTTTGATGTTTGCTTTATTCTCTTTGTAAATTCACTTTCCATATCTCATTAGAATAGTAAAAACACAAAAATCCAAAATCCACACTTCAAGCACTTTAATTTCACACCGAAAACGAAATCATCAATTCGCACCTCGCTGGGACACGACCTGGGTAATCACTTGCCCGGTATCTCATATCGTATTCACGGGTTTTGTAAGTTAACCTTTTTCCTAAATGGTTGATTTGTCATTTCCCGCGTATCACGCATATCCGTCTAATATTTATATGTATATTTAGCACGGATCAGGCCCCAACAACAAACATACCTTTTGATCCAATTCCATAGACTCGTCTCTCTTATTTCTATTATTGATTATTAGAAACCGTAATTTCCTACTACATCTCTTTAATTCTGATTTTGATTTCTTGAACAAAAAGCATCTTCCTTTCGTTTGCTTCATTTCACGTTGATATCTCATCATTTAGCCAACAAAAATGACAGTTTTAGATGGATTGCACCTGCAAGACATGTTTGATTTTATCAGGGATTACAGATGTCTTCTTTCAACGCTTGTAGCAACTACATAAAACCTCAATCCGTAAATTTAATTGTTACTGCCAGCTTTACATAGCCAAACTTAGAATCAGTTTTGCATATCACTTTCAGTATCAGTTTTGCATATTTCCGGATTAAATAATCAGTTTTACAAGAAATTTCATGCTTATTCGCACAGACACACACATACGTTAAGGCCTATATTTTACATATCACTTCCACAATAAATTGTGTTAGAATCTGTTAGAATCTGATACTATCAGATTGTAACACTTTAAAATTTGTGTTTTATAACAATCAGAAGCCACAGAGTCTAATTGTTATAAAACACAAATTTTATCTACTTAAGCCTAAAATCACGATCATAGAGCTTCATTTACGTCAATTTTTGCATAATTTGTACAGTTATCACACATATTTGAATAATTTATCTCCATAAACATCTTCATAACCGTACGTATACAGTAATTCGCACATTACATAGTAAATGTTCTGATGTTCACCAAGAACACATACACGCTAAAATCACAGAGTCAAATCGCTAACAAAATACAAATTAAATCAAATACACTTAAACCTAAACTCACAATCACATAATTCATTATTCACTTCACTTTTCACATAATTCAGATGGTTCTCGGACCGTAACAGTACATACACTAATCATCAAAAACTCAACTATATTTTCATCATCAACACATAGTAAATCACTCGAACTACAACATAATTCATCTGATTCGTGATTCGATTCAATTTTCGCGTAATTCTCACATCGTAACACTACATATACAGTACCTTTTACATATTCCACCAACGGTACGTATACAGTAACTTTCAAATAACACAGTACATCTAAACCTAAACTGACAATCAAACAGCAAACTGCTCGAATTACATCATCGTTCGCTTTAATTTTCACCTAAATGAAATAAGCACTTTGATGCAACACTTAAAAAATGCTTATCAAATTCAAATAATGACGTGTTTGAGATTACTTATCTGGTTCTAGCTATACACACGGAAATGAAGGTATAAAATATAGGAGCCCTTGCAATGTCAAGGTAGAAAAAGACCCCTAAATAAGGGGATATGTGAACCATGACTTGCATTATATTGGCTTAATTACTTCATATATACCCTAAAAAAATGTGCCACAAATTTTCAGTTAACTAAGTGAGCAAGAAAGATGACACATAATTTTGTCAAGGTCTCTTCAACTATACATGATTAGCCGTATTCATTTCAGTTTTACCATTTAATAGGCGGACTTGAGTTAATTTTTACTCGTATGGGTCTGTATAAGAGTCTGCTGCAAATATACAGTGACACCAGAACAGGTTCATTTTTTGCAAAAATGCTGCAAATATAAAGTTTATTTATCGGTTAAAAAAAGTGCAAATTTGTGATAAGAAGATGCATGAGCAAATTTGTTAAGGTTTTAGGGGTTGTTTCGATTAGCTTTTTTTTTTTTTTTTTTTTTTTTTTTGGCTTATGGGCTAATTGAATAACATAAGTAGAAACACATCAAAATTACCCAAAACGATGTGTTTCCACTTATGTTTGTAATCGAGGGTGCTGTAAAATATGTCTGATGTCTATGCAATGGGCTTGTATGATATTCTATTCAATCAAAAAGTAATGTTTATGTGAAGTAAATTTTGAATGTGTACCTTTTTGTTTCTTTTTCTTTTCTTTTTTTTTTTTTTTTTTTTTTTTTTTTTTGTTTTTTCTTCTGCTGGTTGTTCTGGAAACAGTTGCCTTTTCACGGTATCGCTTTTTGTTGGCGCATGTGGTTTTATTGGGTTGCTTTCTTCCTGCGTTTCTGGAGGACTTGATGGCGGAGTTCCTGGATTTGATAATTGGTTAGAGTATTCACATAGGTATTATTTGTTGGAAAAAAGAATTTCTTGTATCGGGTGGATAAAAATATTACCTTCAAGTTTTTTGGACATCTCGCTTGTTCGTTCGGCTTTTTGTTTGTTACTGAAAATCGTGTCAAATACGAAGCTTGTTGTCGTTCCTGTTGTAGCGAAATGGAATTGAAGCACATGTCGTTCCTGTTGTATTTATGTGTGCTCTGTCTAGCTTGTACTTATCCGCCTTCTCCTTAGCAAGTTTCGTTTCCTACAACAACCCACACAACAAAAAGAAGCGTGGTTAGATGTGTTGTTAAGAATAATAATCTACATATCACAACTTAAATTTCAATATATGGATACCAAGTACATTTGTTGCCACGTGGGAAATGGTTTACAAAATTTATTGTTTCCGGTCTGAACCGATATGTATATGCATTATTTAAACTCTAAACCTCAAAACTTCATATTTATGATTAAAGATATACCAATACTTAACTGAAAAGAAAAGGACCTGAACATTGGTGTTGGCTTGATTAGCCGATTAAGATGCATTCCGTGATTCAGAGAGAAAAGCTAGCCACTTGTCAACGCGATGCTTTTCCTAATAAAATCCCAAATCGCGTAACTGCATGTAATAGAAACAAAAAATTTAAAAAAGATAATTAAGAAACATGTTCATAACAGCCCCATATAATCAAAATTACCATCGTTTTTGTGAAAACGTAGAGGGGGGGGGGGGTGAATACGTTACCGTTTTAAAATCTTTAAAACTTGTTGTATCAAATATCCTTTTAAGCTTGTTCTAATATGAAAGATGTTTATTGAAGTTTATGACTAGCATATACTAAACACGTTGTCATCTAAGTATGATCATCAAGACACAACACAAGCAATCATATAGTGCAAACATAAAAGTAAAGAGTAAAGAAAGCGCAAACCGAACACGATGATTTATAGTGGTTTGGTCACGGAGCTCCTCTCCGCCCTACTCCACTCCCCGAGTACCCAACTCGAGAGTTACTTCACTAGATCAACAAGCTCCCTTCTCGGCGGAGAAAACCTTACACACGTCGCTTACACTTTTTCCGGTACAAAGCTAAATACCGGGTTCTAGTTCGAGGTAGAACCAACCTAACGTCGCCTATACAATTTCCGACACTAAGCTAGATGTCGAGTTTTTTTACATGGGTACAACCACTCCCGTCGTCGCTTAACCTTTTTCCGGTACTAAGCTAGATACCGAGTTCTTTACAAGGGTACGACCACTCCCGCTATGTTTTATGGCCCAACATAGAAACCTTGTGTTTTATGGCACAAACACATAAACCATCTAATCTAATAAGAATAGATTACAATGATGATCCATGACATAAATGGGTCATGGATATGAATGCCTAATCTAAATGAGATGAAGATCACAAGCTCCCTAAACTTGTTGTGATGGATCTTCATATATGCATATGGAATCTACATGAACTTCTTGAATAAGAAGTCTTCAATCATTGAGGATGTCAAGTGCCCTTGAATCTTCATATGTTGGAATGCTTTGGTGAATGATGACTTCAAGATCTTCTAACCTT
Organism: Artemisia tridentata subsp. tridentata; assembly: GCA_021014915.2. Lineage (NCBI taxonomy): Eukaryota > Viridiplantae > Streptophyta > Magnoliopsida > Asterales > Asteraceae > Artemisia > Artemisia tridentata. The sequence continues at coordinate 18,209,114 of CP139507.1, read as the reverse complement.
CTTGGTGGATCAGGAAGTATGCAAGCTTATGATGGATAATGACTCACGATCTCTGAGCTAGCTTCACAGGATCATTACGAGTGTATGCTTACAACATAATGAAAGTTAATAACATTATGATCATTATGTAAAGGATGATTAACGGGTGTTTCTACATGATTAACTACTGATCTAAATGTATGCAAAGGGTAGAGGGAATGTGTGTTCTAGTTGCTTAAAACTATGGGTAAACAATGGGCTACTATTTATAGGAAAACAATTTGTACATGCCACGGATTTGGCGGATCCAAATAAAGGGATCCGCCCTTTATGTTGTTTGGTTCCGCCGGGACCTGACAGCTAAGATTTTCACAAATCTTTCCATATCTTGTCATATCTATCCATATCTACCAAAGTCAACTTTGTTACTTAAGAATATTTCCAAAATATATCTTTCCATATCTTGCCATATCTATCCATATCTACCAAAGTCAACTTTGTTACTTAAGAATCTTTCCAAAATATATTTCAAATCCTCCTAAGATTTTCTAATGAGGTATGCCATGATGTCATGTATATATTTCCATTTTAAGATTTAAAATGTAAATAATATAAATGTATATATGTATGTAACATATATCCTAGTGATCATGTAACATGTATATACTAGCTTAACTAATATATGTTTACCAAGATGTATCATGTTAATTTTACACCTAAAGTGTACTTATCCTATTAAACTTAGGAAACATGATGTACAAGTAAAAATACTTGTTTATGCAAAGTGTAAAATGAGGTTCTAAGTAGAATGGTTAACCTTTTAAAATACTTAATGACCTAACCGTATTTTAAATATTCTAAGTGGTTTGTTAAGGGTTTGATCATAATGCCACATAACAAACATGTACGAACCTGTGTTGTATCATACGAGGACTCGAGAGGTGTTGAATGTATGTTGAGACAAAATAAAATTACAAGTAACTTGTACATTTTATGTTATGTATCAAGTTACATGTTTGTCATCAATCAAAACAAACGAGATTGCTTGCACTAACAATCTCCCCAACGAGACTGCTTGCACTAACAGTTTTCATGTTATAAAAACTAACTACAAGTCTGATAAGCATATGTAAGCGGTCAAGGTTCCTGGCGTGTTCAAACGTAAGAACACGTGGCTCAGTAAGCATCAGCAAAGCATCAGATTGAAAGCGCAATATTGCAGCTGATATGGCTACAAATACCTCATCACCAAGTGTTGAGTCGCCACTACACAGCACTGGCCAAAAAAAATACACATAACAACTAATAAGGCGCCATTCAAATGTCTATTAAAACACTACAATGAGAACAGAGTCATTAAATCCAAGTCTAGAATTATCAAAAAAAAGGATGATCATTACCTTCATTGAACAACAAAAGACAAACCCTCTTTAGCGGGTTCCACACCGTGGCCTACATCGGTCTGTGAAGTATCTGTGACAACACGTTTCAGCATGTTACGTCTACCACCTTGAACACATGCCTGTGATGCTGCTGGGTTGGGCTGGGTTGATCTTTCCCGCCGCCTAGAACCGGAATCAGTAGGGCCGCCTAATGCTACAAACATGTAAAAAAAAGCATGTGTAATAAGAAATCCGTAATAACTAATAAGCAGCTATCCAAATGCATATGAAACCTACTTATGTAGGAACCGATTTATCAAATTCAAAGATAAACCTATGAATGAAAAAAAAACGAATTTGACCTTCCCTGTGAACGGAACTGTTTTGAATTATTTTTTTTCCCTTTTTTTCTCAGCAACTCGGTAACAAAGTCCAATGATGCAGTCGTAGGAAGGTTTTTGCCTCATGCCTCTCCCATCCAACCTACGGCCAAAATTGTCTTAGATTACAACTACATACTTAAATAATAGATATCGGCGTATAAGCTTATTTGTCTCAGATTATGAAATGGGTTAAATCAAAACTTACCAATATCTTGATATTGACAGCTTCAGTTTGCATATGTATCGCCGTAGCTGTTTTCCAGAAATGTCGTTCAATAAAAGATTAGGCTCAGATCTGTACATGTTGTTCAGTTCATAGAAGTATCCGAATTCCACTACGGCTGCAAAGAGATCCGGTTGCATAGCAGGCATATATGCTTTGCCATCCGGTCCTTGCCTCGCCAAGTTAGGATCGGAACATCTCGCCGAAATTACAACAATCATTACAGCCATAAAAACTTTCTTAAAAACAATTTTACTTATATAATCCGTCAATAACCGATTTTACAAAGGCGGAACAACCGCTGTGGCTGCGTTAGTGTAAACGCCCCGCCAAGATGCGGTTGCTCTCATACCTCGAACAAAATAGCCCACACTTCTTTGGACCGTCGATACCTGAACATTTGATTGTTGGTACCCTAATAAAAAAACTGTCATTGATGTCGTTGAAATTCATCATTGGCTCAAACTCCCGCCATGGCTAAAACCACATTCGGATAGTGGCTGCCCCGCCAAGATACGGGCGTAAGTAAAATGTGCACCGAAAAGAAACCCGCATTTTCGATACCTTTTGCAACCAACACGCCGCCAAACCCATACATGCAAAAAATTATAAGCCAAATGTTATGGCATGTAAATAATTCACATAACAATAAGCTAATTACCAGTTTTTATCACCAATCCAAACACCCCTATAGTATTTGTACACAAAAACTATTCAAAAACCTAATCTTTATCACCCATAATAGTCAAACTGAAATACTAATCATACTTTAAAGTAAATCTAATTGTCTGCCTCAGGAAGTGCGACTGTTGTTTCATCTAAGTGTTATATAATGCAGCAACAATTGATTTTTCAAAGCTGGAACAACCATCATGATTGTAAACAGACATTCCTACACATAACACAAAACCCGGAAACAAACGACCTCATTAACTCAAAAACCAACGTATGAAATAACAAACTGAGCAAAAAAAGTTTTTTTCTTAACCAAAAATCTTATTTTTTTATCCAGACATTTATTAAATCCCAATCCAACTATTGTTTGAAACTAATTTTTTGATGATACCATGTTAAAAAATGTAACATAACCGTAAATAGGTAAACCGAGTTTTATCTAAATTTGTTACCCAACCTGCTTTTACACCTTTAAGCTTAACATTCTTGTTGAGAAGGTAATTGTCATTATAAAAGCATCAACAAAGCAAAGCTCAACCAATCGCAAACAATATGTAACACCATAAGCTAAACTGACCCACTCGTAAGCCAAAAAAGTAACGTCATCGGGTTTTCAAAGATGGAATAACCTCATAATATAGGGAAACATGGGGACTGTTACCATTCATAAATTTGTACTGTTAAGAAGAAGATATAAATCTGAATATGTGACAATTGCAACTACTGAAACCTCAATTTTCCTACCGCCTTTTATAATTTGTTATCAAATAATCAGTTTCAGAAAAAATAAGATAATCCCAAACGAAGCAACTCCATAACGGCAAAATTAACCCACCAGCTTAAAAACAAAGTAAAACACATAATTTGTAAAAAAAAACCCCAAATTCAAGAAAACCCCAAAACTATGTCCAAACCCTAATCTAAAATTTCCATTGTTATAAGCTGCAAAAATAAGCTGATCCCAAAGTAACCAACACCTTAGTGCCAAAATTAACCTAGTAGCTTAAGAACAAATTAAAAACATAATTTATAAAAAAAAACAACCAAATTCAGGAAAACCCCCGATTGATGTGAAAACCCTTAACTAACATTTCGACTATAAAACACACAATTTAAAAAAAAAACACCCAAATTCAGCAAAACCCCCAAATTATGTCGACACCCTAATCTAAAATTTCCACTGTTATACATACAAAACATGTAATTGAAACATTAAAAAAGCTAATAAAAAAAATTAAGGATTCCACACCTAGTAACAACGATTATCTGATGAAAACACGCAATCCAAATGATGAAAAAAAAGGTAAAGCAAACCCTAACATAAGATCATATAAATCAAGCAAGAAAAAAAATAATCGTTGAACCTTTTTTGATCACAAAATAATTGAGCTACCTAATATAAGATCATATAAATCAAGCAGCAAAAAAGATGTAGATAGAAAGAATGGGAACACTGTACATGTAACATATGGCTCAAGCACAACCACAAAAGGATTAAAATAAACGATTCCTGTAGATGATCATGTAGATACACTCACATAAATCACTATAGATCTTTCGGTTTCGGATCGGGCTAGGTCGGTTTGTCGGAGCGCCGGTTAATCAGAAAGAAGCGAGAGAGATGTGAGAGGCGTTGTATGTTAAACGGATCCGGGTCATGTTACTTTGGGCGGGTGTGGGCTTACCTAAACCATGGACCCCTAAAGGTCTATGGTGAACAGTTCTTGATCTTTATACTTTAGTTATAATGAGTCTCTGTAAACCACCACGTGAGCTATTGGTTTTCGATTTTCCTGAATACGTTATACATTACATAAAATTAAGAAAAAATTACATGTTTGGTCCCTGTAGTTTGCTCAAATTTCATGTTTAGTCTCTAAGTCGTTTTAATTACACCAGAAATACCTATTTTTGAAACCATGCACTCATTTAGTCCCTATTTTGGATGGGCCGTTAGTTTATCCGTTAAGTGTTAAAATAATATTTGCACGTTAGTCCCTCCGTTAATATTTTTTGCACCGTTAGTCCTCATTTTTTAAAATAAATAAAAAAGGCCAGCATAGGCTCAAATTCGGGTCTTGTTGCCCAAAAACCAACTCCCCAACCACTGGACTAAGTGTCGAGTACTGTAACTATATCAAAATAAATTCTATTTAACCTTTTTTTTTTTTTTTGCTCAAACTCGTTTTTGTCCTTCTTTTTTACGTTTTCGTCCGTTGTTTAAGTTTTCGTTCGTTTTTTTACGTTTTCGTCCGTTTTTTTACGTTTTCATCCGTTTTTAAACATTCGCAACTGTTTTTTTACGTTTTCGTTCCTTTTTATACGTTTTCGTCCCTTTTTTTTACGGATAAAAACGTAAAAAAACGGACGAAAAAGTTTTAAAAAAGACTAGAGCGGATAAAAACGGACTAAAGCGTAAAAAAATAAAACGAAAATGTTTAAAAACGGACGTAAATGTAAAAAAAGGGACCAAAACATAAAAAAATGGACGAAAGCATATAAAAACGGACAAAAATGGACGAAAACATATAAAAACGGATAAAAACGTAAAAACACAAACGAAAACGTAAAAAAACAAACAAATACATAAAAAATAGACAAAAACGTAAAAAAAATGGACAAAAACGGACGAAAACATATAAAAATGGACGAAATGGAGGAAAACATATAAAAACGAACAAAAACGTTAAAAACGGGCGAAAATGTATAAAAACAGACGAAAACGTAAAAAACGGACGAGAACGTAAAAAACGGACGAGAACGTAAAAAACGGACGAAAACGTAAAAAAAGACAAAAACGTAAAAGAACAGAAGAAAACGTAAAAAAAAATGAACAAAAACGAATAAAAACGAGTTTGAGCCAAAAAAATGTTAAATAGAATTTATTTTGATATAATTACACCACTGGATGCTTAGTCCAGTGGTTGGTTTTTGGGCAACAAGACCCGAGTTCGAGCATATGCTGCCCTTTTTAATTCATTTTAAAAAATGAGGACTAACAGTGCAAAAAATATTAACGGAGGGCTAACGGGCAAATATTATTTTAACACTTAACGGATAAACTAACGGCCCATCCAAAATAGGGACTAAATAAGTGCAAGGTTTCAAAAATAGGTATCTCTGGTGTAATTAAAACGACTTAGGGACTAAACATGAAATCTGAGCAAACCACAGGGACCAAACGTGTAATTTTTTCTAAAATTAACGCATATGAAAATCATCAGAAGTTTGATAATGACAGAAAATTAGATAGAAATAACATCGAAAAACTAAACTTAGGGGTCGGTATCAAAATTTTAAAGAAGATTAATGCATGGGCTTTTCGCATTAGACTTACCTTTTCAATAAAAAGATGGCTTTGTGTCTCATTTTGGAGAATCTGTAACTCGTAATCTTAACAGTTCCATAAAAATCTTAACTCGATATTGCATACCTTAATTTAACATACACACATCATTATTTTGAAAGCCGGATAACTGACACAAAGCCATCGTTTTATGACTCAATGACCAAAACAGGACAAACGAAACGCAAAAGCCCCATAACTAGTCGAATATGGTTTTACATATACAATTACGAAAAGAGGTAATCTAAGAATTTCGTATTTAAATGCTTTTGAACTCGTATCTTACCTGCGATCTGAAATAAGATTTTGTGAACCGTAGCATGAAGATACAACAAGATTCCCTGATTACTTGCATACTGAAGCAAATTAGCAGCCGAATCCCGTTTTTATCAAAAATCGTGCCACCAACTTTTGTCCCATACAAATGGTCATAACTAAACCCAGAACCCGGTGTAAGCCTAGCCTTCATGGCCGATTGCCATGGTCCCACAGGCTTGAAAACTATCGCCTTTTAAACCCACCGATACGACTCATTGACCAATTTTTCATCCCATCCAGCTTACATACGCCCTTGGTGCGCGTGAACAAAATCCAGCATTAATTGAACTCCCGCCACCTAATACACGAGGGTTTCTAACACCGTCTTTAGAGACAAACTGTTGGGACGGTGAAGTGGCTGAGGAGTCTATCAAGTCGGCACCGAAGGCAGTTATGTTAGTTATGGCAGGGTTGTTTAAAAGGACTCCAACCGCGCTCAAGAAGAAGCACAGATGAGTTGTGTGAGAGAGCAGCTAGTGGGCAGCCAGCAATTCCACAGCCAATTATGATGTAGTTGAAATATGTACCTAGTAGGGCCGTGGTGGCTTTCTGCATGAAGGTGTAGCTTGAAGCTGTGACACAAAATTCAAATGCTATAATTACTTTCCACATTGCCGAATGCATCATTAAACAGATTGATCGACAACTAATTAATTTTACACATTTAAAGTCTTTGTGTTCCGTTTGTACGTGTAATTATATATCAAACAGATTTAATAATCTTTTTTTTTCCTTTACAAGGATTTTCAGCCGGTTGCTTCTGTTTATTTCGATTTATTTTGTTTCTTTTTGAGTTGTACTTTCATTATTTTGTTTCTTGCGTGGGATGCGATTATGAAAATTAAAACGATACATATCAACCAGAACGATTCTCAAGTATTTTTTTTTAAAAGAAAACTGATCATACACATCGAGGGTCTCAGATGGTCAATGGTAAACCAACAGATAAAAAGTCAATCGCAACGTTTTTTCCCAAAAAAAACCCGAAAAGCAATACTCTCTTCTAAGCTAAGAAAAAATGTCACAAAAGGGTATAGACGAATATACTATATAAAGGGTAATTATCAATCAGATGCTGCCTAAATCACGCAATTTATTAGTCAAAAACATCACTTTCATAAGCCGGCAGACGTAATTGGTTCATCAGAATTCACCTCAATCAATTTAAAGATCCCTTTTGCTTTCAATTACTCTAGATTTAGACTCACTATAATCTTCATGAAAATGCGTACCTTGAATGTTTGACCTTTTCAGAATATATGACCACCCTCGCCCGTACTTCATTCACCTTACAGAATAAGTTGTTGAACTGAATCAATCTGTAATTAATATAAAAAGGATTAGATTTATTAGACAGATTAACTAGAAGTTGACTATTCAATCAGATGACTTACAGAAGTAGATGATCTTTACCTGCATCATATCTTTTATTCCAGATATTATATACAGTACAATATGCGATCAGAAGGTACAATCCAATCTCGAATGACTGCATCACAATGGCTCAATATGGCCTCCAGATCATGAAAAGATATTTCGGGGTACTTGCAAAACGAGAGCATGCTTACTGACTTACCAACCGGATCAAATCTCAGAAGATTGAATGTACTGTAAACCGACACTAAAAGGGTATCTAGGGGGAAAAAAAAGTAAAGTAACTCCCAATACCGTCTTCCACGGTGTATGGTGGAGGTTGAGACGTAGACAGCCTTAACCCTACCAAAGGTAGAGAGGCTGCTTCCGGTTCTACCAAGGGTAGAAAAGGGTATCTAGGAGCATACTTTAAAACGGCACAAAAAAGATACACATACTGAAAAAGTTTCCATTTCTAGTCGATGGATTCGCTTCACGTAAGTCTTTAATTATGGACTTCAAAATAACAGAATTCAAGCAAAAGCTACTAACCATGGCATCAGCAAAAATTGAAGACAATGGTTACATGGTATAACATGAACTTGTGAAATGATGTTGGGATCAACAAAAATTGAAGACAATGGTTACATGGTATAACATGAACTTTATTACAGAGTAGTTACAAGATTCATACTCAAATTTTTGACACCGCCATTCGACCACAACAAAAACTGGAATCAATATCCTCATTAACTTTGGTTTAACTCGAAAAGCAATATATAGAAGTAAACCTGACTCTGATAACATTCGTAGTGGCTTAGCACAAACCAACATCCGATCCCACAATCTTTAAACAACTAAACTACTAACGGGTGTTTGGATGTGTTGCAACCCTTACTATTCAACGCTTACTCAATTTGATTTTAACTCTCGTTTTCTGATTTGTTATAGGAGGGCCAAAACAATCATATTTACTAATACATGTAAGAGTTGCTGCAACAAAAGCAGCATCTGATGTTGATTGCAGAATTATCAAACTATCTACAAAAAAGGAGCAAAAACCATCGTCCTCATAACCAAATTCACCACTATATAACACTAAATTACAAATAGTTATAGGTTGTGTTTGTCTGTGTGTTTTGAAGTTAAATATGGTAAGAAGTATATCACAAGATACAGAAATGAACAAAATTTGAACTTTCTATTGACACATTACAAGAAGGAACTTCCTATTTTTGGCCAAACTTATTAAATGATGTACAACATACCAATTAACAAGACATCATTTCAACCAAAAATCTAACCATTTCTTTCCTTTTTTTTTTTTTTGTTCTTCAACAAATCTTTAGAAAAGCATAAACATTTAATCCCGATTAAACTCACCTCCCATTGGCCCTAACCGAACCCGCACCACCAAAAACCTTAATCAAACTTGACGCATTCCGTCTAACTTTCTCATTATCATCCTCCAAAAACCTCAAACACAATTCAAACACACCTTCCCTTAACGCCTCAGCACAAACACTTTCACTACTCAAACAAAGCAAATTCAACGTCATTAACGCGTACTGCACACCTCTCGAACTCCCCTCCCTCAACACATTAACCAAAACCCTCACAAACCCGTCAAACCTCACCATCTCCTCTCTCCCTCTCCTACATTTCGCCAACAATCCCAAAACCTCAACAGCCCTTTCCAAACCCTCACTCAACACATTAACCAAAACCGAAACCACCCCACATTCCACAGCCCTCCTCCTGTTATCCGGATACGAACAAAGCGCGTAAAGCGCAGTTGCAGCCTCTTTCCTCTCACGAAAACACCCCACATTCAAAAGACTCACCAACCCCTTAATAGCAAAAGGGTATGCACCAATAGTCGCCTTATTCACCTCCACCACAGCCAAACTCGTCACAACAGTCGCAGCAGTGGCTCGACAGTCCGGACTTTCGCCCCGAAACAAACTCTCAATAATCTGACACAACCCACCTTCAGCAACCAACCCAACTTTATTATCATCATCTAAACTCAAATTCAACAACAATTTCAAAGCCTTTTCTTGCAACTCAACACCATTTTGATTATTCCTCACCCCAACACAACCCAACACACCTTTCACGGCACCAGACTCACAGAGCCTCTTCCTGACATCAAAGTCATGCTTTGAAACCCCCAAAAGCTCCTCAACAGCCATGAGTTTGACCTCAGGCGTTGACTTTTGACAAGTCAAGGTAGAGATGAGGGTTTGAGGATTAAGTTGGTGATTTGAGATGGGTTTTTGATGGTGAAGATTGTTGTAAGAAGAGATGAGTGATTTCAAGGCATGGTTAGGGATTAAAATGGGTGAATCTGATAAAGGTAAGTTGGTAATAGGACAAGTACGATGACCAGCATCAAGCCAACGTTGGATGGAGCGACGGTCAAAGGTGTGACCCGAGGATATGATCACTGGTTCAGACATGAGTTCTAATGAAATTGGACATTTAAAGTCATCTGGATAGTTTGTTGTTGCCATTTGATTTGATGATGTTTTTTGTGTTTTTGTGTTTTCTCTCACTAGAATCAATGAATGGATGAAAGTGAGTTTTATGTTTTGTGTTTTGTTGTTTCTCTTTCTAGAAGTGTGTGTTTTCGGATTTGTTTGTGTGTGTTTAAGAGAGGTTTATGAGGTTTAGCTTCATCTACTTGTGTTGTGTGTTGAGGTAGAGGACCTTAATTTTATATTCAAATGTCACACTACTTGCTTGATTTTATATTGGACTAGTGTAGTAGTCTGGCATTAGAGCACCCGCTCTAGTAACCCTGTGTTAAAGTTTAATACACGGTCATGTCAGCGGCATATTATTTTTAACTTTTTCACTTTTAATTAAAAATAATATCCTTTATCATAACTTAATCTTAACTCATCTTTAACTCAACTATTTTTAAATTCAACCCCTAAACTAAAACTAATATTTCATTTAATAAATAACATAACATTAAATATTAAACATTAAAATACGAATATTAAACATTACAATACGAATATTAAACATTACATAACATTAAATATTAAACATTACAATACGAAACAAATACTTATTCATCGTCTTCGGAATCTTGTTCTTGTTGTTGTCGTTGAAGATGTTTCTGCCAAATATGCTCCATAAGGTCTAGTTGGAGTCGAGTATGCGTTTCTCTGTCGCGTATTTCTTTTGCCTTTCGACGTTGGACATCACATCTGTCGACCCACTTGTCTTTTCTCATACGTGGTGACGGATCCACCCACATTTCGCCATACTCACGTAGTGCAAACTTTTGATCTTTTAAAATCATATTATGCAAAATAATGCAAGAATACATGATTCTACGTATCTTGACAATTTCCATTTGACGTGTCGGTTGTTGTAGTATACCCCAACGTCCTTGAAGCACGCCAAAAGCACGTTCGACATCCTTTCGTGCACTTTCTTGTTTTCTTTTAAAACAACCATGTTTATCGTTAGTTGTTGCCGAGAAGGATTTGACGAAAGTAGCCCACTGTGGGTAAATTTCGTCAGCTAAGTAATATCCCTTTTCATACCTGGTTCCATTAACCATATAAGGTACTGCAGGGGCGACGTCATTAAGAATGTAGTCGATTAATGGAGAGTTATCTAAAACATTAATATCGTTATTCGCACCCGCCACCCCGAAAAATGCATGCCAAATCCATAAATCTTGCGAAGCAACTGCTTCAAGCATTATTGTTGGGTATTTTTTATCACCCCTACCAAATTGCCCTTGCCAAGCCACCGGACAATTTTTCTACTCCCAATGCATGCAATCAATGCTACCAAGCATTCCCAAAAAACCATGGCACCCCTCATGTCTTTCATAAATACTTTGAATGTCGGACCATGTTGGTTTTCTTAAATATTTCGGCATAAACAAATCAATAACACACTTGTTAAAATTATCAACACAATCGCGTGAAGTATGCTCACCCATTTGCAAATATTCATCAAATGCATCGGGTGCGGTGCCGTATGCCAATTGGCGTATGGCAGATGTACACTTCATAAGAACACTTGTACTCATTCGACCCGTACAATCGGGTGATTGACTAAAGAATTTAAAATGACCCGGAAGAAAATCGGAAGTATAAGATTCAATACCTTTGACTATTTGTAGAAATAGTTTCCGGCTCATACGAAATTTTCTTCGAAAATTCCGATGCGGATACTTACAACCGTTATTGAAATAGTCGTTACGCAAACGTTCTTCAGCAAGCTCACGTTCACGATAGATCAGATTACGTGACATGCGAGGTTAAGCTGCTGCTTGTTCCAACTGTTGCTGATATTCGTACGCGGCTATCATAAACTGAATGTCAGTTTCGTCATCTACATCTGACCAGTTCCTAAATTCTTCGTGACTTTGATTCGGATCCATTATGAATGAACAAGTTTTTTTTTTTTTTTTTTTTTTAGAGGAAGTATATAAATTTGAGTTTGAGTTGTGGAAGTGTGAAAAAAAATTGTGTGTTAATTGGTTATTTATAGTGGTGGAAAAAAAATTTTGATTTTGATTTTTTATTTATTTTTTTTTTTTAAATGAACTAGCCGTTTATGTACTTTGGAGGGCCAAAGTTGTAAATTTTAATTTTGAAATCCAACGGCTAGTTTATGTACGATAGGGGGTGAAAGTGATCTATTTTATTTTATTTATTTTTTTTATTTTTTTAAATATACAAAATCACCCTTAACGCTGCGTTAAGGGTTTAACACACTCCTTTAACGCAGCGTTAACGTGTTAGCGATGGTATGGTTAACGCACCCTTAACGCAGGCAAGGTGATGGTTTAACGCATGTGTGTGTTACCATACCCTCTGCTCTTAGATTGGGTATTGAAATTGGACAGTGGTGAACAAAACAGATCGAATATTGAACCGAGTCGAAAAATCAAGCTGAAGCAATCGGATTAAAACCGAATCGATTATATTCGATTCGGTATTCGATTCTATATATTTATGATTATATTTGTGAGGAACTCCATAGTTAATCAAAATCAAAATTTGTGTATTGAAATAGGATAGTGATGAGCAAAACAGATCGAAAACTGAACTGAACCAGAAAATTGAGCCGAACCAGTTTGATCAAAACGGAACTAACCGTATTCAGTTCGGTTTTCGATTCTATATATTTATGATTTTTTATTTTGGTTCGTTTCAGTTTGAGCCAAAAACGAGAAAAACACACCTAAACCATATAAACCGATCTGTACCAAATAGACCGACACAAACGGAACCGAACCATGTCACTTCGGTTTGGTTCTCGGTTAATGTCTTTCACAATATCGGTTTTTAGTTCGGTTCGGTTTTGGTCGGTTCGATTAAAAGAGAAGGAAAAGGATAGTAGTTTAGAGTCATTATTGTAAATAGAGTAGTTTAGAAGGACTGACTTTGTAAATATTTTCCTTTATAAATACTCTTGTACTCAATGTTTACCAGATCGATCAATAATAAATTTTTTTCCCTTCTTTCATTTGTCTCTCATTTACTGTTTCATCACCATTGTTATCATGGTATCAGAGCTATCAACAATGGTGAATTAAACCTGTTGTCTCTGTTGTTAAAGTGTGTATTCTGATTTCTTTCATTTCTTTGTTACTGTTTTCTCTCATTTCTTTGTTGCTCGTTCTTCTAATGATCCTAACCTTGCTGAATTGTGGGATACATGTAATAATATGGTGATATGTTGGATTTTGGGATCGGTGAGTGAATCTATTGCACGTTCTATTATGTTTGTTGATACTGCTAGTGAAATTTGGTTACAATTAGAGAAGAGATTTGCCTTAAGTGATGGTTCTAGAAAGTATAAACTCAATAAGGACACTTATGCAATTACTCAGAGTGGTGGTTCAATTAGTGAGTACTATACTAAAATGAAGTGTGTTTGGGAAGAGTTGGACAATATGAATGTATTACCAACACTCACTGTGACTCCTGAAGTATCAGCTTTTCTGACTGTGTTGACTTTACAAAAGGAGGAACAAAGACTGTTTCAGTTTCTAAATGGTTTGGATGAACAGTTTAGCAATCTAAGAAGTCAGTTGCTTATGATGGTTCCTTTGCCTAGTGTTGAAAGTGCTTGTTCTATGCTGCAGCAAGAGGAATCACAAAGAGTTTTGTTTGGTTCAACTACTTTTGAGTCAACAGCTTTGTATAGTAAGGGTGTTGTTAAGGATAAATGTAACATCTGTGGTTACAAGTGGCATCCTCCAGAGAAATGCTGGGAGAAAGTAGGGTATCCAGCTTGGCATCCAAAGGCGAAGCTCAATCAGGCAAAGACTCAGTTTAAACCCAGAGATGGAGTGGCTAAGAACCAGTGGGCACCAAAGACTGCAGCACATGTTGAAAGTGGCAGTATTAGCTTCACACCTCAGCAATTTCAACAGTTGTTAAGGAGTGTTCAACAGATGAAGGTTGATGGAGATTTTGATGAGGGTTTTGGTCATCAGTTTGCTGCAGGTATAGCCTGTCTTAATACTCAATTAGATTTGTTAGAATTGATTGAAGGCTGGATATATGACACTGGTGCTAGTGATCACATGACCCCTGAAGATGACCAAATATATGACCCATATTTGTTGAAAATTAAACCTCAAATAAAGTTGCCAAATGGTGAAACATCAGTTATTTCTCATGTTGGTAAAGTTAAATTGAATAATGGGCTTATGCTAAAGGATGTACTGGTAGTACCTTCCTTTAAATTTAGTCTATTGTCTGTGCCAAAATTAACTGAAGATGAACAATGTGTGGTTTCATTTTATCCTGAGTTTTGTGTGGTTCAGGACCTGGCAACCAAGAAGGTGAAGGGTCTGGGTAAGAAGAAAGCTGGGCTCTATCATCTAGTGAATGTTCCTCTAGACAAGGTTGACAATGTTTTTACTGCTTTGGTAAATACTACTCTTGGAAAATTAGCCTTGTCTGCTGTAAATAGTTCAGTTTCTTTGAATAAAGAGTCTTATGGATTGTGGCATCATAGACTTGGACATGTATCAGATTCAAAGTTGAAGTGTATGAAAAATCTTCATGTTTCAGTGAGTAAGTCTGGTTTGGATACTTGTTTGTCATGTCCAATGGACAAATTTTCAAAATTGCCATATTCTTTAAGTAATTCTCACAGACAAACAATTTTTGAACTCATTCATATGGATGTTTGGGGGCCATACAGAGTACCTACAAATGGAAAATTCAGGTATTTCTTAACTATTGTAGATGACTGTAGTAGAGCAACTTGGCTTTACTTGCTTATAAACAAATCAGACTCTTTTGCAGCCTTGAAATCTTTTCTTAAGTTTGTTGAAACACAGTTTGACAAGAGAGTGAAAATTGTTAGGTCTGATAATGCATTAGAGTTTGTTAAGGGAGAATGTGGTACTTACTTGAGTCAATTAGGTATTGAACATCAGACATCTTGTGTTGATAGACCACAACAGAATGGCAGAGTAGAAAGAAAGCATAGACATATCTTAGATACAGCTAGGGCTCTAAGACTTCATTCACATTTGCCATTGAAATTCTGGGGTGATTGTGTTACCACTGCTACATATCTGATAAATAGATTTCCTTCTTCAGTGCTTGGTAATAAGACTCCTTATGAGGTTCTGTACAACAAAAGTCCTAGTTATGATAATCTAAGGGTATTTGGATGCTTTGCAGTAGTAAGTAATCCAACTAGATCAACTGACAAATTTGAGTCTAGAGGAGTGCCATGTGTGTTTCTTGGCTATCCAAATCATCAAAAGGGATATAAATTTCATAATCTTTTGACTCATACTACTTTTGTGTCAAGAGATGCAATTTTCTATGAACATATATTCCCTATTCTTCAACCAGTATTCAGCAGTTTCTTTCTCCTCTTCCAACAACTTTACCATGTGATTTCACTCCTCATGTTGTCTGTGATGAGGAGTTTCCTCATGAAAATCTCATACCTGCTCAGTCTGCACCTGCAAACTCTGTTCCTATTACACCTTCTGTTTCTGAATCATCTATGCAATCTTCTACATCTGTACCAAATTCTGTTCCTACAGCTAATCCTCCTCTTAGAAGGTCAAACAGAACTTCAAATTTACCAACCAAAATGAAAGACTATGTTTTACCTCATCTTCCTAAAGCAAATCAAGTGAGTCAAACACCTCTTTTACCTGACTTCAAAGCTTTTGTCAGTGCTTTGATTGCTCAAAATGACCCTGTCTCATTTAAGGAAGCTGTCAAAGATTCAGGTTGGTGTGATGCTATGAATCTTGAATTTAAAGCTTTGGATGAAAATGATACATGGGAAATAACTGTGCTTCCTAAAGGAAAAACAGCTATTGGTTGTCACTGGATATTTAAGACCAAGTTTAAGGCTGATGGAACTGTGGACAAGAAAAAGGCTAGGCTGGTGGTGCAGGGTAATAGACAGAAGTATGGTAGAGATTATCAAGAGACTTTTGCTCCTGTAGCAAAGATGGTCACTGTGAGATCTTTATTAGCTGTAGCTGCTCTTAAGGATTGGCACTTGTGTCAAATGGATGTATCAAATGCATTCCTCCATGGTGACTTAAATGAAGAAGTGTATATGAAGGTACCTTTGGGATATTCTGGTAAGGGGGAGTCAGTCAAAGAGAACTCTTCTCTAGGTCCTAATCTAGTGTGCAAATTGAAGAAAAGTCTGTATGGTTTGAAGCAAGCTCCAAGGCAATGGTTTGCAAAACTTTCTTCTGCTTTAATCTCTTTTGGTTTTGCTCAATCTAAAACAGATTATTCATTGTTCACAAAGAAAAGTGGAACTAAGTTTACTGCTGTCCTTGTTTATGTGGATGATCTTCTAATCACTGGGAATGATGATGCTCAGATTGTAGATTTAAAATCACAACTTAGTTCTGTGTTTCACATGAAGGATTTGGGAGAACTCAATTATTTTCTTGGATTAGAAGTTTCAAAATCTTCACAAGGAATATTTGTTTCTCAATACAAATATGCAATGGATCTCCTAAAAGAAGCTGGTGTATTGTCTTCTAAACCATATAAGTTACCCATGGATCCTCATTTGAAGTTGCAAACAGATGTGGGAACTCCATTAACTGATCCTGAAGTGTACAGAAGGTTGATAGGCAAGCTGATATATCTAACTATTACCAGACCTGACATATGTTACACAGTACAGCTTTTGAGCCAATTTATGCAAGCCCCTACATCTGTTCACATGCAGGCTGTCACACATCTGTTAAGATACATTCTTTTGTCACCAAGTCAAGGTATTCTTTTGGCTAAAGATTCTGCTGTCCAATTAAAGGCATACTGTGACTCTGATTGGGCAAGTTGTCCTTTTTCAAGGAGATCTACTACTGGATATTGCATTCTTCTGGGTGACTCACCAATTTCATGGAAATCCAAGAAACAAGCTGTTGTTGCAAGGTCATCAGCAGAGGCAGAATATAGTTCAATGGCTTTAACATGTTGTGAAGTCACATGGTTAGTCAGTCTTCTTAAAGACCTTGGCATCAAAGATTTACAGCCTGTGGACTTATTTTGTGATAACCAAGCAGCTCTTTATATAGCTGCTAACCCTGTTTTCCATGCAAGAACTAAACATATTGAGGTGGATTGCCATTATGTGAGGGACCAGTTACAAGCAGGCCAAATCAATCCTTCATATGTTCACACCAAATCTCAACTAGCTGATGTTTTTACTAAAGTTGTTAGTGTTGATCAGCATAATCATCTTCTGTCCAAGTTGGGAGTGTGCCAGCCAACCCACTCTCAACTTGAGGGGGAGTGTAAAAGAGAAGGAAAAGGATAGTAGTTTAGAGTCATTATTGTAAATAGAGTAGTTTAGAAGGACTGACTTTGTAAATATTTTCCTTTATAAATACTCTTGTACTCAATGTTTACCAGATCGATCAATAATAAACTTTTTCCCTTTCTTTCATTTTTCTCTCATTGATGAACTCAAATAAGTACATTTTATTACTATCATTTATCCTATTAATTTGACTTGTTTTACTATATTATGTATGATGATTGATACTTAATCGTTTACTTTTGTAATTCTCAGGTAAAAACAAGCATTTGGTGAAACTTAGCGATTTTGGACTAATTATGGAGCAAAACGTGCATAAAGTTGAAAGTCTACTGACATGGACAAGATCAAGTCAATTCTGCTCCAGATGCGCCGCATCTCACTCTCGACATGCGCCGCATCTCTATCAAGATATCACCAGATACGATCCAAGATACAAGAGGACATGCGCCGCATCTAATCATGGAGTTACGCCGCATCTTCTGGCGGTGTACGAATATTCCTGAATATTATAATCTTGGACCCCACGCGAAGTTAAGTACATGCGCCGCATCTACTTACTAGATGCGCCGCATCTTCCCTCAGACAGAAACTATAAATACCCCGTACACCAGACGAAATTACAAGTTCCGGAAAACCTAAAACCGAAGTTCGAACAGGAGAAACAAAGGACGAATTCAGTCAAGGAGGCAGCACAAGACACACCCAAATCAAAGATACAAGAGCTGTAAGAAGGTGCTGCATGTGTTTAATTCATTAAGTAGTTTTGTTTTATTGTGTTAGCAAACTTTAATTCATCAGGATTGGTGGCTTGTGTAATGTGACAACGAAAGATTGCACTCCCTTTAATACTTGCTTTCCATCAATTAAAGTTTATATGATGATGTCTTTGGTTACTACTTATTAGTGCATTGATAACCTCTGTGTTTATTAGTGGCTTGCGGTCATTTGACTGCGGGACATAATGTGGCTCCCACGGTTATTACTAAATTGATCACTTAGGAATAACTTTTAGACATAAGTAATCATTAAGGGTTTACTCGCCGATAAGATTAGGACCAACGAGAAAGGGTTAACTACATACACTTCATATAAAGCTATCAATAAAACAAGTGACAATCTACTTAATCATAAGGACAGCCCTCTTATTGTCTCAAGTATTTATCTGTGTACGTGTGTGCTACTTGCTGATTCGTGCCTATTGGTTTATTTTATTATTTAATTGCAAACAAACCGTGCCAGTCTCTCAGGCTGAAACCCCCTTGCGTTAGGATATTAAAATACTGATTAGAATAACGAGATAATACGTTCCACTCTTAGTGATCGACACTCTACTTACCATTATCTTCATACTGACCGGGTACACTGCTCGTTAAGTGTGTGTGTTATTGATAAGTCGGCTAAATATAAATTTAAAACTTGAGTTAGGCCTCTAAACGTGCTAAAACTATACTACAACATACACGCACACGCATCACTCATTTACTGTATCGTCACCATTGTTATCAGGTTTTGGTCGGTTCGGTTAGGTTTTGACTCGATGCTCAACCTTCAAATTAGAAAATCATGAAAACTTTGGCCAGTTCATGTATATCTGAGTTAAAAACGTGATTTTCTTTCAAGTGATATGAACGGAAGAAACTAAATTTGTCTACCACGATGTATCAATATGGTAATAGTTTAGAACCGATTACTTAAGTATGAATTGAACGAAAGATGTTTAGTAAAAATGACGTCATTATACAATATCAGTGAAATACAGTTGAGTGAACAGTGTTTTTGTGAGTGCCGCCACTGTTCACTCTTTACTATAGTTATTGTACTAGTTACTGTAGCGACACTGTTCACGCTACAGTTGATGAACAGTAACTTCTTTTTTTTTTTCAAAAAAAAAAGTTTTTGAAAAAATATTTTCAAAAAACTTTAAATTAATTTTTCTAAAAAAATTAATTTCAAAAAAAATAATTAATTTTATAAAAATAATTTTTCTAAAAAAATTAATTTCGAAAAGAAAAATTAATTTCGAAAAAAAATTAATTTTTCTAAAATAATAAATTTTGTAAAAAAAATAATTTTTCTTAAAAAATTAATTTCGAAAAAAAAGAATTAATTTTTCTAATAAAATTTTTGTAATAGCAGAAAAAAAAATCTTTTTCAAAATTTTTTTTTTCTAAAATCTTTTTTCTAAAATTTTTTTTTGAAAAAATAATTTCGAAAAAATAAAATTTTGAAAAATAAAGTTTTTGAAAAATTATTTTCAAAAAAAAAATATTTTCAAAAAAAACATTTTCAAAAAACTTTAAGAAAAAAAAATCTTATAAAAAAAAATTTTGAAAAAAAAGTTATAGAAAAAAAAATTCAAAAAAAAATATATATTTTTTTTTAATTTTCAAGAACCTAACATGTAATGATTATATGAATTCAATGACCAACCACATCGTATAACAAAAAACAACTATCTAAACACCCGCCGCAAAACATAATTAAAATAGAAATAACAAAAAAAAAATAATAATAATAAAAAAAAAAAATAAATAAAAAATTCTACTAAATACATCACGAAATAATTGTGAACCTACAAAACGTTAAAACACATATCGTACAACAAAAAATAACTATCTGAACAACCCGCTGCAACGCGCGGACTTCAATGCTCGTTTACTTGATAGACGTTGAACTGAATAGATACTCCACTAGATCATACTAGTAACTAATATTGTTATTTGGCTATAATTAGAACCGACCTAGATTGATTACACTCGTTATGGTCTAGTGCGGTATGTTCTTGGCATGATTTTAGGGTTTTCTAGTTTCTTTTAAATATATATATGCGCATTGTCAGCTAAGTAAATTAACTCCAGAATCTGTTAAATTGTAAAAAAAATCTTCAGAATCTTTTCAAAACTGGTTTTAAGAACTTATTTTTTGCGAACTTATTTTTCTAAATTAATCCACAATCGTTGTCACCTAAACAAAGATATATATATTTTTTTTACCAAAGCTTATTTTTCAAAAAAATAATCTTAAGTCTTCATAATTTTTTATAATCTTTTGTGCCAAACATGTCCTTAGATTATCAGAGCATAGTTACGTGACATGTATTGATAAGTGTTTGTTAAATTTGTGAAAATGAAATTAAAAATCATCATTTATTAGAAGTGACTAGAAAAGTAGCTAGAAGACATTAATTTGACGAACATGTGATATAATAATATTTTCATAATCGTGTGTGTCCTTATCCATTTCATGACTACCTAGTTAACCAACATATTTTCATAATCATAATCAAATTTCAAACCTATTTTACTTCACAAACAAATTTCTTTCAACTGAAATGAAAATAATCACACTCTTAAACTCTTTAAGCAATAACTAGCATGGTACCCGCGTGTTGCGGTGGCGGGTACACTGAAATAAAATTTTTCGGTGAATTATGTATTTTAGTTTATTATGTTCTTTTTAACAATGAATTTACGAATATCAAGAATTTCGTTTAGCCCATGCCCGTTCGGGCTCAAGCCTATTTGGCCCGTTGCCCGTTCGGGCTTGAATATTTGTATAATGTGTTTTATTATTTGTATTAGTGATATTTAATTCATGAATTGTGTTTAATATGGTTGTACAATATATGCTTGATAATTTGTATTTCTTATGTAAGGGGTGTTTTAATAACTCTATTAATTGTATTTATTGACCAGTTGATTAAATGACTACATTAAATAGCATTAATGTGGTATTTTATTTTTTTAATATGTGCATTAAAGTGGTGTGCGTTATGCTTCTAGTTTTGTAAATCTAAAAATTATATGCATTAAAGTGATGCATATTATGCTTTTTTTTATTGTCGGTCTTAAAATTTATAGGGAACGTGCTTTGTGTATTACGAGTATATGTAATATAGATGTAGCCCTATCTTTCAAATCCATGAAACTATTTTTAGTGAAACAATTGTTTTACTAACTTTTATCATGTGTATGAGTGTGACACTATCCATGATGATCAGTTAATTAAAGACCGACATCTTCATTATAAAATCCTATTTTGATCATCCTCTGTCTTTTTATTCTCACCAAAAGATAAACTTGTAATAATGATACAAACTAATTATGTTACACTTTTAATAGTAGTAAATATCTAATTAAATTCCTACCACATTCTTGGAATCTTGGTACACATTATTGCCAAAAAAATGTGATGTCGATAAAAACATTCATGGTCTGTAAATTGTAATAATCCTTTAGTTCAAAAGTATACGTTGTGGAAAAAGGTTAGTCAATTATGGTTTACATTTTTCTAAATTTTATAATCTAAATGAAAGGGTTATGTTAATATGTGCTTATTGTGTACACGTTTAGCTCTTTATATATGAAAGGTTCAAATTGATTAATACTAATATCAAAATTCTATTTAATCAAAGTAGTTATAAAGTTTAATTAATGTTCATTGAATATATTTTTTTGATTTAAAATAAATTTTATAAAATAAATTTTATATTTATTAATTACATTTTACGGTGTGTCCACTAACACATATCAACAAAACCTATAAATGAAAGTCAAGAAACAATAAAGGTGTTCAAGGACCTTAATATAACCATTAAAATTGAATTGAATTATCATTAAATAATTTTGATATACATTAAATCAACAATTATAAGTAGTCAACCGTTTTTAATTTTGCAATTAACAACAGAGGCGTTTTTTTTTTTTTTTTTTTTTTTTTTTTTTTTTTTTTTTTTTTCTTTTTTGAACATCCATTCAAAGCTAACATGTTACATATTTTTGGAGTGGATATGAAAGAGGTCGGAAACGATCAAAGCGCCATCTCAGTTAAACTACGTATATCTGAGTTAAATATTCAATGTTTTCATATTGGATGAACAATAAAAAAAACATAATCTATTTACCAGTTTTATAACGAAATTTCGTTATAAAATACACACTTTAGTTATTTGTAAGAGTTTTGCTAAACACAACTCAATGAGTTTTGTTTAAGCATTTTAAATTTATAATAATGACAATTAATAATCTCATATATTTCATAATTATATACATTTAATCATTATAAAAATAGTAAGTGATGTTAACTATAGAATGTTTGTTGTTCATTAAATCTTAATTATATAATTATGGAATGCTTACACAAAATTCATAGGGTTGTGTTTAGCAAAACCCTTATTATAATTGTGACAATTAACTTAAGTGGATTCAATTTATCTAATAAATTAGGTTTATCGTCAAATAAACTCGAATTAGAAATTTAGTGATTTCAATTGATTGACAGAGGTCAAAGGTTCGATCCTCACCTATTGCAAGGCCGGAGGTCCTTTTCTACCTTTGGTAGAACCGAAAGCAGCCTCTCTACCATAAGTAGGGGTAAGGCTGTCTACGTCTCAACCTCCCTCATACACCGTGAAAGACGGTATTTGGAGTTAAAAAAAAAAAATTGATTGACATAATTAAAAACCTTTAACTTTTTGAACACATTAGGAAATGAATAACATAACGGCAAAACAGAAAGTGTAAACTAATTATAACATGTTTCATGTGAGTTTAAACTTTTGGCATGTTTTGTTAGGTAAAGTATCGGTTGTCTTGCCGGAAACGGAGGGGAAACTTGGCTAGTGTTTTTTTCGCTTTTTTCAAAGTCATACATGCGTTTATTATTTTATTTCAATTAAATAAAGCCATGATTTCTGTTTGGATTTATTCATACTTAAACCCCTTTGCAAATCATATATAGTCTGAGACGATCCTTTTCATACTACTTTGTACTAAAAAAGGACCACTATTATTATATGTTTTTCATACTACGTTTATACTTTAAACCGAGTATCTAAGAGATATCATAGTAAAAGATTTCAAGTTAGACTGCAAACAACTTGGTTTTATAGAATGACTCATATTTTATTCTAGCTCGGTAGATCCAAATGTTATTGAGTTCGAGAGACATATGAACATGAGTTTATAATCAATTTTCACAACACAATTCTTGATTTTGAACAAAACCAAGCCGACGCCCAAATAAAATTAGATCATATCACTCAGTCACTCTTCACAACAAATGTGTTTTGTTTCGGAAACATTACATCCCAAAAGAAACGATCATGAGAGTCAAAAGACATCCTTGTGACCACGTGGGCTGCAACATTGCAATTATGACTAACCCAAGAAAAGGAAATGTCTAGTTCGGTTGCCCACGTTCTAATATCATCCAGGATAACAGCAAAGTTCCAAAGAGGTACCATTTCCGTTGAAGCAAGAGAGATTGCCAACTTAGAGTCTGACTCAACTATTGCATTTTGCCAACCATAATCAACAACCAGACGATAAGCATTCGGATTGCACATAGCTCAGCCATAAGTGGTGACGTGGCATGAAAGGCCTCTCCCGAACATAAGATTCCAGTACCAAGATGATCTCAAGTAATAATACCCATGACAACATGGTTAAATTTAAATGACGTGTCACAATTAAGCTTCGCAATATTAATAGCAAGGGGATCCACTTGAGTGAACTTGTTTGGGATTCGTCATGAGAAGCCAAAGAATTAGAATTAGTCGATTCCATTTGAGAAACTGAAGTGAAATCATGTTTAATACGAGTGCATAATTGTATTGTACGAAGAGGAACTAATGGAGTATGCTAAAAAATAATTATGTTCATTGACTTCCAGATCTGACATGCAATACGGCAATAGATGTGTGCAATTTCATTTTATCCGACATACTTAGTGCCGTCTTTAGATCCATTCATAGAATCAACTCGAAGAGGTATATGAGATCCGAACCGTACCATTTTTGTCCATGGGCACTCAAATAACATATGTTCAACCTTTCAACATGAGAAAGACAAATAGGACACAATCTCTTAAAAACAAATTTTCACAAGTAGCTAAAGCAATGGAGTACACTCCCCACCAAAAAAATTAATTTTTGGTAAAGTTTTAATATGCCAATTACTTGTCTCAAATTTTTTTTTATTTGGCGAGGAAGATGAGGAAGCTATGGTTTGAGGGGTTGCGTCGCGATGATGCAATGCTAATTGGTACCCTGACTTTACCATGTAATTACCTTTCGCTTCGTAATGCCATACAATCTTGTCTGAAGAGCCTGTCCTTGAGAAATATATGTTCGAAATGAAATTTGCGTCATTGGGTAGAACAACAGAATGTAGTTTTGCTAAGTCCCAGTAACCATTGAGTATAAATTCTGAAACTAAGGTGTTTTCGATAGAAGGGCCCCGAGCATGACGAATATAAAATCTTCAAAATATGGAATCCATTTCTATGTCCAGAATGAGATGTTTGACCCATTTCCAACCCATTTCCAACTTGCCACCTAACAGCATGAAGAAGAAGATCTCTTCCTTGAATTAAGCTTTGCCATAACCACAAAGGATGTGAACCATTTGAAACCGTAAGAAAGTCCAAATGGGGAAAATAGATACATTTTAACACACGAGCCTAGAAAGAACTAGAATTCACTATTGAGCGCCATCCTTGCTTAGCGAAAAGGGCCAAGTTGAAACTATGAAGATATCGAAAACCAAGACCACATTAATCTTTGGTATGAGAAATACGACCACAACTTAACTAGTGAATGTGTTGCTCGTGCGAATCACGACTCCAAAAGAAACGTTTAATGTATAGCTTGGATCACGTACTTTGATCATTACCTCATGCCTGACTTGTGAGAGCAATTTTTGCTTCCAACTTTGCAATTTTTTAAATATCTTTTCCAAAATAAAAGAGAAAAGTTCTTGTTTATTTCGTCCATGTACTGATGGAAGATCAAGATAACGCGCTCCGAGGTCCACTAGCTTCACGTCAAATCAATTGAAGAGGAACGGTTTCACATCAAATAATGTTTTTATTAAAAGATATCACAAAACAAAGTTTTATTTTAATTCTATCTAATCTTCTAATTGATCATGTATTCACTAGTCTTGACTTTAACTCGACTTGCTGATGACCACATATTAAAAAGAAATATGTAGAGCTACCCGTAGTAACTACGGAGTACTAAGCATAAAAAAACAAATGTAAATACAGGCTTGTTAAGCATGACATGAATATCTCAATCCATAGTCTCAATATTATACGTATAATGTGCAAGTGTGCAACAACATATAATTCTCGAGTTCGATCAGATTTTTAATTCAAAAAGCATTACTATTTGAATATCGGTACTGATCATATAAATATCTAAAACAGATTTCTTACTAACAATAGATTGATATGAAACAACTTTGAATTCTTACAAAAATAACATAAGATATACATTGACATCATTCTAAATATATAGGGACTAAGTATAGTAATTTCTTATCATGAAGGAGATGTTTAGTAAATTGTTAGTTACGTTAAAAGAAGTCACGAAATGATACAGTTTGGGTGGTATCGCATGGGTCCTAGTCCCTATGCATCCAAGACCAATAATAAGATGGGTGAGTTTATCCACATTGGATGTATCGCTGGCCTGTACGATACGATGTGTATCGTAAGTTGTACGATTTGATCAAACCCTCTCTAATGTAACAATATAGGGAGGGTATGTATAATACATCCCTAATAAGATAAGGGTCGAGTTAACCCCCCTTATATATACAAAGGGAACCCTCCCTAGGGGCATGTTATACATACCCTCCCTATAGGCTATATGTACAAACCGCAAAGCATATGGTACAACCGTCCGAAGCTTACAATCATTGAATACCCTCACTATAAGGGGGGTCCTTATAACCTGCCCCTGTACCTTTTGTCATTTTTTTTGTCCTTTTTGTCCTTTATATATATATATATATATATATATATATATATATATATATATATATATAGGGTGAGGTTATTTTCAGAAACAAAAAAAGATACAGAACTGCGAGAACCAGCATCAACCAATCAGATATATATATATATATATATATATATATATATATATATATATATATATATATATATATATATATATATATATATATATATATATATATATATATATTAATATATATATATATATATAGGGTGAGGTTATTTTCAGAAACAAAAAAAGATACAGAACTGCGAGAACCAGCATCAACCAATCAGATTTTTTTGGATATTTATTTTTTTATTTAATTCAAAAGGGTATAATAGTAAAATTACATTTTTTTAATTTCTTTTTGATTTTTTAAATAAAAAGCGTTTTTTTTAGTTCCTACATTTTAGGGATTTTTTTTTTTTTTAATAATTAAAACCGTTTTTTTTTCCTAAATTTTAGGATTTTTTTTTTTTTTTTTTTTTTTTTTTTTTTTTTTTTTTTTTTCATTATACATGTTTAAAAATATATGTGTTTTGTAAAAAAAGTTAATAACTAACTACATTATTACAATTGTATTTAAAAAATATATGTGTTTATGCATAGATGTTTTATATGCACATGTATTTAAAAAATATTAAATAAATATAAATACAAACAACAAAACTTTAACAATAAATTTATGCAATTACAAAATTTACAAATTATATTACTCTAGTGATATGATATTCAACATTATCACAAGCGTCAATATATTTACACTTGTATTCAATTTATTACAGAGTATATGTGTGCACATGTGCATAATCCAATGTCTTTAACAGCTGGTTCATCTTTTAGGCGTGCACATGTATTCCTCGCCTAGTTAAAGAACCATGCACATGTATTTTCATCGTCTTTGTTCACTAGGTATGCGTATTCTTGAACCATCGCCTTTCGAGAACATATGTGCACGACTCCTAAAAACACAAATGCATTCGTTGACCATCTTCATCACACACCGTCTTTCCTATGATTAAGCCATCCGCACTGAAACAAATATATAAAAACAAAAAAAGAACTAGTTATATTAAATTAGGCCATGTTAAATTAATTGTAACACTAGTTGATAAATAGAACTAAAACAAAAACATATATGTGACGAACTATAATTCGTGACCCATGACGACCAAACGAATCTATAATCACAACAACTATAGCATAACACATATGCAAAATCCTTATTTATATGAATTTATGCCAAAAAAATAAAAATAAACATAACGACCATAACATATATGCACGATCATTGTCTATAAAGTTATGCCAATTTTTTAAAAATGATAGCTACATAACACATATGCACGATCCTTGCTTAAGTTATCATAAAGTGTCGCATAACACATATGCACAATGGAGACTATTAACATTGATGTATAGAAAAATCTTTTAGACACCCTGTTCCACTATAACACTATAACATTAAACATTGAGCCATCTCCATGTAGATTAATTAGATAAAAGAAAGAAACAACAAATAATTTTATTGTAGTTAATAAACAAAACTAAAATAATTCATACGGCTCACTTCTTATGGAAACATATACGAAATCAATCCAACTCCATACCAGTTTACCACTTCAACAATCAACCACAAAATGTTTGCCGAGACCCTAATGGTCTCGACTATCCTCTCGGCACCCATAATAACCACAACAACAACACAGCTTCGACAACACCAACAACAACAATAACTAATAACAACAACAACATTTCCGAGACCCTAGTGGTCTCGGCTTACCCTTCTCGGCATCGACTCAAAACCAAACGGACCTAGTCCACTCGGCCTCGAATCCCAACGACAACAACAATACCATCACAAACATTTTCGCCACAAACAAATCCACAAATCTATCCTAACTCTCGGCCACATCTCGACGGCAACAAAACTTATCCTAATCCGAATCAAAAACAAAATAACAACAAAAACAATGATAATACCGTGAGCTTATTATAAGATGAAGAGGGGTTCGAGTGGAGTCGATTGGTGGTGGCGGTGTAGCTCGGTGACCGGCGGTGGAGTGGTGGCGGCGAGTTGCAGGTGGCGGCTAGGTTATGGAGCGGCGGATCTGAGACGGAAGAAAAATTAACTATGTTAATTGTGTGAATAATTTGAAAAGAGGGATTATGATAATATTTAATTTATCCTAAATCTAAGGGACAGTTATTGAAAGAGATTTATATGAAAATACCCTAAATGCCCTTCCATCAATTAAATAATGTAACCTAGAGTTTAAGTTTATTACCTTTGTGCCACCAACATTTATAGCCATTGATCAAATAATAGATGGCTCAGATCAGTTCTCGCAGTTCTGTACCTTTTTTTTGTTCTGAAAATAACCCTACACTATATATATATATATATATATATATATATATATATATATATATATATATATATATATATATATATATATATATATATTATATATATATATATATATTGTAGAGTTGTTTTTGAAAGTATTTATTTGTTTTGTTTTGTTTTTGTGTAATTTTTTTTAGTGTTTATTTGTTATGTTTTTTATGTTATGTTATTTGTATTCGTCTAATATGTTTCTATTTAATTAAACAACAACAACAATAACACGTTAACATTAACACATTAAACAACTACAAAACAACTGTTATTATTCAATTAAATAACAACATTAACACATTATTTAAAACAACAACACCTACTACACATGAAAATTATTTATCTCATCTAAAAGCTCATGGAGCATTGCACCCGACTGACATGCGTGATCCTCAGGATTCTTTGTCAATTCCAGTGATGCCTCCAGCGTTTTTATTCTTGTCATCAACATCTTGTTTTGAGACAATAATATCTTGTTTCTTGTTTCAAGCTTGTCAATCTTATTATCTTTAGCTACGCAGTTTGAGCACTACGTTGAAGAAGAGGCTTGACTAAAGTGCTTGTTTTGAAAAACATCCTTCCACATAAAGTATCCACACCCATAGTTTTGAGACAATAACATCTTGTTTCTTGTTTCGAACATCGCGCCACCTATCTTCGTGTTGACCAATACCGTGGGCAACGCACCAAAACCCACAATTTCCATCACCTCGCACATTATAAATACTTATGATGTATCGACGAAAAATCTCTGGAATCTGCTCAATCAAATAGTCGCTAACTTCATCTCCAACGTATAACCTGTGTTTTATACTTTGTTCAACTCTAGGACCCATGTAAGAACTATGTATCGCAGGTTGTTTGTTCAAGTCCGGGACTTTTGTAGATCTTGAATTTGTGCTTCTTCGGTGATCTACGGTTGGTACTTTATTCAAGTCTGGGACTTTTTGTCCTTTGCGCTCGGACGTCCACGAGTACTTTTGTGAACAGCAGGTTCACGTATATCAACAGATTCGGGATCGTATATCCCTCTCACCTTCTTTAACATATTTTTCTTGACAAACGATGACATTTTGCCAAAAACACTCTTGAATTGCTGTATGTCATTTTCACAAGAAGGACCATCTTTAGGTTCACAAGAAGAACCATCTTCAGTATTGATACTAGGCCACGGAACAGATAGGGTTCTCCAAAAAATATCAATTGTATCCATTGGAATGGCCCTTTCTGCATTTATTAAAAGTGACTTATATAAATTACTGATATTAATGGGGAAAATAACTTGATAGTCATAAATTTAATATACTTACTATGAATTCGATAGTAAAGCAGTTCGTGAAAGCATGGTGTTAATACAAATATTGTCCTAAAAACGTTATTTATATCTTTAGCAAAGCATAAATATAAGTTAAAGTCTTTTACATTTATAGTAATAAGCTTTTAAAACTCATCATATACATGCTACATGATTACTAGGATACATGTTACATATATATATACATTTATACTATTTACATTTTAATTCCTAAAATGTAAATATATACATGACATCATAGCATACATCATTTAGATAGCTTGTAAGACTTAGTAAAATATTTTGGAAAGATCTTCAAGCAATGAGTTGGATTGTGTAAGATCTTGGTAAGATATGGTAAGAGCTAGCTGTCATGTCCCGGCGGACCCAAACAGCTATATGGGTGGAACCCAGAATTTTGGTCCGCCAAATCCGTCCCTTGTCTGGTCAGTTTTGCCTATAAATAGCAAGCTGATCATTCAAGGACACTCATCACTTACATAGCATACATTGCATATACATTCTTTCTTACTTTACTAACCATTCATTCATTCATTTCATTTGTAGAGATCTTTCTTTTGTAGCAAAGAAGATCAAGCATCAAGGTTCAACACAGTGTTGTAAACCTTCAGTATAGTCACTGTGTGATTTAGTTGTAGATTCACACATCATTGTTTATACCAAACATTCAGTAGTGATCGGTTAGTGTTTTAGTCCTCAAAACACATAGAGTGTCGGGAGTGGTTGTACCCTTGTAAAGAACTCGATATCTAGCTTAGTACCGGAAAAAGTGTAAGCGACGTTGGGAGTGGCTGTACCCTTGTAAAGAACTCGGTATTTATCTTAGTACCGGAAAAAGAGTAAGCGACGTGTAAAGGTTTTCTCCGCCTAGAAGGGAGCTTGTTTCTTAGTGAAGAAAAACTCTCGAGTTAGAGGCTCGAGGAGTGGAGTAGGGCAAGGAAGAGAGTCCTTGTAGACCGACCCACTATAAACATCCGTGTTGTAGTTTGATTGTTCTTTCCTTACTTTCTTTACTTATATTGTTTGATTATTTGCATTAGTTTGAAATCACGTTAAGTACTCAAAGCGAAGAAAAGTTGAAAACGGTAAAAACTATTCAACCCCCCTTCTAGTTTTCCACACATGGTAGCCCATAAATTGACCGCAACTGATGACTACAATCTTCTGCGGCGATCGACAGTTGGAGTTCATTGAACATGAGTTCCAAAGCATATTTGGAAACTTTATAACATAATTCTGCAAATAGTGGTATATTACATTTATTCATTTTCTCGTTTTTGCTTCTATTAAAAGTTTCCTTTATCGCAGTTTCTTGCGCAATGAGAATCTTATCGATCGAACTCAACAACGTGTCTAAGTTGGACTGTGTGCTGCCCAAGTATAATTTCAACAACGCGTGTTGACTCTCAACTCTGCATGTTGTTGACAGGTCGTAGCTGCGATATTGATCGGTAATAAACGCGAGAAACATGTCTGAATAACCTTGCAGCCAGTTATTCAGATACGAAGAAATATCTGAAAAAATAATGAATTAATAAAAAGTCATTCGGGTACTTATTTATTAAATAATAAAAACAATGAATCAATAATTAAGTACCTGCATGTTCGACCAATAACTGTTATAGGTGTTCGTAATAATGCACGAATATGCCGCGTGTCAGAGCTTTTACCATCCAATCCCATGTTCCTTTAATGGACTCATACTCCTTTAGCGTATCGCATCTATTTCTGCAATACTGAAGCATATTTTGTGAAATATACCATTGACAGAGTAATTTGTTTGCGTTCGGGAATTCTTCTCTGCATGCCCCAACCAACGCTAAATCTCTGTCAGTGATGATAACACGTGGGTAATATTTTTCGTCTATCACCTCCTTCACACATTGCAATACCCATTAAAAATTAGACCCCTTTTCTTTGTCTAAAAAGCAAAACACCACTGAAAATGTTATGTTTGTTGAAGTTAATCCGACAATTTCAAAAAATGGCAATTTAAACAACGTGGTATTGTATGTTGAGTCCATTAGCATGATTTCAGGGAATGTACACCATAGAGCATATGACGTGGGGTGAACAAAAAATAGTTCCTCAAGCTCATTGTGCTCATTTACCCTCTATAGTAATATGTATACCCTGAATGCATCAAATGTAAGTAAAGGACTTAGATTGGAGTTCTATAACTTATTATGGCTCCACGGATCTTATTTTGTGCGTTATATATAGTTCTAATGCTAGACACGTTATCCGGATTACGCTCCTTTATTGACGAAAGTATATGACGTGGTGGTACGTGATACTCTGTCAATTGTTTCACCAAACTGAACTCATCATCCTTTAATCGCATTGCATATGTGAAACCATGCAACGACTCTGCAAAATCATGATTATGCCTATCACACTTCACCCTCAACCTCCAAAAATCTTGCGTTTTAGAATATTTCGCCACTAATTTGAATGGACAATCGGTTTTAGAGGTACTGGTTTGCCGTTGAATTTAATCTTCTAAACCTTCATGTTCATACTTCCCATCCTTTGAACACCCATAATTGATTTCGTACAAATACCCCTTCTCTGATTTGTTTTTTTTTTTAACAATAACAAAACCGATCATTTGAGCTATATTTTGCACCCAATCAGTTAGTTGCTCGGGAGAAATGAACACATGAAAATACATTACAAATTTTACAACTTTTTTTTTTTTTTTTTAACAAATTACTTTATTTTTTTAACTTTTACAACTTTTTGTTTTAACAAAATACTTTTTTACAACTTAATATATATATATATATATATATATATATATATATATATATATATATATATATATATATATATATATATATATTATATATATATATAGTGAAGGGTTATTTTCAGAACTAAGAAAAGGTCGAGAACTGCGAGAACCAATCTTAGCCATTAAATATTTGATCAATGGCTATAATTAAAGATGGCATAACTGTAATATAATGAAACTTCGAGTTAACTTTTAAAAATGATGGAAGGGTGTTTATGTAATTTTGTATCACCACTAATAATAACCATCATACCACTTATTTCTTTAACCTTATTCTCCTTTTTTTTCCTAAAAACCTCCCGCCATCTCTCTCCTTTACATCCAGAAAACCTAGCCGCCGCCCACCCCCTTCTTCTTCACATCCCAAATCGTTCATGGTCTTGAAATGCTTCACTATCTATCTCCATTCATGATCTTCTTTCACCATCTCTGTTCACGGACGCACATTTGATTTAGTAAAAAAAAACTTCACGCCGCTCATTTATCAATCCCGAAGGTACGTCTATGATCAAAGAAACTCGATATACGGTTTTTAATTAGGTATAAATAATACACGAGGGGTAAAAGGTAAAAGTGGGGTCTTAATTTTCATGTAAGATTCATGAATCTACTTATAAGAAAGTGTACAGGAGAAGTAGCGTCTTTTTTTTTTATGAATTTGTTTATTGGTTTTTGCTTAATAGATTTTATTAAAATATTAGGAATTGAATATTTTACAAGTCTATTAGCGATTTAATTTTTTGTTTTTGTACGTATATACTTTGGTACACCAGTAGCTTTGTCAGTTTGTTGATCATCAAAATATTCTCATATTCAACCAATTATAAAAAGAGGATTAAACAAAAAGTATTCTAATATAGATTAAGATGAAAACAATCTGGAAACCATAATCTGTTTATTAAATACCGTAATTCGATCTTCGGCATCACCAAGTCATTGATTTATTTTGGTTTTATTCAATTATAATAAGTTAATGTATTTTGGTTTCATATAACGATTTTCATATTTTTTATTGATTGGGTTTTTAGTTTTTTGCCACTTTCAATTAATAGTTGTTAGCGTCAGATTTAATTTTCTGTGCATATATGTTTTATATATACATATAAAGTTTGCATAAAGTTTTGATAACTGGCACTATTACTAAGTATGCATATGTGTTAGAGTATAATTATTTGTATGTGTTTCAACTTTCAAGGGGTGTGCATATATGTTTTAAGGTTAATATAAAATGGTGTGCATATGTATTTAATCAATGAAAATGGTGTGCATATGTATTTTAAGCTTTAGTCAATGAAAATGGTGTGCATATGTATTTAATCAATGAAAATGGTGTGCATATATGTTTTAATATAATTATTTGTATGTGTTTAAATGGAATGGTGCATATTTAATCAATGAAAATGGTGTGCATATGTATTTTAAGTTTGATATAGAATCAAGAAAAGATGTATGCATATATGTTTTAAATTGCGCAAACCTGATGATATTTGTTTGAATATACTTGTAGATTTGTTGAAGACGATGATGAAATTCAAGAGGATAAAAATACATGTACATGGCTCAACACTACGAGTATATGTTGAATAAAGATGATGAAAATACATGTGCATGGTAGGCTATGTGTACCAAGTGAACTAAGACGATGAAAATACATGTGCATGGTTCAAGAATACGCGTACCTAGTGAACAAAGATGATGAAAATACATGTGCATGGTTCAAGATTACGCATACCTAGTGAACAAAGACGATGCAAATATAAGTGCATATTTAAGTCTGAGGCTAATATTGTATAAAATGATGGTTGCACATGTATATAATTAGCAATATATAGAGTATTTTCTTTTTTCTAAAGAAGAATATTGTATTTTTTTTTTCTCATTCCATGCATATAGAACATTACGTCTTGAATATATAAAATCTAACATGAAGACAATTCATAATAATTGTGCTTGCAATACATTATAAGCCATACACATACGCACACCTAAATTTTGCCAAAAAAACACATATGCACCTTATTTTTTGAAACAGTACATGCTGGAAAAAATAAATTATTTAAAAAAAAATTAAATTCCTAAAATTTAGGAACTAAAAAAAAATGTTTTTATTAGAAAAATCAAAAAGAAAATAAAAATGTAATTTTACCATTATACCCTTTTGAATTAAATAATAAAAATAAATATCTAAAAAAATCTGATTGGTTGATGCTGGTTCTCGCAGTTCTCGACCTTTTCTTGGTTCTGAAAAGAACCCTACCGTCTATATATATATATATATATATATATATATATATATATATATTATATATATATATATATATATATATATATATATATATATATATATATATAGGGAGACTTTCTTGCGAGAACCATCTTATCTGCGAGAACTGACAGAACCACCAAATACATACATGCACGCCTTTTAAAATAAAATAAAAATACATGCAAATCATTAATAATCGTAAGTATCCACCTATGTTCTTCAATATCATCATGAACTTATCCTCTTTTTTTACAAAAACCTTACACACGGCCGCAATATTGTCATTGCACGCCTTATAAGAACCTACATGCACACCTTCAAAGAAAAATTTTGTATTTCCAATTTTTTATCAAATTTGTTAGAACAACCATGTTTTTTTTAAAAACATATATGTTGTTTTTAGAATATATGTGCAAAAATACAATTATTGAATGTGTGCATGTATGTTTTTGGTGGTTCTGTCAGTTCTCGCAGATAAGATGGTTCTCGTAAGAAAGTCTCACTATATATATATATATATATATATATATATATATATATATATATATATATATATATATATATATATATATATATATATATATATATATATACACACACACACACTTTTTTGTTACAAATTTTTTTTACAACTTTTTTTTTAGTTATTTTTTTTACATTGTGTCTTTGTAAAAAAAAAAAAAAACCCGCATAAACCACCAATAGTTTTACCCTTATCCCTCCCACCCCCATCCCATTTATACATGTCTCTAACTCTCTCCTCTACTCATACCTTCCCACCCACATTATTCCCTCTATACTCTCCTCTATTTTCTCCTTCTCTCTCTCCTCTCTCTCTCTCTCTCTCTCTCTCTCTCTCACAAAACTGCTTTGATGGTGGTTTCCTTTGTAGATATAGGTTGGGGGGGGGGGGGGGGGGGGGGGTTAGAATAACTCGTCCATATATCTTTGTGTTCTTGGTGGTTTCTTGGTGTTATATCCTTTTAGATCTTTTTAGATCTAAAAAAATTAATGGTGAGACAGTATAGATGGGATGGGGGTGGGGTGTAATAAGGGAAAAACTGATGGTGGTTTACGCAGTTTTATATTTTTTTAGATCTTTTTAGATCTAAAAAAGATCTTGGGGGGGGGGAGGGGGGGGGGGTTAGAATAACTCGACCCTTTTTAGATCTTTTAGATATAAAAAAAGTTGATGGTGGTTTCTTGGTTAGAAATCGTTGGTTTTGTGAAATGACTTATATTTAGTTGATGCTTATGTGAATGTAACTTTTATGATCTTTTAGATCTAAAAAAAGTTGATGGGGTTAGAATAACTCGACCCTTTTTAGATCTTTTAGATCTAAAAAAAGTTGATGGTGGTTTCTTGGTTAGAAATCGTTGGTTTTGTTGGTATTAGTTGGTTGAAACTGATGGTGGTTTCTTCGTGGTTTAGATATGTGTTAAAATAAGGGTCGAGTTATTCTAACCCCCCTATATCTTGGTGGTTTAGATCTGGTTGAAACTGATGGTGGTTTCTTGGTGGTTTCACATAAGCAGTTTCACATAATTGATGGTGGTTTAGATCCATGGTAAAAACCATGGTGGTTCTTTGGTGGTTTAGATCCATGGTTGTCTTTGTGTTCTTGCTTATGTGAAACTGCTTATGTGGTGGTTTAAGC
This sequence comes from Artemisia tridentata subsp. tridentata, assembly GCA_021014915.2. Taxonomy (NCBI): domain Eukaryota; kingdom Viridiplantae; phylum Streptophyta; class Magnoliopsida; order Asterales; family Asteraceae; genus Artemisia; species Artemisia tridentata. The sequence continues at coordinate 18,172,414 of CP139507.1, read as the reverse complement.
AGTTTTTGATCTTTTTGATCTTTTATGTGAAACTGCTTATGTGGTGGTTTAAGCATTTTTTGATCTTTTTGATCTTTTATGTGAAACTGCTTATGTGGTGGTACGTGAAACTGCTTATGTGAAACTGCTTATGTGGTTGTTTAAGCAGCTTTTTATCTTTTTGATCTTTTATGTGAAACTGCTTATGTGGTGGTTTAAGCAGTTTTTGATCTTTTTGATCTTTTATAATCTGCTAGCAGATTGATGATTTAAAAAAACCGAGATACGGAGATGATGATTTAAAAAAAAAAAAAAAAAAAAAAAAAAAAAAAAAAAAAAAAAAACTTATCGATTGGCATGACATAACCGAATGGACAACAAACACTTTGCAACCTTCAGATTTGCAGCCATATGATTAAAAATAATAATTTGAGCCATCTCGATTTATCATTTTTTTTTTATAAACGTTACTCATTTTTGAAAGTAATAGCGTAAAATTATACCTCGTTCGTGTAAAACGGTGATGTATTCATCGTAAACTCAGCTTTTTTGATCTTCTAGCACTATCTTTATAACTGCTTATGCGAAACTTTTGTAAATGTAACTTTTATGTGAAACTGCTTATGTGAAACTTTTGTGAATGTAACTTTGCATTCGATCATTTTTATAACTCAAAACAAAGATTCTTCAACAGTGAAATACACTATGTACATGAAGTACTTGAAACACTCCCGTGACTTCTATTATGTGAAACTGCTTGTGAAACTATGGACAAAAAAAAGGAGGACAGAAAAAATAATAATAAAATAATAATAATAAAAAAACCCATGTGAAACTGCTTATGTAAACACATTAAATAAAAGACAACAAAAAAAAAAAAAAAAAAAAAATGACAAATAGGGTATGGAGGGTATTGTATAGGGAGGGTTTGTATAGTATAGTCCATAAGATAACTATTTATCTAAAACCAAAAAGTGACTCTTGTTAGGCTAACAGCATTAGATAAGTAGCGTGTCACTAAAAAGAGTTTTCACGTCAACTTTTACTTTTATAACTTAACTCAAAAAGAATATTTCTTTCATCACTCAAATTATAAAAATTTCTGATTTGGTGCCGAACCTTTTAACTTGAGGTCTAGGCTGGTGTCATAGGGTCGCGTTCTAGGGCAATAACACGTCTTATGACGTTTGGTACCGAATGCTCCAAGAGAGAGGGTGCAACGGTTAGGTGGTCTGCACCACCAAACCACAACAAAAATACCCTCAGCGTGTGCGGTTGGAGGAGGTGTGTAATGGGAATGAGGCGTGCTGCGTGGCACCACCAGGTGGTCGACCACCACCATAACACCCAGCTTTATGATGACGTGTTTATATAAAATCCATTGAAGTTTTACTCATTTCTTTTTTACGGTAGTTACAGTAAAAACATGGTAATTTCTTATCAAGGGTCGTTGACAAACACATGCCAAATTAACAAGCACGGAGACCAAATTGTACGATAAAAAAATACAGTAATACAGTTGTAACAAAGAGATAATATTGTACGTAATGTTATGTCGTTTATAGCAACTACACACAAAAAATTGCCAGTGACTATGAAGAAAAAACAAAACGAAGATAGAGATAAAAGTAAAAATGTTGGAGTATATCTTATCCTAGTCACATTCTCTTGCGTATTTACAAGTCGTAGCCATGATATTAACAAACTGTATCTTCAGAAATTTGTGTGATCTTAGCGAGACAATCTTATGTTTTGTAGAGGTAAATAGTTGTTTCTCGGCTTGAGCACGTGTAGCTTCCTTCGGACTGAGTAAAGGATGTCCTTCGAGCACCTATATGACAAATACGTGTTATTCTCGCCTTGGGTTTGATCCAAATACCAAGCTCCAGCGTGAGAGTATAAGTAATGGGTATAGGTCAAACGGCTAAGTAATAAACGTGAGAGTAAATGCGTGAGAATTTTGTTAGTCGTGAATTGAATGAGTTTGGGGTATTTATGTTGGGTTTTATAGATTTGATGATACAAAACAAGAAGAATGAAACATGATGATTGCTAAGAAGATAAGGAAAATACACCAAGTAGATACTACTGCTAGGCATAAAAGATTCTACTGCTAGTGTATTTTATTCTATTGCTAGTGTATATGTTGAGACTGCTCAAGTTATAACTAACAGTACTAACTCTAAAGTTAGTACTGCTAGTACAAAGAAGATACTGCTAGTACAAAGAAGATACTGCTGTTGGTGTGTCATATTACTGCTGAATGGATAAGAATGAAGAAGATATTATTTGTATAAAAGTCAAATATATACGGTAGATAATATCTTAGATATGTGATCAGTCAACAAGTTGTAAACATAGAACAAGTTGTTTCTTTGCTACTGACACACATAACAAGCAAGTAGTTCGACAAGACTTATCAACTTTGTAAAGATCTCCTTTGTTCTATAAAAGGGAGATCTTAGCTTAGATACTAAGTATGTTTTATGTAGTGTTTGAGTGTGCTTAGAATTTAAACACAGAAGCGTGTCAATATGTAAAACATCAAAAGAGTGTGTGTGTGGGAAAACCAGGCTTAGAGTTTAGGTAGAAACCGCCTGGTTGTTAGTTTTGTTTAAGCCTCAAGGATCTTTGATCCCTGTTATAGTGTAACCGTGCTATATTTGATCACATAGCATTGGGGCTATTGGTATTGTTTATCATCTCAAGGATCTTAGAATCCCTGTTACAGTTCATTGATGTAACCGTATTATGTTAAATAATATTGAGACGATATAGAGAAAGTTTGGCAAAACCTTGTTGTGATAATATTGATTCTATGTTTGAATATTCTGCCTATGTTATCATGTTCTCTAGATCAAGTAAACAACCAAGAGTCCAAAACGATCAAAGAACTTTTACAAAAGTTCACAATTAAGACAAGATTGTTTCATTCATGGTGAGATTTAAATTATCTCAATTTCTCTACTTCGTCTAGGGAAATTCGTACAAGAACGTGTTTGTTTTGTCATCATCAAATAGGGGAAGATTGTTGGGTTTTATAGATTTGATGATACAAAACAAGAAGAATGAAACATGATGATTGCTGAGAAGATAAGGAAAATACACCAAGTAGATACTACTGCTAGGCATAAAAGATTCTACTGCTAGTGTATTTTATTCTACTGCTAGTGTCTATGTTGAGATTTCTCAAGTTATAACTAACAGTACTAACTCTAAAGTTAGTACTGCTAGTACAAAGAAGATATTGCTAGTACAAAGAAGATACTGCTGTCGGTGAGTCATACTACTGCTGAATGGATAAGAATGAAGAAGATATTATTTGTATAAAAGTCAAATATATACGGTAGATAATATCTTAGATATGTGATCAGTCAACAAGTTGTAAACACAGAACAAGTTGTTTCTTTGCTACTGATACACATAACAAGCAAGTAGTTCGACAAGACTTATCAACTTTGTAAAGATCTCCTTTGTTCTATAAAAGGGAGATCTTAGCTTAGATACTAAGTATGTTTTATGTAGTGTTTGAGTGTGCTTAGAATTTAAACATAGAAGTGTGTCAATATGTAAAACATCAAAAGAGTGTGTGTGTGGGAAAACCAGGCTTAGGGTTTAGGTAGAAACCGCCTGGTTGTTAGTTTTGTTTAAGCCTCAAGGATCTTTGATCCCTGTTAGAGTGTAACCGTGCTATATTTGATCACATAGCATTGGGGTTGTTGGTATTGTTTGTCATCTCAAGGATCTTAGAATCCTTGTTACAGTTCATTGATGTAACCATATTATGTTAAATAATATTGAGACGATATAGAGAAAGTTTGGCAAAACCTTGTTGTGATAATATTGATTCTATGTTTGAATATTCCGCCTATGTTATCATGTTCTCTAGATCAAGGTCTAAACAAACTAGAGTCCAAAACGGTCAAAGAACTTTTACAAAAGTTCACAATTTATAATACCCCAAGCACTATACCTGACAACATGGGGATGGAGCGAGCCGAGCTACACCTAGCCTAGATACTAGGTGTCAGTCCACGTGGGGGAATACATCCCGCAATATCCGGGTTAGGCGGCTCAAGCATGGCCCTTGGTACTGACTGTTGATAAAAAGATCTTTCTGGATAAAAGAGTGTTGTTCTGTTAGTTTTATGGACATTATTTTAGTAGTCGTATGTTAGGATCGAACTCGAGATCACGGGATTGCACACTGATGAAGCGAAAAGTGTACCGCTTTTGGGGGGTCATTTAAGCCTTAAATCGTATTTATTTGATCAAATATTGCCCTAAATCGTTCCTTTTGTCATTTTAGGTACTTTGGAGAAGAAATCTGGAAAAGGAAGCATTTTGGACGTTTTTGGAGCATAAAAGTGAAGAAAACGACAAAGTCTCAAAATCGGCTGGAAAAGTACCTTTGACGGCGTCAAGTATCGCTCTTGACGGCGTCATGGCTTGGCAAAAGAGGTGGATATGAAAAATACACATGATAAGCCAGGGAGTTTTGCAATGGAAAGTCTGACGGCGTCACCCTTTAAGGTGATCAAGGCCATCACGGTTTAAGTTAAAGAGAGACGGCGTCAAGCTCATTTCTGACGGCGTCAGCCTTTGATAAGCCAGAGCGGATTTTGGAGCACTAAAGAGGGACGGCGTCAAGAAGGCCATCCGGGAATCCTAGACACGGCGAGGTGACGGCGTCAAGTCCTACAACGTGACGCCGTCAGATACTAAACTCTATATATAGTTTTGCAATCTTTTGTCATTGGTGTGCAACTTTGTGAGGAGAAACCCTAAGATGAATTTCTGCCATTTTTAAGGGTTTTCATACCCTTGGATCTCCCATGTTTAATTGAAGATAAGTTATCATTTAATCAATCAATATGTCTATGTGTTGTTTGATTATATCTTGTTCTTGTCTTTTGATTAACATGCTAGGCTAGATTTATCTTGTGTTTGCTTAGATCTAATGAAACCTAACTATTGATTATTGGTTGTTAGTGTGTTATTGATTGTATTGGATGATTGTTCATCGATGTTAGGCTTAAGAAAACTGGCTAACTTCCTATACGGTAACTTGCTTGAACGTCTTAAGAAACATGAACCAATGCGTACTAAGGTTTTTATGGTTGTATTTAATGCATGAGCGAATTCTAGTGATCCCATGTTAGGAGCTTCCTAGCCGGCTCGACATAGGAGTGAAGTAGGAGCTTGTAGAGTTGGGGAAGTACGTACGCCACCCCACGATTGGTATTAAGGAATACACCCGTCATCCACGCAATTAATACACACTAATCAACCGGTAAAAGATAGTTAGGGAGTAAGGAAATCAAAGTAAACACATTTCTCTCCACATAAGTTTCACAACCTTTTCATTTTCAGTTATTTTATTTTATTTGCATTTGTAGTTATTTGGGTTAGTTGACTAGCAACTAATTCCGCCCATTCCTTCAAACCCGAGATTTTACTTGCTTTCATAAAATCATAAAAATACAAAAAGAATCTTCCCTCACCCTTAGACCTATTAGAGTAGTTTTTCAATCCTAACGACACTATTCCCTGTGGAGAACGATCAATCCCCCGTACTTACCACTACACTATACTACATCGGTCAGGTACACTGCCTGGTGGGATTGTAAGCCTCTTGAGATCCCTCGAGAGGTAAAACCTGTTGTAAGGTCGCAAAACCACGCATCAAGTTTTTGGCGCCGTTGTCGGGGAATAGTTATTGTTTAGGTTGAATTTTTATTTTATTAGGTCTACTCACTAGATTCCTTTCTAGTGAGACTTTTTATTTTATTTTTCTAGGATTTCTTGTAGTCTATCTTTTTCTTTGTGCCCTTTGTTTGTAAAAACCATTTTCATTTGTCACTATGATGGATGAAATTCCATTTAGAACATTGACAATAGAGGAACAATTATATTTCACCAATAGATTTGTTTCCTATCATTCCTATGAATTTTTGTGTGATCTTTGTGATTTCCAAAAGGAGTTAGGGGTAAGGTTAGATGGGTTTAATGAATTCTATGCATGTGAGATTTCTATTAGACGAGCATTATCTGGATCAATTCCTTTTAGTCAGGCCCTTTGGATGAATTTTGAGGAAAGCTTCCTAACCATGACCCATAAGTGGAACGAATTGGTGGATTCGTATGAGCAAAGAGACCTAGTTTCTAAGAACATGGACTTAGAATCAAACCAAGATTATGAGATGGTTAGTTGCATGAGTGGGATAGATTTCACCAAAACATACGACACACATGAGGGTAGAGTTGAGCCACCTAGCTGCATGTCATGGTTAGGCCCTATCATAATACAAGATGAACACATTGGTGATCTTAATGTGATGGAGGATATAGTAGAGAACCCAAGCCCACCAAGTACCCCACAAGTCCTACCATCATTTGAGGCACACACACTGCCCGTGACTTACCCGGAAGAAGTTGAGGAGACTATAGGAACCCCAATAGAGGTAGAGCCCTTGGACCAAACACAACTAGAAGAAATAGGTTTGAATGCTTTTAGTGATCACAACCTTTCTTTTAGTCCTATGGAAGTTCCTAGTTTTGATGAACCGGAGCCTCAGCCAAAACCGTTACCTAATCTTCCATCCTTAGATGTGAATTTAGGAATTGAAAAAGGTCCCGATCCACCCATCAAACCATGTAGTCCGGGTAATGTTAAGATTAAGGTAGTAGACTCTAGGCCATGTGGAGTGGAAGCTAATATAGGAGTGAACCATGACCTTACATACTTACATCACCCATTCATGATTGATCACAAGAAACATTATGGGTTTAAACCGGGGTTATTAGGTCAAGATGGATTCCCAACTAGGAATCTCTCGAAGTTGATAGAAGATGATCCCTTTTTAGGAGAACACTTTAACTCACCCATTGACCAAAGTGAACTAGGTAAGGTTATGATGAAAGGAGCACACCCCTTTGAGTATATAATTCATCCACCACTCTTTCCTCACACGGCATACTTCCACCGAGATGGTGTGTATCGCTACTATCACCCGCACTTAATCCTAAGTGTAGGAAAAACCTCTCCTTTATCCGTTAAATAAGGGTAGAGTCAGGCTCGTGACTCAAACAAAAACAAGCGCTTCTTGGGAGGCAACCCAAGCTTTATCTGCTTTGTGTGTTTATTTATTTGTTTGTTTGATTTTATTTGCTTCCGTATGTATGTTTAATTTTTATTATTATTGATTCATGTTCAAAAGTAAATTGTGAAAATGCTTTATCTTGTTTTTGACTTCGTCTTAACTACATATAAAGGTATTTTGCAAAAGTTAAGTGTAAGGGAAATCCAAATCGGTTTATTAGAACAAATGAACATGAATCATAATAATAATAAATTAACATGCATATTAGTAATTGTTTGAGTCAAATGCTTGTATCGAGTCATAATGATGTTTTGCAGGATTTCCAGGAAGTAAGGTATAGGTTTTTCCAGAAATTTTCCAGAAACGTAACATGAGAATTCTGTCAGATCATTTCTGACGGCGTTAGGCATTACAACCTGACGGCGTCAGGTTTTAATTTTCTGAAATTTTTGAAAGTTTTGTTTTCATAAAAAGTTTTTATTAAATCTCTAACTTATAAACTCCAGGAATCTGCAAAATTATCATTCCACAAACATTATATCCTTATATAGAATTTATCCCGCCGATGTTATGCAGGTTTTCGTGTTTGTTTTCTCAGGTTTAACAGGTTATTTTGGACAAGGAGATGTTTGTGGAATCAAGCTTTTGGCGATGCTTTAGTCTTGAAGCTTCTACATTCTCTTGGAAGAAGATCTAACCATGTTACCTCCTTATCCACCGAGCGAATCAGGGGAGTATTTGATTTCATTCTTTTACCTTATTTACTTTTACATCTTGTTATTTGAACATTGGGGACAATGTTCATCTTAAGTGTAAAGGGGGGGGGGTAAAGTACGATACTTTAGAGAATACAAGTACACTTGATTTTTGTTTGTTTGATGGTAGATGTGTAATAAAACTGAGATAAATACCTGTTAGGGAAATTTTAGTGCCAAATTTATAATTTTTTACAACATTTAGGAGTGAAACTTTAGTCTTAATGAGCGTCTCATGGATAGGAAGTTATATGACTAGCACAAAACCGTACCACTAAAAATTTTTTCCACCCCCAAATATGTGAGGTTCGCCCCTAGAATTGGTAGGAAAAGCATTTATGCTATGATGTGTGTACCGGTAGCACTTAGATTCTAGAACTTGCGTTAGGACCATTCCGAGGCCACAAGTGAGACTACATTCGTGTAGTTAGATTGACTACATGATAAGAGGCATTAGGATTAACCCATTGTTTTACACCTGTGTTTTTGTTATAATTACGTTGGCTACATTGGTCAAGTAATTCTCCCACACCCTTTGCGTTGTACTCATTTTTAGTACACGATACCCCTAGTACACCCCTCAGAGCCTATCTTTTCGTTTCGACCTTTAAGCATTTTACTTAAAGGAAGAATTTGTTTACACCCCACTTAAATGTACACCCAAATCGCCTTAGCCTACCTTGTATGCACTCATTTTTAGTGCATTATTGTGACAACATTTGTTTAAAACCCTTAGTTAATTATCTAATTGATTACATGGTTGCTAAGTCGAGTCATATCCTTGTACATATTGTTTTGGGACGATTGGGACTCATGGGTAAAGTACTAATATAATGGAGTAATGGGGAAGAACAACATTATTACCCCCATATGTGCTAAATATTTTAAAAGTACTCCAAGTGTTTCGATTATCTTAATTCGAGTCATTAGAATAGTTATTTGTAAAGTTATGTAAAATTTCAAGTGTAAGGGGAATGCAACGCCCCTATGATGTATTATTTTGGATGGTAGGGCAAGAGTGTATGAAGAAAAAAAATTGAAAAAATAAAGAAAAATACAAAAAAAAAAATGAGAAAAAGAAAAATAGAAAAAACATACGAACTACCATCCCGTTTCATTTTATGTTTATTTTATGTTTTTGTTATTTTGTTTTTAGCTTAAGTCGAGTCTAGTCTTGGCTTAGCAACGCCATATTGTGCATGTAATTAATCAAGATCTTTAACTCGCCACCAGTAAAATATCCCTTATCCAACAAATCCGTGTTTATCATATCCCTACACCTCACGTTATAACCCATGTAAAAGCCCTCTTTGATAGTTTATCTTAGGTGCTTACGCCTAGTGGAGGAGGTTTTTGATCCTTTCCCAAGCCTATGGTAATCTATTTGCTATGACAGGTAGTGAGAGATATTATCCATTTTCATTTATGAGATTTATTTTGATGACACCTGAGAGATGTGAGTATCTAAACACTACTTGTGAGGTGCTAGTTTGTAATCTCCGTGCTTATTATGATTAAAGTGGAACGATTATTTGTTGTAATTACTTTTATATTAGCATTAAATGACCCCTAACTTGTATTTTGATTAGAATAAAAGCGCATTTGCTTGAGGACAAGCAAATCTCAAGTGTAAGGGTATTTGATGAAGCGAAAAGTGTACCGCTTTTGGTGGGGTCATTTAAGCCCTAAATCGTATTTATTTGATCAAATATTGCCCTAAATCGTTCCTTTTGTCATTTTAGGTACTTTGGAGAAGAAATCTGGAAAAGGAAGCATTTTGGACGTTTTTGGAGCATAAAAGTGAAGAAAACGACAAAGTCTCAAAATCGGCTGGAAAAGTACCTTTGACGGCGTCAAGTATTGCTCTTGACGGCGTCATGGCTTGGCAAAAGAGGTGGATATGAAAAATACACATGATAAGCCAGGGAGTTTTGCAATGGAAAGTCTGACGGCGTCACCCTTTAAGGTGATCAAGGCCATCACGGTTTAAGTTAAAGAGAGACGGCGTCAAGCTCATTTCTGACGGCGTCAGCCTTTGATAAGCCAGAGCGGATTTTGGAGCACTAAAGAGGGACGGCGTCAAGAAGGCCATCCGGGAATCCTAGACACGGCGAGGTGACGGCGTCAAGTCCTACAACGTGACGCCGTCAGATACTAAACTCTATATATAGTTTTGCAATCTTTTGTCATTGGTGTGCAACTTTGTGAGGAGAAACCCTAAGACGAATTTCTGCCATTTTTAAGGGTTTTCATACCCTTGGATCTCCCATATTTAATTGAAGATAAGTTATCATTTAATCAATTAATATGTCTATGTGTTGTTTGATTATATCTTGTTCTTGTCTTTTGATTAACATGCTAGGCTAGATTTATCTTGTGTTTGTTTAGATCTAATGAAACCTAACTATTGATTATTGGTTGTTAGTGTGTTATTGATTGTATTGGATGATTGTTCATCGATGTTAGGCTTAAGAAAACTGGCTAACTTCCTATACGGTAACTTGCTTGAACGTCTTAAGAAACATGAACCAATGCGTACTAAGGTTTTTATGGTTGTATTTAATGCATGAGCGAATTCTAGTGATCCCATGTTAGGAGCTTCCTAGCCGGCTCGACATAGGAGTGAAGTAGGAGCTTGTAGAGTTGGGGAAGTACGTACGCCACCCCACGATTGGTATTAAGGAATACACCCGTAATCCACGCAATTAATACGCACTAATCAACCGGTAAAAGATAGTTAGGGAGTAAGGAAATCAAAGTAAACACATTTCTCTCCACATAAGTTTCACATCCTTTTCATTTTCAGTTATTTTATTTTATTTGCATTTGTAGTTATTTGGGTTAGTTGACTAGCAACTAATTCTGCCCATTCCTTCAAACCCGAGATTTTACTTGCTTTCATAAAATCATAAAAATACAAAAAGAATCTTCCCTCACCCTTAGACCTATTAGAGTAGTTTTTCAATCCTAACGACACTATTCCCTGTGGAGAACGATCAATCCCCCGTACTTACCACTACACTATACTACATCGGTCAGGTACACTGCCTGATGGGGTTGTAAGCCTCTTGAGATCCCTCGAGAGGTAAAACCTGTTGTAAGGTCGCAAAACCACGCATCACACACTTTACGTATGAGAACTAAAGATTTATAATTTTATATAAAACGTTATATTTAATTATTAATTGTCACAAAATGAAGCGAAAAGTGTACCGCTTTTAAGGGGTCATTTAAGCCTTAAATCGTATTTATTTGATCAAATATCGCCCTAAATCGTTTCTTTTGTCATTTTAGGTACTTTTGAGGAGAAATCTGGAAAAGGAGGCATTTTGGACGTTTTTGGAGCATTAAAGTGAAGAAAACGGCAAAGTCTCAAGAATCGGCTAAAAGTTACTCTTGACGGCGTCAGACTTTACTCTGGACGGCGTCATGCCTTGGCAAGAAAAGTTGGACGTGAAATTTACTCATGACGGGCCAGTGAAAATAGCATGTGAATTCTGACGGCGTCACGCTTTAACTTGATCAAGGGCGTCACGGCTTAAATCATAAGGGGACGGCGTCACGTTCATGGTTCGACGGCGTCAAGCCTTGATAAGCCAGAATGGATTTTTGAAGAGCTAAAGAGGGACGGCGTCAAGAAGGTCATCCGGGAACCCTAAAAGCGGCGAGGTGACGGCGTCACACTCCATAAGGTGACGCCGTCAGATCCAAAAATCTATATATAGTTTTCTAATTTTTTGTCATTAAGGAGAGCTTAGTGTGTGGAATTTTGGGAGAAAACCCTAAGACGATTTTAGCTACTTTTTCAGGGCTTTTTGCCTTGAGATCTTCCATGTTTCATTGAAAGATAAGTTATCAATTAATCATTCAATATGTCTATGTGTTGTTTGATTCTATCTTATTCTTGTCTTTTGTTTAACATGTTAGGCTAAATTGATCTTGTGTTTGCTTAGATCTAATGAAACCTAGCTATTGATTATTGGTTGTTAGTGTGTTATTAGTGGTATTGGATGATTGTTTATCTATGTTAGGCTTAAGAAAACTGGCTAACTTCCTATTCGGTAACTTGCTTGAACGTCTTAAGAAACATGAACCAAACGCGTACTAAAGGTTTTTATGGTTGTATTTAATGCACAAGCGAATTCTAGTGATCCCATGTTAGGAGCTTCCTAGCCGGCTCGACATAGGAGTGAAGTAGGAGCTTGTAGAGTTGGGGAAGTAAGTACGCCACCCCACGAATGGTATTAAGGAATACACCCGTCATCCACGCAACTAATACACACTAATTAACCTGTAAAAGATAGTTAGGGAGTAAGGAAATCTAAGTAAACACATTTCTCTACACATAAGTTTCTCACCACATTTTATTTTCAGTTATTTATTTTATTTGCATTCGTAGTAATTTGGGTTAGTTGACTAGCAACTAATTCCGCCCACTCTTTCAAACCCGAGATTTTACTTGCTTTCATAAAAACTATAAAAACATAAAAAGAATCTTCCTCAACCCTTAGACCTAATTAGAGTAGCCTTTCACACCTAACGAACACTATTCCCTGTGGAGAACGATCAATCCCCCGTACTTACCACTACACTATACTACATCGGTCAGGTACACTGCCTGGTGGGGTTGTAAGCCTCTTGAGATCCCTCGAGAGGTAAAACCTGTTGTAAGGTTACAAAACCACGCATCAAGTTTTTGGCGCCGCAGCCCGGGGAGTAGTTATTGCTTAGGTTGAAATTTTATTTTTATTAGGTCTACTCACAAGATTCCTATCAAGTGAGATATTTTCTTTTTATTTTGTGGCTTTCTCGTAGTCTATCTTTTCTTTGTGATTTTGTTTGTAATTTGCTTCAAATGGACTTTTCACTTAGATTTCTAAGATTGCAAGATATGGTTGAGTGGCTAGAACACCAAGAAGTTCAAAATACCTCATTTAGAGACACTTATGAATCATATGAGCCTTCACCTAGGATAGATTCTTATGAACAACCTCCATGTTTAGGATCTTGTTTTAGTGAGGCTAATAGGAAAAGCGACCTAGTTTGCCAAGGAATTGTGGATAGAGCCGTATCAATAAATCATAAGTTGGATGAAGCACTAGGTTTTTTATTATCACTACCTAAGAAAACAATTGACGAGGATATAGGTGATCTTGACACGTGGAATAATGAGGTAAACACCATAAGCCCACAAAATACTCAACCATCATTTGAGGCACCCACACCGCCCGTGACTTACCCGGAAGAAGTAGAAGAGACTTTAGGAATCCCGATGGAGGTAGAACCCTTGGACCAAGCACAACTAGAGGATATAGGTTTGCACACTTTTAGTGATGACCTTACTCATAGTTCTAGGGAATTTCCTAGTGTTGATGAATTGGAACCTCAACCTTTACACAACTTTTCATCCTTAGATTTACATCTAGGAGAAAAAAGAGGAACCGACCCACCCATCAACCAATATTATCCGGGTAGTTTTAGGATGAAGGAAGCCATTCACTCACCCCCTTCACCTCACGTGGTATATTCACACCCTAAGGGTGCGTATCGCTACTTTCACCCGCACTTAATCCTAAGTGTAGGGAAAACCTCCCCTATTTTTGTTAAATAAGGGTAGAGTCAGGCTCGTGACTCGAACAAAAACAAGCGCTTCTTGGGAGGCAACCCAAGCTTTATTTGCTTTGTGTGTTTATTTGTTTGTTTGTTTGTTTTTATTTGTTTCCGTATGTATGTTTAATTTTTATTCTTATTGATTCATGTTCAAAAGTAATTTGTGAAAATGCTTTATTTTGTTTTTAACTTCGTCTTAACTACATATAAAGGTATTTTGCAAAAGATAAGTGTAAGGGAAATTTAAATCGGTTTATTAGAACACAAATGAACATGAATCATAATAATAATAAGTTAACATACATATTCGTATTTGTTTGAGTCAAATGCTTGTATCGAGTCATAATGATGTTTTGCAGGATTTCCAGGAAGTAAGGTAAAGGTTTTTCCAGAAATTTTCCGGAAACTTAAAATGAAAATTTTTGTCAGGTCATTTCTGACGGCGTCAGGGTTTATAACCTGACGGCGTCAAATTTAATTTTCAGAAATTTTTGAAAGTTTTGTTTTTAAAAAGTTTTTATTAAAATCTCCAACTTATAATCTCCAGGAATCTGCAAAATTATCATTCCACAAGCATTATATCCTTATATATAGATTTATCCCGCCGATGTTATGCAGGTTTTCGTGTTTGTTTTCTCAGGTTTAACAGGTTATTTTGGACAAGGAAATGTTTTGAATCAAGCTTTTGGCGATGCATTAGTCATGGAGCTTCAACATTACCTTGGAGGAAGATCTAACCGTGTAATTTCACTATCCACCGAGCGAATCAGGGAGTATTTGATTTCATTCTTTTACTTTATGCTTTTACATCTTGTTATTTGAACATTGGGGACAATGTTCATCTTAAGTGTAAGGGGAGGGTAAAAGTACGATTTTAGAGAATGCTATTACGCTTGATTTTTGTTTGTTTAATAGTAGATGTGTAATAAAACTAAGATAAATACTTGTTAAGGTAATTTTAGTGCCAAATTTAAAATTTTTTACAACAAATAGGAGTGAAACTTTGATCTTAATGAGCGTCTCATGGATAGGAGTTATATAACTAGCACAAAAACCGTACCACTAAAAAAATTTTCCACCCCAAATATGTGAGGTTCGCCCCTAGAATTGGTAGGAAAAGCATTTACGCTATGATGTGTGTACCGGTAGCACTTAGATTCTAGAACTTGCGTTAGGACCATTCCAAGGCCACAAGTGAGACTACATTCGTGTAGTTAGATTTACTACATGATAAGAGGCATTAGGATTAACCCATTGTTTTACACCTGTGTTTTTGTTATAATTACTTTGGCTACATTGGTCAAGTAATTCTCCCACACCCTTTGCGTTGTACTCATTTTTAGTACACGATACCCCTAGTACACCCCTCAGAGCCTATCTTTTCGTTTCGACCTTTAAGCATTTTACTTAAAGGAAGAATTTGTTACACCCCACTAAAATGTACACCCAAATCGCCTTAGCCTACCTTGTATGCACTCATTTTTAGTGCATTATTGTTACAACATTTGTTTAAACCCAAGTTAATTATCTAGTTGATTACATGGTTGCTAAGTCGAGTCATATCCTTGTACATATTGTTTTGGGACGATTGGGACTCATGGGTAAATTACTAGTGTAATGGAGTATTGGGGAAGAACATCATTTATTACCCCCATATGTGCTAAATATTTTAAAAGTACTCCAAGTTTTTCAATTATCTTAATTCGAGTCATTAGATTAGTATTTGTAAAGTTATGTAAAAATTCAAGTGTAAGGGGAATGCAACGCCCCTATGATGTATTATTTTGGATGGTAGGGTAAAAGTGTATGCCAAAAAAAAAAAAAAAAAAAAAAAAAAAAAATCAAGAAAAACACAAAAAAAAAATGAGAAAATGAAAAATAGAAAAAACATACGGACTACCATCCCGTTTTATTTTATGTTTATTTTATGTTTTTGTTATTTTATCATTAGCTTAAGATCGAGTCTAGTCTTGGCTTAGCAACATTGTATAGTACATGTAATTGATCAAGATTTTTAACTCGCCACCAGTAAAATATCCTTTATCCAACAAAACCGTGTTTTCCTTTTCCCTACACCTAACGTTATAACCCATTTAAAAGCCCTCTTTGATAGTTTATCTTAGGTGCTTACGCCTAGTGGAGGAGGTTTTCGATCCTTTCCCAAGCCTATGGTAATCTATTTGCTATGACAGGTAGTGAGAGATATTATCCGTTTTCATTTATGAGATTTATTTTGATGACACTTGAGAGATGTGAGTATCTAAACACTACTTGTGAGGTGCTAGTATGTAATCTCCGTGCTTATTATGATTGAAGTGGAACGATTATTTGTTGTAATTACTTTTATGTTAGCATTAAATGACCCCTAACTTGTATTTTGATTAGAATAAAAGCGCATTTGCTTGAGGACAAGCAAATCTCAAGTGTAAGGGTATTTGATGAAGCGAAAAGTGTACCGCTTTTAAGGGGTCATTTAAGCCTTAAATCGTATTTATTTGATCAAATATCGCCCTAAATCGTTTCTTTTGTCATTTTAGGTACTTTTGAGGAGAAATCTGGAAAAGGAGGCATTTTGAACGTTTTTGGAGCATTAAAGTGAAGAAAACGGCAAAGTCTCAAGAATCGGCTAAAAGTTACTCTTGACGGCGTCAGACTTTACTCTGGACGGCGTCATGCCTTGGCAAGAAAAGTTGGACGTGAAATTTACTCATGACGGGCCAGTGAAAATAGCATGTGAATTCTGACGGCGTCACGCTTTAACTTGATCAAGGGCGTCACGGCTTAAATCATAAGGGGACGGCGTCACGTTCATGGTTCGACGGCGTCAAGCCTTGATAAGCCAGAATGGATTTTTGAAGAGCTAAAGAGGGACGGCGTCAAGAAGGTCATCCGGGAACCCTAAAAGCGGCGAGGTGACGGCGTCACACTCCATAAGGTGACGCCGTCAGATCCAAAAATCTATATATAGTTTTCTAATTTTTTGTCATTAAGGAGAGCTTAGTGTGTGGAATTTTGGGAGAAAACCCTAAGACGATTTTAGCTACTTTTTCAGGGCTTTTTGCCTTGAGATCTTCCATGTTTCATTGAAAGATAAGTTATCAATTAATCATTCAATATGTCTATGTGTTGTTTGATTCTATCTTATTCTTGTCTTTTGTTTAACATGTTAGGCTAAATTTATCTTGTGTTTGCTTAGATCTAATGAAACCTAGCTATTGATTATTGGTTGTTAGTGTGTTTTAGTGGTATTGGATGATTGTTTATCTATGTTAGGCTTAAGAAAACTGGCTAACTTCCTATTCGGTAACTTGCTTGAACGTCTTAAGAAACATGAACCAAACGCGTACTAAAGGTTTTTATGGTTGTATTTAATGCACAAGCGAATTCTAGTGATCCCATGTTAGGAGCTTCCTAGCCGGCTCGACATAGGAGTGAAGTAGGAGCTTGTAGAGTTGGGGAAGTAAGTACGCCACCCCACGAATGGTATTAAGGAATACACCCGTCATCCACGCAACTAATACACACTAATTAACCGGTAAAAGATAGTTAGGGAGTAAGGAAATCTAAGTAAACACATTTCTCTACACATAAGTTTCTCACCACATTTTATTTTCAGTTATTTATTTTATTTGCATTCGTAGTAATTTGGGTTAGTTGACTAGCAACTAATTCCGCCCACTCTTTCAAACCCGAGATTTTACTTGCTTTCATAAAAACTATAAAAACATAAAAAGAATCTTCCTCAACCCTTAGACCTAATTAGAGTAGTTTTTCAATCCTAACGACACTATTCCCTGTGGAGAACGATCAATCCCCCGTACTTACCACTACACTATACTACATCGGTCAGGTACACTGCCTGATGGGGTTGTAAGCCTCTTGAGATCCCTCGAGAGGTAAAACCTGTTGTAAGGTCGCAAAACCACGCATCATTAATTATCACAAAATGTATAACGAACGTTAGTATTTAATGGAAGTGACTAACGATCGTTAAATAAGAAAAGGAATGGACTAGAATGAAATTAGATGTCAAGAAGGTTCCGGATTCACCTCATTAACAAGGGGCCGATCGGTTTTGTATTTGGGTTACCAAATCCAAATCAAACTTGGACTCTAAGTTTCATCTAGTATATAAGCAAACCAAGGGTTATAGCTTTTATCATCTCTTGTGCACACAAACTAAACCCTAAACGTTTTCTTTCTTGCTCTTTTCTTTGATCGATAGACCAAAACCCTTATAAAGGGCCGATCGATTTTTTGCTTAAACAAATAAGTTTGTTTTTAAGTTTTGTGATTTATTTACTTGCATAACTTTAGTTTGTGTTAGTACGTGTGTACAAGAACGTGAATCAAACACACTATTGTTTGATTCTTGGATTGAATTGCAAAATCGATAAGGTGCAATTCGTGTAATCCGTATAAACCCTAATTAGGGTTCATCGCTTTTATTGCCTGGATTGATTCTTGTTTTTCTAGAATCATTAAGGTACGCATACTATTTATTATTTGGTTAATTAATTATATGTTATTTGTTCCTACGCTTCCGCAACACTTTGATGTTATGTGTTTAATTTATGATTGTCATGTAATTAATATTCCTACAGTGGTATCAGAGCCAGGTTATAACGTGTAATTAATTACCGAAACACATAAAAAATAAATCTTGATTGTGTTTTAAACATGTTAGTCGATTTAGGGTTTAATTCCAAATCAAACCCTAATTTTAATTTAGGGCCGATTGCCCTTGATATTTTTTTAGGGTTTATGTTTGGTTATTTAATTTGATTAGGAACCCTAGGTTTAACATGTTTATGTGTTTGTATGCGATCTTGTGGCAACTTGCTAATTGTTAGGTAGAATCCATGCAAACGTGCATGTTTGGCATAGATTCATTGTTGTGATGATTTAAATTGTTTTTCACATGTAATTTAATTGATAGATGTCGAATTGGGGAACACTCCAATATATTAAGTAATCAATTATATGCAATGTGGTGCATATTTAATTATGAATAACGCAATTGATACGTCGATGCATGTGGCTCACTTACCTTTGTAAGTGATAGTCTTAATTGAATAAATACTATATAAACCTAGAATTGATTATTAATAGGTTTTTATCGAATTAGTTTGCATTTGACTAATTGTTTAGATAAATTAATTGTTAAGTTATGTGCGTTATTTAGTTGTTTATTTTTATTATTGCTTGTTTTTTGTTTAATGTATGACATGTTGAAAGCAAAAAAGGGTAATTTTTGAATAAAAAATAAATGGACTAAATAATGGTGAAACTTGATGTGATAAATTATGAATCTTGCTAAGTCTTATGTGCCGATAGTGGTTCGCTTCGCATGGTAAATTGCTCCCAGGCGAGACTAGCAATGTTATAATTTATAACATGTTTTTAAGACTGAAGTCATAAACTTTTAATTGAGTGATGAGTTTTGTACCAATAGTACGAACGGCTCAGCCATTTGTGACAAACTATAAGAGGGGTTTAAGTAGGAACGGGTTTTTAATAAGATTCACTCTGACCTTTGTTTCTACGCTCCTTTGTGCGTCAAATTGGAGCTACCAAGTATGACTATTTTTATGTTCAAAATCATTTTAAGGGTGAATTGACCTAAAATTCCACGTGTCACTTTGTGGTAATTATCCGAATAACTTGGGTCTTTTGACTCATGCAGTAGTAGCATATAGTGGGCGATAATTATAGGTAATTCTTTGATTGGTGAACCCAATACCTCAATTAAAACTTTGTTGATTTAATCTTAGCTTAAAATTGATAAATAAAAAGGTTTTGAAAAACTCATGATACGAAGATGTATGCATGCTTCTTCGTACATATTTTGATTATAAACATAAAAAACTAAGTACCCTTAAAGTTAAGTTAATGCTATATAATTAAAAGAACACTTGAAGTTGTAATTTACGTCATGTGAGAGCTTGGACTAGATTACAATGGAAAGGTAAATTTCATACTTTCATTACTAGCAGATCAATTGATGTAATGGGACTATGGTAATTTACAGTTTTTTTAATTAGACGACTTAATTGAGTTGTAAGTGAGAGCTTGGACTCAAGGCATAAGATGGGAATAAAACATGCTTACATTGCAATATTGTTTGGCAATGTAAATTCCATAAAGATCTAGGAATTGGAAATTGTTTGCCAATTATTGTTCGAAAATTACCTTATTGAATACTTTCATTACTAGCAGATCAACTGATGTAATGAAATTGTGTCAATTAGGATCCTAGCTTTAAGAAAATTCTATGGTTCATATGAATATAAACCAATGGGTATTTAATTTTCTTAAAGATTTTATTATCGAAAATACTAAAATTGAATTTTGTAAATTTTTTTAATGTATTAATGCAACATTAAACCGTAAACGTGGGATATTCTTTTATTAGTAAATTGATCTACACCCATAGGGGTTTTTTTGGCTAGAGTCAATTTTACTAAAAGGATAACCAAGTCTCCTTTCCATGAGAGAAGCGTGAGACTTAATCCTATTCCTTTTCATGAATGAGAAAGGTATGATAGGAAAATTAGAATTGTCTAAATTCTAAGAAATAACTCATAGCAAACTTTAATAGTTAAGAAAATTGCACATTTTATGAGTTATTCAATTATAAACTAGACTTATTACCGCAAAATGGTAAAAGACAAATTAGTATATTTTATCTAGTTGTTTTATTTTGACCATTTAATGGTGCTACATACCATTGTGGGGATGGTAGACCTATTAAGGAAGAAATTGCACGCCCATTTTTTCCTAGTTAATTGCATTGATGGATAGTCCATCATTTACAAAGTAGAATATATTATTTTAGTAGCTAAGTAATTGTTACGTATGAGTTTTCTCAAAGGTGTAGGAAAGTAAATAGCACACTATTTGCTTTTACTGGTTATAAAACACTTACAATGTTGTCAAATCCAGTGGGAGCATTGTGTTATAATTACTGAATAATGAATTATTGTAATGATTTGTAATTCAGTGGGAGCTAAAAGCTTTGTCATCTTGGTAGTAACCCAGATTATCTCTAGAATGTTATGAGATAATTACTTTCCAATAGTAGACATTTGGGTTTTTAAGGATAGTCTTGTACGTTTCCTTACTAGGCAATGTGGTTCTATATCTACTTATTATGATAATATCTATGACATAATCATATTGATCACATAAAAAAACGAGTGACGTGTTGTTTATCTGATACATGATGTTATTTCATGCACAAGTGGGAGAAATCTTTATTGTGTGCAAGGAACAACACATAGGAATATGATTTAAATGATTCACTTAACTGCAAGGTAAGAGACTAATGTTCTAATGTGACTTAATCACATCTAATTAATACTACCTGTTGACATAAGTAATGCCTAAAAACATTATTCATACTTATTCATATCTCTATGTTTTGATAATCACAAAATGAAAACTCATTAAACATAAACTTATCAAATAAACAAGTATTTAGTTGTAAATATTCATTTCTACAACTAAATCACTTAAAGTATGAATAAACAAGTGCTTAATGCATTATATGATCAAAGGAACATTTTCTTAATAAATAGATTTTTTATAAAATGTCAAAAACATTTTATATCTTTTAGAAAAACATTTTTGGTAATAAATAAAAAGGTTTAATTCATTATAAATTTATGAATTCAAATTTTTAACCAAAATCAGTAAAAATGTTCCAGAAAAACCTTCCCCACAAAAAGACAAAACTGGGCAACGGACGGCTTGGGCGGCCCCCTTAATTTTGCTAGGCGGCCCCCTTAAAATTAAGGGGGCCGGCCACGCTCCTGTAGGTTCCAGCTATCTAGTTTTTCTGCCTATAAATACCAGCCTTCCCCTGGATTTTTACTCACCTTTTGCGCTAAAAACTTTCTGGTTTAGATCTCATTTCATATTTCCAAAAACCCTTTGATCATGTAATTATAAGCTTTTGTTTCAAGTGATCCAAAGCTTCAACCTCTTAAGTGCAATAGAAGAATACTTCTATCCTTCAAGACAAGAAGTATTACAACTTGGTGTATCTCTTCCATCCAAGTTGTTGGTGTATCATAATTGTAAATCATTCATTCATTTGTGTAAAGTGTGTGTATAAGGTGTAAACATAAGTGACTAGATATGTATAGTGTGTAAGTAGTGAAGAAGGTGTATAAGTAGTTGTGGTGTAAAGAATTCATGTAGAAGTTGTGAAGTCATAGTGTAGAAGTCGTGAAGCCGTAGCTTAGAAGTTGTGAAGTCGTCATGTTGAAGTCATGAAGCCGTAGCTTAGAAGTTGTGAAGTCGTCATGTTGAAGTCATGAAGCCATAGCTTAGAAGTTGTGAAGTCGTCATGGTGAAGTCATGAAGCCGTAGCTTAGAAGTTTTGAAGTCGTCATGTTGAAGTCATGAAGCCGTAGCTTAGAAGTTGTGAAGTCGTCATGTTGAAGTCATGAAGCTGTAGCTTAGAAGTTGTGAAGTCGTCATGGTGAAATAGCTTAGAAGTTGTGAAGTCGTCATGTTGAAGTTATGACGCCGTAGCTTAGAAGTTGTGAAGTCTTGGTCGTGAAGCCGTAGCTTAGAAGTTGTGAAGTCTTGGTCGTGAAGCCGTAGCTTAGAAGGTGTGAAGTCGTGGTCGTGAAGCCATAGCTTAGAAGTTGTGATGTCGTCGTGTAAAAGTCGTGAAGCCGTTGTGTAGAAGTCGTGAAGCCGTTGTGTAGAAGTCGTGAAGCTGTTGTGTTGAAGTCGTGAAGAAGTCGTGAATAAGTTGTGAAGAAGTATTGTTGTGAAGTTGTGAGATTGGTTCTAGCTACGATTAGAACTCGACATTTAGCTTTGTGTCGTTAAACCGGTGTAAGCGAAAAGTTGTGTAAAGTTTTCTCTGCCATAAGGAAGCTTGTTGAAGTAGTGAAGAAAACTCTCGAGCAAGGTGTGCTCGGGGAGTGGAGTAGGGCAAGGAAGGTGTCCTTGTTGCCGAACCACTATAAATCCCTCGTGTCTCGGTTTGATCTTTCCATCTCTTACTTATTTCTTTATATCGTCATTACTTTCATACATATAGGCATATATAACTATTAGTATTAATTAGAAGTTGATTTCACATAAAGATCAATTTAAAACTCCATTCATAAAAAGAAAACTTTTATAACAAATCTAAAAAGGATACACATATAATTAATAATATTGTTCAAGTATCATTTTTCATATAAACTCAAATCTAAGGTTTTAAAAAGAAACAAAGTTTTCATAATAAAATTAAAAAGACGTAAAAAAACTATTCAACCCCCCCTTCTAGTTTTCCACAATTGGTATCAGAAGCACGTAAATCAAGATATTTAAAATATACTGTATTTTAAAAACTTGAATTGATCTATGGAATATCGAAAAATATCTAGAAGGGGAAACTTTGCTAAAACCACCACTATTTGAAAACTATACTTTTCTTGAATGAAAAATAAATTTGAAACTATGTGAAATCAATTGATCTAGATCTTTGGCTTGTTATTTCGATTGGTGATTTTGAAAGTCAAACAAAAACATATTTTGAAAGTCAAACAAAAACGGATTTTGAGAGTCAAACTAAAACGGATTTTGAAAGTCAAATTGAGCATTTGAAAACAAAGAATGACATAAATAATAAAGCTAAAATAATTATTTATAAAACCTTGCCGAAAGTTGAATATGAAAGAATATTCTTCTGTAAAACGGCAAATGATATTTGGAAAAATCTCTTAAACTTTAATCAAGAAAAATGCTAAGCCAAAGATAAAGATTTTGATCTTGTACATGAATTAGTTATCCTAGAAAATTTAATAGATAAACATTTAGATAAAATATATACATGTGCTACTAGTTCAAATGCTGTAATGAAGGTAATTAACGACGAAGACTACATGAATCAACTCCAAAGTGAACTCAATCCAAAATCATGGAGTGACACAGACGAAGGAGAAGACCACCATCCGGTATGTGACGAATGCAAATTAGATAAAACTCCAAATAAGACTCACCTATCATTCACACGTCGATTATTATCTGAGACATTACAAAGAAAAGCTAGGACGTGAGGTAAGTTTTCTTTTTAAATTTCATAAGTAATTACTTCATGCATATAATCTTATTAATGCCTTAGGATACGCTTAGTCTGATAGGTTGCTTTGCCTTTACACTTTAGTTATATTCGTTATGTGGCTTAATGAACTAGAAACCCTTTAGTTAGCCCCCCTAAGTATTAGTAAACCAAGCAATCTTCATATTTGGTACTCTTCGATAGGTAAATTTAGGAACTTAATTTCTTCTAAAAAGAGAATGACTACTGGAGAATCTATTGACTAGAAACTCAATTTGACCTAACGGTTGAATTGCTTCTATGTGAGAAGTTGGGTGTGTGTAACCCGTAAAAACGGTCGTGTTTAGCCTGAATTGAGCACCACTAGTAATAGTCTCATACTCATTCTCCAACTTGAATACATTATTCTTCCTAAATATACCTAACGATAGTTTACTGTTATGAACTTTGCTTTTCACTAGAGCTTTTCATTCCTAGATTTATGTCATCTTGCATATATAAAATTTCTAGATGTTTACTTGCTCCTATGTGATTTGACTGCATGCCTTCGTAATTATTTGTTTAGTTGTTGAATGCATTGTCATTATAATAGCTTTTGTTTTTCTCTAACTACTCTGACATGATGTATTTTTGTATTTAGTCATAATACATGCTTAAATGCCATAGGATATGTAGAAAGAGGTAGCATGTGACAATAGACTTAACCAATACCCTTGAGCATGAGATCTTTTATAAACCACTATTTTTAAACCTATAATTAATGGGACTTATTTTTAAATTTGCAAAAACTTCACATCTTGGAAAAATGATTTTTCAAAAGATTATGACACATTTCTATTTTACATGTTTCACCATCCTACCTTTCTTTCAAACTTGTGTCCATAATTCGTGTTTATCAAAACCAAAGATTGGAAAAATATGTTTTCTTTCCTCATAAAAACATTTTGAAATAAAACCAAAACTACTTCATTAAAAATATTTTTC